>CM046400.1:25607500-26807500 GCA_025413875.1 Rhododendron molle | reverse complement strand
ATAACACTTGATCGCACCAATCTTTTTTGTTTTCGTTGTCGGATGCTCCTTTAACGTACCTAGCTTAATTGCTTTGGTGCACCAACGTAATTTAACTACCTTAAAAGTAGGTCTGTCAATGGATGGGTTCAATCCGATATAAAAAAATCTGAATTTGATAACTCCAAACCGATGAGCCGATTAAAAGATGAGCTACTTAGCAATCATTCTAGGCTTCTAGCTAATAATGTTGTTCTCCTATGTTTTCCAAATGCTTTATAACCAATAACACACAGATGACATATATCTTACCCAAAAATAACAAAGTCCCTAAGATTTTACATGTCCAAAAAGGGACATTAATTTATGTCATCGCTAATCTAATGAGGGATACTCTTATATCCCCGAATTTGCTCTACCGTCTTGCGTAAAGTATCATTTGTCTTGATTGTTATGCATATACAGTAATTTTCTCCGACTATGGAACTAATGATAAGTACCCAACTAAGCATTAGGCAGCGACAGAGTATTTCCCGTCCCCCTATTGGTTAAAAGAAACTAAGCATTAGGCAGCGACAAATTAAAGCATTTCCCGTCCCCTTATTGGTTAAAAGAAACTACAGTAGAATACACATTTCAGCCGTAAATCGTATCGGTTTTCTATTGGAAGCCGTCTTCTTCTGCCGCAACTTAAAAAAGTTATGTCGGCCGGGATTAGCAACTAATTCCAGTTCATTATTTAGTAATAACTGGATACGGCCGACTTGTGATATCCTTCAAATCCAATGTGCAACATATAAAAACACATGTACCAAAAAAGTATATAAAATCTCTTCAAAAGAGAAATCCTTTCCAGTGAAGTTGGTTGTCTCATCTCCTATCCACAATGTAGGCGGAGGTTTGAGCCCCACGAGAGGCGAATTTGAGGTTCAGGGATATGATCATATGGATAGCCTCTGGACCCGTTAATTAACATACTAACACCCCGCTAATATGCACAGTCTCTGGATCTCCTGTTGATTAACATACTAATACCCCGCTAAGTCACTAACTTCCACCAATGTACACAATATTGAAAAAAAAAATCTCTTTCAAAAAAGCTACATGAGCCATGTCTAAAAAGAAGTCTTCGAACCTTACTACTGGTACAGAAAATTTGTACACAGATAGTGCCAAGATTGAGTTGTGGAGCCCACTAAGGTCCCATATAAATAATCTGATCAGTTAATTATGTTTAAAATATTTTTTCAAAGAGTCTCTGCGAAAAATTAGCTCAATTCGATACCTAGAAGTGCTTGATCTAATTATTTAACTTTTCATTCAGGTTTTTACAGAATGAAAAGTTAGACGATCAGATCAAACACTTATAGGTATCGGATTGAATTGATTTTTTGTGGGAGCCCTTGAAAAAATATTTTAAACATAATGAACGGTTTGAATCACTTGTGTGGAATCGATTATCGGCACCACATAAAAATCTGTGCACAAATTTACTGTTTCCATAGATTTTCTGTTCAACAAATGGTTCCCAGGCCACAATTCCATAGAATGTCAAATCAGGAAACCAAAGCAAATGCACAAACAAATAATACGCGTGCCTAGATATGTTAGGAAAAAGTAGCTAACAATAGAGGTAAAAATGCCCCAAAGAAAGGAAAGGAAAAGGGCAAACCATTAACCCAGGTCCCACCCCCCACCAGCCAAAGAAATGGCGACAGACCCCATGGCTGTTCAGCCACGGCAAGTGATGATGGGTGGGGGGTCCATAAGGATATGTACTCACATGCATGGTCGACGACTGCTTGTTTCTTTCTTTGGATTTGGTGCTTTCAGATTCACTGTGCAGTAAATTTAAGCCGTTTATGTACATTCTAAGAATCTTTTCTTTACCTATTTTTTTTACACTTGGCATTTCTCTTTCTTATAACTAGCCCTCCCACAGATAAACTGACTAATCCTCAAAATCAATCCCACTATCATCCACTATCGAGTTCAATTAAAGAGAGGCGTACTTTTGTAGTTTCGTTTTTATTTTATTTTATTTTTATTTTAATATGAATACTACAAGTTTACAATACCAATTAAAAAGTATTTTCAGAAAGTTCAAACAACATTTTCAAGAATAGAGTTTAATCATTTTGGTATGGGAAGTATTTTCAGGCTATGTCAATGGTTGATTGAAATTAGAAGGCCGGTAACCTACTTGTTTGCAGAGTAGTGGTAGTTGTTCTTACTCTTCATAGTTCGGAAAACGTTTTGCTATAAAACTATAAAAGTAACACAATATCGAAATGATATATGAGCCATCAGTGTCTGTGTTTTCTCAAAAAAACAAATAAAAAAAGAAAAGAAATCTTTTTAAGTGTTTAGGAAAACCGATTTAAGTTCCAAATTGACAACTCACTCGTCTTTTCCTTCAGTCTTATCTTTTTCCTACTTTCTGACTTCTAAGAGGCCTATAAATTGCACCCCAAAGCCCTCGCTCAAACACAGGTACTAAGATTACACACCAGAGAGAGAGGGAGAGAGAGAGAGAGAGATGGAGGCATTCCCAGTCATTGACATGGAGAAACTGAATGGTGAAGAGAGAGCAACAACAATGGATATGATCAAAGATGCCTGTGAGAACTGGGGCTTCTTTGAGGTAGTAATCACTCCCTATGCTATTGTGTATTACAATATTTGATGCTTTAGTATTCCAACAAGGATTTTCCTGATTTACGTTCCTTTTTGTTTGTTGAATTTTGAAGTTGATGAATCATGGTATATCCGTTGAGCTGATGGACACTGTGGAGAGGCTAACAAAGGAGCATTACAAGAAGTGCATGGAAGGAAGGTTCAAGGAAATGGTGGCAAGCAAGGGTCTTGAGGCTGTTCAGTCCGAAATCGACGACTTGGACTGGGAATCCACCTTCCACTTGCGCCACCTTCCCGTTTCGAACATGTCCGAAATCCCCGATCTCGAAGAAGATTACAGGTTCGTAATTCATAAGTTTGGTCTCAAATGCTATACTGCATGATTGGTCTGGAAAGAGGTTTCTTCGGGATTACCGTTTTGCTTACACACGTACTCTTATTTTGTGAGCGCCAACAGGAAGGCAATGAAGGAATTTGCAGCAAAACTAGAAAAGCTAGCTGAGCAGCTCCTGGACTTGCTATGTGAGAATCTTGGGATAGAGAAAGGGTACCTCAAGAAGGCTTTCTATGGCTCCAAGGGTCCCACCTTTGGCACCAAGGTCAGCAGCTACCCTCCGTGTCCCCGGCCGGAGCTGATCAAGGGCCTCCGGGCCCACACTGACGCCGGTGGCCTCATCCTGCTCTTCCAAGACGACAAGGTCAGCGGACTCCAGTTGCTCAAGGACGGCGAATGGGTCGATGTCCCGCCACTCAAACACTCCATTGTGATCAACATAGGTGACCAACTTGAGGTACAACTTCAAAAATCCGAAACAATTTATCGTGTCATTTCCTTGGTACTAAGAAGCATGGACATGGAAACGCAGATACGCAAATTGTAAAAGATTCCAGGACACGGCAAGCTGAGACATGCAAATAGTATATGTTAGCAAATGTTTTTTTGTTGTCAGGTGAGTACATATTCATAGGAAATCAAAAAAATGCTGCACAATACTTCCTTTCAAACACGTATACGCTTTCATGTAGTAATTACAATTTACCAAAACCAATAGAGCAAGTTATAGACATTTGGGGCCGATCAAAAAATAATACTGTAATAATTATAGACATGCATTTGGGGAGAAAAGCCCCTCAATACATACACCATAGATGAGAAATCATTGATCTTGGCATTCCAAAAGTTGCTAGAAATCCAAAAAAACAAGATCAATAGATACAAATGTACACTCTTTTCTCATTGTTTCCAACTTTTGTATTTGTTTTCATCTAACTGATGTTCCCCAAGTGTCGTGAGAGTCTCCTGAGTGTTGGTGTTTGACACCACACCCGAGCTTCTTAGAAGTGCTCTGTGCTTCTTAGCCTCTGTAAAACTGTGATTCTAACAGAGTAATTGTTTCCAGATCAAAAAAAAAAACGAAAAAAATAAAGTAATTGTTTCTCATGGTGTTTATGTAGGTAATCACAAATGGAAAGTACAAGAGTGTGATGCACCGTGTCATTGCTCAGCCGGATGGCAACAGAATGTCACTAGCCTCATTCTACAATCCGGGCAGTGATGCCGTCATCTATCCGTCGCCTGCACTAGTGGAGAAAGAAGAGAAAAAGCAAGTGTATCCGAAATTCGTGTTTGAGGACTACATGAAACTATATGCTGGTCTCAAGTTCCAGGCCAAGGAGCCAAGGTTTGAAGCCATGAAGGCCGTGGAAAGTACCGTTAACTTGGGTCCGATCGCAACAGTTTGAGTTCGTTTAAAAGAAGTCAACCGTGTTTCTCTGTGTTTATGTGTTACTAAGGCTAATAAGGGAATTACTCAAACCTAAAGTCGTTAGTTTAGCCTAGTTCTTTCGGTTATCGGATGCGTTGATCAGAGGGTTAGGTTGGCTTGTCTTGGAGTTTATAAATAAGTATAGAGCTTGTCTTGGAGTTGAAGGTGTTGATGTCTGGTTGTGGTGGTATATGTATTGTGTTATATACAGTAACAAGATTTACCTTTTGGACAAAGTACGGATTAACTTCCTGAGGTTTGGCTCTTTGACAGATAACCTCCTTGTGTTTCATTAATGACCAATTCGTCTCCCTATGGTTTTGGACTTTTTTGCAACTCTAACTCTGTTAACAGAAAATATCAAATTACTTTATTGCCCTTGTATCCTTTTTCTGGTTCTGGGTCAATTATGCTTCATATATGTATATGTGCATATGCATATATCCTTCAAATATATCGGACACACATGCACGCATGAAAATAAATTATGCATTATCATTTTTCTAATTTGTTGTCCAATAATTCTTAGAACCAATTGAATTACGTAAAAATGGTAGATCAATTTTTGAAAAACACAAAATTGTTCGGGGGGGGGGGGGGCGGGCGTTCGTGTTGACGGATCTAGTACCATTGCAATCATCATCGCTGCCATCATCACCGGCGCCCGATACCTTTACCGTCGTAGAGTCTTCGTCTCCACTGTCGAATCTGGTGATGTGTGTGTCACTGTGTGTGTGAGAGAGAGAGAGAACGAGAGAGGGATGGGGCTGCTGGTTATCAGAAAGAAGAAAGGATGGGTTGTCGGAATTGATGGAGCACCGGTGAGGTGCAACACGTTGGTGGCTGGTGTGAGGACTTTATTGGTTAGGGTATAACCGTAAAAGTATGTGGTTCTGTGTTTGTTTAGGGGAGAAGATGAAGAGGAGGGTACTACAGTCCTTTTACAGTCCATTTAGCATTTACCTATTAATGTTTTTGTTTTTCACTCTCAAACAATGCACGTGTAGTATACTTTCTGTTAAATTAAATGGAAAAAGTAACGGTTGCACTTTAATTCAAAACCATAGGGAGGCGAATTGGTCATTAGTGAAACACAGGGGGGTTAACTGCCAAACGGCCAAACCTCAGGGAGGTAATTCGTACTTTGCCCTTACCTTTTTAATGGGAAATGTTCGCTGAAAAGCATCTTTATTTGTCTTGGAGTAGTACTATAGTTTAAAAATAAAAAGTGAAAGACATTAAGGAGTATGATTCATGTAGAGAGTTCAGTATTGAGTTCAAAATTGCTCTAAACTTGTGCCGAGGGAAACAACAAGAAGTATTATTATACCTCCACTAGAATCACCTCTGGCTCCTTTGGTGGAAGGATGTAGAAGCCGGATATGGGCAATAACCAGATATAAATATCCGGGTGGTGCATATCCTTTGTTTATTTTCATCTCAACACCCGGTTAAGTTTTGGCCTGGATATTTATATCCCCTTGGAGGGGGATTAAGGGGTGTCCAAATCTTAACCGGCTTCCATTTTTAAAAACACCTCTCTGGCCCATTAGTTGTTTAACAACCAAGGGCAAAATAAGAAATTCACACAATTATATGTTATCCACCCCTCGTATCTCCCTTCTAAAAGAACTAAACAAACCAAGTAACTTTATTTTTTTTAGGTAAGTTAAACCAAGTAACTTTTAAACCCTGCTTCCACGATAATCCCTCCACCAATCATATCCACCTCTTCATCCCCTTCTCCCCTCCAAAACATATCCCGCAAAGGTGGAAGTTTTCAATCGAAGCAACAGCTCAAATATTTGGTCCTTGGGTTTCAATTAGGAGAGAGATTTTCATCAAAGCTTAAAAAAGTTATAGCCACACAAATGCAAAATGCACATCAGAAACCCCAGGAAGAGAAATGGGATAGCCAGTCTAATTATGAAACAACCCTCACAGGTGAAGAGGTTCACATTTACTTATTTACACTAATGTATTTCTCTTTTCAAGTTGTTTTTCTACACATGTTTAGTGTTGCTCCGTATATAAACACCCGAAAGAGTGATTACTCAGACAAGAGTATGGAACAAGGGTGGATCCAATGTGGCCCTGCCATGGGGTGGTTCCTGTTGGGTTTTGCCCATGTGGCAGTGGGTTTTTTGAAAAAGAAAAGAAAAGAAATAATTGGTTGGCTGGTTCGGCATTTATTGGCCTAAGTCATTGTGCTCATTGGATGTGGGTATGCCGGCTGTGCATGTTTTGGATCTCAAAGGGGATTTGTGATGCTTGGAATATGAGGAGTCAAGTGTGTAGATCCTTCTCTTGTTCCTATTTAAATGAGGTTGTGCAAGTGTATCAGCTAAGGCAGAGAGCACAAAGAAAAGTGAATATTTTGTGTGTGCCGAGTGAGGAAAAAAAAGGAGGGCAGCCCTTTGGGGGTTGCCGAATACACCAGTCAGGAGGTGAGAGGAGAGTAGATGTGAGGGAAAAATAGAGTTGTTGGGTGTAGACACCTCCCAAACGGGGTATCGCCATACAGTTTGATATCGTTTGTTTTGCTCGATTGGTTTCTTGCTTCATAAACCAAAATCATGGACATTCCCATGGCTAAGACATCACCACATGATAGCGGTTATCATCAAAACAGAGTCGCCACCCAGTTTGTTAAAACTAGGAAAATAGATGGAGATTCTGGATACGGAAGCCAAAGGTACAGTAAGGGGAACGTGTTAGGCACCCCTCTCTGTCTAGCCGTGAGGCTAGCCCATAATCATTCAACATAAGACATGTAGATGCTTTACTTAATCCTAACACGTAATCTGTTTTTATGCCTTTAAACAGTAAATAAGATGAGCCGAGACAATAAACGAACATGCGTCAGAAAGCAGAACAAAACAAAACTGTGCCAGTAGATCGATTACTCGGCCGGTGAATGGATGTCACGGCCGAGTAGTCACACTGATTTGATGTACCGGCTGAGGCATTGAAGCCCCGGCTAGTGTTCTTCCTCACACCAGACAAAAAGGTTAATAGACAACTAAAACACTACGATTAGTAAAATAAGCAGTAAATAAACCAAACCAGAGGCCGTTGGGCCTCACCACCTTGATCCCTCAGTTGCTTGATTACTTCGGATCGATGGGGATTGACTGATTGATTGCTTCTTGAATGAAACCTTAGGGTTAGGGTTTGAACTCCTAGATTTGATCGTCGGATTGATGGCCGCCTTCGGGAGGTTAGGGCTTTTGTAGAAAGGGTTTGTGTGTGTATTTCTGCAGAGTTTCGTGGCTTGAGAGAGTGTGAAAGTATATCAATTTCATGGTGCAAAGACCTCTATATATAGGCAATTTTGATGACTCACTCGGTCCAATCAAATCGCACGAGTGCAATTGCAATGCAATTTGAACTCTTCGTCGAAATCTCTGAACGTGGCCCAAACGCATCGGATAGGTATCGTGGTTGGATCAAAGAACTAACAGAACATTCGAAACTCTGGGAAAAGGTCGATCTAGCGGCTATAGAAAGGATCTGGCGGCTGAGGAATGGATTGAGCGGCCGAAGGATAGATCTTGCGGCCGAGGTTTTGATCTCTCAGGGAGATTTTTGGTGCAACAGGTTGCTCGGGTGAAGAATGGATGTTAAGGCCGTGAGATCGATGTTACGGCCGACCGATGGATTTTCCTAGAATACTGTGTTTTTGTCTGAAAGGCTATTTGGATCTGGATTGGATCCTCTAAGTGGTTCAAAGTTCTTACCATAAGTCTATGGGTTTCACAAGAAGGCAATCAATAATCATCAAATCCATTTCATCATCGGGATGGTCCCAAGGTGGGACTTGAAATAATCGTTAGGCCAAATTGGGGTGTCTACAGATGCCCCTCTTTGACTGAACTCAGACGGATCGCGAGACATGTTTGAGTAAAAGTCAAAGCTGTAAAAGCAACTCAATTTGGTCCAACCACTATTCCAAGGGTTTTTGAAAAAAAGGTTTTGTTATGGTCGGGCCAGGAGGCTGCCTACGTATTCCACAGGGAAAATTCAGACCAATCGTAGTTTGGAGGCAATAAAAAAAGTAGAAAGTTTGGAGGGTTAGACTTAGAAGACGTACCTTCGGGCTTTAAAAGCCATAGTGTGACGTACCTAAACTGAGCCAGGATTTTGGCAGAGAGTAGTTGAAGGAGCGCGGGGCTGCCGAGGAAGTTTTTGCGGAGAGTTACCTTAGCATTTTGGGGTAGATCAGTACACGGCAGGTGTGTTTGCTTTTCCTGATCATCCTTACTTTAACTGGGAGAAGCTCGGTAGAATAGCCTATCCTTGCGAATGAGCTAGAAGGAATTGATGTAAGTGGGGTGGAATCCAAGCCATCTGTTGGGGATGAATTGGACGCCGGTTTTGAGATATAGGGTGGGACCCAAGCCATCTTCCGGAGACGAGTTGGATGCCGCTTCTTTGAGATGTAGAAGGCGTAGGGCCAGTAACTTAAGCACGGAGCATTGGGATGAAGGAACCGAGGCACAGAGCCGGTTTATAAGATTAAGGCGTAGAGCCTTTGATGAAACCGAAGCGCGGAGTTGGTATTAATCATAAGGTGAGGGTCTGAAGCGCGGAGCTGGTTTTGATCATAAGGCGGGAGCCTGAGGAGATTGAACCGAAGCGCGGAGCTGGTGTTGATCATAAGGCGAGAGCCTGGAGAGATTGAACCGAAGCGCGGAGCTGGTGTTGATCATAAGGCGAGAGCCTAGAGAGATTGAACCGAAGCGCGGAGCTGGTGTTGATCATAAGGCAAGAGCCTGAAGAGATTGAACCGAAGCGCGGAGCTGGTGTTGATCATAAGGCGAGGGCCTGAGGTGTTGGAACTTGACGGAACCGAAGCGCGGAGCTGGTTGTATTTTGATGGTCTGTGCACAGAGCTTTCTCATCATAAATTTTGGCGCGGAGCCAAAGGATCGAGGTTCTGGACCGATCAATAAAAACCGAGGCGCGGAGCCGATTGATTACAGGGTTGACTTGTGAATATGAGATAGATGCAAAACATAGCATGTGTATATGATGATGGTGGTTAGATGTGAATAGATATGATGATGCAGACTCGATGTGATAATAGTGATGCAATTGATGCAAATGCGCGCGGGCCCGTGCGTGTGTGTTTGATATAAGTTTAGAGCTTCTTTCAAGTTCTAGACTTGAGCATTCAGAGCGTAGAGCATCCAGTACACAGTGGTTGGGCATTCGAAGAGCTTCGAGCATTCAAAATGTTGGATTTTGAGCATTCAGACATAGAGCCCGAGAACATATGATATCTTGTTGATTGGGACGGCCTAGAGCCTATTGAGAGTTGTTACGGTTTTGAGCCAATTGAGTGGGTTACGGCTTCGAGCCAGTTGAGATAGTGGGCTTGGAGCCGTTGAGTTGACGATTGTTTGATTGGGGCGGCGTAGAGCCTGTGGGGATAATTACGGCATAGAGCCAGTTGAGTGGGCGTAGAGCTGCTATGATAATGGGCTTCGAGCCGCTGAATTTGTGGGCTTGGAGCCGTTGAGTGAGCATAGCGCTGCTGAGATGATTAATATGGGTGGAGAGCCGTTTGAGCTGATAGGCGAGGAGCCGTCGCTGAGATGATAGGCGTGGAGCCTGTTGGGTTGATAATGAGTTTAGAGCCGCTGATACGGCTGGGTTAATGGGCGTGAAGCCGCTGAGATGATAGATGTGGAGCCTGTTGAGTTGATAATGAGCGTAGAGCTGCGAGTTTGTCAATGAACATGGGCTCAGAGCCGTTGAACTGTTGGAAATGGGCTTGGAGCCATTGAGTTGATAGGTGGGTGCGTAGAGCCGTTGAATGGTTGCGAGCTTGGAGTTGCTGGGATGATTGTGGAGCCATTGAGACAATAGTTACGGCTTTGAGCCATTGAGTGGTGGGCTTGGAGCCGCTGGGTTAATGAACACGGGCTTAGAGCCACTGAGCTGTAATGAACTTGAATTTGGAGTCGCTAAACGATAATGAGCCTGGGGCTGTTGAGTGATAGCTCGGAGCTGTTGAGTGATAGCTAGGAGCTGTTGAGTGATTGGCTAGCTTAGAGCTCGAACCTATTGATCTCAAGAGGCCAGTAGTTGCGAACTTGTTGTTTTATGGAGAGAGGACTTCTTCGTGCTCGGGCATGCCCCCAAGGCTGATTCTGTCATTGCTTCTGTTGGTCATGGATCCAGAATTTCATAATGGCTAGAGTAAGTGCACTAAGCAAAATCCCATGGGGCTGACGAGAATCGATTGGAGGACTGGGATATCGATCTGGCGGCCGAAGAAACACAATCGCGGCGGAGGAATTGATGATTCGGCCGTGGGAACGTTAAAAGTCAGGAGATCGATTTAAATCAAGTTGAATCGATCTCGCGGTTCACCCCTTCTTTCTTCCTTCCTCTCTTTCTCTGCCGAGCGATCTTCTCCACCCTCCTTTTCTCCGATCACCGCCGATTTCTTACCGCCGTCGTTGCTCCGTCCACCACGGTTCCGACCACCTTCTCCTCGACTGTCATGGCTTCGTCTCCTCCTCATCTGGTTGATACCACCACCGGTGCTCCTTCATCTTCCACCGCCGTTCCGAGGGATACGGGCAAGGCACCGGCCGTTGAGGCTACAGTTCTGGGCGGGGTCTCGAGCACCCGCGTGCTTCGCTCTAGTCGGCGCATGCCGACTATTGGAGGGGGTTCTTCGCAGCCGAATCCCCCCAATACTGAGTTCGAGATCCCTTCTGATGTGGGTAGTGGTGCTTTGTCGTCGTTTGACGCTACAACATACGCCCCTTTAGTTCACATTATTGGGCGTGGCAGTTCGTTGCGATACCATCCTCCTTTCAGCGAGGTTTCGTCTGAGATTCTGCACAGGGAGCCGGAGCAGCACTTTGGTTTTACGAACCAGAAGGTAATATTTCCTGTAAACAACTTTGTTTGTATTAGACTTTATGAAGTTGTAATTGATATTTGAATTGGAAACTGAGTTCTAAGAATTGCCCTCTGTTTAGGCATTTTTGTTATTGTATTGATTTCTTCTCATAATATGCAGGCAAATGAGAAGCTGCGTATGTGGGGGTGTGGTCCACAGGTGTTTGAGTGGTACGAGAGGCTTACTCAGAGTGCCAGGGATGCAGTTGCCTTGGCCGGCTTTGAGCAATTGATACTAGGTTTCCATCTTCCGAAGGCGGAGCTGGGCTTGACCACAGCACTTGTGGAGAGGTGGTGGGATACCACCAACACCTTTCATTTTCCTGAGGTTGGGGAGATGACCATCACGCCTGGTGATTTTGCTTTGCTTACAGGTTTGAAGGTTGGAGGTGACCCTCTTCCGATTGACCCGCGGATTCACGAGCGGAAAGGTGCTTTTGACTATCTTTTGGGGAGCGGTCACATCACCTATTCTTGGCTTCAGGAGCAGTTTGATCATGCGGGGATTTTGACAGAGGTGTCTCTTTCTCAGCTGGTACGAGCTTTCCTGCTTTACCTCCTCGGATAGACCTTGTTTTGCAACAAGGGGAACTCGGTGCACGTCAGTTCTTGGCTGCTTTGGTGGACTTGGAGACCATAGCAGAGTTTGACTAGGGGACCCCTGCTTTGGCCACACTATATGGTCATTTGAGTGCTTGCTCGCAAGGCGTTAGCCTATCACTGGGTGGGCACCACCGTGTTCTTGAGGTATGTGTTTAGTATTCTTGGTTATTCTTTTATCTGTTTTGGTTTTTTGATACCTCATGCTCATCTTTATCTTTGCTTGCAGCTCTGGGCTTTTGAGCACCTGTTACAGTTCCCTCCTCCCATTGAGCATAGAGAGCTTAGGTTTGTTCCACGGGCGGCCCGTTGGTTAAAGGGAATCTGAAAGAAGAGGTCGCCTGCTATGGACCTATTGGCTTGGAGGCGAGTTTTGGATCGTCTGACAGTGGATCAGGTATGTTGTACCTACTCTTTGATTTCCATGTGATTCCTCTGTTTTCGTTATCTTCAATGCTATTTGTCCTTATTGCAGGTATGCTTTGATCCGTGGGGGACCCTACTTGACGATGCTCCTTTGGAGTTGACCTCTGCTCGGGCTTTGGACAGCCAGCACTTCCTTTTGGAGGGGCCTTTCTCGAGAGCTTGGTATCTCGGGGAGAGAGTAGCGAGCCAGTACTTCCCACGTTCTGAGGCGTTGCAGCTTGTTCCTTTTCCTCCTCCAGCTGGTATGAGGTCCACTCATCTTTTGACAGGAGAAGGCCTGCTTCTTGCTCTTGAGAGACAGTTAGCTGTAGATTTTCTTCAGGCGAGAGATTACTCAGCCTTCTGTTTGGCTTTACTGACCCTACCTACTGCTACCACTGCTGCCGCTCCTCTTGTTTGGCCACGGGCTCCCAGTTTTATCTCTTTCCATAATGCTAATGGAGAAGAGGAGCGTCTGCCACTGACACCATGTGCTACTCAGCTTTACGTGCTCCTTGTCGGGGTTTCGCAGGTAACCATTATGGGCTTTTACTTTGGTCTCTATAGCTTCCATGTTTTGATTATTTCTTCCACAGGTGCCTGCTGACGTTGCTCAGGAGTGGCTACGTGCGTTTCAGAGCGCAAAGCCCTTGGTTCGACGGCAGTGGAGCCGGATAGTTGCGGTATGTATCCTTTGATTTTTTCTATTTCCATCCCATATTCTGTATGAGACTGAATGTCTGCATTCTGTTCTTGGCAGCTTGAAGCGGAGCGGATGCCGACGGTGTCAGTTACCCAGAGTGCTGGAGTCAATGAGGGTGAGAGCACTAGGGCTGGTGATGGAGGTGCTGGTGATGGAGATGCGGATGATGGGGGTGCTAGAGCTGGAGCTGGAGCTGGAGTTGGTGCCAGAGCTGGAAATGCTGATGAAGGACAGAGGATTAGTATTCAGGTTCTTGAGCGGTTTCGTCCTTCTTCCTCACGTCATGCGCCCAAGAGGGGCCGTGGGCAGTAGCTTTTCCTTTTTCTTTGTACCTGTATTTGTTAGTTCCAAGACAGATAATGATATTGTATTTTTGGGAAGCAACTTCAGCCTGTTAAGTATTGCGTTTTATCCTGAGATGCTATGGTTTGAAATCTTTAGCTGCTATGATAACATATTGGCATGCGGGCCGAGGAATGGATTACTCGGTCGAGGATTCCATTCTTCGGCCGCTACTTCTTAATTCCAAAGAATCTGGACTTTTGCTTTTAGCCATGTGGCATTTCTTCCCTCTTGTGCTTGAATCAAATTCATGTCTTTGATTTGCTTTTGCTACTTCTACAATCTCTTTGCCATGTTATGGGATTTTTAGGATATCTTGTCCCTTATGTCGATGACTTTTGGGTCAGAGAGGACGAGCAATGATTCTTGTGACTTTTTGTTTTTGCCGATTCTTTGGAAAATGACTAACCCATCTTTTGTGAGCTCAATATGCAGGGTTAGCTATATCTATCACTGAGTACAAACATGTCGATGTTCTTCCTTCTTTCCAAATGTTTGGGCCGCATCTCAACGTGAGACTGCCTACGTATCCCAATCAGGGAATCAGGCCATGGACGTAGTTCCAAAGTTATCATCTTTAAGGTTGGGTTTCCACTCTTGGTTTTTCTTTTCACACGCTCTTGATTTTGCCTTGGTTACCTGATGGAGGTTGAATCCCTAGTGAGCTTTTGAATGCCTTAACTTTTGCCTAGGCTGCGATTTCGCGTTTTCTTGCCCTAGCAGGCTTTGCTCTCTTTTTTTGCTTGGGCTGTTTGGTCACCCAACGAGTACTTTTCCTCTGTATAGAGATACTTTCATGAGTCTTATAAAGAAATTTGGATAGAGATGTCTTCTTGCTTTGGAAAGGAATTTGATGGAGGTATTCTTTGAAATCTCCCTTTCGTGTTTGTACCTTCGTAATAGGTAAGCTAATCCTAAGTGTTCTCAAGGAGATAACGTCGTCTTCCTAAGTTTTGACAAAAACCTAGTTCTAAGTAATCAGGGTTCGTTCATTGTTTCTTTTTGGTTAGCAACACAAAGAATTTGATTCTTACAATTCCATTTTCCTTGGCAAAGAGGTTGCAGTATATAGCTATTGCATTTCGAAGAACTGAATCATTCATTAAGCATAAAGATAAAATGAAAGTTTAGTTATAGAAAATGCCCAAACAGGGGCCCGAAACATGTCCTAGCTTGATTCAGGAAATAAAGTAATGTTTTTGCCATGCCATGCAATTACTGTAGCATCTCAGGAGTTGCTCCTTTGCCTTTCGCAGTTTTATACTCTTCTTCACCCTCTTCTTTGCCAAACAGAATCTTTAGGTCAAACTCAGCTAGCACCTTAATCCAATCTTTGGGAGTAACGGGAGGAGGATTTGTTGGTTCTTCTTCCATATCACTGTCAGTCTATTCTTGATCAAAGAAAATTTGCATCCCAAGATACCTTTGTTTAGTAGTTTTATCTTCCCATGTTTCTGCGAAACCATAAAAGGGGAAGTCTTCTCCTTCTCTTACAAACCAGCCGTTTAGTGTTTTTAGGATCATGAGTTTCTCTTCTTTGACCCTGCTTCCTCTTGCCTTAGCTTTTTCCATGCTTCTCTTATTCTCTATCTCGGCTTTTGTCGGGGAGTAGCCAAGACCAAAGGCGTATTGATTATGCGGTGGATCAATCATTTGTGGGATGCCTTGTGATCTTTTGCCTAAACCCAACCCAGGACAGTAGTTATGCTTCTTCATCATTCGTATGGCAGGGGTGCTTATGTAGAAGCTTCTTTCGGCCATTAGAGCTTGCACAACAGTTGCTTCTTCAAGGCTGAATCCAGTAAGGAAAGTTTCCTCGGTTCCTACCTCTTGTACAGGTGTGTCGGCATGGGTTCGGATTGATGAATCCCCTAGGATGGTGATGACCTTTCCATCTACTGCAAACTTGACCTTTTGATGCAAAGTGGAAGGTACTGCCCCAGTGTCATGTAGCCATGGCCTTCCTAGCAAGAGGTTGAAGGTGGCTGGTATGTCTATTACATGGAATTCTACATCCCTTTTGATCTTTTCTACTTCTAGTGGTAGGGTGACACACCCAACCACTCTCCTTTTTGAATTATCATATCCTCTCACACCTTGACTGGAAGGGCATACATCAGCAGCATCAACCCCCATCTTGTCGAGAGTCCTTTGAGGGCACACATTCAAAGCAGACCCGTTATCCACCAGGACTAATGGGATCCATTTAGTGAGGCACTTGAGAGAAATATAGAGAGGTTTGTTGTGTGCAAGGCCTTAAGGAGGTAGGTCTTTGTCAGTGAAGGCTATTGTTGGCTTCAGGGCTTTGGACGCTGTTATGAAGCTTACCAAGTTTTCAGGGGTGATATCGATGGGAACTTTAGCTTTCCCCGGGGTTTTGAAGAAGGAATTGCGATGTTCGTAGGAGGACATAAGCAATCCCCAGATAGAGATATCAGCCTGGATTTTCTTCAATTGTCTTAACACTCTGTCTTCCTCAGGTTCGATCCTTTGGCTTTCCTCTTCTTCTTCCTCCACTACTCGTGTTGAGGTTGAGCTTTCTCCACTTAGTTTGGGAGGTTTGTATACTCTGCCGCTTCGAGTGAGATGCCCTATTTCTTTTTCTTGGATGCTCCAGGGATCAGCGGGTTCAATCCTCCCAACTTCCCAGTCACTTGGCAGAGCTTGGCCCATTTCCAACTGCTTGCGACCAAATTGAGTGTCAAGATGGAGAGTGCCCCAAGCGTAGGGCTAGGTCGGTTGTAAGCATAATAAAACCCAGAAGTCCGGGATCGATTCCTTAGGGAGCGCATCCATAGTTCAAATTGGAGATTAGCTTGAGTAGAGATTTTGGCGTTAGGACCGCCAACCAACTCTTGGCGTTGAGGCGGCCAACTGAATGCTTTGGTTAACTGGCTACTTATCCTATCTACAGCCTTTTATCTAGAGATTTAAACTAAAGGTTAGGTCTAGGGATAGTTAACACCCGAAACACAAGGACGAGCTAGATTCTTCTCTTTTCTTGACAACGGTTTTAAACAAGGCTCGGACTCTTTTGGTACATTTAGACAAACACAAAGAGGGACATAGCTCTAAGCGTCAAACGTGACAAGTAGCTCAACTCTTGCCTACGCTTGATCAAAGAGATTAACACCTCTATGTTTCGATACATAAAATCAGTCCAAGCCTTGCTTAAGCTAGAAAATGAGATTTTAAAAGAGATTACCAAGCTACACCCTCGGTCACGAGATGCTAACCATCCCACAACCCAACCCCACTACACTACTCACTCATATTCAAAGAAGACATGAAATGAGCAAGAGGAAAGGTAAGGAAGATACCAAACATTGATTAAACTTAAAGTAAATACAAGATCCTCGAAGAGAAGAGAATTCTCTACAACTTTAATGAAGGCGTAAAGCTCCGAAATTGAACGGATCGTACCTTAAAACACTTAAGAAGGCATGAATGAGGAGAGAGGTTGGAGCTCCATTAATGGAGGTAGAGAGAGAAAGTGCAAAAGTAAAAAGTGCCCTACAAGTCGGGCAAGGGTTGGTATATATACCCCCTTCACAAAAGATTTACAAAAATGCCACCGAAATGTCCGCGCAGGAGTGAGGGATCGATCCCTGGTCGGGGGGGGATCGATCCCTATAGATTCTGAAAGTTCCTAATGGTGGGGGATCGATCCCTGGTCAGAGGGGGATCGATTTCTGTGGCTCTTGGGCTGCTTTGTGCTAGCTTTCCTTGGTCTTTGGTTGCTCCGGGCCTTCCTCTAATGCCTTGGACACTTCGACAAAGACTTGGGATGATCACCCGAGGCTCCTCACGCAAATCTACCATATCCGGACTCCTCCGGGGATCCTTGGGAATCTCGGAAAACACCCAAATTTACACCAAAAACCTGTTTCGCAACAAAAACCAACTATGCGCGCAATATCAACCAAAAACAAATATTGAACGCTTGATGGCATCGTAAAACGAGGTAGATAAGCCCTAAGATTTACATTTTCGAGGGCTTATCACCAACCACCAGTCCCCATGGTCAATTACATTGATACAAGGGGAATCATCTTCAGGGAAGGTCAGGGACGGTTTGGCTCGGGTACTTAGGGTGATGTATTGGGTAGGATTATATGTGGAGTTTTTGGAGAGGCTTATGAGATTGATGCTTTGAGGTGGTGGCTCAGCATTGTGAGTAGGGAGTGGATTGGTTTGTACATTGGGTTTGGGGGCTTTATGGTTTGATTGTCGATGAGGTCTTGGATGTCATGACGAAGACGCATGCAGCGGTCTGTCTCATGTCCAGGATGCTGGTGGTAGGTGCATTGTTTATTGGCGTCATAGCTTGGACCATAAGGTGGTTGGGGAGGTGGGTTGTTTAGGGGCTTGAGGTGCCCTTGACGGCTTAGGATGGCTAAGACTTGGGATGGGGTCATATAGAGGGGGTTAAAGTAACGGCGAGGCCGGTTTGAACTTTGGGATGAACCAACTTGGAAAGGGTCTTGTGGTGAGGCTGAGTTAAGGGTGTTGACAGAGGCAAGAGATGTACGAGTTGAAAAGGTTTTCTTGGGTGGAGGAGCTTCCTTTTTTCCAATGAGCCCTAGTTTGAGCCCTTCTTCAATCTGTAGCCCAGTAGCATGCAAGCGCTTGAAATCAGTGATAGCCTGTGTGTAGATATGCTTAAGATACTTAGATTGCAGATTTTTGACGACTATCCTCACTTGATCTTCTTCAGAGGGGCGATTCTTCATCTTAGCAGCTTTCTTCCTCCATCTAGCCACGAAAGTAACGAAGTCTTCGTTCGACTCTTACTTAGTCATTTCTAAATCTCGGGTGGTTAGCTCAACTTGGATGTTGTACGCATACTGCTTGATGAAAGCATTGGCGATCTCAGGCCAAGTGTGGTAGTGTTCAAATTCCAAGGTGAGGAACCAGTCGAGAGCACTTCCAGTGAGAGTTCTTTGAAACAGTTGAGCGATGAGCTCATCATTCAGACCCATCGGCTTCAGGGTGTTGATAACATGGCGGATATGGCTGGTAGGGTTGCCAGTTCCATTGAACTTCTCGATGTTTGGCATTTTGAACTTCTCGGGCAGTTGGGAATTAGGGAAGAGACAAAGTCCTTCAAAGTCCAGAATTTGGTCTCCTTGGGAACGGGCTAAGGCATGCTTGATCTCCTTGACTTGTTTGGTTAATTCTGAATTTCCTACCAATGCCACTTTACGAGGATTTCCTGCTTCTTCCTCATCTTCAGCATCTCTTGCTACTTTCTCGGCTAGCATATAGGCAATTTGGGCTTGGAGCTCGGCGATAGTAGTATCATTGTCTGCCATTCTTAGGATAGAGGCAGGAGGATTGCTTGGTGAAGCTTGGGATCGGGTAGGTAATTGGATTTGCTGAGAAGATGACCGCGAAGTCCCAGAAGGTGACTGGGACCGTTGCGGTGAAGGTGTTTTGAGAAGAGGTGATGACAGGCGAGATGGCTGTAAAGACCTCTGTTTGACGGAGCTTCGAGTGTTGTAAGAGTATAAAACTGGATGAAGTTGCTTCTTTGATCTACCTATTGTGCCTGTTCGTAAAAGTAAAATACCTGCAAGTTAGTACTTGGCTGTTGTTTTAGGGTTAGGATTTGGGCTGAAAATTCCAACCCTTCTGCACAGAAAGAGTTAGTACAATATGATACAAGGTGTGAAGAAGAACTTGGAAGCAAATGCAAATAGGTTCTTAGCCTGTAGGTTCCTGTCTTAGTTTGATAAGTTTTATGGCTTTTTAACACATTGAAAGGTTTTGGTAGTCTCAGGGTGCTCCGTTGTCAAAGGGCACCAGTCCTTTCACCAACCCATTATAGGTGGCGATTGGGTGATTCCCTTTTTGATATACCAATAGGTATAAGTGACTGTGGAGTTTGCTGGAACCCCTAACATAGCCCGTGTCATGCCGGGGTATTAGGAGAACTCAACGAGGCTTGCTTGCTCGATGCATATGATAAATGAATTAAATAAGGCATGTATTAGTCTTATGTTGAACTTTTTGGTTATGGCTCTCAGGTCCCGAGCAGAGTCGCCAGAAAACTGTAGACACCCCCCAAACGGGGCATCGCCATACAGTTTGATATCGTT
The DNA here is from genome assembly GCA_025413875.1 of Rhododendron molle. Taxonomy (NCBI): domain Eukaryota; kingdom Viridiplantae; phylum Streptophyta; class Magnoliopsida; order Ericales; family Ericaceae; genus Rhododendron; species Rhododendron molle. The sequence goes on along the minus strand of CM046400.1, from coordinate 26,788,046 downwards.
TGTTTTGCTCGATTGGTTTCTTGCTTCATAAACCAAAATCATAGACGGAACATCGCCACATGATAGCGGTTATCATCAAAACAGAGTCGCCACCCAGTTTGTTAAAACTAGGAAAATAGATGGAGATTCTGGATACGGAAGTCAAAGGTACAGCAAGGGGAACGTGTTAGGCACCCCTCTCTGTCTAACCGTGAGACTAGCCCATAATCATTCAACATAAGACATGTAGATGCTTTACTTAGATGCTTTACTTAATCCTAACACGTAATCTGTTTTTATGTCTTTAAACAGTAAATAAGGTGAGCCGAGACAATAAATGAACATGCATTAGAAAGCAGAACAAAACAGAACTGTGCCAGCAGATCGATTACTCGACCGGTGAATGGATGTCACGGCCGAGTAATCACGCTGATTTGATGTACCGGCCGAGGCATTGAAGCCCCGGCTGGTGTTCTTCCTCACACCAGACAAAAAGGTTAACAGACGACTAAAACACTACGATTAGTAAAATAAGCAGTAAATAAACCAAACCAGAGGCCGTTGGGCATCACCACCTTGATCCCTCAGTTGCTTGATTACTTCGGATCGATGGGGATTGACTGATTGATTGCTTCTTGAATGAAAACCTAGGGTTAGGGTTTAAACTTCTGGATTTGATCGTCGAATTGATGGCCGCCTTCGGGAGGTTAAGGCTTTTGTAGAAAAGGTTTGTGTGTGTATTTCTGCAGAGTTTCATGGCTTGAGAGGGAGTGAAAGTATATCAATTTCGTGGTGCAAAGGCCTCTATATATAGGCAATTTTGATGACTCACTTGGTCCAATCAAATAGCACGAGTGCAATTGCAATGCAATTCGAACTCTTCGTCGCAATCTCTGAACGTGACCCGAACGCATCGGATATGTATCGTGGTTGGATCAAACAACTGACAGAACATTTGAGAGTCTAGGAAAAGGTTGATCTAGCGGCCGTAGAAAGGATTTGGCAGCCGAGGAATGGATTGAGCGGCCGAAGGATAGATCATGCGACCGAGGTTTTGATCTCTCAGGGAGATTTTTGGTGCAACAGGTTGCTCGGGTGAAGAATGGATGTTAAGGCCGTGAGATCGATGTTACGACCGACCGATGGATTTTCCTAGAATACTGTGTTTCTGTTTGAAAGACTATTTGGCTCTGGATTGGATCCTCTAAGTGGCTCAAAGTTCTTACCATAAGTCCATGGGTTTCACAAGAAGGCAATCAACAATCATCGAATCCATTTCATCATCGGGATGGTCCCAATGTGCGACTTGAAATAATCGTTAGGCCAAATTGGGGTGTCTACATTGGGGGTGAGTGTAAAACATTGTGAGCCATGTGTTAGGACTTAGGAGCTCGGGGAGGGTTTTACATCTCACATTATAATTTCTATTTTTCATATAGTGGAAGATCTCTCTCCCGTTGACGTACCCGAATTTAGAGAACCACGTATTTTGGTTGTGTTATTCTTTTGTGTAATTTGTTTTTTTTGGTTGCGCTTCCATTGCAGATGGGATTGATTAGGAGGAATAATCCCAATAATTGGTATCAGAACTAATGGTTAGCGATCCTGGCAAGAGTCGATGGTTGGCGATCCTGGAGCAGTCGTTGGTTGCAGATCCGGACTGTGGTTGCTGGGTACACACACTGAGAAAAGGAAAAAGATTGGAGCATGCTGCGTGGGAGCTGTATGCCGGCTGTGAGTGCCGTGTGTGCATCAAATGAGAGAGTGCAAGCATGTATGGGTATGGATGCTCATGGTCATGGCATGTGTGCACGTGGCATGGAGATGCCGTGCATGTGTGTATGTGCATGACCATAGATTTTGTGAAGGGTGCATCGGTGGGTTTGGGCTGGCAGACCAAGGAGAAGGAAAAGGAATTTCCAAGGCAACTCTAGCTGGAGCAAGGATACATTCAAGGGAATGGCACAGGCGCTTTACCAGAGTGGCAATGGAAATGGTGCTAGTCTTAAGATTGGAGCAGGTGAATAGGCAAGTCGCGGGTGACTAGACGTTTACGTGATAGCTCTAGGTGCAAGTGAATAGGCAAGTCACAGATGACTAGACGTTCACGCAGTGATGGGGTGCGAGGCATCCGAGCAAAGGGGGTGTGAGGAGCCCAAGGGGGTGCAATTTCACATAAGCAAAAGAGGGTGTTTATTGGGTTTTGCCCATGCGATAGTGGGTTTTTTGAAAAAGAAAAGAAAAGAAAAGAAATAATTGGTTGGCTGGTTCGGCATTTATTGGCCCAAGTCATTGTGCTCATTGGAAGTGGGTATGCCGGCTGTGCATGTTTTGGATCTCAAAGGGGATTTGTGATGCTTGGAATATGAAGAGTCAAGTGTGTAGATCCTTCTCTTGTTCCTATTTAAATGAGGTTGTGCAAGTGTGTGAGCTAAGGCAGAGAGCACAAAGAAAAGTGAATATTTTGTGTGTGCCGAGTGAGGAAAAAAAAGGAGGGCAGCCCCTTTGGGGGTTGCCGGATACACCAGCCAGGAGGTGAGAGGAGAGTAGATGTGAGGGAAAAATAGTGTTGTTGGGAGTGAGTGTAAAACATTGTGAGCCATGTGTTAATTAGGAGCTCGGGGAGGGTTTTACATCTTACATTGTAATTTCTATTTGTCATATAATGGAAGATCTCCCTCCTGTGGACGTACCCGAATTTGGGGAATCACGTATGTTGGTTGTGTTGCTCTTTTGTGTAATTTTTTTTTTTTTTTTTTGTTGCGCTTCCGTTGCGGGTAGGATTGACGAGGAGGAATAATCCCAACAGTTCCTACGTCAATTAAAAAAAAGAGTTAGGAACAAAAACAAAAGCTTCTCCAAAAAAAAAAACTGCTCAGCGTATGAAGGAAATTCCACATAAATTAGCCCATTGATTCCATGTAAAAGGCATGCTAACTTACGTCTAATATGCTTTTAGTGGGCATACTCCACGAGGAAGGACATTGTAGAAGTGGAGCACTTATAAAGCTGGGCAAGGACCTTTTATAGATATGACCCAAGGACCATTACCAAGTGACGTTAAATCTAGACATATTGGAAACACACGTATGGTATAGGACTTCCACACCTATATGGAAAATAAGTGACTCGTAAACTAATACATGACGGTAAATTCGATAATATAAAGTTGTACAGGAAAAAAAAAATGACTATAAACTACTACCATATAGTAAATGAATTGGGTGCATGGTAAGGACTAAAAGGAAACAACAAAAACCAAATGTCCTGTAAGAACAATTCTTCGACTCAAATTTTGTTAACAGATGAGAAATCACATAAAAGCACAAGTTTCCTACCAAATTTACAAAACAACTTGTGTTATTGAGAAGTCGTGACCCGAGTTTTCATGTCGACGGATAAATAAACACTTCCAAAACACAAACACAACTAGTACCTCGAACTACGTCCAAGACAAAACGGTTGTATCAAACAAATAGACATATTATCTATCGATTTCCATCTAGAAAAGCTAAATCTAGCTGGTTATTTTGACGATTCATAATCTTCCAGATAGAAAACCCAACAAATAAACATGACAATTGAGTACAAAGTATGCAAGCAAGATAACTGAGACCATTTTATTATTACGCGTAAGGTTTCTTACCTCATGATTGATGTAAGATGGTGAAAGCAGGGTAACACTGTTGTCCAAGCCAGTAAGCCTTCCATACATGAAAGTTCTCCAGGATCGTGTAATAAATAGACACATAAGCCTTAAAACACATCATTGAGGTGAAACCGCATCAGATTGAGATTTACGATGCAGATGAGGAATATTCATAAAAATCCAACTTCAACAGAAAGAAAGACAATATGTTGAGTTCCATCACAAACCTGCATCCGCTAGTATGAGTAGCGTCCCAAGTGGCCTTGTAAGTTGTAGTAGAGGATGGGAAGTTCAAGGCCGGCGGGAAAGAGTTACCTTTTCTTTCAGAAATAGTTCGTGCTTACTAAGTTCTTAAAAAGTTGACAACAAACGGATAAAGATACCATTAATGTCCTCAGTTTCCCCACATCAGACCATCATCATCAAGGCTTGTTTACAAAAATGTAGTGAATACCATAGCAGTCAAATCGTGAATTGAATGGAGAACCGAAAAGGTCCAGTTGCAAATCGTGGATATTGAAATGCATAAAAAATGTAGATTTCAAGTCTCAATCAATAAAAGGATTGTTTCAATAGATGAATAGATTATCATGTGGTCTAAATAAGCAAGACACTTACTTTTATTGCAAGAGACGTGGGTCTGAATCCCACCGTAATCTATAGTTCTGCATAAAATGCCACTAAAAATTCAAGTACCAAAAGAGAAATTTCACACCCTCTTCCTCTTCCCTTTTTTTTTTAACCAGCAGAGAATATTTCATTTCTACAACCACCATTTAACACAATAACACCAAACAATACGCTAGATCATTTTCATCTGAAAAAGAATTAAGAGATGCACTTTACTTCATAAATACCAGTTCAACACAAGATAATGAAAGACAACTCAATGAATAGCAGTCCTTTCCTTCCTCAATGAATAGTTTCAGACCCTAGGAAACTATCTATATATACCTTACCTATGTTAATGGTTATCACTTATTTGGCAAAAGTAATCTGTATCCTGAAAGAATACCATCCCAAAAGGTAACTAAATTAACCTCGCACTTCTGCTGCGAAGGTAGTTTAATGAGGTGGTGGAGATTGGACCTTTTTAATGACATTACTAACCTTTACTATGGTAATTGCAGCACTTAATAAAAAAGGACTCCATAGCTAAATGAAATGAAAGTATTTATCATCTTTTTTCAGTCAAACGGAAAAGTGAAAGTATTTATCATCTGACCATGCCATAACAGCAATTCCTAATGACAAACACTACCTTAACTGATTTATGGTTTTAAAACCGCAATTTCCTACGACAACAATACCTTTAACTGGTTTATAACTGGAACAAAAAGACAAGCTTATAACTGGAACATCGCCGCGTTTCAAGGACCTCTAATTTCTTTAATAGATCATAATGTACTCTTTGGGGGAAGATATATGCCTGGCATCGTTGAGTCAACAACACATTCTGCTCCATCTTAATCTACTGCAAACCCAGCCATAAAAAAATGCAGCAGAACTAGCACAGGAAAAGTCATGAGAATGTTCCGTTGCTCTGATATGATGCCGACTGGCAGTATATGAGTAAATTTGTCAAAGGAATCCATCATCAAATCTACTTCAGAGTAAAATACAGACATGGTTTGACCAATGTTGAGAGTCAGTTTCCACAGATTCGAATCTTGCATAAAAATTTAATGACTGTCACTCCAAGAAAAAAGATGGACCAAACACAATAATTATCAACAAAGTCAAGAATGCAAAAGCGAAACCTCAATTAGAACAGAAAGTTAAACCAAAATGCTTGTCCCAACACCCAAGCACTTAATATTTCTCTTAAAAAACTCATCAATACCGCAAAACTAATGTTCTTTGACCAGGTAAAATTCAAGCTCATACTTTCTGGGTGAGTACACAGCAGGGTGGCTGACTAATTTTTAAAGGGGAAAAAATTCCAATAACCTGGCCTTATGTTGAAAGAAAAAGCACCTCCTCTCTACAATCAAAACTCAAAAATCAGGAGAAAATGCACAGCCAACTAACTGAAGGCGCCAAGCACATTAACGAACTTCACTCTACCGCTATTACGTCAGCTTTTTTATCTGCCTTATCAGCCATGTCATCACTTAGTTTCACAACTTTCTTGTCATCCCCTTGAATCGCATCATCATTACAGCAACGGTTTTTCAAAACGGTTGCAATGTCGACATCAGAAGCCCCAGCAAGCTTGAATCGCTCAACAGCATCATCCATGTTCTTTTTCCAAACATCCAACCCCAGTTTAAATTCAACTTGAGAACGCTCAAAAAGCATGTTACCCCAAAACAGATGTATCTGTGATCTCATCATCGCTGCCTGTTCTGCTGCTTCAACAGCTGAAATCTCTCGTCGACCACTGTTCCCAGAGGACTCACCTTCGTTACCACTACCTTGTTTCTTTCTTTTCACTTCTTCCTTCTTGTTTGCACTTGGATCTTTTAGCTCAATAGCTCTCTGCTCCTCCACCTTCTCCCACATCTCAGTAGCAGCTTTCATTTTCTCCTCTGCACTGTCATAAAGTCCAATAGTTTCAGTAGAATCCCATTTTGAGAGATCATCTTTCTTAGCCACTACATAGGACCAATGAAGTTTTGCCATTTCAAATTGTTGCTGGCCCAAAGCAAGTAACCCCTCATAAAAATCAGGTTTAATCTTCATTGCCTCCTCGTACTTCTCTTTGGCCAGAGAGTATTTTTCCTTCACCCATTCATAAGCTGCTTGAAGCTGTGTCGCCACCAACTCTTTTTCAGCGGAGTCATCAATGGGAATCCGTTTCCTTGCGGCACACATATGTACATTGCCCCAATTGAAGAAAGCCAATGCCCCCACCTCCTGGAATTTTGAGGCAGCCTTATCAAAAAGGCTTTGGGCCTCTTCACTGGTTACTGTATCTTCAAGGGCTTCTGAACACAGCTCCATCCCAAGTTCATGCATATCAATATGGGCGTCTGGGTCAATACCCACATGGCTCCGGAATAAATGAGCAAATTCAACCAACCAGTCGTCCATCTCCACTTCTTTGCACTCAGGGTCCTCTAAAGCTCCAGACTTTTCCTTGGGAGGTTCCTTTCCTGGCTTATCTATTTCTGTATCCACACTTTCCACGGCAGAATCACCCAGAGAAGAATGTGAACCACTCTCATCTCCTTTTATCTCCTCAGTAGTTAAAGACTTCTCCTCCTCCTCCTCTTCCAGTATAGGTGGCTCCTGCTCCGGACCCACATCAACAATGTGCAATCTCAACATCCCAACTGAGTCGACTTTGCCTGTCTCAGGATCTTCTACAATAACACCATCAACAGACGACTCTGCCAACTTGAGTTCTTTAGTACATGTTATAGTCACTAAATCACCATCACTATCCTTGTACTTGATCAAAACTGACTTTGAAGGTGGGAAGCGCTTGCTTACAATCTCCCTTAACCCTCTAAAGCTGCAATTCACAGGCATTTCAGCTAGCCTTATGTCATGATCATAAACAAGCTTCAGTGGCCTCAACTTAACTGCAGTCTCCAATGCCAGAGAGACGGATGAAGTTGCTTGTTCCTTTTGGCTACCCTTAGTCGCATTGGATTTTGTAGAACCATTTGAAGGCTTCAAAGCAAGCTTTGGTAAGTGGTTGTTGACCTTAGGGCCACTTTCAGCAAGCGGAACCAGTTGTGGCCTATCCGGCTTATTATCACTTGGCAATACGACTGGTCCAAGTGCTGAAGCTGCAGCCTTCTTTGGCACGGGCCTTGCTGGTAAACACGGCCCAATACCAGAAACCGGTGCTCCACGTACCACAGAAGCCCCTACAGCTGCTGGAGAAGGGCGGCTTTGGAGGTCCAGCTGGGCCTCGTGATGGGGCCCGAGAGCTGTCCTCAATCGCCGCCCAATCTCCAAAGCATCCCTGTGGTTTGGTTCAGCACCCAATAGAGCCTGCACGTCTAGCATCGCCATTTCATATTTTCCAATAGCCTCAAATGCCTTAGCCCTACGAAGTATGGCCCGGGCAAATTTGGGCTCAACCTGAAGCGCCATAGAACACTCAGAAATCACAGTTTCATAGTCTACGGGCTTCATTTGCATCAAACAAGCCGCTCTGTTGCTATGAAACACAGCTCGGTCCTGGTGTGTCTTGGGGGTAAGTTTAAGGGCATTATCATATTGTTCAAGAGCACCCACATAATCTTTGGCTTGAAATCTCCTGTTTCCTTCCTCTTTGAGCTCATGGGCTCTTTTCAATAAAGTTGAAGAGTTCAAATCAACACCACCATTAGCATTTGGTATAGGGTTATTAGCTCCTGAAACATGGTTTTGGTTAACACCACCTTTCTTTTTCCTACCCCCAGATTTCCCCATAAAACTCTCCCACCCCAAACAAATACTAAATGTTCTTCAATTCAATCAAGATTTATAAAAAAAATAGCAATCTTGAATTGGGTGACGACACTTTTTGTTGTATGAAGAGAATCTGATGACAAAATCAATGGAAAACAAGAAGGAAATAGAAAAAGAAAGAGCTTACTACTTACAAACGAAAAATTAACACCTTTTTGTGCAGATGTTTAAGTTTTGTAATTGGAATATGAAGACCCAGAAGCTGTATTGCAGAGAAGATGGATGGGTTGAGGTGGGTTTGCATCAGGTGCTGGGGAACAGAGTCTAGAGAGGGAGATTGAAGCGACAGACTCCCACTTTTCTCTCTCTACATTTAGAAGCCCTAGAAGGCAGGTTCTGAATATCCCTGATGGACACTACACTTAATTATATTTACACCGTCAGCCTCTGCATTTACAAAGTTTCAGTTGCCACCCGTAACAAACTTATCCCATTATTTATTTATTTGTTTTGAACAGAAAAAGAAATAATGGTTCATATTCATCTTAGATAAGTGTAACTTTTTTTTTTTGGGCAAAATTTAGAGGTGCTTTCATTGATACGAAAATAATACATCGAGAATGTGTAGCCACCCCAAGAAGGGAGGAAAGCAACCACAAATAAGGTCTAAACTTACAAACAAACATTCAGGACCTCACCTAAACAAAAGTCGTCTTCGACCACAAAAAGCCATCAAGACAATTTATAATTTTAGGTGGAAGAAATGCTTGCGTTACATTATTACAAAAATAAATAAATAAATTTTGCTTTGCATTAGGTCCTACGGTTTCTTATATTACAAGAAGGCTTGTTCTCATAGGAAAAATTCCAATTTTTTAAATCTTTACATTTTATTTGTAAAAAGCTTCTCTATTGAAATGTTTTTCTTTAGAATTCTGAAGGTACTGTGACCCTACCGTATTATCATATTCTCATGTTATTCGAGAAATAGTATCACAAAAACAATCTAAACATAAACCATCAAGTTAAGTTTACATATTGATAAAAAAAAAAATCAATTAAGCTCAATATCAAAGACTCATGCACCATTCGCGCTTTATGCACTTCTTTTCATGTGTTATAATGGGTCTTAGCATCCTTTTGAATTTTTAACCACTTACTATGGAATTACACGAGAAATGTAAAAGATAACAATGAAATACTCCCTCCGTCCGGATTTAATAGTCTTTTATGGTAGTTCGTGTTATTTTTCAATCGATTATATCTTGTAATTTATAATATTTTATGTAATTTTGAAAATATTGTCTTATAAAACTAATTGAGATCTATCAAACAAGATCCATATTGGATATGCAATTCATTACCAATTTAAATATATAACTCATTTTTTTTATCCGGTTAAAATTGAACGAGAGACTATTAAATTCGGACAGAGGGAGTACATGAAGTCACCAATAACAATTTAACTATTAAATTACACGAGAAATATAAAAGATAACAATGAAATACATGAAGTCACAAAGAGCAATTTAAACAAAAAGTCACAAATAACATTTCTTTTTGCATGATTCTAATTAAACTGATGTGCATGTAACTGTCAAATCTTTCCCCCTTTTGTTCTATAATAATCTTAGACTTTTTGAGAGATGTTAGTAATTTCTTAAAAAGATATGCAGTAATTGCATTCGAACTACAACACAGTTTCACCCCAAAAAAATACAACACATAATTTCTAATATTGTTCCTTGATTTTTAAAACCTAAAAGATGAAAAGATAGACCAATATTTAGGGGAAGAGTATAAAATAAAGTTTTATCAAATACTAGTGATTGTCCGTGCCTACGGCACTACGCATTCCGGTAGTACCGTAGGCATAGGCATTTTTGTAATATATTTTTGTTTTTTTATGCCAATGCCAGAATCCGAGCAATAGGTAAAAAAAATCGATGACATTTTTGTAATATATTTGTAAGAGTGTGGGTGTTTTTTTAAGAGAGTTGGAGAGCACACATCAACCCTTGAATCAAATGAATCTCAGTCCTTCATTCAACTTGTATTTGTGTGGTCTCTACACTTTTGTATTTTATTAGATAGATTCATGACAAGGGTAATGTGGTAACTCTACATCATGTAAGCAAAGGTATCTAGGGTTTGGATATTGAGGCATCAGGGAAGTCAAGGAAAAAGGTCAGCCACCCTATAAATAACCTCTAGCCTGCGTTTCCATACATACCTCCAAGCCGATGGAGGCTTCATTTTCATCCCCTCTCTTTAGCTCGGGTTTCTTCCTAGTTTCCAGAAAAATGATGCGGTAAACCGGAAGATCTACATCTTTGTATACGTATATATATATGCGCTTGTGTAATCGCTACTCTTTCTTCTCGTTCGTTAATTTCCGACAATTCTTTTTTTTTTTTTTTGGTGGTAAATAACAATCCTCTGTTTGTAATTGAGAAATTGAAGAACAGAACACACCCTCTGTTTCTTCAAACACAGCAGGAGGTACAGAAATGATTACGGCGAGATATCGTTTCAGTCGTCACTCTCCGAATTGACGATTCGATTGTTGCTCGTCCATATTCCCCTCATAATTTCCCCTTTATTTTTTTGAAAAATTTCCTTCTCATATTGAACATATTTCGAGAGTGCAAGTGATGATAGCTCCGAATTATTTCTTCACTTTGAACTAATTGGATAATTTGTTTTTATCCATGAGGATTCGTGCACTAACTGATGCACTCAGTTTTGGTTCATGTCAACCGGATCCTACAGTGCACAAGGTAGTGCGGCATCCGACCGTCCGTTTCGGTAATCAATGGTTCAAATTTGTTGAAATACTCTCACAGGTTAGAGTAACAAACATATTTGCACAATTGAATTGAATGCCGAGATGGATGGTTCCGATGTCGCACCACTGGGTGCATTGAAGGGTCTGGACCCCAGTTTCCCCCAATTTTCGTCAAGTGTGATGCTAAATTTTTGGAACTGCAATACTAAATGATTTATAAAGAGAATAGTGAAACTGTGAAAAGGAAATTTGGTTTTCCGATTCGGGTTTCTGGCGAATATTGTGTGACCTGAGTTAATTTAGTTTTCAAAAGGAATTCATTTGTTCACCGTAAATTGACTTGTTTCATTTACTATGTCTTTTGTTCCTCAACTGAAACCCTAAGGAATTGTACACAAGATTCTGAGTTACACAGCTTTCCTGCTAGTTTTTGGTGGTTCTGCTTTGGGGTTGGGTGGTGTAATAAACTGAAAGGAAATTGTTATGCTAAACAACATGGAAGAAAAAAGATCCTTTGTAACCTAGGGTCACATATCATACTCATACTGTTGTGCAAAAAGGAGAATTATGGATTGGAAGTCTGGTGTATCCGTGGTTGAGGTTTGTCGTACGTATAAAAACTTGATATTTATCAGAAATTACAACTCAGATGAACAAAGTACTTATTTTCAGAAATTTATTCTTACATCTGTAATCGTTAATGTTGATATCAATGTGTGATCAATTTCATTTTTTGCAAAGACCAACAAATTCGATAAAACTTACTTATGGATTATATATTTATATTTATGGGACAAAGATAGGCTTTCCCAGAAAAAAATAGTACTACCATATTATGTTCATTGCTCGCTGCAGTGGCAAGGTCCTCATTGTAAATGAAATTATGTCCGATGTGTGTACCACCAAAATTAATGGGACAAAGCAATTTATGGCCTAATTTTGAAATGGTTGTAACATTTTTGGGGGTGGGGCGCACCTTTTAATCCAACTCAGCTATCACCTCAGCTCGTGTGCGTTGGTGTGCAATTGTGGAGTACCCACAGCATTTTTGATTCTGTATTGAGTTACATTATTTGTTTAGTCCTAACTTAAAAGTTTGGATGGAAAAAGTAGTCTTTACTCTTTGGGAAAAAAAACCGAAATGGTCCTTAATGTTTGTGTCAATTTGGTCCTTGCAGTTTGAATTGACTCGATATACACTATAGTTTTCATTTTGTTCCAACTTGGTCCAATTACTAGCTGTCGTTAGACTCCGTTAACCCCAAACACAAATGGGCTCCTTTTCAAGGGTTAAAATCGTAATCTGCCATTCTCCTCTTATCCTAATATACCTCTAAACCAAAACACATAATCTCATTGTTCCATTCTCCATTTTTTTCACGGCTTCCATTCGCCATTTGTCGCGCCCGGGATTTTACCTTCGACTGAAATGTGTCTCGTTCGCCTTCGGGGGAATGAGTAAGAGGGATTAGGACCTGAATAAGTGATTCGATTCCTATGAATTGCGACGTGGTTCTTGAAAAAAAAGGAAAAATGAGGAGTTTTGTGTTCTATAAAATGGGTTCAGATATTTTTTAAAAATGTTTGAATTTTAGAAAATGATGTGTGTTTTATTTTAAAAAGGGACCGAGCTTTCATCAAGTTGCCTACATATCTCCGGGTAAAGGAAAATTAGGTCCGCCCATAGTTCGAGCCACAAAAGGGGTTTAGAAAAAAACTTAGACTCTCCACCGGGCATAGAGTTTAGGTGTGTTTGGTCACCTCTTGAATATCGGAAGAATAATTCATGTATTTTAGAAAAAAGAACACAGGCCAGAGAACTTGGTTTTTAGAAAAAAGTGACTCTAATTTGCTTTTTAGGAAAAGGCTTTAGGTCTGCGAGGTTAGAGAATAAAGGGTTCGGTAATTCACTAGAAAAGGGACCCATTTGTGTCTACGGTTAACGGAGACTAACGACAGTTATTAATTGGACCAAGTTAGAACAAAATGGAAACTACAGAGTGTAAATTGAGACATTCAAATTACAGGGACTAAGTTGACACAAACACTAAACTATAGGGACCATTTCAGTTTTTTTCCCTCACTCTTTTTTTTGGGTGAATTGGATTATGGGTTGAATTATGCACCCAAATGGATCTGTGCGATTTTGGAAATGGCACCGGTGGTGTTTGTTAAGCAACTTTGCATTGAGAGTTTCAAAATATGAGCAATATAGCTACACAAATTTATGTGCACAGATTCAGATACTATGTATGAAATCGTTTTGAGTTTTTCTTCATTATTTTAAGATTCACGTGCGTCAGATAGTTTCATATATATCTACATCAAAACGTGCATTGGATTGAGCTAGAGTACATAGTAGCGTTGGATTGAGAGCACATAGTGTGCGTGCATGACCATGTGCATGATTACAAGAGTGAAAACATATTTTGAAACATGTCGAGTTACAAAGCTTCACAAGAGCAAGAATTGAGTTTTAAAAAAGATCTACTATAGGAATATGTGACTGACACTAAGCATATGTTTTAGAGAATCTATGGTTGCTCTAAAAAGTTTGCCCTAAAATCAGATCTTCTGAGATTTTCTCTGTTCCATGATGTTTAGCAATGGAAGTTATGAATACTTTCGCACACTAGGTTTCAAATTGTTTTCACTTTCTATGAAAAACTAAAAGAAACGTGTTTTTTTTTTTTCATGAACAAAATTAAAATCACAATGTTCAAATTAGGTCATTTCTCTCCACATAGTACCAATGGCTAAGGGGAAAAATACGTGGAACTTCCACAGAAAAACTTATTGTATGCTCCTAAGCTACTTTCACGTGATCTAGCATCCTCCTCCATAAGTAAAACTTTATGCGGAGTTCAAACTGTCTCTAGAACCCGAGCTGTTTTGAGTAAAGCAAGCACAAAATTAACTACCTAGGAGACATCAGACTTAAAAAATGCTGCTGGATATAACTTTTAATGTTTAAAATAAGAAAAAAAACTTATTAAAGCAATGTCAAATACTTTCCATTCCAAATTTAACCATTCAAGCAGCAAGTACAAGCACTTTAATTGTTCCTCGGCTATTTGCACTTAACATCGTTGGGCTATCACTTTTCCAACAAACAGCACTAATGAAATACGATCCAGCATCGTCTTCAGCTTCCTCCGAGTCCGAAGAAGCAAACCTATGCCAAGCTGCTGGTTTAGAGATGGCCTGCAAGTGGACGGCGATATTGAATTATGATCTGATTTAATGCGAAGATTTATACCAGCTCTATCTAGTATATAGTAAATATTTACCTTGTGATAGACAAAAACTTCATTTGTTTCACTGCCACAAGCGATATATTCACTGTTTACAGTGAGACCGACAAAATTCTTCTCATTCGAATGGCCTCGAAATGTGCAAAGCTGAGAGGTGGAAAAACAAGAAAAGGGGGACAGATTAGTTGAATTCTATAACTTTGGGATTTTTCAATAAAAGAAGTGTTCTAATCAAGGCCAGTCCACGGTGGAGATCAGACAATCTCACAAGGTAGGTTCGTTTTCTTGAAAAAATATCAGTAGGTTCGTGACCCTAACCACACTCGTCATGGAATAAATTAATGGTTTCACCTCCATGTTTTCAAACAAAAGTGTGATTCAATCAAATTGGCTCCTCCATTTAAGCTGATATTTTCCTGTGGCTGATCAACACGTCTGAAGTCTGGACAGATAGAAGGAACAGCTTGGATCATTCAAATGGAATCCATGATGGGCCTCACAGGCACAATTCAGACTGCAGAGGAGCTCCATTCCTCCAAAAATTACGTTCTTTTCTTCACAATGCATACATTCCAGTGTAGCACATCCCGCCCTCCCCTCCATAGACACTCATCACACCAACACCAACTAAATATGTTAACATTACTATTTCCTGAATAATCACTCTCAAATAGAAATTAATCGGCGAACTATTGTAGAAAGACGACTTTTTATATAACTAAAGGAGCTGAATACTAGGAATTGCTCAACTACCAAGCTGTAACTTACTGGAAGATTTTCTTTGACATCCCATAATTGCAATGTGCTGTCAGTAGACGCTGAAGCAAGTTCATTGTTGGACAGAAATTTTACATATGAAACAGCTTTCCTGTGTCCACTGAACACATGCAGTGGTTGGCTGACATTTCTCAAGTCATAATAATGAATGTTGTGATCTGCAGAACCTACCTGCAAAAAAAAAAGTCGTTAACTTATCACTACCCATCTAAAAAAAAACAAAAAAACCAAAAACTTTCTCACTAGATACCTCTCCCTCTGTCCCACTTTATCGATCCATTTCTCATAATTCAGGACAAAATAGTATATATTTTTCATTTTCTTCTTTTCTAGATGATTTTAAAAACTTTGTCTAACAACAACTAAGTGGATCTTTTAGAAGATGGAAACAATGATTTTTTTTCACTCTACTGTTGACCCAATTAAAGGGCACGTTTGCTGAAATTGACAAACAAATGGTAAACATGGAGCAGATGGTAAATCATACACATATTCACTGACCGGAGAAGACAGCATTTGAGAGGGACATACCGCGACGTGAATGCTAGATCCCGGATTATACTTGACAGAACATATATTGGCTTTCATGTCAATATTCAGAACACTAGCCTCCTGTTTTATGCACCAAATTTTTACCTGTTGCAAATAAAAAGCAGACATTCAGTGCAACTGATACGGGACCAAGTGAAAATCACCCAATTCCTTTCCAAGAGATATTGATCACTACATATTCATTAAACTTCCTCCAAATTGGATCGACCCTCAGTTCTAAATAGAGCGCTAAAATAGCATCTGTTTATGTACTCTACATAAGGAGCGAAGGAAATGCTGGCATATGGAGAAAATAAATTACCTCTGACCTAAACGACCTCAGCTGAATTTTTACCTATTACTACCTCTATCACACAAACAAAAAATGCTCATTGACCTATTTGGGTAAAAGCTTTACAGCTAAATATTCTCAAAAAAAGATCAAATATCTTCCTCCAATACTTGTGTAAATTAGAAAATAAAATAACGGTAATCTAACTTCCTTCCAAAAGCTACATTCTGATTTCACATACTGTAATAAATACTTCCAGAAGGACCAAATGTTACACGGAGACAAAGTCTCTTCTACCTCATTTTTTAGAAGCTATGCCTGTCAATATGAATTGGTTGTTGTGAACTAAGATGCAGTTTTCAGGGGGAGGAAAACTAGGCTTTCATGTGTAACAAGTACCTTGCAGTCATCACTGCCGGATACCAGCATTGAAGGTTCAGTGCGCGAAAAATCTACGCTCCATGCTCGTTTTTCATGTTCTTCGTACTCCATCACACTCTGAAAAGAAAAGATTGGGTTAATAAAAGAGTGTTTGCATACCTCTTCAAATTCATCTCCTATTTACTACTTGTTTGGTATATCAACAAAAGCCAACTCTTTTTCATATTTTATTGGCTTTCTGCTATCAAAGACACACGAAAAAAGCTGAGGTTGTTTGGAATGTCATCTGGCTGTTTTCATGTTGGGGATGCAAAGGCGGGAGCTAAAAAACTGCCAACTTATTTAGAGATGTCAAATGACGCAAAACAAAGCCAACTTATATAGAGATGCCAGAGGAGCCAAAGCTTTAAAGAAACATGGAGAACTCAGTGGAAGCCAAATTACCTGACGAGTAGTTACATCCCACACAGTTACTATCCCTTCATAATCGCTACTGGCTATGTGGTTCTTTGTATACTTATTCCAGCTCAGGCAACTAAGTTTAGACCGTGTGGACATTTCCACAACTGGACATTGCACATCTGCTGGCTCATTTACCACCTAGAAAGCAAGAAATGGACAATAATTACCTAGTGAGAAAACAAAAGTATTTGCCTTGTATGACAAAATTTATTCAAAGATTGAACACAATGAGTTTCATACTAATAGGTCTCTTTTATGTTGAAAAAGATTATTCCTGCTATTAAAATTGAAGTATGAAACTGGTGAGGTCATTCTGCTATGTTGGCCAAAGCTCTAGAAGTATCTTAAACAGGACGTGTAAAACGCCATATGAAAGATTGGATTTGGGAGGAATGAACAAAATCGTCATTACCAAGAAACCGTACAATGTTCTTTTATTGTAAGATATACCACAAATAGATTTTTCACTAATTGTTTCTAAATAACATGTTGCATGCATGCCCATGTTTTCCATTAGAACATCCACACAGTGTAGGCTGACATGTAGTCCCTTGGCCAGGGGCGGAGGGGATTAGGGGGGGGAGGGGGCACATGCACCCCCCTGGTTTTCAAAAATTTTAAAAAAATTTTTTTTTTTTTTTAAATTGGGGATTGGGGGGAGGGGTCATGCACATAAGAGTTTTGGTCCTTTTGGAATTGTAGTTTCTGAAACTCAAGGGAAAGAAGTGTAGTTTCTGAAACCTCCGACCAGTGTCAAATTCTCGTTTAGTAAAAGTGCCCCTTCAAATTCCAAAGGATTATTTAATCGTTCTTTTTTATTCTCCTACCTCTAAACCCATCAAAACTTGAACGGAGAGAGGCTGCACAGAGCTTGGCTTGGGTTTTCCCTTGGCAATCCCCAACAAATCTATTGCTATATTCTTTAATCAGGTAATAATTAAAGAAATATTTTATCCACTACTTGTTCTTTATTTGAGCTCCCCCAATTTTATTACTAGTATATTTTACTGTTTACTACTGCAACTTTAGGGTTTGAACAGACACCATCGCTTGCTACATAGAGTTTGAACTTTTAGGGCTTGAACAGACACCATCTTGCTACCGGGTAAATCCAAGTTTTGAATTTCATTCCAGCAGCGGATCGAAAAAACAAAAAAAAGAATTCCATTCCAACAATGCTAGCTACTATGGTCAAAAGCTTCTGACGACAATGATAAATTGGGGGAACTACGTATCAGTTTCTATTGAGGAGAATAGGAACCTTGCTTCGTTAATTCACTGTTCTTTCTCTTGGGTCCCTAGAAATTGTAATGGGGTTGCCCATTGGGTGGCATCCCATTATTTAAAGGGAGCTATACCAGTTGATTGAGATCAACTACCTACGACTTAGTATTCCGACTGATCAAACTCGTGCTCACTCTTCCTGTTTCAACGGCAACGGCGGAACGATCATTTTCAGCCATGAAGAGTATCAAAACTAGGCTTCAGAACAAAATGGAAAATGAATTCCTCTCGGATAGTTCCCTTATCTACATTGAAAAGGAAATCTCTCTAAAATTGGGTTTAGAATCAATCGTAATAGATTTTCGTGCTTTACATAATCGTCGAGTTCCGTTTTGATAGAACTTCAAACTCCAAATCATTAACATGTTAAGACGTGTGTCTTTTTTAGGTATTATGGGTTAATTGTAAGACTCATGTACTTATTTTTGATATCGAACGTATTAGCGTATTTGGGTGCCCCCTCCCACTACAATTCCTGGCTCCGCCACTGCCCTTGGCAGAGAGTAAAAATTCTTTCACAGAAACCAAAAATTCTTTCACAGAAACCATATTCGTCAGCTAAGGTCCCAGTATCTGCCCTAACCATTATAGAAGTCAATATCAAGCCTACAGAGAAAGATAATGCTGCTCAGACCAGAACAAGTGTCCAACACTTACCGAACCAAATTCAAAGACCTTGATGCACCTTGAAACTCCGGCAGTAGCAAACAACTCATCATCTCGATCAAATTCTATGCTGGAACAAACAAGAAGGAAATAAAGCCATGGTTGACTTGAATAATACAGAGAACAGAGAGAGAGAGAGAGAGAGAGAGAGAGAGAGCAATGAAGAATGGATTTCAATTCAGATACAAATGTAATGTGTCTACTGCTATGTTACATGGACTCGGGTGCGAGTATTGGGTGCGGGTGCAAGTCCAAGCGTTAGACCTTCCTAAACTTAAATCTTAGGATACATGGATATGTGTCCCCAACTTGGGTACGGGTACAGGAACACGTCCTGAACTCTTATTTGTATTATATATATATTGCATAATTTTCTCAGATTATGTATTGTAAACTATGTTTACAAATGTATTTAAACAAGAAAGGGTTAAGAAAATTATGTTTTTGCTATTTCCCTATTTCTTGTCTATGTGAAATACTCAGAAATATCACTTTTCTAGCTAATTTGATATTCCTTTTATGGAAGTATCTTAACAATTAGAGCATCCGAGTGTCCACAAGGATACAGGTGTCAGATACATCGACAGGGGTACTTGAGCCAAAATGAAGGATCCATGTAACATAGGTCTACTGTAACACCCCGTTGCACATCGGAAGTCTACACGGATGATCTTGGATATATAACAAACAATGTAGGCTACTACTAGTACCTAGGGCTTAAGCATTTTAGGCCATGTGGTATGGCTTGTGGATCAAGATCAAGGTACTGGGCAGTGGTCTACTTGGGAAGTTAATAAGTGGTATCAGAACAATCCGTGTACACGACTATGTGGCCCTAGACTTAGGAATTGGTTGGTTTGATTTGGTTTTGTTTGGTGATTTTAGTGCTCAACCCCTCGCGAAGGATATGTATCAAGGTGGGGAGATTGTAACACCCCGTCTCACATAGGAAGTCTACATGGATGATCTTGGGTATATAACAAAGTAACAAACCATGTGAGCTACTACTAGTACCTTGAGCTTAAGCATTTTGAGCTATGTGGTGTGGCTTGTGAATCAAAATCAAGGTACTAGGCCAGTGGTCTGCTTGGGGAGTTACATCTACCATAGGGGTTGCAAATTGAACCCAAACCCATGTAGAAATCCAAACCCACCTACTAAAAAATAAACCCAACCCATTTATTAGTTGGGTCAGACCCATTCAACCCATTTATTAGTTAGGTCAGACCCATTCAACCCATTTATTAATTGGGTCTTAATGGGTCTACTTAAATGACCCAATAAGTCATTAATATAACCCATAAAAAACAAACCCCTCCAATCTCCTGATTCCTGAACCACCTCCTGTCAGGAGTGCTACTTTCCCCTTTAGTATGTCTTCCTTGAACGGCAACTCCATTTTCCTCTCTCTCTCCATAGTCCGGGTTTGACAAAGACCAAACCAATACTACATTTGGGAAGAGTTACGGTGGTGTTGAAAGGTGGTGGAGTGGCGGCCGATTATGAGGTGGGAGGAGTTACGATGGTGGCCTGGTGGGAATGGTGGTGGTTGCTTGGGTGGTTATGGAGGTACACGGCTGTGAGAGCCGGAGAGGAGATGATGATACACGGCTGGTTCTCCTCTCTCTCTCTCTCTCGTGGGTGTAGTTGCTGGGAAACAAGAAAAGAAATGGGAGGGGAATATTTAAATGGAATGGGTTATTGCATGCGAATTATAATCCTATGGGTATTGTTGTGTTGTCTAGATGGCAGTGAAGGAGGAAAATGGGAATTGTGTTTGACGATGGGTTTGGTTCGGACTTTGGAGCAACCATAGGCACACAGTCGGACCGGACAATTACTCGCCGGACACGCACGCACACAGACGATTACGGAATAAAAATTGGTATGACGACATAATTAATTTTTCGCATTAAATAAATCAATGAGCAAAAAGGATAATTCTGTTTTGGATAATAATAATAATAATAATAATAATAATAATAATAATAATAATAATAATAATAATAATAATATTTATTATTATTATTATTATTATATTTTTAAAAAATATCGGGTCTTTATTGAAAATTTGTGAAATAAACTACCATGCAAGAACATAGATGAGATCATGAAAATGACCAAAAACGAAGCTTAACACAACTCGTTTTTGAAGGGGGATCCGAAGTGAAGCTTTCTTTCTTTGTAATTAGACCAATTATTGTCTACATGCCTATCTATCTGTATGGTAATTTTAGTATATAGGGATATTTTAGTCATTTAGATTTACAGGGGTAATATGGTAATTTTAGTATAAATTGGAATTTTAGTTATTTTAAATTTTAGTATATTGTATATACTTGGGTTAATGGGCGGGGCGGGTTTTATTTCAAATAAATGGGTCGGGTTGGGTATGGTAATTGAACTCATAATTAATGGGTTTTAAATGGGTCAATGACCAATTAAAGACCCAACCCACTTGCAACTTACCCATTTTGGCCCAAACCCGCCCATTTGCCACCCCTAATCTACCATTGATATCAGCTTAGAAGAAAGGTTTGCATTTTTTGTAGCTTACATATGCATAACCAGGCATACAACGGGATGCCTGTTTGCCTACTCCAATACACCATTGTATGTCCTAATTCAGTAGTCAAATAATAATAGGTAGTATTTGTCAAAGAACAAGAAAAAGGTCGAGAACAAAATTTGACCCACGTGAACATGAACTGACTTATGAGAGTGCAAGTACTCGTTTATATTTTGAGTGCATATGTAAGCAGAACAACTTAACTCACCTCGATACAATGTTGGCTGAGTGAAAAAGGTCTCCATGCCTAAGCTCAGCAATGACTCTCAATCGGCTACCAATAGAAAAGATGCAAATACGCTTACATCAACACAAAAAACTTACGCAACGCATAAGGAGGCAAGTGGCTACTTCAAGTGAAACCAATAGTACTAACGAAGTAAAGGAACCTGTATCGTGAAAAGGTCGAAAGGACAGACTGGAAATCCTCAAGTCCTGCATGATAACCTTCTCTATTCATGGCATTCACATCCCTTGCTTCTGGTTTGTAAGACTGTCTAGCCCCATGTCGTCGCTTTTGCAAGTAACACTCTTGAAGGTCATTGAACTGTTGGGATATAACTTATTAAAGAACAAAGGTCACAAAATTTTAAGTAAGTGACACAAAGCTACAGGTCAATTGACAGTCTGTGAGACTGGGCAGACATCCTTAATGGTTAACGCCCTTACCCTATTCAGTAAAATAGGGGTAGTCTTCTATAGATTGGAAAGTTAGAATGTCAATGTATGCTCAACAAAACATAGTTTTCCAAGTTAAGGATGTAAAAAACATTTCTACGCAATTTATCTTGCTAAAGGTCTCTGTATCTAGAGTTTGGTACACTACATTCAATTTTTTCTTCTACGGAAACTGTCAAGAAAAAGTACTGACCTGTGCAAGGACCCTCTTTTTTCTCGCTAGTGCAAGACCCGATTGAGTAACATGTTGTGAATAGGACCCACCATGCGCATCCTTTCTTTGGTTCGTATGAGAGCTTACAAGAGTATTTACATCAGCTTTCCTACTCTGTGAATTGCCAGGATTCATCCCGCATTGGCCCTGTACACTGGGTAGACCAGAGATTGTGCCACAGCTGCGTCTATCAATCAAAGAAGGCCATGCGTTCGTTGCAGAAGGGTCATTCATAAGTATCCTCAATTTCACTGTATATCTCTCTTTTGCCCGATATAAGTCCATTCTATGCCTCTCTACAGAATTTATATCCTCCTTAATATATTGCAGATCATTTTGTATCTAGAAAACAAGAAAGAGACCATTAAATTCTGTTTTAAATCATTTGCCATAAGAACCCTGAGGTTGAGGGCATGATGTTGCCATCTAACAGCTAAGAATATGAATCCAAAACATGCATGGAAACAAGACAGGAGTCATGAGACACTAAATGGGACTCATTCTTGAGATATCTACTAAAAGATAACAGTTCAGCAATCAAAATTTTGCAATACAGTCCTGGAGATATTTATGGATGTATTTGTAGGTTCCATATGGGAACTTATTCATATTTGTATAATTACGTTCGTTATCAACTAGTAGTTTACACGGTGTTGTCAATCCCATACCATACCTGTAGGTAGACAGAACACGTAGCTTGGTGATCTGCACCGGCCAAAATACCGGGCATACGAGGCATGTTCCGGAATCTAGGCCAGTACAATAATATTAGTGTGGCTTTTCCCTTGAAAAAAAGAGAGGCTTGGATGTGAAGATAATTAGACAAAACAAGGAGTCCCAAAATAAGTTAATCGTGTTAATCTTTCGTTAGAACTTATTTCAAGGTACATCGAAGTGTTACAATTAGTTTTATTTCTCTACTTCAAGTTCTACAAGGAGACATATATATAATGAATATATGTAATATATGTTGTGGTAAATCTGAAATGGTACCAAGATACACGCTGGTACCGGCACGTTCCATACCAAGAGAGAAAATGTTACGATGGCCGGTACAGGATTGACAACTTTGGTTTACACTCCATGTAACCAAGCTAGTAGTTAGCAATGTATTGTTTTCTTTATCCTTTTCCATAAACTAATCACAAGATCCATTCTTGACTTCTCTCTTTGGTATCATGGTATCAAAGCTTAGGTAGGAAAAGGTCTTGGTTCAAGTCTTCTCCATATGCATTTATCACACGTTTGCATTTTGTTTCATTCTACGTGTGGTTGTTTGCATCTCTACGTGCAAGACAAGGTTGCGTTGGATGTTGGATAGCTTAATATGTCATGCCCATTTCTTAACTTTACATGGTATCAGAGCTCAGCTTGGGAGAGGTATTGAGTTCAAGTCCTCTCCATAAGCATCTATCCCCCGTTTGCATTATGTTTCACTGTGTGTGATTGTATGCAAGATGGGCTAGCACGTGGGGGATGATGTTGGACAGCATGATATACATTGGTGGCCCACTTCCCTACAACTTAAGCTTTTGGACAATAGGTAACTTAGCAATCTACTCCACTCCCTGTTAACTGCCAAAAAAAATTATACAAGTACTCTGAAAAGTGTGACTTGATGGCAGATTATGAAAAGAGGAACCGTGTTTTGTACCTATGTCATCAAGTAAAACAGAAGTCTGACATCAAGTAACAGAATTCCCACACTTCGGCAGGAATTCGTACACAAGGACTGCAATGGTTGTGTCCATAGCTTCTTGGAAACTTGTTCGTTGAGTAAGGTTAAGAAACGAATGAAGCTCATAATAAGCTCTTGTTTGCAGGCTTATCTAATCAACTCTTTCAACTAGTCAGTGACCTCAAACTTCACCACAGCCTTTAAGACTATCCGACCCACTACACGGTTAGCAATGTACCAAATGGCCTTTTTTGTCCTTTTTGTTGCTCATTAATAATCTGTGACAGGGAACTGCATTACAATGGATGAGCAGACACAGCAAACTAAGTCTAATATTTGGCATGTCACTCTTTATCCAAAGGCAACAATCAAATTACTGAATACCAGGAGCTTACTCTACCAGCAAAAGTTAACCCTTCTAGCCCGTGTGGCTGTACCTTCCCTACCTTTTATCTTACATACACTTTCCACAATAGTACAGTTAAAGTACAAGATATGATGCATGGCGGAGGAAAAATAGAGCAAGTAGGGTAAATTAACCCACAAGCACTTGCGTAATGTCACTTGGTTCAATAGTTTAACAAATAATTAACGCATTTGAATTTCCTACTCTCTATCACAAAACATGAAAAGTGCTATTCTTTTGTAAATCAGCTGTATATCTCAAGATTAACTACATATGATTTTGTGTTTATTACCATTTATAAACATATCTTACTGACTGTTCCAAAAGAGGAATCTATCTAGATAAGATTTTCACCCCGTTAAACAAGAATCTAGACTCCAATGCTGATAATATGTATGTAGTATTGTATATATGAAATTTATCTGTAAAAGCCCATGAAAACAAATACAAGTTCAAGAACCTGACTAAGCTCTTCAAGCTTTTGCTTCCTTAGGCAATGCAAAAAATCGTGTAGAATCTGCATATTTGTCTCAGCTTCTTCTTCCTCCATTTTTCTCTTCTTCTCTATAAGCACAGACAAGAGGCTATCTAGCTCCTTAACTGACACCTCACAACCCTGTCTAACGATCACACAAGAGTCACATTCTAATGAAAGAAAGCAATCAAGTGGGGACAGTAAAACATTAGCTGTATCTATCCACCATTAGAATTTGTTGTATTCTTAATAACTGGAGAAGTGACCAAAGTTGTCCAATGTAGGACCCAGCTCGCAAAGAGATTTCCACAGGGAACATCTATTGATAGTGTGGTCATGCATAATGATCAGTGAGAGTTACTTAAGCAAAAAGGCTACAATCCATGCTTTACAGTGATTGTATTACTTTCTTAGCCAGACAAGGATAGATTGAGGCACCATATGAAGGCTTCTGCATTCTGGCCAAGCGACAAATGCCATATGTCATCCTTAAACAACAACAGTCAACTATGAATAGGAGATGCCTGATTAAACCAAAAGGACAGAAATTGCAAACCTTTTTCCAGTAGATTATTACAGTTTAATCACTAGTGGGAGAAGGTAAGACTAGTATCTTGCCCATGTTTTGTAGCACCAATATCTGATGGCTAGATCTGCAAGGTCTTCCTATTAAGCCAAGAGAGTCCCTCCATCTAGCCTCTAAATATGAAGAACTTGAGATGCTAGGATGTGAAGGATTCATTGCAATCTTGTGTAGAGTATCTTAAGAAGTCTACAGAAATATTTCAACCAGAAAATCACCAAATCTTATATCGAAGATTCGAAATACAATGAAAAGGGTGCAAGATATTCGCATCTTGTTCATAGTGCAATGCATTTCATATTACTCAAATTCAGTTATGTTGATGAATTTTAAATGGACTAAGGGACAAAATAATGTTTGCACAAAGGACTATTGGAGAATGAACCTAAGTTATAGGCCAGGTCAAAAAGAAAAAGATAATTCTGTTTTAACAGCAGGAATACTCACTTATGGACTTTATTGAGCTTTGCCAATCAAATCTCAACAGAACCAAAAAGAACAAGGGCACTCTAAATAGAATGATAAAGCTCAGAATTTAATGTTCAAAATATTCCAAAGTGCAAACAACTGACCTCTTGCAATGCCTGACGAAGCTGTTCAAAAGGAGTTCCACGTCTTGCTATTTGACGAGCAGAAGTCTTCTTCAATAGCTACAGAATTAGATGTAGATGTTAATATAATAAATTAGCATTGAAGATACAATATCCACTGGACAATCTACAGGTTTAGTAAGGCAAGCAGCTAAGTCAGACTAGGGCATCTGCCTCTTTGTGCATCAGTGTAGTGAGTCTTTGAGGAGATATCATTCATTTTAGGTCAAGCTGAGAGAGAGAGAGAGAGAGAGAGAGTAAAAAAAAAAAAAGTTTGTTCTAAGCCTAGAGGCTTGGACTCAGGGTGAACAAGGGCTCAATTATGCATCCATTCGTCTAATGTTCTAAGCTCTTTCATAGCAGTGGATTATAGCTCTTTCCCTTAACATAAGCCGTGTCGCCCAATAGGGATACATATCATGTATTGTTTTTTCATTTATCCATGAAACGTATCAGGAATTCAGGATACATATGTTAAACAAGGTCTGATTATTCTTTAACAAGTAATCATAGGACTACGTATCGAATTGGGATACACATAAACACCGGAGGATGCCTCATCATATCATGGTATTGCTATACAAAAAAAAAATATACGGGGTGGGATATGTTACGATCCTAATGTCCCACATCAGCTAAGTATGGCCCTGGCCATATGCATATAAGCTCTTGAGCACTCTCCCCTTGTAAGCTGGTTTTTAAGGGTGAGTTCTATCCAAGGGTTTGTATCATTGATTGGTATCAGAGCCAACCACCATCTCGAGTATGGGCTCGGATGCACCTATGCAAGTATGGGATTGTATGGGTGCGGCTTTGCAGTTCGACTCCCGGAGGGGGCGACCTAGTGATTGGACGATAGTTCCATCCCAATAGAGTGACAGGCCGCCGTGGACGTCAGCTACGGAGCGTGGTGGTATGTTACGATCCTAATGTCCCACATAGGCTAAGTATGGGCTTGCCATGTGCATATAAGCTTTGGGCACCCACCCCTTGAAAGCCAATTTTCAAGAGTGAGTTCTACCCAAGGGATTGTATGAGGATACCTATACAGGCACACGTTATTAGCAAAATTATTGTGAGCGTGCGGTGGGCAGAATGAGTTTGGTTGCTTCCCCTACCATTGCATACTTGCATTAGATGGTGTGGAAATCTCAAATTTACTATTGACTCATTCCCTACCCGAGCAAACCATCCTTCTTTATAGCACTCTTCCTTCATTCGCTTAATTGTGCTATTGCTTAGCTTGCTTCGAAAGCTTTGTTGTCCCATATACATTGAACTGAACTTCCCTTCTGTCCTTCCCCACCTTTAGTTGGGATCTATGTCAAAATTGCCGGAGTCTTGTAATTGAATTCAATCAGAATTTCGGTCCAAATCAGAGTCATAGTCATAGACAAACTCAATAAACAATTACTGTAAATTACAAACGAGTCCAACAAACAAAGGAAACAAGGCATTAAAAAAGAAAATATCTCACCTTATTGAGAAGGAAGTTGGGGAAAATGTGCTTTGGGGTGAGGTAATGGGCGCAACAAGGGCAATCGCTCTTGTTCTGAAGATGAGTCGCGATGCACATGTAGCAAAAGCTGTGTCCACAAGCCGTCAGAAACGCGTCCTTTATGACCTGCATGCAGATAGGGCACAGGAAATCCCTGTCTAGCTCACTCTCCTCCGCTGCCGCCTCCTCGTGCGGCGGAGATGGCAGCGCCGCCGCGACGTCGGACGGCGTCGGTTCGGACTTCACCAAGGGCACCAGGGGCCCCACCGAGCTCTCTCGTCCTCCCATACACGATTGCACGGACTTTCTCTATATGGAATATAGTGATGAGTTGTGTGTGTTGCGTTGTGAGGAGGATGTTGGGGTTCGGGTGCGAGTGTGAATTTTGTAGGCACAGTGTATCCATGTGGTTTGATTTTAGAGAGAGAGAGAGAGAGAGAGAGGGGGGGTTTGTTGTGAGGGTGGAAACCGACCACGTTGGGCGGGCGTTTCTCATTCGATTCGTTTTTTTGTAATCTGTGGAAAGGAGAGAGAGAGAGAGAGAGGAAGGAAAAGCGGTTTTGAATTCATTGTCGTTTTATAGATCGAGCCCATCGCGGGAATTCAACGCAGTCGTTGCATGTAAATAATGTCAGTTAGTGTAATAACCAGGCGACGTCCGTGCACTCGTGTATTACTTATTACCCCCTCATGTTTGGGAAATACAAAATATCCCTGTCTCGTAACAAATTAATGCACTATCGTGATGTAACTGCTAGGAAATTCGATTGAATTTGTCAGACATCATCAAATTCTAATTACAATGGACAAATTCTGTAATACTCCGATTTTCGGACACGTTAATTAAATCCTTTTTAAATAATTTAATAATTCATAAAATTGATATATAAGAAACGAAATTTATTAAACAGAGTTTAGCAGCGGAAATCTCAAATACCAAATTCAAACCTACTTAATTGTCTTACAAACCAGCAAAATAAAATAGAGTTTGACAAATGTGATAACACTTGAGGAAATTTAATTAAAAGTATGTCAAATCAACAGAGCTTCTAAGGGTATGGCCTCCAAGGCTCAGCAAACTCCCCTTCCTCAGCTAGGAGGTCCTCACTCTGGTACGGATCGTCTTGCAGCAAATTCTACCCTTCGGTATCTTGATTATCTAGCATGAAACGCCAGCCCAACGGCACTATAATGAGTTTTAAAACTCAGTAGATAATCTCAACCCTACTAACTCCTTACTCTACAATTAGCATTCAATAATAACAATAATATCACAATTGATAATACACGAGAGGTATAGAATAATACCATATCATCTTTTTCTTTACTATCCATCATCTTACATGAAATCTAATGATTCTCTCCACGAGATCTTTTCCTCTTACATCCACTAACTATAACTATCTTATGGGTCCACCCTTCCTCTTGCTTATCCTGTACTAGGGTCCTAGGTGAGCACACTTAAGTTATGTACCTAGCATGTTCTTACTTGAGACCATAACAGGAGGATCGAGTCCTCCCATGACATATCGTACATTAGGGTCAGACAATCACTACCCCACGCTAACTATAACCGTCTCATGGGATCCATTCCCTTTTCTTAAAGAGAAACTTCTCATGACGTATCATACATTTACGCCTCACTAACTATAACCGTCTTATAGGGCGCATTCCCTCCCTCAAAGAGAAACTTCCCATGACGTATCATACGTTAGTGTCACAACATATCTCATCACCGGGCCCTGCAGGTAACCCTTTTCAATACAGGGCCATGTTGGTTACCCTAGCCATAGCCATGGCTCAAATCACAATCTATAATCTCACACCTCAACACTTTATCAATTTGCCATTTACTTAATTTTGTCTACGTGAATCACTATTCATAAATCACCTCATGAATCTATGTCCAACTAGCAAGTACAACTTAATACAATCAATCAACAACTCAAGCAACATTTCAATGAGACAACAATATAACAATTTGATAGGTGCAAATAATTAAACACATAAGGGATTTGGATTTGGTCGATGGCTTTGGAGTTACTTATAATTTTCATTGAACAGTTATGTTCTTTGATTATGTTTTTAATTTGTGGTTTATAGAATCATGTCGTAAGCATTAGAGTATTTTAGAAATTCGATATTCGCCTAGAGTTCAGTGATTAATAACTTATGTGACCTATGTATATGAAAACTTTAGTAGGGGTTTAAGTGTAGTTTCATTAACTTAACTAATACTAGTGTCACTTCAAATAATAATTAAAAGGAAATTTGAAAGTTTTAAGTAGATCATTAGCATTCGTTGATATTATTTTTATAACTTAGTTTACAACAAGTTACAAGATTTCTTATTTTATAAGTTAGGCTACCATACTAAAAAGTTTCTAATCATTCTACTATTTTATGACTTATAAGGCAATACTTTCGTAGTCACTTGTACTGTCATCTTACCCTCTTTTCTTTTCATCGTTATGGTTTCTAAGGTGTATTATTAATAAGCATAACTTCTAAGATTAGATCCTTGTTATACTTATTCTTCTTAACTGTTGATAAGTTCATTTTTATACAAACATAGATAGAATTAGGTCTTATACTGTCTATATATGTTTAAGTAAATAAATGCATTCATATTATATATATACACACACATTTCTTTTTAGGGACTTAATTAACATTTCAATAATGCTATGAGCAGAGAAAATTGGCCTGAAATGTATCCCGAAACCCACGTGGAAAGGGTGGGCCCAATCTCCACAGCCCACCAAATGCGCGGGAGAACTGAGCTCTAAAACTCACTTTTTCAAAAAATTACGGAAAATTAATACAGTGCACACTTTTTTAAATCAATACACTCTTTCTCTGAGTTCTCTCTCTCTCTCCAAAACGATTCCAGAGCCCAAGCCTTCCCATAAATGCTGGCCCATCGCCGATCGACCACCACCACCGTCACCGGGCCTCCACCACCCCGGCGCCACATTACGATTTGTGTGTAATAGGGCTGTGGCGATTTCTTCCCCTTAACAGGTGAAACTTTCTGCCAACTAATATGTTTTCCTTAGATATTGGCCTCGAGATTATGTAGTATTAGAGGTGAAATCAAGTGCTATAGTGCTCTCCGACATATTGTGGCTACTTATGGGATTTCCCTTCTGAACACTAATATTTCCTCTGCTTGAGTGATGATGCTTGATTTTTGTTTCTCCTTCTGAAGTTATTCCCTTCTGAACACTGTTAGCTTGTTCTTAACCCATCTATAGATGAGTGAATCCCTACCTTTAAACACCAATGTTGACAAAAATAGATATTATGATTTTGGCTCCTCCTCTTATTGGTTAATCGACAAGCAGCGGATTCAATTTCGTGTAAAAAAGTAACATAAAGGCCAAACCTTTGTTGTTCCAATCTTGAACACTAAATTGCTTTTGATCTTCTCCTTCGACAGACAATCTTGAACCAGATTTCTCCTTCGTCTCCACATCACCAAATTATCGATTTCTAGAGAAACCCATGTCACAGCTCCTCACTTCTTTCCTGTTTCCGCGAACTCGACTCATATTCTCTGTTTCTTGCTTTTCTTTGAACAATAACGTGGGAAAGAACAGTGACACACACTCGCTGTATAATCTAATCTTAAATATTTAATTTTTTAACCTAAAAAAAGAACAATCTTTATAACCAATCTCTACCTCTAAACACAACAAAATTTTATGTTATAGAAATGATTCAGTGTCAATGCAACAATCAATGGGTATCATTGAAGTTCTTACCTCCCCAGATGAGAATTATAGGTCAAAAAATTTTGCAGATTCTCCATATCAAACTGATACCTATCAAGCACTTGAATGATAATTGATTAGGTTAGAAAAGGTCATCAGAATCAATTACCCTTTATCAATGCAATAGTGCTCTGGGTTCCAAAATGTCATGTGGTAACTTAAGACAAATGGGATCTTGAATGGTTGTTTAAAGAATACGTGGGTACCTCATATTGGGATCTTGAATATTTGTTTCTACAATTGATTATTATGTAATTGTAGGACTGTTTAATGTTTAAATACATTGTACATGTGGACTAGTTCAACTCTTTTTTAATCATAGTTGTGTGTCTCTTTCTTATTTGTAGAATAATGGAAATAGAAGATCTGAATTTGGAGGAAAATCAGAATTCAGAGTTGGTATTGGAACCTAAGGTTGGAACGATATTTGATTCTGAAGACAAAGCCCAGGAATGTTACACTATTTATGCGAAAGCAAAAGGTTTCGGTGCGATCACAATAACCTCTAAGAAGGTTAACAATGTAAAGTCGTATGTAATTTATGGTTGTCATCGGAGTGGAAATGCCAGGCCAACGGGTTCGAATCTTGTTAAATCCCCTCCAACACCCAAAATAGGTTGTAAAGCCCATATGAATATCTCTTTGCTAGTTGATGGGAAGGGGGAGTTGAGTTCAATTGAACTGAAGCATAATCATGAAATGGATCAGGAAAAAGTAAAATATCTTCGGTGCTACCAGGCTCTCCCACCAAATGTGAAGAGAACAATTGAATTGAACACGGCTATCGGAATCAATATGAACCAAATTGTTGCCTCATGTGTGATTGAGGCAGGGGGGGCTGATAACCTAACTTGGACAGATAAGGATGCAAGAAATTTCAAGGATATTCATATGAAGTGAAGCTGCATGTGAAGTGAAGCTGAAGCCGAATTGGTTTTGATCATGAAGTCCTCTTTTGTCTACTTCTAGTTGTGGAGATATATATACGTGTGCGCTCACACCTTTTGTTTTTTGTTGCGGTGAGCAATAGGCAAACGTCAAAGGTCACACCTTTTGTTTCTTATTGGGTGGCCTGATTAAGAAGCTGTAATGCTCACACCTTTTGCTTTTTGTTAGGTGAGCTGCTATTAAATTCTGTTTTTTCATGTTATCCTGCACTATGTTGAACTTGGAAATGTAGTTAAAAGGGCAAGCATTAGGCTTTTTGTAGCTTGCTCATTTAACTCTTTTGTAAGTGTCAAATGTGACTTTTGTTTGGTATATGTAACATGTACCACAATGATCAATGCAAGACTTAGTAGACATGATTTTCTTTTTTTACTTCTAATGAATTATTTGCACAGAGAGAGAGAGAGATATACAATGAGTGGGAATTTTGTATCAATGGCAACTTCCATTTAGTAATTGTCAATGGTCATAATTTTATGCTCATAAGAAAAGAGTAAAATAGGGAATGAGTTGCAAACAATAAATTCTCTCTAATGTTTCCACACTATCGTGTCGTGCCGTGTTCGTATCCGTACCATATCATTTCGTATCGTGTCGTGTCCGTATCCGTATCATTTTGTACCGTTCCGTATCCGTATCATTTTGTATCATCCCTTGTCACAAAAAAAAAGAAAAAGGTTTCCTTGCTTTATGGACTAGCCCAACGCCTTGCATCTCAAACTAATAACAATAAACAAACTGCCACATTCTAGTTCAAACTAATATTGAACACAGCCACAGCAAAATGTAGTAGATAGTTATGCATTTACATCGAACCTCAATAAAATTAGTCAATTAGAGCGTTGCATTTACATTGAATCTTAGAATAAAAGTATAGTCAATTACATACTCCAAACTCAGCGCCTTACTCTTCCACAAGTTAACAAATGGATACAAAGACTCTCTAGCCCAACAATATCAACAAACTAGAAAAAAAAATGACAACAGACTCGGCGCCTTGCTCTTTAGCCTCTGCCTTCTTGAGTAGCATCTCTGTATTTATCCACCTTTGGACTTTTAGGTTTGGTGAAGTAATCAGAGAGTGACTGAGTCATGGCATTGATGCCTTCATCTTCATACTGATGGGTTCCCTTAAATTGTTGAGGTCGACATTGAAATCGGGGAATGGTCCAATGAATTGGTGTTCGAAGAAGTGGAAGCCATGT
Source organism: Rhododendron molle (assembly GCA_025413875.1). Lineage (NCBI taxonomy): Eukaryota > Viridiplantae > Streptophyta > Magnoliopsida > Ericales > Ericaceae > Rhododendron > Rhododendron molle. Next base: position 26,755,013 of record CM046400.1, on the reverse strand, counting down.
CAACTGTACACGAACTGCAGTTTTCCAAAATCAATCTTCTCAGTTTTTGTTAAAGGAAATCTATGACTAAAGAATAAGGCATAGCAAAGAATAGAAGCATCTATGCCCTGTTAATTTGGTCTTATCTTTATGTGCAATGTGGTAGATGGAGCATTGCTATATATCACAAAGAAGTCTTTAAAAGTTCACACTTTACAATACCATCGCAAAATCTGTGGAATTTGGATGAACTCTCCTATCAGATAATTGTCATCATGGTTTTAAGAAACGTCAATCCTGTTAGTTCTTCTACATTGCAACTTCTTTGGAGGTGTTAATAAGCACACCACAACTCTGTGGACTATGCACTTAAAGTTAAAACAACCTGCGCATGCACTTAAAGTTACATATCAGCAGCAATATATGTGAGGATTGTGGCTGAATTTACACCCAAAAAGATAAGACAACAAGGAAGAATATTTCTAGATTGGTGACAGCTGCATTTCTTAGTTAATCAAGCTTTTCTGATTTAAACAAACAAATTCTTTGCATCATTTTTTGATTATTTGCACAAGGGAAAAAAAAAGCCCTTGTTACCCTATAACCATTACAAAAACACTGCCTACATTCCTTGCTCTATTCTGGACAGGAAAGATTGCGGAATTGAACATAACAGATCTTTTACCACCATACAATTATGGGGTAAAACTAAAGAGCTTCATTTCTTAACACAACTTTTGTCAAGTCTCAGAAGGGTACAAATGAGGACTTGAGAGACTAAGACTACCTATGTTTTGCAAGCTTGCTGCAAATTACTTTACCCTATCCACTAGACCAGTGGGAATTAGTTGGCCACACTTTCCCATTGTCACAAGAATACGTATCCACAACAGCACATTTAGGGCTTTCAATCAACATTTCTCCTCCCACATTCCCTAGTTGGATTATGAAATATGATGAGTAATAGTGAATTTGACCAAATTGATAGCCTAATTTCATAAAAAAAACCCCCCTAATTTCATGACCAAAGCGATAATATCATAAAAACTCTAATTTTATGAAGCCAGTCAGATTAGGGTATGTATTTCATGAAATTAGTCAAATACCTGGACAGAGATCGACCGGGGGGGTGGCGCTGGTGGAGCTGGTATCACGCGACAGCCGTCGATGGTGCAGCAGCCGTTGGTGGTGGTGGTCCGATCGGAGTTTGAGGGAAGACGGAGGAGGGATCGTGTTTGAAGGGAGAAGAGAGGAAAGAAAGACCGTGTTTGCGAAGAAAAGAGGAGCGCCTGTCTGTGGTAGTGTATCGTTGGTGGTTCGATCGGGAGATGAAGGAGGACGACCAGTCATTTTGAGAGAAGAGAGGAGAGGGACGTGTTTGATTTGAGAAGAAGAGAGGAGAGAGAGAGTGTAAATTGTGGTTTTGAATTTTGAAAATTTGAAAATTTCAAAAAATTTGAACTGGGTTTGGTCGAAACTAGCTGGGCTATGGAGAGTGGGTCCCTCCTTCCACGTGGGATTCGGGATGGATTTCATGCCATTTTTCTCTGCTTATAGCATTATTGTTAACATTTAGTTAACATCTATAATTATCGGCATCATTTATTTAACATTTGCAAACATTCAAAGTTTGTTCACCATTACAAGACAAACATATATAGTGGGGTCGTAGAAAACCATCTTTGGGGTTAACTTGCAAAAGCAACAAACCATTTGAGATTAAATCAGGAAGCATACAAAATCCAGGGTTAATAGTGTAATAACAACATAAAATTTCAAAAAACAAAAGAAATAGAATACGCATGCAAGAGGAAAAGAAAACAATAATGCTATCCACACATTCATTGGGAACATATTTTACACAACAGCCAACGTGGCAGTTCAAGTGGGAAAAAAATGGGGCCCATTCTCTCCCTGCCAATTCCAACTCCCGCCCATGTTCTCCCAAAATTGAAATGAAAAACAACCCATTTTCTCCCAAAATTGAAACGGAAAACATAGAGATTGGAAACAGGGGGGAGAAAAAAAGAACTTCCCCAAAATCCCCAATATTCACCTCCAAACTCACCCCTTTTCTCCGACAATTCTTCTCCAGCGTACCTTCCAGGTTGTGGAGATCTTTTCCAGCGACTTCACTGACATCTTCTCTGCTTCCATCCGCACCCACTTCTCCGGTGTCTTCTCCTCTTTTGGGTATAGTTAGTTCAAACCATTGAATCTGCTTGTTGTTTCGTGTTTCGCTCTGTTTCTTGGCGTCTTCTCTCTGTTTCCACTGTTAGCTCCCCGTGAGAGAGACTTATGGCATTTTTAAAGTGCTTCACTTTCTTTTTAAAGGGTACCATGTTCATTGCTTCCCATGTGCATAGAATAGAGAAGAAAACAAAAATAATAGGCTTGGGGTGATTGGAAACAAAAGTGGGAGTAATGACAATAGCTTTAATTTTGGCTTTTCTTCTTCTTGCTTTGTAAAGGTAAAACTTTCTCCTCAACATTTAATACAATTACTTTAATTGAAATGCCAAAAAAATATCAAAAATGCTAGGTGCACAATTATCCGAACACAACACCAAACACAACCCCTCACATACACGTGAGTCTCGCCTGTTAAATGTGTGTGGGACCCACGTGTATGTGAGGGGTTGTGTTTGATGTCGTATTCGGATGGTTGTGCACCTAGTATCTTTAAAAAAATATTGTAGTTTGACATTGAATTGTCTAGGTGTGGTTGGTTCATGCGTGTTTTTTTTTTTAATCTCTTCTCCATGCCTTATTTTTTGTGGTCCTAGTTATGTTTTTGGTGATGTGGTCCCTAAAAACACTTTTGTTAAAATTGGTACTAGTATTATGGAGTTTTCTAATAGTAATGGTTATGACCCATACATTGAAGTAAATGTGGTTGAATTAAGTAATACACCTAAATGTTGGTCTTAGTTATGTTTTTAGTTATCCTAACAAGACACCAAACTAATCAATGTGGCTCTTTTGTATGCCAAGTTTAAAAATAATTATGTCTAATACACTGTATTATTTCCTTAATAGTAGAAGCATGGAATTTCAAGACCCATCACCAGCAATCAACGAAGAAATCGAAGCTATTTCAATAATGGACTGTGAGGACTTGGTCTTGGAGGAAGATCAGAATTTGGAGGAGGTGCCAGAACCTAAGGTTGGTATGTTTTTTGATTTAGAAGATGATGCACATGACTATTACAGTAGATATGCGAAAGTGCAAGGTTTTGTTGTGGTCACAAGAACTTCTAACAAGCGTAGGAATGGACAAAAGACGAATATAACATACTCTTGTCATAGGGGCGGAAAGTCGAGGAACAAGGCACTAAACCCACTCAAAGCCCATCCAACATCCAAAACAAATTGTAAAGCATCAATGAACTTGTCCTTGAAAATCAATGGAAAGTGGCTTTTGAATTCAATTGAACTGAAACATAACCATGAAATGTGCCCGAAGAAAGCTCGATATCTACAGGCCAATCGGGTTATCCCACTACATGCAAAAAGGACAATAGAGTTGAATCGCTCGGCTGGAATAAAAATGAATCAGATAATTACCTCATGTACGATTGAGGTAGGGGGGCCTAGCAACCTGCCATGGTTACCCAAGGATGCAAGGAATTACGTCGATAAAGTGAGACGCTCAGAACTAAAGGAAGGGGATGCAGAATCAATTCACAAGTATTTTATTAAGATGAAAACTGATAATGAAGCATTTTTGTATGCAATTGATCTAGATGAAAAAAACCGGCTAAAGAATGTGTTTTGGGCCGATGGGAGAAGTAGAGAAGCATTCAAGGAATTTGGAGATGTGGTCACATTTGACACCACTTATTTGGTTAATTAGTGAAATGTGTCGTTTGCTCCTTTCGAGGGTGTAAATAATCATGGACAATCAATCTTGTTAAGGTGCGGACTAATATTACTAGAGGACACAGATTCATTTATCTGGTTGTTCGAGACATGGGTTGCTTGTATGCTGGGTGTTCTCCTAATGCCATCATAACGTACCAATGTCGTGCCATGCAAAACGCAATAAGTAATAAGTATAGTTTTCCCAAACGCACGGCATCGTTGGTGTTTGTGGCATTTATTGAAAAAAGTTCCTGAAAAGTTACGATGACTATGAACTGATTAAATGGGATGTCCTTAGTGCTGCGTATGATTCATTGACTAAAGAGGAATTTGAGAAAAATTGGGGCAACCTCGTCAATAAATATCACTTAGAGGCCAACGAGTGGCTAAGTGGTTTGTACGAGGAGAGGCACCGATGGGCTCCCGCATTTGTGAAAGATGTTTTTTGGGTGGGGATGTCAACAACCTAACGGAATGAAAGCATGAATGCCTACTTTGATGGATACGTGCATTTTAATACCACATTGAAGGAATTTGTGGAGCAATATGAGAACGCCTTGCGTAAGAAGGTGGAAAAAGAAGAAGAGGAAGATGCCCGTTGTTTCAACAAACAAATGAAGAATGTATCCCCTTATGGTTTTGAAGATCAATTTCAAGATGCATACACCCTTGAAAAATATAAGGATTTTCAAGCTCAAGTAGCCGGTAAGATTGCATGCAATTTCACTTCCATGAAGGTGGTAGATGATGACATTTCAAAATTTGAGATTGAAGAAGATATGAAAGTTGGTGAGAAGGGAATATTGAAAACTGTTACTTTTCATGTTTGTTATAACGAGGAGTCAAAAGAAAGTAATTGTACTTGTCGGCTGTTTGAATCTAAGGGGATTGGGTGCAAGCATATTGTCATGGTTTGATCAAGAAAGAAGTTGAATGAAGTTCCAGAGAAGTACATTCTACAAAGGTGGAGTAAAAATGTGAGGAGGAGTCACACAATGATGAAGGTCAGTTATGCAAATTGGGAACGCAAGCCCGAATGGCGTCGCTATGATTATATGTTGGTTGCTTTCCGTAAATCCGCCGAAAAGGCCATAGATTTCGAGGCAAAGAGTAAGAGGTGGTGGCCAAGTTGCAAGAAGCCGAGGTGGAGAACGAAGTTTGTGAGGAGGAGTGCCTAGGCGATAGGCCTATGTCAATCGACATAGTAGATGAAATCAAAAGTTCCGAAGAGAAAAAAATACCCGTTGATGATCCGATTAAACGTCGTCGGAAAGGGCGACCACCGGTAAATAGAAAACAACCAAGAATTGAAAAAATTATTTGAAAGATAAAGCAATCAAGCAAGAATGGCAAAGCTAGTCGAGGCAATGCAACGAGCATGACGGTATATCTTTCAACTTGCAATTATTAAAAGTATTTAGAAAATGTGTATCGGGGAGCTTTATAATTACACTAATGTTTTATTTTATTGGTGTAGTATAATCCAAATGTTCACACTATGGAACTCAACAAGGTTATCATGCAAGGGAGCGTAAATTGTAGTGTAAGTATCCCTATGTTTTTTTATCTTGTCATTCTAAAATTTCACATGTTATGTACTTGACAATTGGTTTTTAATTTCAGACATCCCAAATGGTTGGACCGCACGGTGGAATGTAGAGCTATGACCTTGACGAGGCTTCAACCGATTTGTAATGGAAGACTTGTTCTTTTTTGTATTTTTGGCAGATGGCAATACATATATTCTTTTAGCTTATATATGTAGAGAAGGCACCCTTATGGCAGCATTAATTGTGAGTTTCATGGTTTAGTTCCACCTGAAACAAAAATATTATTTTAAGGTTAATGACTTGTGAGATCAATTAGTCTCTCTCAACCATTTGAGTAACTTTGATGACCAATTGAAATGTGGCTTTTTGTGCCTTTGTGTTGTATGGGTAGCTTAATTGCCATTTACTCTCTCAGTTTGTTCACTTTGATGCTCAATGAAAATGTGAATTTGGCTTTTGTTTTGTATGAGTAGCCTATTAGTTACAGTTTACTCTGTTTATTTAGGGTAAATTACATTAAACCCCCCTTAACTAACACCCATTAGCACTCTACCTCCTCTAACTATAAAACTCAACACTTAACCCCTTCTAACTATGTAAATCCCTAATGTTATAGATGCCGTTAACGAAAATTGCAAAATTCCCATTTTGCCCAATACAAATAGGACACCATTGTCCAAGGCCCAGTCTTCTTTGCAACACCCCCCCCCCCGCAACATAACCCGCCACCACATCTCACACAACCAAACCCAAGTCATCACCGCTTCACAGGGGGAAACTCAACAAACCCAGAAGAGATAGGTATACCACAACCCAGCCATTTCGCAGATCAATGCCACACACATACACTGATGCACAGTTATGTTGAAATTGGCTTTTACTCAATTCAAAGATAATACAAGTGCAAACATACAAATACACAGGGGACTGAATTTTGCAGAAATCAAAATGGATTCAAGCCTTCGAACCACCATCCAGATCCTAGAACACGCTCGAGAAATTCTCGGTAAAGGCGCCCCAGGACCTCAGTGCTGCCACCTTCCCCCGGACCACCATCCTTCTTCTTCCAGTTCGCGGCGTCGGCGGGAGTAGGCGGCGTTGTTGGAAATGCTCATAGTCGCAACAGATCTCTGGAATTTGGTTAGAGCAACTCCAACCTCGTCGTCATTGTCTCGGAATCAACCATCGCAAGCAGCGGCCGCCGGGATTTTGAAGATCAACACTGCCGTCTCCGGTTTCCCCTTCCTCAAAACCCCAACCGTCGTCGTTCCCCTTCCCTCCCTGCCGAATCCGAACGCACTGCTTCGAAAGCGAAGCGCTTCGACGCCGAGCTAAAACTCCAGACCCTAGTTCTGTTCGGGATCCGGCGCGGCGACTGTGGTTTCGATTGGCTGTGGAGAAGCTGTAAAAAGCTTACGAAATTGCAGCTACACAGTTGAGAGATTGAGAGAGAAAGAGATATATATATATATATATATATAGAGAGAGAGAGAGAGAGAGAGAGAGAGATTGAAACAGAGATGGAATTGGAAGTTTGAATAGCATTTTATATAAAAGGGAGAGATGAGGGCAAACTGGTCTAATAATTGAGTTCTAGTTAACATGGAAGCACTTTCCATCCAAATCCTTAACAGATTTCAAACGGAAGGTTCATCTGGTAAACAATTGGTAATTAAGGGGGGTTAAGTGTTGGATTTTTTAGTTGAAGGGGGTAAAGTGTGGTCGGGTGATAGTTAAAGGGGGGTTACAGTAATTTCCCCGTTTGTTTATTCATAGTTAGCATGTGTCTTGTATCACACACATAGATAGCGTTCAACTCCAAACAGGATTCTGCAAAAATGACACTTATATTGCTTCCCAATCAAACAATGCTTCCCCAATTATCACGTAAGAGACTGTAAATGCAAGCTTATAGCCCCAAAATTGAAAATAACACAAGAATTCCAACAACATATATACCAGAACCAATTTCATGACAGTTCATTCCATTAATTCGTAAATCATTACAAAGCACTTATGTGAACTTTAACTTAGTGCTGCCTGCCTGCTTCAGTTTTACTATTGACTCTAGTATATACTTTACATTCTACAAAGTAACAATTCAGGTTCCATTTCGTTAGTTCATGGTTTCGCTAACTTCCGAAAGAAATGTTCACTTCTGAAGCAAAGGCATTGTTTTAGTTGTGCAAGTGGCAGCTCTCCTTTCTCTTAGGCTTCAATTCACGTAGACTTGTTTTTTTCCTGGAAATATGAGATCAACCACCATAATTAGAAGCAATCCCTTGCACAACTTGCAAATGAGAAAGGCCAAATTTACAAAGCCTAATATTGGTAATATGAACTAAAAAAGAAGGTAGGCCTTTATCTTCCTTGTCTCCTTTTCTTTCTACTCCAGTAAAACGGAACAAAAAGAAAAAAAAAGTTCTGCAGTTCTCTGTTTACAAGTATAACTTGCTTTTAAAATGACAGAAATATCATAATTTCCCATCCAAACTAAAATACAAAAAGTTACTAATTACATTTACAACTTCAAAAAGATAAGATTACATATTTTGCTTTGGATTCTTTCTCAAATCAAAGACCATCACATCCCATTGTAGAAAGCCCCAATTTGCGAAGAACAAACCCAAATTTGTGAAATGCCCCATTTTTTTTGAAAACCCTAATTTACAAAAAGCCCCACTTTCTGAAGAACAACCCTAATTTTAGACCCAAACAAAAGTTAAGATCTTACAGAAGAGAGAAAAACCCACCATAACTGATTTGGCGTGCCGTCCATGGTAGGGGTTCCACATGGCCGTCGGGTTCGCCATGGTTGCACAAATCCGTGGTGGAGGTGCTCGGTGCCCTCACAACCTTCGTATGAAAAATAGAGATAAAAAAGCCTTGAGAGAGAGAGAGAGATGGAAGTAGGGGACAGAGAAGGGGTGGTGGTCGTTATCCGCATCAGTGGTAGGAGTGGTTGTACGATTCAAATGTGGTGGAGGTGGGGGTCGCGAGAGAGAGAGAGAGAGAGAGAGAGAGAACACTTGTGTTGGATGGCGGTTGGTTGCATCTCGGATGGTTGACCGTTGTTGGTGGTGGTGGTTGCTGGTGCTAGTGCGTGGAGATGGAGTAGAAATGGGTTTGGGATATTTTAGGAGCAAAAATAATACTGTATTCCGAAAATTTTGAATTTTTCAAAATGAGAGAGAGGAAAGGGGGGTGGGGCCCCTTTTTTTGCCTCGTTGGTTGTTGTGTAAAATCTATTGCTAATGTATGTGTGAATAGCATTATTGAAAAGAAAAATAGAATGTCCGTTCTGTTCGGTTTCAACATAGGATCTGATTTTCGCCACTACTAAATATTAAAAATAACACATAGGAGTAAAAATATACTTAGGGGAGAGTAGGGAAGAGGTTATTCTACCTAAAATACGGCCGAAAAGCGGAAGGAAATGGATTCCGAATGATTTTGATAAAATGAAGAAGATGACGGAATCAGGGAACCTCAGAACTTACTTTAGTCGAGTGGTGGCTGCTTCTCTCCACAATTTCGCAGTTTCAGATATGATTTTGGGTAACTAAAATTTTGTAGCCTAAGAGAAATGTATTTATGTAGAGAAATGAGAGAGATAGGAAGTACAAGTTTAGAGGTGGGAGGGGTGTGAGATGATAAGAGTGGAGGTGATGGAGTGTGGGAGGGAGTTGAGAGAGAGGGAGAGAGATGCCGAGGGTGCAGAAGGGAATGAGAACAAAAGCCTAGATTTTTGCTACTGATGACTTTTGAATCCCATAATATATATGGTCATGTAAGCATATGGAGGGGGAATTAGTAAGGATATCTACTATACATATATGTATATATCTAAGGTATAATGATAATGTATATACACGTGTGATTTAAGCACTATTTTTTTGATAATTATTATCTACTCTTATGACTAATATTATTTATATATATAATCATGCATTTAGATTAATTAACCTAATTAATTATTAAATTAGAAATTAACATTTCAAATTTTATTTATTTAAAAATTTAGGAATGTTACAAATTCTCTCTCTTTCTAGCCTGTGAAATGCTACTTTCACATCTTTGCAGCCTTTCACAAGTTATAAAAATGTAATTCCCACTCCGTCCCAAATTGCTACTCCTATTTCACTATTTGGGATCTCTCCACAAATTGTTTATATCTTTTAATTTATAATATTTTTTACATTAAATATGGATCTTGTTTAATAAATTTTGTTAAACAAAGGTTTCAAAATCATAGAAAACATTAGTAAATTGTGAAATTGACAATTTTTTGAGCAGCATGACTGCCCAAAAATGAACAATAATTTGGGACTGAGGAAGTATGATTTAATGTAATTAGGATTTGATGGTGTCAAATGGATTCCGTTGAATTTTCTAGCAGCTACATCATGACAAGAGAGTAATTTGTCATGAGATGGGGGGTAATTTGTAATTTCTCACACATGAGGGGACAGTCAAAATTTTCAGAAACTTTGGGGGTAATTATGGTAATTTGACCTTAAATTTGCAATGGGTCTCTAACCTTTTGCCACAGTTGATCTTGGAACTCGTTTGGTTCGATTTGTTTATTTTTGCATTGATGAGGAATAAGCAAGGCAAGAGTTTATGCATTTCGTACGTTGCTCTGTTTATAAAGATGCAATTAAACAACTTTTACTCGCTTAATAGGCTTAATTGATTGTTTCTTATTTATACCATATACTAAAAGAACGTAATTATCTAAAATAAAATAAATCTCTCTCCTTAACACACACACACTCTCTCTCTCTCTGTGAAATTTTCATCCTTTTATTCATGATTTTGCACTTTCTACGAAATAAAAATTATACTTTATTTTGCTTAAAAATGAAACTAATTTCAATAGAAAATATCTTTACCAAAAAAATTAACATAACAAGTATATATTTTATTTTGCAAGAAATCTATCTTATTCCTTTTTGTTCCGTGTATCGAACGAAATTTTCTAATTTTGCGCGAGAAAATGCAGTACATTAAGAGTCAATACATATTGACCAAATGATACACAGGACAACAGGAAAAAAAAGTTTTCATTGATTTTTTTTTCCGTCCCGTGTATCGAACGAATAAGACGCTAGTGAGTAGTTGTGCAAATGAAACCAGCTCTTCATTTAATTAAATTTGATGACTGCTATCCGTAACCACTCCACTGCGCAGTAGTTAAGTTCAAAAGCGAGTTTGGAAATTTTAAACAATATGTGTGTGGTAAGATAATGTTTGGGGAAATTTTTTTACTAATTATTTGAACCTTTTCCATTGACCGGTAGGGAATCTTAATCATGACCCAAGTTTCGTGTGTAATTGCAATAGGTTTCCACATGTGTCCGAGATAATTTTGTTTTATTTCTGAACTATTACATACTATGATCTAATTTAAGTAGATTAATCTAATCCACCTCGTGTGGTGCTAATAGATAGCATATTTTGTAAGTTTAACTTCTTTTATCAAAATGTTTTTTTTTTTCCCGGTTACAAAATGAAAGTACATGCATGATACCCGCCACCTCCGCTAGTGAACATTACCCCAACGCTCTATATATACTACTATTTGTATAAGACTTCACAGTAGCTATGTCAGGACCGAAACTAAAGTTGCATTAGTCCTTTGTCACATTACTAAAGAAAATTAGCGGGGAATATGGTTGGAGGGTTGCATGCGGTGACTGTATTTGTTTGATATGGCATACAGAGCAAAAGTTTTTTTTGACATAAAAAGAGAACTTCATTCATATAAAGCATGATAAAAAACAAGAAATATTACAACAAATTTTATCACAAATAAGAAGGAAGAAAAAACAAACGCAGCAATAAACCTCCATAGCCAAAAAACAATCAGTAGACTCCAGTGAGCGAGAAACCATTCCACGAGCCGCAATAATCCAATCATCCTTCAGTAAGCAAGCAATTATTCAAGGAGCCGCAATTATTACCAACCATGCGACACCAAAGCCCGCTTAAACCAAACCGCAACCAAAAGCTAAACGGAAAGCGTCTAACAAAGGACGGTCGAAACAGATGAAGAAAACGAGACTAGAGCTTGCGCTAGAGAGAAATGTGGGTGAGAGTGTCCTTGAGGGAAAAAAAGAACAAAGAAGAAAAGACACCACTGAAAAAAGTGCATGAGTGAGGTGAAACATAACCGGTGACAATAATCAACAGACCCGGGAACAGGGGAAAGGACCGATCGGGACGGAAGGGGAAAACTTCACGGGGGGACCGATCGAATCCAACATAAGTCAGGAAAAGGACCGATCGGGACGGGAAGGGGAAAACTTCACCGGGGGGACCGAGCGGAACCAAAGAGAAGACAGGAAGGATTGATTGGGTCACGCACGGCTACCACGCACACATGCAAAAGGCAAGAACCCCAAAACCCAACAAAAGAACAAAAAATAAACCGAGGCCGGTACACCAACGGCAGCGGGAACACCAAACTACTCCACATGCAAAGGCAAAGCTCACTGAGAAACTAAAAAGACATCAGAACCGGCAGGCGGCAGGGGCGGCGGCGGCTGCTGCAAGGGGCGAAGACAAGCGAAGCACTATTAATCGGAGAAAGGGCAGATCCCCACATGCAGCTTCAGCAAGCAATGATTTTAGAGAGGGCAGATCTCCACGGCGCAGCGGCTTTTCCAAGACAGCCAACTTGCCCTCACAATAATCGGAGAGAGAGAGAGCAAACAGAGAGTATTTTCCAGTTAGTAATCAATCTTTCCGTTAACAGGGCAAAGACGATCTGACTTAGGGGTGGGGCGTCGGTAGGAGCTGCGGCAAGGGGCTTTGGCTAGGTCAGCGGCGGTAGCCTACGGCGGCTCGCCGATAGGAGAGCAGGCCTGATCAGAGACGAAAGGAGAACGGCGGACGTACGGCAACGATGACCGGAGAACGAGCCCATACGTACGGCGGAGAACTGGGCTGCGCAGATTGGAAACAAAAGGAAAACCTAGCTTTGGATTTACGGGGAGAGGTGGGGGAGGAGGCGGCAGCCTCCCCCTGGACTGCTATTGATGGTCGAGAGAGAGAGAGAGAGAGAGGGGATAGGAAAGAGAGAGGGGTTTTAGAGAGAAGGTAGAGCCTCTCTCTCTAGAACTTGGTACTTGCTCCTATTTACCCAGAGAGAGTTCTCATTGAGCACTTGCGCCGTCTTCCGAGCAAAAGTTGTAGGTGGCATTAATGTGAAATTAGGTTGACAAAACTCTAGAGTTTCGTAATGCCAATCTTTCTTTTTTGGTCACAACCATAACAGGTAATATTATAGGTCCAAGAAACAGTACATTAAGAGGAAACCCTATCTCTAAACAAGGGATTAAGAAACCAAATAGGAGGGGACTCAATTTAAAAACAACACCCAACTCCAACTAAACCTATCTCTCCAAACAGATGGAGCATTGTAGAAAACAACCAAAAACACCCACACAGGGGTGATAGAAGCCCCACAAACAGGGAGAAATCTTACACAGGGGACACAAAAGAAAAGAACCAGAAAAAAGAGAAAAACCGGTAACGGACGGAGTCTGCTGTACCAGAGTATACTTCAACAACCACCTAGATCTCCCACTCCGGCGGGAGGAGGATGCCTATGGCAACCACGATCTGGAAGCCACTACATCCAAAAACCGTTGGATTGCATGGCGGAAAAGGTGGCGAATGGTGGTTTGGAGAGGAGGAGGATGGGGGTGAAGGGGGAAAGAAAGAAAACCTCTAAGATCTAAAGTCGGGAGATTGAAAAATCTCACGAGAAGGAGAAATCCCTCCCCTCCCGTCACCCATTGGGACATAAAACCCTGGAGGGGAGGGGAAGGAGAGAGATGGGGAGCGGTGGCTTCTTTAGGGTTAGAGAGAGAGAGTCAGAAAAAAATATTGTATTGTTTTGATCCGCTTTTTTTTTTTTTTATCCGAAAAAAACAAGTATTGTCTTTGAGAGAGGGGGTAATGCCAATCTTATCATGATTGTTTTGTTTCATTCTTGACATGATATTTCATCTTACCATCAAATAGACTTGGAACCAGCCCACAACCAGCTCAGATTATTATTTTTTTCATGAGAGGAAATGATTCTCATTGCCTAACAACACTTGTAAAGGATTTCATTTGAAATACAATGATAAAATCTAGAAAATAAACCTAACATACCCATCATAAACAACAAAGCACTATAAATAAGAGAAATATCTCTTCTATAGAGACATAAGGTTCATGCTCTCTTAACACATATTGCAAAGCAGACATAAACCAAATGGCAATAGTGTGGGTCAAAAATAAAAGACAATAAGCTCTCTTTAGGATCAGATGGTGGGGCCATACATGGAAAAACTGTTACTATGTGGTTTAGAACTATTGATTTCGAAATCCTTCGAAACATTGAAGTATATGAGTCTCACATACTTTGTGGGAAGCTCTTACGAAGTTGTATAGTCACAATTTTATTTTTTGACATATAACCCACATTTAATTTAATTCCTTCTAAGAACTTGATTTTGATAAATCGAGAGCCTGTTGATAAAAATAAATAAATCGAGAGCCTAGCAACCAACATTGGATATTTTTTAAATAACCCGATAGGAAAAGGAGAGTTTTGAAACATTAAGCAGAACAAACGTTCTGCCGTATCAAAAACGATAACAAAAAAGTTGGTATAAAAATATCAAGCGTCTAAAGTTACAGTACAGAAGACTCTCGCTCACATGTAAATATGTTAACGATACACTGCGTCAACTCTAGTCTTTTTGTGCATTGGCTAAGGGCTCTCCCCTTATTTTGGGAAAGCTGGTGGCAGCGTGTGAATTCTCAAAATACTTTAGACACAGTTGGTAGGAAAAATCGTGCCTTGGAAAATGCCCCATAGTTCATATGGGGAGGGAGGTGGTTGGAACTGGAAATCGTGGCTGCTGCTTGTTAGCATAGAAATGCTGGATGCGTTTTAGAAAAGCCCAAGTGGTAAATACAATGCCACGGAATCGCATCTGAAGCTCTGAAGCTATATTGCTTTACATATGTGGTATACTTTTCGGACACTTCCTCATTCATCCAAAATCAAACTAACTCCCCACTTAGCAGTGCTCTGCCGTAAGCACCAACTACAACTTACGAAAGCCTTCAAATACGTCCTAAGACCTTTTTTTTTTGGGATACTTCTGACTGTTCGGGATAGCTTAGGCGCACCTCGACTAATTCCTGAGAGACTTACCTTACCGTACATGAACGAACAGACTTGAGACTAGACAAGATCACAGGGTTTGTTGGGAAAACAAGTGACACGCAAATGGCTGAAAGGAGTTGAGGAATCCATCCATCCAACATGGGCACATTATAGTTTCATTTTAATCGCGTAGAACGTAATTAAGGGCAAACAAAAGAGCAGACAACCGTGTATTGAAACTATGCTATTATCATTACTTCTTCCTTTGTATTGTTCTCGTAAACAACAATTATTCTCGTGTGTTTCTTTCAAATGTATCTCTCTATTCCTTTGCTTGTGGAGATGTAAAAGATTTTTTCATACAGTCTACAATACCTTCACAATCTGCTCGGGGAGGGATACAACCCGAATCATCCTCAATGGTGTCCTCTTGAAAAGAATGAGGAGACCGAAGGTTGCCATGAATTTGGCAGGCCTTCATTGTCTTGCAATGTTCTCCTTCATCCTCTCTGATGTTAACAAACACGTCGTACAAATTCTCTGAAAGAGTGACAAATACAGGGAGCTGAGTTATGCTTCTTCTTTTTTGCCAAAAGCATGTCACGAAACGAAAAGTTAGATTCCAAGTAAACAAGACTTTTGTTATCGTGTAGTAAACTACACAAGGAACTTATCCGAAAACACAGTGATACAATGGCTCAGATAGAGTTTGCAGCATTCCCTCAAGTAAGTGTTGCGAATGCAGAGTACTCGGTTAAAATATATGTACAATAAGTTGGGTCTACTGTCCAATGCAAAAAGGCTCCCCGCTCAAACGGCAGTGAGCTTACCACTTCCCAATACACGCACATAAAGTAGGCATAACTAAACAAAGGAAAAGAACAAAAACAAGGACAGACTACAGCGAAAAAGTGACACTTTGCCAAGTAATAGCCATGACAATGGAAAGACGAGATCAAATAAAAAGAAAGAGTTGAATCAAGTCACAGCTCTTAGACTCGAGTGACTAAATTCAAGTCCCATTGCATAAGACATGGTGTGATGCATGCTATCCTACTTTTGTAGGATGTTTGATCATGACGATCATAATTGTAGCACACAACACATTGAGCACTGCAGAGCCCAAATGCCCACGGTATCCACTAGTAACAATTGGTATGGACACGATGTACAAATGTAAATCACCAAAAAATATCCATCACATGCAAGACCACCTCACTTTCACCATTTTCCAATCTAAAAAAACGTCATAGACTTTATGACAACCTGAGATGTGAAATTGCAATCATCTTTTTTCCAAACTCTCAAAGTACATGAATCAAGCACCTATTTGACTAGATCCTACCAGATAACTGTTGTGAATTGGTAACTCCAAGGTATACCTAGCCACCTAGGTATCATCCTACTCTCATTAACGGAACAGTGAAACGAGGCTGTCAATTTTGTGGATTGGGTACTGAGTATAATACAGAAACTTGTAGCTCGCAACAAAAATTGCGAAAACAATACTTTTTCACATGTTAGTTTTCCATAGAGCATGTAGCAATCTGAACAATACTCAACCAATCAAATCAGACTACGGCTTTACCTATTTTTGGCCTTCGAGAATTTGGAACTCTTGAAGTTTGAAATTCATCTGGACAAAAAATGATTGAAAATTGTAAATATCCGATCTGGAAGACACAGAACCAGAGATAAAAAGAAAAGAAAAAAACCCTCTAAATCTCATGTGTTGTCCTTTTCCTTCAAAGGCAGTGAAAATAGAAACTCACCAAACAGGTACAAGTCACCCCCAGTGTAGTATTTCACAGCAACCTCAGGTGCAGGCATTTTTTTCAGTTCTTCTGTAACAGATAAGACAGACGAGATATCAGTACCAAGCCAAACCAAACCGAGCCTTAAAGTCGGAATCAATTGGGGTCGCTATATTATTCCGTTTTCTCCATTGAGCTCAGTCGAGGGTAAACGATTCATGTCATAAGAATCTAATGGAGGAGATGAAAATATAGGGGAAAGTAAACCATTTAGGAGCCAAACAGATATTTAGATTCCAGGCATACTGCAAGATCTTTACATGAGCTACATAGAGAAGCATAACCTCTTTGAATTTGGGCATGCCTATTAAAAACCTAAGGTCACAACGGTTATAAAAACTGGTTTATTTCAAATTTTGTGGTCATCCGGTCATCCACAACACAAGCAACTGCAACTAAATGTAGATTTCCAACACTTGAATACTTGAAAATACCTCCCTGTGCCTTGATGAATTTGTCATAAGTTTCAAATGCATGGCTCTCTACACATTCAGAGAAATGATCTGCACCAAAGACCAAAATGCTTAAAACAACAGTACAATAGAAGAATGCTTTACACAGTCACTAATCTCTCTGATCGACTGCTTAACTTAGATTGCTCATAGGTTTCTTTCTCTCTTCTTATTTTTTATCCTCTTGTGAGTTGACAAAACAGGACCCCCTATGGAAACATTTTAAAAAATCATGCTGTGGTTGTAAATCTAGACAGATGCCTCTATTTGCTTCTTCATAAAGATATGGGCAGTTCCAAAGAGAACAAATGTGTCATGAATGCCATCACAATCACATTCATGAAAAATAAGTAGCTGGGGAAAATCAGATATACTTACACGCCATTCTTGGACTTAAAGCATACATGAAGACAATCATGAAATAATAGAAGACTGCAATATGTTGAGCAAGAAAGCGATCAAACCACCAGGCATTTCCCCCCAATTCCTACAATAACAAATAACCAGTCAATAATAGTTGGATAAACTAAGGAAGCGTGATATAAAGAAATCCAGAGTAGTTTGGAGCTAGTGTCATTAGATATTGTAGGCTATTACGAATCATATGAAGCCATCAAGCTTTTACAAGTAAGAAACTACTAATTCGTGTGATTGTCTTGTTGGCATCATCAGTTGTCCTCCTAAAATTACTACTACATTTTCATGCCTATCTCCACTTCCTAAAAGCGTGTCATGACATCCGCTTGTTATTGTTGGTTCTTTACTGTAAAAATGAAGTGGATGGAAAAGACACAGAAACTGAGAAGCCAACACTAATCACACATATGCTTATTGGGACCATGTTTGCTTTCTCATTAAACATCGGAAAAGGAAATAAAAAGAAAAGGACTGGTCAGATATTATGTAAGGAAGATTGAAAGCGAGAGCATTACTTCCATAATAAGCAGATGGTGCATCTCATTCCAGCTCTCAGCAAAGTGCACTTTCAGATAGTCTGCTCTTCTCCACCATCCAAAACTCTCATACAAGTGTAGAACAGAGATAAATGCTGCCATAGGGTTTTAATGATACCATAAGTATACACTTCAAATGGCAGGATATAAAGTAATGTACAAAGCACTTTGAACACAAAAAGCTTCTTTGGGAATCTGATATGTTTTAAAGCACTTCGCTAAGGGGATAGTACAAACCAGTAAAAGTTTGTAGCAACTGATGAATATCCTAACCATGGATCATGTTCATTGGATTTGCTTTACTTAGAAAAGAAAAATGGTTAGCACTTAAAATGGCCTCTTGCAGTCAAGTTTCCCTTTCTTTGCTTATTTTGGAGTTGAATCCTGAAGTATCAATCTTCTCATGAATTGGGAAGATCAGTTCTCCAATATGAATCATAGAAAATCATTTCTTTGGGGAGAAAAATATGTACTCTTCTATAAACTGCTAATGTAGCCTTAGATTCCTCGTGAAGGGAATTAAGTGAAAAATGGAAGGTAAAGAAACATTCGCACTCACCAAAATAAGGAACTCTCGCAATAGTTTCTAGTACAAAAAACCTTGCATAGTCTCGGTCATGGTACAGAGTATCAAGAATCTTTATGACTGAATCCTGCAATGAATATAAAGTCAAATACAATTGATAAACAAATAGGACCCACCATAAACAGAAGCCACGGCACATACACTGACAAAGGAAGCAAATTAAGAGTAAGTCAACTAAGTGAGTGAAGATCCGTATGTTGTTGGCTAAATATTATCGTATTGTGTACAGTTTCTATACTTGCCAATAATTTTTTTGGTAACTCATAGTCTTATTAAAGCAACACACAACAAAAGAACTCAAGGGAAAAGCCCTTCGTACAAACAGACACACCCAATCTTCAAAACATATGAAAAAACAATCCCCAAACAATTAGGGGTCAAAAATCCTCTTGTGAACTCTCCAAGAGGAAGCAATGCCTAAATTCCGACTAGAAAGTTTTAACCCTTTTCCAGGAACTAATACATCCGTGAATGTCATCTAAAATAAGCTTTTGTAACAAAGAAAAATCTCTACAATGATGCTGAAAAATTCTGCTGTTCCTCTCCCTCCACAACCAATAGATGGTAGCTGCCAAAGACAGCTTGAAAACAGAATGCAACAACGATCTACCACCCCAACATTGGTTAGTCCAAGCCATTACACTTGCAAGATCAGCTGGACCATTACTAACCCCATTAAATAAAAGAACTGCACACCAAACTTGCTGTGAAAAAGCACAAGTAAAGAAGAGATGGAAATGGGATTCATCTTCTCTAGAACAGAGACAACACTGAGAATCCACCTGCATTTCTCAAGAAGCAAGTCTGTCTTTAGTAGAAAGCCTCTCCAAAACAGCTAGCCATTGAATAAATGCCCATCATGGTGTGTGATGTTTAAACCAAATAGCTTTGTACCAAGGAAAAGGAGGTTTAGGGTCCCTAAAAGCATGCCAAGCAGACCTTACAGAGTATGTTTTTGTGGCTGTGAGGTTCCAGTGAACTTGATCTGGGACATTAGGATCAGGAAAGAAATTAGTACCGCTGCTACCGCATAATTTCCATGATTATAGGATTCCTTTGTCTAGGCGAAGCCCAGGTGTGCCCTTGAATAATGGAGCTGACCTTGGTGAACAAAGACCTGCCCAAATTATGTACCACCTGCTCCCCATACTTCTGGTACAGAGGCCCAGAAGGGTGCCAATTATCGAGCCATAGAAAAGTATCATTTCCATTCCCAACCTTGTAAGTGATCCAAGGCTGAACCTTGTCTCTGAGCTTCAAGATTTTCCTCATTGTCCATGAAACATTAGGAGGGATCTTCATAGTCCAAACACATTTGTCTTTACTTATATATGTATGCACCCACTTTACCCATAGCGTATCACTCTTCTTGCAGACTGCCCAGAGATGTCTGATCATAGAAGCCCTGTTCCAATCCTTCATGAGCCTAAAGCCAAGCCCTCCTTCCTCTTTAGGCACAAAAATGTCTTTCCAAGATACTTTAGCCCCTGAGTGCTTGAGATCGGAACCAGACCAGAGAAAGGCTCTAAGAAGTTGTTCTAAATCCTGAATGACTTTCTGAGGTAACATGAAAATAGAAGCCCAGTAAACTTGGATGCTAAATAGTACGGAATTAACAAGTTCAACTCTTCCTCCATATGTCAAAGACTTATTGGACCAAGATTGAATTCTGGATAAAATTTTACTCCTTAATTGAGAACAATCACCAGCCTTTAATCTAGTTGAAATCAAAGGAACCTCCAAATACTTCACAGGCAAAGAACCCTCTAGAATAGGAAGAATGGAATGCAACCTAGTTTTAGTAGGAATATCCACACCAGCATAGAAAATAGAACTTTTAAGCATGTTTGGTTGTAATCCAGAAAACACGTGGAAGTCCCTCAAAACATCAGCTGTTAGTGCCAAAAAATGGCGCCATTTGTTTTGATTGACAATTCCATTGACAAAACATATTTTTCATTTATATCTATTTCTTTATCAAGTTGTAATTAATTATATATTTTCTAAGCATAGTGAGTCTGTATAGGATTAGAGTGGAAGGAGTCTTTTATTTGTAATTGAGAGAGAGTGAATCGAATGACTAAAGGCTGAACAACTTCGCGAATGGAGGGAGCTAAATTGGAACGGATTGATCGGGTTATCAATCTGCTATCGATCCGAACGGGCTGACTAAAAAGAGGCGGAACGTGGGACCAAAGGTGTTCTGAGCGCATACTATAATTTATATAAATACAAGGTTGCTGTTGGGTGCTAGGCCTGGAAAAGAAGATATACGGCAGCCACAAAGTTTTTAAGGGAAAAAAGTTTGTGAGATTCACAGTAATATTTGTGGGTCGATTCCTTGAGAGATTTGATGAGATCTTAAGATCTATACACTTACATAATCTCTCTCAAGGTGGTTTGTTCATCTTCCACATCATGCGGAGTTCTTTGATGGAGTTCAAAGGCGATTGGAGGTTGGTCTAAGGGAGGAGTCCTGCGTAGATCAAATATTCGAGGAGTCGAATACAAAGGAGTATCTATTAGAGCTGTTCATGAGGAGTCAGCAAAGAGATTCTTAGCCAATATTGAGGAGTCATAGCGTGGTTGTAAGAAACTCTTTGTTTCCGTGTTTTGCGTATAGTACTCTCTTCCCTCCCGTGGTTTTTTTCCCCGTCTTGGGGTTTTTCCACGCATATCTATGTGTTATGCTTGCTTGTTTATTTTTCGCATCGATTACCTTGCATAATCACATAGATTAGAGTTTTAATAAATTAGTTGATTTATTTAATTCGTTCACCGTAATAGTAAATCGTTAGGTGACCCGATCTTGGTTTTTCATCAGCCACAACAGAAACGGAATCCTCTTTAGCACCACACACAACAAAGAGGTCATGAGCAAATATAAGGTGAGTTGTCGGAAGGTGCTGGCATTTGGGATGAAAGGTAAAGGGCTGATGGTGCACTTTATACTTGATAAGAGCCGAGAGAGCCTCCATCACTAATAAGAACAGGTTAGGGGATAAAGGATCCCCTTGCCTAAGTCCTCTCTTACCCACAAAAAACACTTCAGGAACACCTTTAATCATAATTGAAAACATTGGAGTGGAGACACAGCTTTTGACCCGTAGAATAAACTGATAAGGAAATTGCATGCCTCTCATAATGCCAATATTATACACACATAGGTAAAATATGAGAATTAATCAATTAAAATGTTACATTACTATGCAATTCAACAACGAATTGTAGATATCAGTAGCACAGAGCACATATCAAATGATTGTTTGAAATCTAAAAACCTTCTAATGTTCGGAGTCCAGCAGTAATTTGAGTACATCTACCATCCATATTGGCTATGCAAAATAATCCATGTTTCAAGTTTCGTATCAAACATGGCAATCCCATTGAACTTCTCAATGTTTGCAACGCAACTTCATAAAATTACATTCCAACACCTTCAAGTTTCAGAAACATCTCAGGCGTTATATGCAATCATCCTTATTACCATATTGCTAATGGAATTTCAGAGGAATAAAAATAAGAAAACTTACCGTGAGAAAAACATTGACTGATTGTTCAAGCTTAATAACCCAGCTCTCCAACCCACTGGAGGATGAACTCTCAGATGACTCCCCGGGAGTTCCTTTCCCATCATTGTCACAAATACTCTTTGGTTGGAAGGATTCTTCAACAGCCACTTTCTTATCATCCTCTTGCAAGACTGTTGCTTGGACTCCAAATAACTTCCTACACATATTGCAGCGAAGTTGCAAAATCAGAGTAGCAGCAGCTAGAAGAAAACAAAACCCAGAATTTTTATAAACAAGAAATCACTTGTCAAAAATATCCCAGTTTTCCAAGTACACAAACTAGAAATTTTTTTACCATGGCACATCGACAACGGAAAATCCTAATTTCCATACACTCCTAAAATGTTCTAAAAAGTTCCCCACAAAGAAACACATACATTCTTTGTTCTTGTATAAACCTAAGTTAAGATGGAAAAATGTACAAGATTCAATTGGTTGTGTCTTTTCAAGTGCAAATACATTTACGCTAACCGTTAGTCTGGTTGGTTGGTGGGTTTTCTCCACACACAATTGATGAGGGTCAATCGATGAGGGTTTGATTCTTGGGGTCATGCCACAAGAAAGTACGTTTTGGTGAATTCCCTAATCCCAGCGTGGATGGCCTTCCTTTGAGGAGACGGGAGGGGATTAGTCGTATTGCGCGTAAGCCGGCCTAGACAACCCTGATCGTCGAACCCAAAAAAAAAAAATTACATTCACATCACCAATTTCACTTCATTTTCTCCTTAACTAAATAAAGCACTGACAATGGAAAATTAACCATTTCACTGGAAATCCGAAGTTCTGAAAAGTCAAATACTACTTTTCTAGATATTACAAAAATCCAAGAGATCAAAAGTGGAAGCTTCAATTACCTAGGTCGGGAGGAGAGAGGAGTGAAACTGAAGGGAATTTGTTTGGTAAGCGAACACGACTTCCTGTGAGCTCCCTCTTTGATGGAGGAAGCCGATGCTGAAACCGTTGTTGTATAAACCGTAGAAGAGAGAGAAACGGCCATATTCTCCCTCTCTCTCTCTCCCCGACCGACGAGGTTGCAGAGAAACGGAAGTGAAATTCCAACTTGAATGCAAGAGAACGAAACGGAATGTACTCCTGTAGATATGTTTCCCGAGAAACAAACAGAGGGGAAGTAAAAGGGTTTCTGGTCAGCAAGTCGAAAATATCCAACCCAAAAGGGAGGAGAAACTTTTTTTATACCGCCCCTTGGTATCCCTCCTGTCTATTTCTAATTTTTCTATTTGGATGATCCACTCCGTTTATTTTATAAAGTTTGGCGAGAATCTTAATACCAAAAATTGTGTTCATCGAATTTTTAAAGATACATGATCGGCACACATGAAAATTGAAGAAATCTAAAACTGGATCCAAAACAACACTGAATCAGAACCCAATTTTGTTTTTTGCAATTTTCACGTATGCCGATCATATATCTATTAAAATCCGATGAACACGATATTTGATACATTTATGATTCTCGTTGATCTCTACAAAATGAACGGAGTCGATCATTTAAGTGTGATCGAAAAATGATCGAAAAACTGAAAACGGACGATACCAAGGGTTTTGGTATCCCTGATATACTAAAAAGTTTCTCAACAAGGAGAGGGGTTGAACCACCAAAAGTGGTCTTGAGCTGTGATTTAGGATTTTGATCTCTTTCAGCTTCGAATTCTTACCAGTAATTTTTGAGTTCACCTCACCCTTATCTTTAATATGCGAAACGACTATGAGAAATGCTATAGATATTAGTCCAATGTGCGTACAAATCTTTTACAACCACAATTATAAACACTTGCACAAATACTCATAGTCATTTGATGGCTCAACACTGGAGGTATAGTGTATGGTCCCATCATGAATGAAAATGTGTGTGAAATTATTTGTGTAAATATTTGTGGTTTTAGAATTTTTGAATGAAACAAGGATCCGGTGGGCTCTTTCTGGACTTAAATGAAAGTACTAGTACTTTGTCGTTTTCTTCATTTTCCCATCTTGGTCGTTGTCGTGTTGCTTCAGCTGGTTTGGTCGGCACATATTCCTCATTCGTTGGAGCGGCTAGTGGGCGGGTCTCAATCAGAAATGCACTAATCAATCTCACAATTAAATGTGTGAGACTAAGGGGTTGTTTAATAACTTAAATTCAGCACTTAAAACTGAATCAATTAAGTAATAAGTAATTCAGTAGGTTTGTTTGATAACCACATTTTACATTGCTTAACATATTAAATGTCACTTAAAATGTAAGCTAAAAAGTTGAAAAAAATTAAGTAGTTTTGAACTACTTAATTCTGGCTGAATTTTGTATATTTGTATTCAACCACTATACCACCACCACAACCACTCCTACCAACACCTCCACCACCACCATAACCACTCCTACCAACACCTCCACCACCACCACAACCACTCTCACCAACACTCCCACCACTCCACTACCACCACCTCCACCTCCACCTCCACCTCCACCACTCCACTACCACCACCGGCCACTACCATCACTACACCACCACTACCACCACCACTCCTCCACCACATCACCACCACCAGCTCCACCACTCCACCACCACTACCACCTCCACCACCACCACAACCACCACCACTCCAACTCCACCTCCACCTCCACCTCTCCACCACCACCACAACCGCCACCACCACCATTCCTACCACTACTCCACCACCACCACAATTCCTACCACCACCTCCACCACTCCACCATCACCACCACTTCCATCACCACTACCATCACTCCACCACTACATCACCACCACCACCAACTCTACCACTACCATTCCTCCATCACCACTACTCCACCACCACCACCAGTACCGTCACTACACCACCACCACCTCCACCCACCACTACTCCACCCACCACCACTACCATCACTACACCTCTACCACCACTCCACCATTACCATAAATATATTGTGACTATTAGTAAATTAAGAGAGAATGAGAACAAAATTAATTCATAATTTTTTAATTTTTGTGCTTAATATATTTATCAAACAGCTTTTCAACTTAAAAAATTCAGCATTCAATTTTCAGTATTTAATTTTTCAGCTTTCAATTTTAGTTTTCAGTTTTATCAAACAGCCCCTAATACATATGCGAGAGAGGTGTTGTTAATAAATGTGTATGGAACATTCTGAATTGGGCCTTTGACATGTGGGCCGATGGCTGAGCTAGCTTAGGTACAAGCTTCTTTTTTTTTTGAACGGCAACTTAGGTACAATTTATTTATTTTTTTTTTGCAACAGAGCTTAGGTACAAACTTAGTCATAATCCTTCAAAATATTCTCTACTCTCGTTTTCAATTTTTGTTTTACGCTCGGTTTTTTTTTTATCCTTGCTCTCGCAAATTTTTGTAATTTGGAATGTTTTTCAAAAACGCTTTCAAGCTCTTCTGCGCCCTCCTGCACGCATTGCACGCGAATTATGTGACTTAAGGTATATGTGCATTAACAAAATCCTCCAGCATTATTTTGGAAAAAAAGCCATTTAAAAAACAAATATTTAGCGCTGTTCTCAACTTGAATTGCATTTTTGTTACGGACAAAGTGGCAATCGAGCTCGATATGCTTCGAACACTTGTGAAATACGAAATTCTCAACTGCTTGATTAATTGTCACAATAAAGATTGACAGGCGAGGTGAGAGAAATCAGGGATCCCAAGATTATTCATGAGCTAGGTTAACCATTGAAGTTCTGAGGTGAGTGTCTCCATGGCACGATATTCAATGCTTCTTGGTTTTTTGTGAGATTGGACTAGAGCCAAAAATGCAATTGTCTGTGATAAAGCAACGTGTTGTCGGACAACCCACCCAATCAGAATCACAAAAAGCCATGGACAGTAAATGAGCTAGTCGAAGATAGTAGAATTCCTTTTCCCAGAGAACCTTTGAGATGCCAAAGAACACGAGTAGCAACCTCCATATGGGAGGTACGAGGGTCCTACATAAATGACTTACAATGGCGGAGCTAGAATTTATTCCTGAGAGGGGCCAATTTACGAGAAGTTTATTTCATTTGAATATGTACTCAATATATTGTGTTAACTTTTGTTGTACAAAAATATATCCTAGATAATATTTTTTTGTATTTTGTTGACAGTCGCAGCGCCCAGGTGTGCTTATGCTCATTCATGAAAGAAATAGAGAAACTTTTACATGATAATATAAAATAACTTTAATTTCTAAGAAGATTAAATCAAACATTATTTGGATTTTTAGTAATTTCTGTACTGACTCTACAATTTATACTCATATTACAGATAATATTTGTTAAAATTTTTACTTTCGCATAGCTTTGCCATTGATGACTTAGAATGTGGACTGAATAGGCAATGTTTGGCCTAGTGACTGTAAGATACATGACACGTCCAACAAGGTGACATTTTGTGGACGGATCAGATTTCTTACGAAAATCAGAAGATTTGGCACCTAGTAAACATGCATCGTGGAGAATGTCCAGTGTGTATTTGTGCTGGTTTAAGAAGAAAGAAGAAGAGAACCGAATAGAGAAAATGGCAGGCCGGTCTTACTTTTCACTTTCATAGCCGGCCAAATCCTATACGCGATATGTGTGTTTCCTTACAGATTCTATGGGTCTAATTTTACAAATTTAGCCCAATCCCCACCTCTATAGATACTTAAACCTAAACCTAATTATTTTCCTCTCCTCTTCCCAAAGATCCCCCAAGCTGTCGTCGCCGCCCTTGTAGAGACTCGAAATTTTTTTAATTTTTGAAATGTATATTAAATGCTTAATTGGGAGAATATGCTATGTTTGGTGGGTAATTGAATTGAGGATTGAAGAGACAAGAATAGAAATTTGAGGGAGTATGTGTGTGTGATTTAAAGATATAGGCGTATATATATAGAGTGGGTGTGTGTGTAGGAGATTATATGTCTCCTATTTTCTCTCTCTCTCCACCATTATTTCTCTCTACCGTGTATCTCTTGCTCTCTCACTCAAAACTCTACTCCATCTCACAAAACCCTTAAGGATCCATCTCTATTTCATCTCTAGAACGCAACCTCGGGCTCGTGTCGTGTTGGATGAGGCTGGGGGGAAGATCTTGGAGGATGTCGGAGCTTTGGAAGCTAGGGCTCGTTCGTTGATCTCGTGTTTGAAGCTTCTAACCTTGAGGTAAAGATTTCTTACTCATTCTATATGTTTATGAGTTGATTTCATGCTTTAATCGAGTTTAGATCGTCGACCATTGTGTCCTTGAAAAGCTGTCAAAATCTGCAGAAAATCACCCAAAATTGCCTAGGGATCGATCCCTCATTCAAAATTTGGATTTTTACCCTTAGGGGATTGATCCCTCCCCTCTCTGGAAATTCTGCTCATCTTCTGAGTTTTAGCCCAACTTCAAACGGCCATAACTTTTTCGCCCGATGTCTGTTTCATGCAAACTTTATATCAATTCAAAAGTCTTGCAGTCAGCTTTCCATTGCCACCGGAATCACTTTAAAACTCTTAGTGCACAGAAAGTTATGATCATTTGAGGTGTCAATCTGCCGAGGTCTATGGCTATTCCTAATGTTGTTCTTGTTCCGTGTTATTACTCCCTATATAATTAGAACATGTTTGAGTCACTCTCGAGTATGATTACTTGTGTCCTAATGACTCGTTCGATCTTGTCTCTTTGCACTCATTAGAGTATAATATTAGTGATCCAATGGATAAAATTATGATTCGTATCCCCGTGCATCGTTTTGTTGATCTTCCTAGGTTGCTTTGGCACTCGTTCGGTAAGATTCTCGTTTAGAACCTAGAGGATGGTGTGTCGTGAAGTCATTTGTGGGTACGGTACGTGACAAAGGGCATCGTGATAGACTCAGAGGATTAACGTGATCTTAAGATATTTATTAATGTACGATGTGACAACTTGACAATTGATGCCATGTAGTACGAGGGGTGAGTTGAGATAAAGAGCTTGGGAACAAAACGGAAATACGAGTTAATATGTGAACAACCTACTTAATATCAATATCTTTCGCCTATCTACATTCTTGAAATTAGAGTATTGGAAATACGTGGGATGAAATGTAAAATGGATGTACGGGGTCACGAGTACCCGGAATGTATTATGGGTATATGGGGGCCTTGAGACCCGGAATGTCAAATGGATGTACGGGGTCACAAGTATCCGGAACGTATTGTGGGTATATGGGGCCCTAAGACACGGAAAGTTTATTAAGTTCACTACTTGATTTGTTAATGGAGAATGAGCTACTTGGATTCATATTGGGGATCTCTGGGAAACGTACGGGGTTCTTAAGACCCGAAATGCGAGCCTTTGAATACGGAAACGTGCGAAATGGAATCACAGATAAAAGGAAATACAAAAGACGATTTATAGCTTGACTAGCGATAGTGAAGTACTCATTGAGTCTTGAGTATCTGGTATGCAGTTGGTGTCCATGGTATTCTCCTTTGTTATCATAGGCCCCATTTCTTTATGTTCAAATCTCCACATTTGCATATAGCTTGAGCATAGATTTCTCTACTGGCATGTGTTTTGCTCAACCCAATCATTCTTTTCAGGTTCAAATACTGGACAATAGCTGCACGCATCTTGTGCTTGGACACTGAAGATTTTTGGAAGCTAAATATTGTTTAGTTTCCTTATCATCTTCGTAAAGACTTTCTCTTGATAAAGATGACTTTGCAACTAATTACTCTAACATTTCTTTTGACTAAATCGTCTGTAACTTGATAACTTTATTTACACCTGAACTTAAGCTTAATTTGGGCCAGAGTGCCAAAGTTGTATATCTTTGACTTGGGGACTTATTTTGTAAATTGAACAGGTGGGAACTCTTTTGGGTATTATTAATGTTATGTGAGGATCTTTAAATAGAAATGGATTATATATTTATGTTAAAAATCGAGGGCATGTCAAATTGGTATCAGAGCATAGGTTTAGAATACTTTGAGACCGTGGGGAGACTTTAGTCTCATCGGTTCAAAATCATAGCAAAATTCTTTTTACATGACATGTGTGCTTGCATGAATGAGTCAGTACATCGGCGTGACATTGCATTTACGATAACGTAGATTGTTATGGTGTTGTTGACCTGCGTTTGGGAAGTTGGAGGTTTGATCTCATGATGGAATTGTAGTTGTTGTCATTGATCATTTTATGTTTTTAATTCTTGTAGCAAGATGCCACCGAGACGTGAGAATAACCTTGCTAACACGAATGACCGTGCCATGCAAGCAATGAGGGCGTTCTGTCGTATAAAACCACCTCAGTTCGATGGGGAGTGTAGTGATCCTCTTGTGGTCGATCATTGGCTTTCACAAATTCGTGAAATCTTTAACGCTCTTAAGATTACGAAAGATGACCTACGAGTGAGTATTATGGCTGTTCAACTTACCGGTGAGGCGAATGAGTGGTGGGAATCGGTTTAGGAGCAAGAAGAGACGCTAGGAGAGTGGTAAGGGCAGTTAGTCGAATAGATGAACCAGATGTAGAGAACCTGACTTGGGCTGAGTTTGAAGAACTCTTCGAGAATCAATCACTCTGTTTGGTTTAACATTCTGAGAGTTACTTTTAACTCTCGGCACAGTTTTCAATAAATCTTTCTCTCTATTTCTCTCTACTCATTACCACTCCAACTCTAAAAAATAACTTTCTAAAATGTAAACCAAACAGAGTGAATATTTTTCAGAAACGTGTCACGAGCAACTTAGAGAACAATTCGAGAAACTAGAACAAGGTAACATGGCCGTCTCCGAATATGCAACGAAATTTCAATCTTTACCACGTTTTGCACTAGAATTAGTGGCGTCAGAGGAAGGAAGTGTAGGCGTTTTGAGAAGGGATTACACCCATCCATTAAGTTGTTAGTGTTGAGCCGGCATTGGGAGGTTTTTCGAGATTGTCGAGTGTGCAAGGAGTGTTGAGAATCCAATGGGTATACAGGGAGATGAGGAAGTGTGGAAACCTATGCAGCCAACTGCTAGTGTAAGCTTACCTTCGGGAAGTTCTGGGAGCAAAGGGAGGAAGAGACAACAGGAATCATTGCATGTTCAACAGAGTTTTGGCCCACCTACTTCATCGGGAAGTCGTGGAGTTTCTGTAAAACCACAAATTGTGAGTCATCGGTGTGGTCAACTGGGTCACTTTCGTGCTCAGTGTACATAACAACAGAAGGCATGTGTTCATTTGCGATGCACCTGATCATCTTGCAAGAAGATGCCCTCAGAAAGTAGGAGAGCATAGTGAGCCAAGTTTAGTGAGACCAAGGCAGAGATTTGTTCGGCATCATTCACAGTTCCAGTCTACTTTAGGTCAGGGGTCACGCGTTGAGCGAGGAGCGAGTCCTACCATTTCTCAGGCTCCAGAGACACCAGATGTATGGGGTACTTTCTTCTCTCTTGTTTAACTCCTTTGCTAGAATTCTTTTGATTTGGGAACATATCATCTTTTCGTGATTTATATCTCTCATTTGACTTGAAATTGAGCAACGTGGATTCCTAGACCGTACTTGTTTGTTGAGGTTAACCTTTAGATAGAATTTGCTAAGACTATGAGTTGGTTATTTCAGGTTGTTGTTTTGTCTTTGATCTTAGTGTCTTGCGTGAGGCGAGGTTTAGTCTTGTCTTGAGAAAGGATTGGTTACACCGGTGACGAGAGCAATTTTGTTCACCCTCTCTCAAAGAGGGTGAACGTTACCCTCCTACCTCCGGTGCCAACATCGACGATCGGACCCGTTCATTTTGTTCAGAACGATTTTCTAAGAGGGCATGCAAAAATTCGAAAAAATCCAACGATGAAAATTGGTTGACTTTTGAGCTCAAAGTGTCCATTTTTTGTTCTTTAAACCCAAAGAACAAAAATCTAGGTTTTGGAGCTCAAAACTCAACCGCTTTTCACCGTTGGATTTTTCCGAATTTTTGCATGCCCTCTTAGAAAATCGTTCTGAACAAAATGAACGGGTCCGATCGTCGATGTCGGCACCGGAGGTAGGAGGGTAACGTTCACCCTCTTTGAGAGAGGGTGAACAAAATTGCTCTCCACCGGTGATTGTTTGTTATGTTTGCTATATGTCAGGCATGTCTCTATACAAGTTGTCCTTCTACTACTATTTTCTCTGTGGTCTAGTTGAACCTTGATTGAAATTTGTATCTGGGCTTGTTATTCATAAAGTCATTTGTTCATCGGTTTGAATAGATTTTGACACCTGTATTGATTAACACAACTTCATTCCTAGTACTACTTATGTTGTATGAATCCTTGTCATGAGATACCATGTGGCGTACCTACTATTGATTTTGACATAATCGTTGCTAAAATCTATGAGTATTTCTTGTCTCTCACTCTTGATGCTATGGTTCAGGGTATGAGATCTTGCTAATCAATTTGGGATTTCATTGTTATGGCTACAAACTTCTCGGCTTGCGATTGACATTCACTTGACCTCTGCGGTAGTGGCTTCTGTCACGCCTTAGATTTTTAACATAAATAATAATACCATTTTAAATACAAATCCTCACAATAGTACATACGATACCCCAAATTACAATACAGTTCCTGAAATCTCACAAATTTGTCAAATTGATACAGTATTCCAAAATAGAGAAAATAGTACAATACAGTTTGATTTTACGAAGAAAGATGAGTACTTCAGAAAATAACTTTAGCCTGTGATGTCTGCATGCACTTCACACCCTCCAAGATTGTGTCCTCGTAGTGTACCTGAAAATGATAGGTTGAACTACACTAGCCCAGTAGAGAATTCTATACTCAAACTATATGAAAATGCGAAGAGACATGCACCAAGAGTGGATGAATACAGTAGAATGTCACAGGAAATAAGAGTTTTCTACCACGAAGGAGCATTCTACAACAAATAGGGAAAAATCAAGATTTTATAAGAGTATCCTCAATAACTCACACGTCGACTAGAGGTAGGAAGCAACCCGAATTATTCTAATTAAATCACCACTTGTCATTAACCGTCACTTGTCCAACACTATGCAAATTTAGATTCCAGTATGATACCCATTCTGCCTCAAGCTATAAGTATATACGATGATTATGCACTAACCGCA
Source organism: Rhododendron molle (assembly GCA_025413875.1). NCBI lineage: Eukaryota > Viridiplantae > Streptophyta > Magnoliopsida > Ericales > Ericaceae > Rhododendron > Rhododendron molle. Next base: position 26,722,998 of record CM046400.1, on the reverse strand, counting down.
ATATAACGGCAACAACAAATGTGTACAACAAACCCAAAAGGAGCTAATGACAATGAATATATCTCCCTGCAGAACAATACGAACATATCACTCAATTTTCTTTCAAAATATAATCAATTTGTCTTGTATTCCTCAAGTATTAGCCATTTTCCTTTTCATTCATGTCCGGGCATTTAGGACCCCGTGCGTCCACTAGAAATCTTTCATTTATGTCCGGGTATTCGGGACCCCGTGCATCCACTAGAAACCTTTCGCTTATGTCCGGGCGTTCGGGACCCCGTGCGTCTATAAGAAACCTTTCATTTATGTCCAGGCGTTCGGGACCCCGTGCGTCCATTAGAAACCGTTCATTTATGTCCGGGCATTCGGGACCCTGTGCATCCACTTCACGTCATTTGTATCGCTTTTCATCCCATGTATTTTCAGGACTCTAATTTCAAGAATGTAGATAAGAGTGAGACATCGATGTTAAGCAGACGGGTCACATACTAACTCATACTTCCATATTGTTCCCAAACTCGTTATCTAAATTGTTCCCTTGTACTACATGGCATCAAGTGTAAACCTAATGTATTTCGTTCATGTTTATCCAACTTTCTATTTAGCAATCAACCTCGTCACCCCACACGGCGTTTAACAAGTTCGCAACGTCTAATTCGTCATCACATAATATTCCTCAATTCACAAACCTCAATATCACACTAAGCAATATATACATCAGACTTGCACCATCATATAAACATATTTCAAAACTCCCATAATCATTGCTTAAACACCATTTGACATTATTTCAAATTAATTTCCTATTTTGAATTCCAAAGGACAAAGGCCCGAAGACACGAGAGCGATTCAAGTAATCATTGAGATAAAAGTAACCATGTTAGGAGGTGGTTTAGAAGTGTTGAGGAGGTATTATAAGTGACCAGGGGTCCAAACCATGGAAGAATAAACTTTTCAAAATTTTTCAATTTGGTACATGTAGCAGTTAAGGACGCTACATGTACCCAGCAAACAGAACATAAAATCTGGGTTTTGATACATGTAGCAGTTAAGGGCGCTACATGTACCCAATGAACAAAATCAAAGAAATCTGGGTTTGCTACATGTACCAAGGTAAACAATGGTACATGTAGCACCTGGGTTTTTCAGCACGGTTTGACAGCTTTCAAGGGTAAACACGAGGCTTCCAAACAACGATCCCAATCAACTTTTAGACACCAAATCAACTTATAAACATATAGAGAAAGTTAGAAATCCCTACCTCGAAGTTGGAGAGCAAACACAAAGAGAGATCGGGCCACGTAAGCCTAGAATTCAAATCTCGAAATACACCAAGCACACTCCTTTCCGAGCCGAATCCAATGAACAACGAGCTCAAAAACACGTGAGGAAGGTGGAATGATGCTTGTTTTTCATGGGTTTTGAGTCTTGGTGGAGATTTTTGGGTGATGGAGTGAGAGAGGGAGAGGAGCCGAGAGAGGGGAGAGAGATCGGGAGAAAAGAGAGAGAATTTTAGGGAATTATCTCCCCTACACACACACCAACACATATATATACTCACACACAATCAAAAATTGCACAAGCACCCCTCTACAAACAACCTTCTCACATTGACCCCAAATCAAATAAATTCAATAAATCGCTCATTTATTCCACATTCTAATATTAATAAATCCTTTAAACGATTTCTGAAAATACGGGTCTCTACAGCTTCTATCCATTAAAAAAAACCAAGTTAATCGTGACGTCTTTAATGACATCGTATCTCCCTTGTGCCATCAAATTCAAATTTTGTCGCGATTATAACCCTTTTGGGGGTTAAAAACCTGATATAGCCATCACCTTTGCAGGTACATCGTTTGTCCCATATCAGCTCGTTCTAGCTTAATAAGAGTATTACACCTTCTGGTATTGGACTAAGTTTGGTTGTGTATCTACTTGCCAGTTTTGGACCCATCTTTCGAATTGTGTTTGTCATTTATATCAAAACACTCTTTTGCTAAGGCATATGTATTCGTTTCCTAGACTCGTGAAATAGTAAGGAAGTTGAAGTTACCATTTTCTAGATTCTTGGGTTTGTTGTGAGTTGGTGCATCGAGTTCGTAGCCACTTTAAAAGAAAATCTCACATATTCTATACTGTACAAACTCATTGGTGCCGTTAGGTGCGAACTTGGTTGCCTAACGATTTTAAAGATTTCATGTGTTCCTTGAATTCCGGATACTTCATCCCCATTCTTTGAGTTTTTGATCAGTGTTGTTTGAGTTTTGGAGCTCACTTGTTTCATTTGAGATAACCGAAGGATTGTGTTGACCGTTGTTGACACCCATTGTGACTCGGAGTGGGAGAACTCACGTATTTTGAGAAGTGTCGCCGCGTTGAGGATCGTTTTGTTTGAGGCAGAAAAAGAGGGAGATTTATTCATTAGAAGGGTATGTTATATATCGGATACGGTGCGTGTCTTTCCGATAACCAGGCGAGAACCGATGAAATCCAGTTGGAAAAGGCGATTGATCACCATACATTTTCGATGAAAATCTCGGGAAGTCAATTGGAATATCAGGTTATATTTAGAGGTAAGATCTTCGTGCTAAGATAGAAGCTCGTATATGGAAATTTCGTAATAAAAAGGAAGCTTATAAATCAAGTACCATTTGGAAGTGCCGTCGAGACCTTGGGCATTGTGAGGCGTTATACATACGGATAGTGAGGAGGTACAAACCGAACCCATTGCATGAGTTAGAAAGATCCAAACATGAGTTCGAAGCCGACATGTCCCATGGTGTGAATCCGATACGTAACTTGAATTTGCGTAGTCAAGTGTTGAGAGGTAAGCCGATGCCGTTAGCGCAAGTTTACATGGGAATGGAGGACGAAGTTAGAAAGATATACTTGTGTTTGGTATGGGTTGATTGATATGAATCTTTGACGTAAATTTTAATTGCTACCGAATTGTAGTATGATGGATAGCGATACGGTTGGAGAATGTTGATATGTTGATTGGCATGATTAGACTTGGTTTATTAAATTTCGAGGACGAAATTTCTTTAAGGAGAATTAGACTGTAGAGACCCGATTTTTTTTTAATATTTGAATGTATATTAAATGCCTAATTAGGAGAATATGGTCTGTTTGGCGGGTAATTGAATTAAGGATTAAGTGACAAGAATAGAAATTTGAGGGAGTATGTGTGTGTGATTTAAAGATATAAGGGTATATATATAGAATGAGTGTGTGTGTAGGAGATTATATATCTCCTATTTTCTCTTTCTCTACCGTTCTCTCTCTCTCTACCGTGTGTATCTCTCTCTTGCTCTCTCACTTAAAACTCTACTCCATCTCACAAAAACCTCAAGAATCCATCTCTATTTCATCTCTAGAACGCAACCTCGAGCTTGTATCATTTTGGGTGAGGCTCAGGGGGAAGATCTTGGAGGATTTCGGAGTTTTGGAAACTAGGGTCGGTTCGTTGATCTCGTGTTTGAATCTTCTAACCTTGAGGTAGGAATTTCTTACTCATTCTATATGTTTATGAGTTGATTTCATGCTTTAATCGAGTTTAGATCGTCGACCATTGTGTCCTCGAAAAGCTATCTAAATCTGTAAAAAATCGCCCAAAATCGCCTAGGGATCGATCCCCAAGTATGAGGGATTGATCCCTCACTCAAAATTTGGATTTTTACCCTTGGAGATCGATCCCTCCCCTCTCTGGGAATTCTGTCCGTCTTCTGAGTTTCAGCCCAACTTCAAACGGCCATAACTTCTTCGTCCGATGTTCGATTCATGTAAACTTTATATCGATTCGAAAGTCTTGAAGTCAGCTTTCCATTGCCACTAGAATCACTTTAAAACTCTTAATACACAGAAAGTTATGATCATTTGAGGTGTAGTCTGCCGAGGTCTGTAGCTATTCCTAAGGTTGTTCTCGTTCCGTGTTACGACTCCCAATATAATCAGAACATGTTTAAGTCACTCTCGAGTATGATTACTTGTGTTCTAATGACTCGTTCGATCTTGTCTCTTGGTGTCACGTCCTAGATTTTTAACATAATCAAATAAAGCCTTTTTAATAAAAGATCTCCGCATAACGTAATCAATACCCGAAACAGTTCCCACCTGTTAAACTTTACAAAAACAAGTCCCCAAGTCAAAAGAATATACAACTTTGGCACCACGACCCAATCTAGCTTACCTATAGTTATAACATGTACGGAGTGTTACAACTTTCTACTCAAAAGGAATTCATAAATAATTAGTTACAAAACCATCTTGATCAAAAACCAGCCTATTACAAGATGAGAAAGTAACTCAAAGTAATAAGCTTCCAAAAATTTGTCCACATCCCAAGCATGCATTTCATGAAGCTACTATCCGACATTTGAACCTGAAAAGAAGGATTTTGTTGAGCTACAATAGCCCAGTAGGAAAATCTTTCCCAATGTTATATGCAATCATGTTGATAAGCGCAAATGAGAGAGGATAAGGAAACACAACTCAAAGCCTAATTATCAATCGATTTGCAAACGAACCTCTATCTAGACTAAGTGCATTGGTCACATGACACACTACTCCAACACTCCCAACTCAACTCGTTAACCCAAACTCTCACCATCGGTATTTCCACCCCTTGCGTTATCGTACAACACCACGAGGATTACCGTGTTACCACCCCATGCGTCACAGTGCTCCTTACAACCCCGGGTTATCGTATTACCACCCCTTACGTTACGTCCCTTATAAGTCTCCGTATTACCACCCCTTGCGTTACGAGACTCCCTAAACCAACTTCTGACCCCAAACGACTAAATTCTCATACAATATGCAGGCTAAAACTTCCCCATGATCACATTCATTGACGTAACATCATAAAATATGCCAACGATATCACAAATGTATCATGAACGGTCACATATTCCAACAATCAACAAAAATGCATTTAACGACGTTTAACTTAGTGATTCCTTATTCGGTTCTTGCTAACGGAAAACCAACAGAACAAATATAGCATCGAATGGTCAAAAAAAGTCAAATAAACGAGCTTGAGATAGATTAGGAGGTGTCCAAGAGGGTTTAGAAGTGATTGGAGGTCAAAACAATCAATGGAGGAACAACAGGAGCAAAACTGGAGTTAAGCTCCTAGTATCGATATGCGCAAAATCCGTATCGATTCAATATAAGCTGTCCAAAAAGTTAAGCTTGTGGTATCAATACGCCACAAAATCCGTATCGATACCACGGGGCTTCGGGTAGCCATTTCAGCAGATTTTCAAAGCATGAACTATAACCAAAATCCAACAATCCAAGGCTCGATTCTACACCAAAACAACAAATAAACATATAAAAGAGGTAAAGAAGTCCCTACCTTGCAACGATGGCCGAGATTCAAGCGTTATTGAACGAGCCCTAGCCTTTCGAACTCCGAAACTCCGATTCGAACTCGACCCAAGGATTTTCAAGCTTAGGAACGTGATTGCAAGGCCGAAGGGAGGTTGATTCTTGAAGTTTTCAAGAGATAGAGTGGGTTTTTGAGTGAAGGAGCAAAAGAGATAGAGAGGTCGGTGGAGAGAGAGATGGGAAGGCCGGATGAGGGAGAGAAAAGAGGAGATACAATGATTCTTTACACCACACACACACCTTATATACTCTTACATCTTTAAACTACACTCCCACTCCCTCAAACTTCAATTCATTCACTTACATCCCCAATTCAAATATCCACCAATAAATCCATATTTTTTCAATTAGGCATTTAATAAATATTTCAAGAATTAAAATTATTTGGGTCTTCACAAAACCTATCCTCTTTAAATAAATTTCGTCTCGAAATTTACAATGCAAACCAACTAAGTCATGCACCAAGTAATCATGCTCATGCAACAATATATATATTACCAAACAATGAGCTAATATTCACAAAATCGAAATTTCGAGACTCACATTGAGTAACTCGGAAATAGATGCGGGTACTTCTCCCTCACTTCGTCTTCCCTTTCCCAAGTCGATTCTTCTTTCCCGAGATGACTCCATAAGACTCGCACTAACGGAATGGTTTTACCCCTAAAAACTTGCTCGCACGAATCTAGGATACGTATCGGCTCCTCCTCATAAGATGCATCGGCTTCCAACTCATGTTCAAACCACTCTAGAACGTGTGACGGATCCGGCTCATGCTTCCACAGCATCGATACATGGAATACATCATGAACGCCTGATAATCTCGGTGGTAATGCCAATCGATAAGCGACTTCCCCGATCTTTTTGATAATACAAACGGCACGATAAAACGCAGTGATAACTTGCCCCTTTGCCCAAAACGAGATAGTCCCCGACGCGGCGACACTTTAAGAAACACGTGGTCCCCCACTTCAAATGATAACGGTCGGCGACGACGATCGGCGTAACTCTTTTGTCCATTCTGCGCGGTTATCAACCGTTGGCGAATCAATTTAACTTGCTCGGTGGTTCTCCATTGTGCCTCAAGAAGACGTTAACGAATCGTACTCATGCTTTCGGAAGTTTCTTGAACCAATTCCGGCCCGACCAACGTAGCCTCGCCCAACTCGGTCCAACAAATGGGTGATCGACACAGTCTCCCATATAAAGCTTCATACGGTGCCATCTCGATACTAGATTGGTAACTATTGTTGTACGCGAATTCGACTAACGGTAAATGATCCTCCCAATTACCTCGAAAGTCCATGACGCAAGCTCGAAGCATGTCCTCTAAAATTTGGATTGTTCTCTTGGATTGCCCATATGTTTGAGGATGGTACGCGGCACTAAACAAGAGATTGGTGCAAAGAGTGGCCTGCAAGCTTTGCCAAAAGCGCGCGGTAAACCTTGGATCTCGATCCGATACAATAGAAACGGGAATTCCATGAAGGCGAATAATCTCACGAATGTATAGACGACTAAGCGCATCAATCGAATCCGTAACCTGAATCGGTAAGAAATGTGCGGACTTGGTCAATCAATCGACTATCACCCAAAAGGCATCGTGCCCCCTCGGCGATCTCGATAAACCGGTAACGAAATCCATTGTTACATTCTCCCACTTCCACTCGGCCACTGGTAACGACTGTAACTCTCCGGCGGGTCGTTAATGCTCAGCTTTGACTTGTTGGCACGTAAGGCATTTGGACACGAAGATAACGACATCTCTCTTCATTCCCGGCCACCAAAATTGTCTATGCAAGTCATGATACATTTTCGTTCCTCCCGAAAGCACGGCTAATGGTGAGTGATGAAATTCTCTCAAAATTTCCTCCCGACACGAAACGGATACAAACAATTTTCCTTGGTATCGCAAACCTTGATCGGCGTGAATCATCCACCCTTCTCGAGCATTCCCGCCAAGAAACTTAGCACGAAATTCCCCCGCTTCCTCATCATGTTGCTGGGCCTCAATGACTTGAGTTGACAAAGTCGATTGAATGGTCAAGTTACACAAAGTGACTCCTTCTCGAACTTCCTCAAAATGTAACGCATACGAGCCTAAGTCATTTATCGTTTTCCACTCGTGGATGGCCAAACTCGCAAGTTATGTTGATTTTCTACTTAACGCATCTGCTACCACGTTCGCCTTGCCCGGATGATATTGCAACTCAAAGTCATAATCCTCCAAGTGTTCCATCCAACGGCGTTGTCGCAATTTAAGCTCCTTTTGAGAGAGCAAGTATTTTAGACTCTTATAATCGGAAAAGATTTCGAACCTCTCACCGTAAAGATAATGACGCCAACTCTTCAAAGAAAACACGATGGTTGCAAGTTCTAAGTCGTGGGTAGGGAAGTTTCGCTCATGAGTTTTCAATTGCCGCGATCCATATGCTACAACATGTCCCAATTGCATCAACACACACCCCAACCCCTCTTTCAAAGCATCACAATACACAGAATAGCCAACTCCCCATTCGGGTACAACCAACACCGGCGTGGTAGTCAATCTTCCCTTCAGTTCCTCAAAGGCTTTCTCACATGCGTCACTCCAAACAAAATGAGTTCCCTTGCGATCAACTTAGTCAACGAAGCCGCTAGGCAAGAGAAATAAAGCACGAACCGACGATAATACCCTACTAAGCCCAAGAAACTACGAATCTCGAACACACTCTTTGGTCGCTGCCAATTCATCACGGACTCTATCTTCCCCGGATCAACGAACACCCCATCTTTCGATACAACTTGACCCAAAAACATGACTTCGGATAACCAAAACTTGCATTTACTGAGCTTGGCATACAAACGGTGCTCTTTCAAGAGTTCAAGGGCGATAGAGAGATGAGATTGGTGTTCTTCCTCCGAAGGCAAATAGATAAGGATATCGTCCACGAAAACAACTATGAAACGATCAATGTAGGCACGAAAAATACGGTTCATCAAATGCATGAAGGTTGCCGATGCATTCTTTAATCCAAAGGGCATAACAACAAACTCGTAATGGCCATAACGGGTACGAAATGCGGTTTTAGGAATGTCTTCCCTCCAAACCCTCAACTGGTGGTAACTGGACCTCAAATCGATCTTAGAGAAACAAGTGGCGCCACGAAGTTGGTCAAACAAGTCATCGATTCTAGGCATTGGGTATTTGTTCTTAATAGTGACGCGGTTCAACTTACGGTAGTCAATACATAGGCGAAGCGATCCATCCTTCTTTTGGGTGAACAAAGCTGGTGCTCCCCATGGTGCCGTAGTTGGACGGATAAACCCCAAATTCTCCAATTCTTGCAATTGAACCTTCAATTCCCTCAACTCGGCGGGCACGAAACAATAAGGAGGAACAGAAATAGGAGCGGTACCAGGGAGTAAGTCAATGGTGAATTTGATTTCTCTCTTGGGTGGTAAACCGGGTAACTCCTTCAGAAACACATTCGGAACGTCACAAAAAACGAGGGGCAACTCCTTACGTGCGATCACATCCTCATCTAAGGTCAAGCTCGCTAGCAAGGCGTACATCGATTCCGATTCCCGAGACCCACACAAATACGACTCTATCGGTTCCCGACGGTCCCCGAAGAATTCAAAACAGGCACCCCCAGGCGGACAAATACGGACCCGACGCTTGAAGCAATTTATGGTGGCGTGAAACGTAGACAACCAATCCATTCCCAAAATAAGGTCGAACCCCGACATGTTCAGCACTATGAAATCAAAAATAAAATGACGATCTCGAATAATAAGTTCACAATCCCGGCATATGCGATCTAACAGCGACCTACCTCCTATAGGTGTGTCCACAAACAAAGGAGGACTAATACTCTCGATTTCCAATTTTAAAGCACAAGTAAAAGATGCAGCAATTAAAGAATGCAATGCTCTTAAATCGAATAGTACTCTAGTACAAGAATTGAATAGAAGAAATGTACCCCTCACTACCGAAGTTTCCGGGGTCTGAGATGTGACAGGAGGTGGAATGGCTGAAGTAATGGCAAAAGCTCTCCCCTGAGTAGTCTGTCCCTGAATGTGTCCACCCCAATGACCGGAGCCTGAGTAGGTGTAAACAAACTAGCTCCTCTTTCAGCTTGAGATCCCTGAGCCGAAGTGGTCTGATGGAATTGAGACTGCTGCTATCTCTGAGTGCCCCGAAACGACTGCCGACCAGAACCCTGTCCACCCCTCGACTGTTGCACCGATCCTGACTCAGTGCGAACACTATCCCTACGCTGACAATTTCTCGCAAAATGGCCTGTCTTCCCACAGGTAAAACATGTACCCAAAATCCGCGGACACTGAGCACGAATGTGCCCCGCTTGACCACACTCATGACATCCCATTGGAGGCCTATTGGAAACCCCTCGAGTTCCAAATGAAGAAAAAGGTGGAGGCTTAAAGTTCGACGGACCCTGCGAAGTCGACATTTGATCCCTTTGTCTCTTTCTCCCTTGACTACCGAAATTCCCGATGATGAACTCATACCCCCCACAGGTTGTCTCGATTCCCAAGCCTTAGGATTCTTAAGTGCCTCTCTCGGTGTCTCGATGCTCCTCGCACACTCAACGACCTTGGAAAACTTCCCTTTACGTTGTGCCACAACAAACTTCTTCACGATATCGTTCAAGCCCCTTTCAAATCGCCTACATTTCCTCTCTTCGGTTGCCACCATCTCTGGCGCAAAACAGGACAAGGATTGAAACTTTACGGCATATTCTGACACAGTCATATCCCCTTGCTCTAACTTCTCGAACTCATTCCTCAATTGGTCACGACACGTTTTCAAAAAATATTGCTCCTCGAAGAGCACCTCAAACTCCGCCCAAGTCAAGTTCTCAACGTCTGGCTCATTTTCTTAAGCCGCGGTCCTCGCCGCCCTCCTTGCATCTTTCCTCGATTCCAGTACAGATTCCCACCACTCACTGGCTTCTCCAACTAACTGAACGGCCACAATATCGCTCTAATGTTGTCTTCGGTGATATTAAAAGCTCTAAAGAGTTTACGAATTTAAGTTAACCAATGGTCGGCTACCAAAGGATCACTACTGGCCCGTCAAACACTGGTGGGTTCCTACGCCTAACTCTCACATTGCTATCATGGCTCGATCCTCAGCGTTCTCTCTCGGAGCTTAGTTCAAAAGGTTTGCAACTGTGAGTGCCGCAACGAGATCCCTAGCAAATTGAGTCTGATTTGAAGGCACACCTACACCTCGATCGGCCCGAGCCCCCGAATTCCCACCAGGATTCTCCCCATGCTGACTGACCTCATCCTCGGGAGGTACCCCACAGCCATGACCACGGCCTCGGCCATTTCGATTTCCAACCCCACCTCGTCTAACACGGGTCCTCGGAGGCATCTTACTACAATTATAAGAATGAGAATGTTCATCAATCACAACATTATTTAATGAGGTCAAAACCTCCAACTATCCCAACACGGGTTTAAAAAAAAAAAAACAACTCTACACCACTCTACTGTATTGAAATGCCATGCCACGTAACCAAATAATATCAATGCACACTAGCACACACATATTATAAAAATGGCGTGACATTTTGAACCCATGAAACTAGAAGACTCCCCACGGTCTCTAGGTGTTCTAAACCTAGATGCTCTGATACCAATTTGTCACGTCCTAGATTTTCAACAAAACTAAATAAGGCCTTTTTAATAAAAGATCTCCGCATATCGTAATTAATACCCCCAAACAGTTCCCATCTGTTAAACATTACAAAAACAAGTCCCCAAGTCAAAAGAATATACAACTTTGGCACCACGGCCCAATCTAGCTTACCTATAGTTATAACATGTACGGAGTGTTACAACTTTCTAATAAAGAGGAATTCATGAGTAATTAGTTATAAAACCATCTTGATCAATAGTCAGCCTATTACAAGATGAGAAAGTAACTAAAAGTAATAAGCTTCCAAAAATTTGTCTACATCCCAAGCACGCATTTCATGAAGCTACTGTCCGGCATTTGAACCTGAAAAGAAGGATTTTATTGAGCTACAATAGTCCAGTAGTAAAATCTTTCCCAATGTTATATGCAATCATATTGATAAGTGCAAATGAGAGAGGATAAGGAAACACAACTCAAAGCCTAATTATCAATCGATTTGCAAACGAACCTCTATCTAGACTAAGTGCATTGGTCACATGACACACTACTCCAACACTCCCAACTCAACTCATTAACCCAAACTCCCACCATCGGTATTTCCACCCCTTGCGTTACCGTACAACACCACGAGGATTACCGTGTTACCACCCCATGCGTCACAGTGCTCCTTACAACCCCGGGTTACCGTATTACCACCCATTGCATTACGAAACCCTTCTAAGTCTCCGTATTACCACCCCTAGCATTACGAAACCCTTCTAAGTCTCTGTATTACCACCCATTGCGTTACAGGACTCCCTACACCAACTTCTGACCCCAAACGGCTAAATTCTCATACAATATGCAGGCTAAAACTTCCCCATAATCACATTCATTGACGTAACATCATACAATATGCCAACGATATCACAAATGTATCATGAATGGTCACATAATCCAACAATCAACAAAAATGCATTTAACGACGTTTAACTTAGTGATTCCTTATTCGGTTCTTGCTAACGGAAAACCAACAGAACAAAGATAGCACCGAATGGTCAAAAGAAGTCAAATAGACTAGCTTGAGATAGATTAGGAGGTGTCCAAGAGGGTTTAAAAGTGATTGGGGTCAAAACAATCAATGGAGGAACAACAGGAGCACAACTGGAGTTAAGCTCCTGGTATCGATACGCGCAAAATCCTTATCAATACAATATAAGCTGTCCAAAAAGATAAGCTTGTGGTATCGATAAGCCACAAAATCCGTATTGATACCACGGGGCTTCGGGTAGCCATTTCAGCAGATTTTCAAAGCATGAACTATAACCAAAATCCAACAATCCAAGGCTCGATTCTACACCAAAACAACAGATAAACATATAAAAGAGGTAAAGAAGTCTCTACCTCGCAACGATGGCCGAGATTCAAGCGATATTGAATGAGCCCTAGCCTTTTGAACTCCGAAACTTTGATTCGAACTCAACCCAAGGATTTTCAAGCTTAGGAACGTGATTGCAAGGCCGGAGGGAGGTTGATTCTTGAAGTTTTCAAGAGATAGAGTGGGTTTTTGAGTGAAGGAGTAAAAGAGATAGAGAGAGAGCTCGGTGGAGAGAGAGATGGGAAGGCCGAATGAGGGAGAGAAAAAAGGAGATACAATGATTCTCTACACCTCACACACACCTTATATACTCCTACATCTTTAAACTACACTCCCACTCCCTTAAACTTTAATTCATTCACTTAAATCCCTAATTCAAATATCCATCAATAAATCCATATTTTCTCAATTAGGCATTTAATAAATATTTCAAGAATTAAAAGTATTCGAGTCTCCACACTTGGCACTCATTAGAGTATAATATTAGTGATCCGATGGATAAGATTATGATTCGTATCCTCGTGCATCCTTTTGTTGATCTTCCTAGGTTCTTTTGGCACTCGTTCGGTAAGATTCTCGTTTAGAACCTAGAGGATGGTGTGTCGTGAAGTCATTTGCGGGTCCGATACGTGACAAAGGGCATCGTGATAGACTCAGAGAATTAACGTGATCTTAAAATATTTATTAATGTACGATGTGACAACTTGACAATTGATGCCATGTAGTACAAGGGGTGAGTCGAGATAAAGAGTTTAGAAACAAAATGGGAATACGGGTTAATATGTGAACAACCTAATTAATATCAGTATCTTTCTCCTATCTACTTTCTTGAAATTAGAGTCTTGAAAACACGTGGGATGAAATGTAAAATGAATGTACGGGGTCACAAGCACCCGGAATGTATTGTGGGTATATGGGGCCCGGAGACCCGGAATGTCAAACGGATGTACGGGGTCACAAGTATCCGGAATGTATTGTGGGTACATGGGGCCCTAGGACACGAAAAGTTTATTAAGTTCACTACTTGATATGTTAATGGAGAATGAGCTACTTGGATTCATATTGGGGATCTCTGGGAAACGTACGGGGTTCTCAAGACCCGAAATGTGAGCCTTTAAATACGGAAACGTGCGAAATGGAATCACAGATAAAAGGAAATACAAAAGACGATTTATAGCTTGACTAGCGATAGTGAAGTACTCATTGAGTCTTGACTATCCGGTATGAAGTTTGTGTCCATGGTATTCTCCTTTGCTATCGTAGGCCTCATTTCTTTATGTTCAAATCTCCTCATTTGCATATAGCTTGAGCATAGATTTCTTTACTGGGCACGTGTTTTGCTCAACCCAATCATTCTTTTCAGGTTCAAATGCTGGACAATAGCTGCATCCATCTTGTGGTTGGACACTGAAGATTTTTGGAAGCTAAAAATTGTTTAGCTACCTTATTATCTTTGTAAAGACTTTCTTTTGATAAAGATGAGTTTGTAACTAATTATTCTAACATTTTTTTTGACTAAATCGTCTTTAACTTGATAACTTTATTGCACCAGAACTTAAACTTAATTTGGGTCAGAGTGCCAAAGTTGTATAGCTTTTGACTTGGGGACTTATTTTGTAAATTGAACAGGTCGGAACTCTTTTGGGTATTGTTAATGCTATGTGAGAATCTTTAAATAGAAATGGATTATATATTTATGTTGAAAATTAAGGGCATATCAAATTGGTATCAGAGTATAGGTTTAGAAATACTTTGAGACCGTGGGGAGACTTTAGTCTCATGGGTCAAAATCATAGCAAAATTCTTTTTACATGACGTGTGCTTGCATTAATGAGTCAGTACATCGGCGTGACATTGCATATACGATAACGTAGATTGTTAAGGTGTTATTGACCTACGTTTGGGAACCTGGAGGTTTGATCTCATGATGGAATTGTAGTTGTTGTCATTGATCGTTTTATATTTTCAATTCTTGTAGCACGATGCCACGGAGACGTGAGAATAACCTTGTGAGGAAAATTGTAGCAGCACTTGCAGAGTCGAATCTTTTGAATCCCGCACTTAGGGCTAACATGAATGATCGTGCCATGGAAACAATGAGGGCTATTTGTCGTATGAAACCACCTCAGTTCGATGGGGAGAATAGTGATCCTCTTATGGCCGATCATTGACTTTCACAAATTCGTAAAATCTTTAACGCTCTTAAGATTACGGAAAATGACCTACGAGTGAGTATTATGGCTGTTCAACTCACCAGTGAGGCGAATGAGTGGTGGGAATCGATTTTAGGAGCAAGAAGAGACGCTAGGAGAGTGGCAAGGGTAGTTAGTCGAACAGATGAGCAGATGTAGAGAACTTGACTTGGGCTGAGTTTGAAGAAATCTTCGAGAATCAATATTTTCTAGAAACGTGCGAGCAACTTAGAGAACAATTCGAGAAACTAGAACAAAGTAATATGGTCATCTCCGGATATGCTAGAAAATTTCAATCTTAATCACGTTTTGCACCAGAATTAGTGGCATCGGAGAAAGGAAGTGTAGGCGTTTTGAGAAGGGATTACACCCATCCATTAAGTTGTTAATGGTGAGCCAGCGCATTTGGAGATTTTTCGAGATTGTCAAGTGTGCATGGAATATTGAGAATCCAATGGGTACACAGTGAGATGAGGAAGTGTGGGAACCTAGGCAGCCAACTGCTAGTGTAAGCGGTTGGTCGACTTGTTTGATACTAGTACATGTCTAGCTCAAAATAAATTTTTAAAAACGCCTATACAAACCCCCTCAACTACTGATAACGAGAAAAATGCTAACTCCATTAACGGAATGAAGGAAATGACTAAGATGCAATTTTTTTATAAGGCGAAAGTACATAAACACCCCCTTAACTATCACTTTGTTCCACGGAGACCCCTAACATTTATATTATACCCTTATTCTATCAATCGTTGTTCTAATCCATTTTTTTTCATTTTATACAATTTCTTTTTTCCTTCCATCAATCATTTTAAAAAGAACCTCCTGTATATAACCATAAAAAATAGCACAAAAACCATCACAATAGCAGGTAGTCTCATCTCATAAGTTTATCCGGACACAATATTCTACTTACGAACTACCAAAAATCACAAGATAGTAATGCTCGTTAATTGGTACAGCAAATTCCATAATCGATACCTAAACAATCCACAAAATATTAATTCCGAGCATTGAAATAAAATTTTAATTCCCTCAACAACTTAGGGCCTAACCCAACGCACCGAAGCACTAAAATATAATTCTACAAAATATTGTCAACTGCAGACCACTGGCCTTGGTAGAGATGGTGGAAAAGCAACCCGACACAAACTACAAATTCTCACCATAATCACTAAAGAACCATGTTTCCAAATTTTCGAAAGAAGAAAATGATCCCAAAACCACGAATAATAAAGTTCAGTATTATTCCATTTTCACTTGAACATCACAACAGCAAGCCTCATCTCATAAGTTTATCCCGACACAATATTCTACTTAAATACTACCCATAACTGTAAGATTAGATCCAATATCGAACTTAAAGTCACCAGGATTGGCAGACCGTGGTACTTTTCCCTAAGACAATCCGGCGAAATTAAGCTATTAAGCATTAAGGTCACCGGCAAAACCCGATCTCTTCCCCAAAGGTCTAGGTCACCAACAGGCATAATTTCCATGGACTTGCAAACATAACTATTTCCATTAATATCCACCCAGTTCTCAACAAAAATAATAACAATTGATCTCAGATTTGTAGTTGAAATTTGGTACTCCCTGCGTTTCAATTTGAGAGTTCCCCTCCACCATTCTAAAATTAAAACCACCATTGATCACCAAGTTCTCCAAACCTAAATGGCTATCACGAGAAAAATTCCCATAATGAAACCAATCAAACAATTGAGACTCTCCTAAATCCTAGATTATCTAACATAATACTTATCAACCACGAGACATAGAAATCCTATCAACTCATGCTACTAATACTAGTGAACATCCACAGATCCAAAAAGTATATCCTTAGATAGTGTAAAATAATTTATCTTTCTCAATAAACCAATAACAAAGTCTGTATTAGACTACTAACAAAAGAAGTCTATAAAATATTTAACAACTCAAACAATCTCTATGATCTAAAGAAAGTCCAAATATATAGGAAGTCTAAGAACACCAACTTTAAGTAAATTGGCCCTAACTTCCACAACTAATAGAAAAATTCCTAGTCTAGTCTCACCCTTAAATTAATCGCCAAACATACATGCAACCCGTCAACACTATTTCTCCAAATTCGATGAAATTTCAATCCTGAAAATAGCAAATAGTCAACACCATCACCAAAACTTTTAATTCACTCAACAACTTAAGGCCTCAACCCTCGCACCGAAGCATTAAAATATAATTTTTATAAATCTTGCACACAACAAATTCTATCCATAATCACTGCAGAATCTTGTGTCCAAATTATCGAAAGAAGTAAATGATCCCAAAATCACCAATAATCAAGATCAGTATTAATCCATATTCACTTAAACGTCACAATTTCAAATAATCCTATCTCATAAGTTTATCCCGACACAATATTCTACTTACGAACTACCCATAACCACAAGATAGTAACACTAGCTAATACAGCAAATTCCATAATCGCTACCTAAATCCATGCCTTCACGCAAGTGTTTTGTCAGCAAAATATACTCTAACGATTCACTTCCATATAGCCCAAGCAATCCACACTCTCATGAACTCAAACATATTACAAATTCCATCCATAACTAACGGAGGCTCTCCAAAATCCTAGATTTTCTAACATAATAGCTATCAACCACGAGACATAGGAATCCTATCAACTTGAGCTATTATTCAATGAACATCCGCAAATCCAAAAAGTATTTCCTTAGATGGTGTAAAATCATTTATCTTTCCCAATAAACCAATAAGCAAGTCCGTACTAGAATACTAACAAAAGAAGTCTATAAAATATATCAAAACTCAAACAATCTCTATGATTTGAAGAAAATCCAAATAGGAAGTCTAAGAACACCCTCCTTAAGTAAATTAGCCCCAACCTCCACAACTAATAAAAAAAATATAAGACACACCTTAAATTAGTCTCCAAACATACATGCACACCGTTTATACTATTTCTCAAAATTCGATGACATTTCAATGCAATATATTTACATTACGAAAGTACTCTCAAATATGTGTTTCCCCAACAGTAATTATTTTCAAGACATTCCTTATCCAATAGTTAACCCAACAAAGGGTCTAAACCCACACTCCAAGCGTTAAAATATAATTTTAATTCCCTCGACAACTTAAGGCCTAATGTGTGTCGGACCGCTTTTCCACCAACTATCTTAAAACCAAGTCGTTCAACAGCGTGCAAAAATTTGTGAAATTATATTTTAATGCTTCGGTGCATGGGGTTAGGTCCTAAGTTGTTGAGGGAATTAAAATTATATTTTAATACTTGGAGCGTGGGTTCATACCCTAAGTTGAGGTAAGTATTGGATATGGAATGTCTTGCTATATTTTCTGGCATTTATTTTTGTTGGGGAAAATCTTATTTGAGAGTACTTTGGTAATGTAAATTTATTAGATTGAAATGTCATCGAATTTGGAGAAATTATATTGATGGTGCGCATGTATGTTGGGAGACTAATTTAAGGGTGAGACTAATATTTTTTCTATTAGTAGTGGAGTTTGTGGCTAATTTACTTAAGGAGGGTGTTTTTAGACTTCCTATTTGAATTTTCATTACATCCTAGGGATTGTTCGAGTTATATATTTTATAGACTTCTTTTGTTAGTATCCTAATACAGACTTGGTTATTGGTTTATTGGGAATGATAAATGATTTTACACCATTTAAGGAAATACTTTTTGGATTTGAGGATGTTCATTGAATAGTAGCATAAGTTGATAGGATTCCTAGGTCTCGTGGTTGATAGGTATTATGTTAGAAAAACTAGGATAAAAGAGAGACTCAATTATTTATGGATGTAATTTGTACTATGTTTGAGTTCATGAGAGTGTGGATTGCTTGGGCTATATGGAAGTGGATTGTTAGAGTATATTTTCCTGATAAGACACTTGCGTGAAGGCATAGAATGTTTAGGTATCAATTATGGAATTTGCTGTACAAATTAGCCAACATTACTATCTTGTTGTTATGGGTAGTTCGTAAGTAGAATATTGTGTCGGAATAAACTTATGAGATGAGGCTACTTGTTATTCTGACGTTTAAGTGAATATGGATCAATACTGATCTTGATTATTGGTGGTTTTGGGATCAGTTACTTCTTTCAATAATTTGAACACATGGAATTTGTAGTGTGCAAGATTCATAAAAATTATATTTTGATGCTACGGTGCGAGGGTTTAGGCCCTAAGTTGTTGAGCGAATTAAAAGTTTTAGATTTGGTGTTGACTATTTGCTATATATTGGATTGAAATTTCATCGAATTTGGAGAAATAGTATTGACGGCTGGCATGTATGTTTGGTGACTAATTTAAGGGTGAGACGAGACTGATATTTTTTGTATTGACTGTGGAGGTTGGGGGCTAATTTACTTAAGGAGGGTGTTTTTAGACTTCGTATTTTGATTTTTTTTTTAGATCATAGATATTGTTCGCATTGTTTTATATTTCATAGATTTTTTTTGTTAGTATTCTAATACATACTTGGTTATTGGTTTATTGAGAATGATAAATGATTTTACACTATTTAAGGAAATACTTTTAGGATTGCAGATGTTCACCAGGAGTAGTAGTATGAGTTGATAGGATTCTTATGTCTCGTGGTTGATAGGTATTATGTTAGAAAATCAAGGATTTAGGAGAGCCTCAATTGTTTGATTGGTGTCGTTCTAGGAATTTGGTCGATTTTTCTCGTGACAGCCATTTAAGTTTGGAGAACTTAGTGATTGATGAGGGTTTTAGTTTTAGAATGGTGGAAGGGAACTCTTAAATTGGAACGGATGGAGTACCAAATTTCACTAATCTGAGATCAATTGTTGTTATTCTTGTTGGTGAGAACTTGGTGGATATTAATAGAAACAGTTATGTTTGTAAGTCTATGGACATTATGCCTGTTGGTGACCTTGACCTTTGGGGAAGAGATTGGGTTTTGCTGGTGACCTTAATGCTCAATCGCTTAATTTCACTAGATTGTCTTAGGAAAAAGTACCACGGTCTGCCAACCCTGGTGACTCTAAGTTCGATATTGGATCAAATCTTTTAGTTATGGGTAGTACTTAAGTATAATATTGTGTCGGGATAAACTTATGAGATGTTGCTGCTTGTTGTGATGTTCAAGTGAATATGGAATAATACTAATCTTGATTATTTATGGTTTTAGAATCATTTAGTTCATTCGAAAATTTGGACACATGGTTCTTCAGTGATTATGGATAGAATTTGTAATGTGTCGGGCTGCTTTTTCTCCATCTCTCCTAAGACCAAGCAGTCCGACAGTATGCAAGAATAAGACCAAGCGGTCCGATAATGTGCAAGATTCTGTAGAATTATATTTTACAAATTTTATCCAAAATCACTAAAGAAACATGTGTCCAAATCTTCGAAAGAAGTAAATGATCCCAAAACCACAAATAATCAAGATCAGTATTATTCAATATTCACTTGAACGTCACAATAGCAAGCCTTATCTCATAAGTTTATCCCAACACAATATTCTACTTAAGTACTACCCATAACCATAAGATTAGATCCAATATCGAACTTAGATTCACCAGGGTTAGCAAACCGTGGTACTTTTCGCAAGACAATCCGGCGAAATAAAGCTATTGAGCATTAAGGTCACCGGCCAAACCTGGTCTCTTCCCCAAAGGTCAGGGTCACCAACAGGCATAATTTCCTTGGACTTACAAACATAACCATTTCCATTAATATCCACCATGTTCTCAACAAAAAGAATAACAATTGACCTCACCAAAAGTTACTGCATGCCAATTCAAAGAACGAAATATAAACTTTTGGCTATTTTCAATTAACAATTATGAATTTTTCAAAAGAATCGTTTAAAGGACACGGGGAAGTTCAAAAATACGTAACATGTTTAACCATTTACCTCGGTCCAAAGGTAATGCAACCGAACAAAGCAAAATGAAGTTAACCTTATCAATGGAATAAAATACAAAATAATTAACTAATCTGCATATCACGCTCAGCACGTAACTAGCTATGGAACAATGTATCAATAAACTACCCAACCCCGATCTAAGTTACTAAATCGGCCAGTACCAAACCAACACTTTAAAACCCAAACTTTGATTTTCATTTCCAAACCCTGTCTCCTACGTAGCCACTATTCTCCACTCCAAAACTTCACCAATCTTTTAATTATTATACCAATAGCAGCCACCTAAACTTATAAACATTGTTTTATTTCCAACTCCAAACCATGATTTGTTTCCACGTACCCCAACGTTACTGCACCAAGACAAGGATATCACAAGAATAATATTACGTACCCAAACGAAAGATCATGAACGAGCTCGAGAGCAGGAGTATGAGAGACCACTTTGAAAACCCTTTCAACTATGGTTGCTGCTCTCTCTCTCTCTCAAACAATATGAAATCTCCAATATACACCTTAATCAGTTAATGAACCCTAAACTATAGCTAACTAGCCAATTAGAGTTTAGGCAAATAAATAGCAATATGAAACTACTTAATCAGACTTAATATAAAATCCTATAATCATGCATGTACCGCTAATTTACCCAAAATTAATCTTATACCCCAAAGATTACAATCGTGTCAACAATAATCATTGCGTGCACAAAATAATTAATTTTAACCCAACCATAACACCAATTAATAATGGGAATATAATCAATTAATTAAATAAAAATGCTAAGCCTTAACAACCCCCCCCTTAAAATAAATTTCGTCCTTGAAATTGTGTAGTAACGTCATTCATACGAATGTGGGCACGCATCTCCTCACCACACTCCTAAGTGACTTCTACAACCACGTAATTGTGCCACAGTACTTTGACCAATAGAACCGTTTTGTTGCGAAACACCTTCTCCTTCATATCAAAAATCTCCACGAGTTGCTCATCATAGGTTAAATCATCTCAAACATGAAGCGGCAAGTAATCAATCACATGGGACAAATTATGCACATACATCGTCTCGATCGATACACGAAAAATGTTACGAACTCTAGCCGAACAAGAGTTCAAAAGATATGCCACCCCACCAACCTTATCCAAAACCTCAAAAGGCCCAACATAGCGACGACTCGATTTCTCCTTTTGCGAAGCCGAATCACAACTTTCCATGGTGATACCTTGACAAATATCATATATCCTAAGCTAAAAAGTTAGCAAGAACCACTACCTATATTAATGCACCCCAAATTTAGACAAAACGATGACACAATTAATACACTTGTACAGTACAGTCCGACGATCACCTCCACACATAACTGCACCAATTGGCCGAATAACCCAATGTGTAGGTCACATAAATAACAACACAATGTGTTGACTTAGCCAGTCTACTATCACTCAATCCTTGACATTAATATGAGAGTCGTAATCTCTAAATTACTCTGTAAACTACATCTTACATTGACATCCAATTAATGTTTGCAATTATCGAGAATTCCAAACAAACTCATGTCCTCGTGAAATTGAATCTCTCAATTATCCAGAACCCAAAACCTCTCCTAACAATTCAATAGTGATGCTTTGGACTCTATTTACTTCCTAACTATATTCAAATATCATTTTTTTGCATTTAATCCAGTTTCTACCAAGGTTTTCAAATCGGGATACGTATCGTGTATCGGTTTTATGATTTTTCGTATCGTATCGGGATACGTATCGAAAGATACGGTAACAAAAGTTAATTTACACTAATTAATCATAAATACATTGCAATACAAATTGATAAGACATATGAAAAAGAAAAGCATTTAGGATGCAAAATAACACATCTTGGGCCATCTAAAGTGTTCCAAAAGAGTAAGGTGTACCAAAAGATCAAGTATTAGCAGTGTTGTTAAAATCGTACGATACGTATCGTACGAGTCGTAGCGTACCGTATGTAAATCTATACGTATCGACCGTCGTAGCGTATTTGAACAGAAATCGTACGCTACGCTTGGAGTATCGTATGAGTCGTCGCGTATCGGGATACGAGTGCGTATCGTACGAGTTTCGAACAAGTAAAAACTTTACCTTTTTAAACTCCCGATTCAACTTTAATCCCATACCCTAACTCTTTTACCACCGAGATACACCATGGACGACTCTCGACCTGAGTCGTAGTCGACTCTCCGATCTCTGAACTCCTCTCTCCGACCGGCGACTGCTACTCTTCGATCTCTGAAAGCGTTGCTATTTTCGTTGACTGAGAGGTACCCGATCTCTGAAACTTTACTCCTTTCATAAATCTGGTTCAGTGCTCTGTTTTCTTTGGTAAAGTCGGTGCTCGATCTACTGCTCTGTTTTTGTTGATGTCTATTGTAGTAGTGTGTGACTGTGTATATATATATACAGTAGTAGCAGACAGCACCAGGTAAAGTCGGTGCACTCTTTATATATATTAATATATATATGTGTATGTGTGTATAGTGTATACAGTAAAAGCCCACTGGGTGGGGTTTTATTTTTGAGTCTTGACACTTTTGACTCCATTGAGTCTTGTTCAACTACCAGTCCACCGACCCTTTTTTCTCTGTTTTCAAATGTCTTTCTTGGGACCACTACTCCATTAAAAGTGAAGCATGTTCCTTTCTCATTCCACTAAGAGACAACAAAAACAGCACCGTATTTTATTATCCCATAACTTTCTTTTACAGTTTTAAATATTTTTTTATGCAATCTTTTGTATTGTTTTGTAGTGTTATGGCTCCACCAAAAAAGAAAAGTAAATGCAATAGTTAATTGGTTATTGCTTCCATTTTTATAGGACCAAAAAACCTTCAAAAGGACAGAAAAGGCAAAAGGAAGTTTGTTGGAGAAGAGGATGAGGTTGAAATTATTGATGATGAAGTAGAGGAAGAAATAAAGGAAGAAGAAGAAGAATATATTGGTGATGATGGGATGGTGCTTGGGGATGACCTTGAAGATGATGATGATCTTTACGACATTGCCGTGAGAGAGGAATAGGAGATTTAAACAAAAAGACAAACTTGATATGTTTGGTTTACTTGTTACTTTTGACTTTTGAAAACCTTGAGTATTAGAGACTTACATCCTCTGTCCACCTTAATTGCATGGTTTATATTGCATGGTTTATAACCATTTACTACTAATGTGCTAACTTAAAAGCTCAAAAGTAACAAGTAAACCAAACATATCAAGTTTGTCTTTTTGTTTAAATCTCCTATTCCTCTCTCACGGCAATGTCGTAAAGATCATCATCATCTTCAAGGTCATCCCCAAGCACCACCCCATCATCACCAATATATTCTTCTTCTTCTTCCTCTATTTCTTCCTCTACATCATCATCAATAATTTCAACCTCATCCTCTTCTCCAACAAACTTCCTTTTGCCTTTTCTGTCATTTTGAAGGTTTTTTGGTCCTATAAAAATGGAAGCAATAACCAATTAACTATTGCATTTACTTTTCTTTTTTGGTGGAGCCATAACACTACAAAACAATACAAAAGATTGCATAAAAAAATATTTAAAACTGTAAAAGAAAGTTATGGGATAATAAAATACGGTGCTGTTTTTGTTGTCTCTTAGTGGAATGAGAAAGGAACATGCTTCACTTTTAATGGAGTAGTGGTCCCAAGAAAGACATTTGAAAACAGAGAAAAAAGGGTCGGTGGACTGGTAGTTGAACAAGATTCAATGGAGTCAAAAGTGTCAAGACTCAAAAATAAAACCCCACTCAGTGGGCTTTTACTGTATACACTATACACACATACACATATATATATATATTAATATATATAAAGAGTGCACCGACTTTACCTGGTGCTGTCTGCTGCTACTGTATATATATATATACAGTCACACACTACTACAATAGACATCAACAAAAACAGAGCAGTAGATCGAGCACCGACTTTACCAAAAATAAAGAAAACAGAGCACTGAACCAGATTTATGAAAGGAGTAAAGTTTCAGAGATCGGGTACCTCTCAGTCAACGAAAATAGCAACGCTTTCAGAGATCGGAGAGAGATCGAAGAGTAGCAGTCGCCGGTCGGAGAGAGGAGTCCAGTCGGAGAGAGGAGTTCAGAGATCGGAGAGTCGACTACGGCTCAGGTCAGGAGTCGTCCATGGTGTATCTCGATGGTAAAAGAGTTAGGGTATGGGATTAAAGTTGAATCGGGAGTTTAAAAAGGTAAAGTTTTTACTTGTTCGAAACTCGTACGATACGCACTCGTATCCCGATACGCGACGACTCATACGATACTCCAAGCGTAGCGTACGATTTCTGTTCAAATACGCTACGACGGTCGATACGTATAGATTTACATACGGTACGCTACGACTCGTACGATACATATCGCGTATCGTACGATTTTAACAACACTAGTTTCTACGGCATGAATAATCTTATCAACGAAGATGACCACCGTAACTAAGGGTATCAAGTCGTTTAAGAAATTCCAAACCTCAAGAGCTTACTTCACGTTCATCGTTGTATGAAATTAAACATGTAACTGACCTCGAAAGCAAATATCCCAAGTTCCAACACTAACCACAAACACACCTTTATCGTCAATACTCCCTTACTTAAAAGGATGACTAAACAAAGACTACTTATTTCAACACCAAACTAGTACTCCAACATAAATGGCCATACGAGACATATTGGGTTTATTCATCAACTCCAAGGATGTAGAAACACGGCTCCATAGACGACAATGAAACGACTTCATATTCAATGACTGCTTAATTACTATCTGATACTTCTATGTTTGCAAAATAATATGTATGTTGAAAGCAATTTCTTTATCTCTTCATCATATAACAATAAATCCTCCAAACCATAACTAAACTGAAGTTTCTTTTTCCCCCTTAACAACCAAGGATCAGAAGTATGTCCTCAAAGCAATAACTGCACATATGAATACAAATGTTACCATAAGTAACTCACGCCAAGATAAAAAGCATAAACCAATTCATAATAACGAAACAGCCCAAATGAATCCTAGTCTACAATTAGCCCAACCTCTGATGATTACACAAAAATAACATACGCTCACGTATGAATACCAAATCTCCACCACTAAATTCATTACCCTCGAAATCTTTTGATATTTCTTCCATTTCCATGAATCTAACTTCTCAAATAAACCACACTTTCGGTCCCTTTTTTTTTTGGCAATCTACATTTACAACACAACAATTTAAACGAACTTTCAAATCCAATGCCCTAGTTACCGTAAACAAATGACCACTCCAATTTAGGACTAATACAGAGTAAGCCTCTCAAATCAAATTCTCTCCTAGTGTCATACGAAAAGAGTAGTGCATAAACAATTCTTGAAGCCAAATTACTTTACTCCAACCTAGTACGTAGAGGTCCAATGTCCATTTTCAAACTATTAGATTCTCTCTTCTACATCCGACTCTATAAATTTTGAAAGTACATATCGTACTCCTTCCAAAGAGGATTTTTTTTCCCGGAATATCTTACTACGACCCATAACAACCACCATCAGCAAATCCAAAAAAATACACCTCAAATTATAATCCACCTTCACCTAAGAATCTCTCATTCAGAAAAGGAAAAAAAAAGATAATCAACCAAACCATCAATCAAATTTAGAATCAACATAGTCATGGAAAAACTAACAACAAATCCTAGCCCACACCGAATAATGATGAGTAAACCTATATTACTAACTAGTACTATACATTGAGCCTCAAAACCCCAAATCTAACTTATTTAACACCTGATATACCAATGATGCTAATAAAAGAATAAACATCTACCAAATTCCAACTACAAATCTGAGTCCCCTTAGCCACCCAAAGAGATAAAGTTATTGATGATCATCATATAGACATGGACACTCTTATCAATTACTAAACTCCAATATGGTCATGAAAACTAATGCATCCCGAAAGAGAAGCCATAATACTATATCCCAATAAATAGCAATAGTTAAGATTAACTCCAAAACTTTTAATTCACTCAACAACTTAGGGCCTAAACCCACACACCGAAGCATTAAAATATAATTTTACAGAATCTTGCACACTACATTCCATCCATAATCACTACAGAATTATGTGACCAAATTATCGAAAGAAGTAAAATCCCGTTCGTTTAAGGGTTTTGGATTTTGGGTTCTAATCATTATCCTATATCTCTCTAATCATTACTCTCATTTTTGTCTCTATCTCTCTCCAATCATTACCCCTATTTTCAATCATTACTTTATTTCTCTCTACACTCATTACCTATAAATCTAAATTCAAAAACCCAAAACGAATGGGCTCGAAATGATCCCAAAACCACCAATAATCAAGATCAATATTAATCCATATTCACTTGAACATCACAATAGCAAGTCTCATCTCATAAGTTTATCCCGACACAATCTTCTACTTACAAACTACCCATAACCACAAGATAGTAACGCAAGCTCAATAGTACAATAAATTCCATAATCAACACCTTAACATTCCATGACTTCATGCAGGTGTCTTATCAGCAAAATATACACTAAGAATCCACTTCCATATAACCCAAGCAATCCACACACTCTCATGAACTCTACATATATTGTCTTTACCTACCAAATGACCCTAACCATTCTAAACAAAAACCTCAATTGATCACCAAGTTCTCCAAACCTTAGTTACAGGAAACTCCTAAAATGGAGCCGCTCCCTCCTTGGGAGCCCACTTTTGAGCTCCCAACTAAGGAGCTTGATGGGAACCCACTCCCATTGAGATAGGAGCTTACAAAGATGGAAGCTTTTGTATGATCTTTGTATAGGAAAACAGGGATTTGTCACTTGGCTTTATTCATTGATCTTCAATGAACACAAGATATCTAGCCCAAGTCATGATATCTTGAAAAGTAAATCATATATTGTAACACTAGCCCATTCCTTACATTTATGGCGGACTTGGCCCATACTTTTACTTCTCAAAATGATTGTACTTTCAAAGTGAATACTCTATGCTACATTATTTTTATAATATATGTACACACTACTCTTACGCTCCCAACCTTAGGAGCTTCTGTATTCCCTCGCTCCCTTGCTCCCGCACCTATTTTCGCTCCCGCTTCGTGCAACTAAACTCCAAACCTAAATGGCTATCACAAGAAAAATCAACCAAATTTCCACAATGACACCAATCAAACAATGGAGTCTCCCCTAAATCGAAGATTTTCTAACATAATACTTCCTTTGTCCCAAATTGCTCGTCCCTTTTGGGGAATCCAACTTATTAAGGGATGTAAAACCTTTGTATTGTCTTTTCTATTTTGCCGCTAAGTCCCAGTCAATATTACCGAGGTCAATATTGTGGGTCTAACTTTTAATATAAAACTAAAAATATATGTAATATGGATCTTGTTTGATAGATATCAATTAATTTTATTTTACAAAATTTTCAAAATCATAAAAACTATTATAAATTAGAAGATAATGGACATACCAATTGAGATGGGCAAGTACTTTTTAAGGGTAAAACTGGAACGTGACCCTGTTTTGATGGATGTTTTTAGAAATGGGATATTCATTTTGGGACATCCCAAAATGAAAAGAGAGACCAACAATTTGGGACGAAAAGAGTACCTATCAACGACGAAACATAGGAACCCTATCGACTCATGCTACTATTCACCTCTTGATGAATATCCGCAAATCCAAAAAGTCTTTCCTTAGATGGTGTAAAATCATTAAGAAAACGCCACTTCCATTTTGAAGAAATTCAAAATCTTTAATCAATCTGTTAGAAATATAACAATATAAAATAGCAAGTATTGTGAATCTGTGATACCTTATTTTCATCCAAGTGAACTCCAACTATACCAGTGATGTAAGAAAGAGGCACTTCCATTTTGTAAGGAGAGATATCAAGGTAATCACATGATGTCTTATCAGAATAAATTACTTGAATTGGCTCAACCTCGAACTTTCTTTCGCATTACGTTGAAAACATGTTACCTAGGGAAACACAAGAAAAAATTCCAAATATCATCCACTCACAGGTCAATGATAACCAATAGCAACGAAAACATTGAGGTTCTAACTTTAATCGTACCATTGTATTTAACACAACTTTGGCCTTTGTCAAATCGTGGCCGTGCACTCTATGAAAACATCCTTTGTCTTCAAAGTAATGGCATAATGAGCCCCCATTTATAATTGGGGGCAATGACAGAATAGTTCTGAAAAAGCAGAAGGCAAATGTTTCTAACGTAGAAACCAAAAGCAAAATAACAAAATGAATGCTGCATTTTGACTTCGAATAACTTAAACAACTGAGAAGAGGTTGAGTGAGAGAACCAAAACCATAAAATGATCACTTCTTTAAAGAGATTGTGCATACAACAATTAGAGTTGATATTCTTAATGCAAACCAACAATTAGGGCCCGCCCCTAGGGTAGATCGGTTGGTCAACCACCAGGGTAATTTCCTTGACTACTCGAAATTCAAGTAAATTGTGGGAATGAAATTTGTTTTCCTTCTTAGCTTATTACAGGGTGGTGCTAATTGAAGTCCCAATATGAACAACAAAATGTATAAAATAAGGCAGCAGTTCCCATCTAGAAGATATGATTAAAAGAAAGAACACTAGCATAGAGCTGTGTTTCTCAACATGGAAGTATTTATAACAAACAAGAAATGTTCAATGAAGTAATTAAAAGAACCAAATAACCAACTCAAAGAACAAATCCAACTTCTTGATTTTCTATTTAGTTTAACCAAATGACGGATGTAAAAGCCTAACACCACTCTAAGATCACATTAAAAAACAAAATGTTAGCGATAACTTTTCAAAAGTTTATTTTATTTCTTTTATTGTGATTATTGTAAATAGTTCCACTTTTCAGGAGAATATTCGATAAATCCTCTCAATAGGAAAAAAGTAAGCAAGTGTCCAACAACTAAATAGCTTAGATGAAATTGTGTTTTGACAAAATTTTCCACATAATAAGATGCTTCGGTTTGTCACGAAGTCTGTTGCTAAGAAGCACAGACACAGGAAACGGACACGACATGTCATTTCTTCAAAAATTAGGACACGGACACAACGGGGACAAATCAAATTTGAAGTTTATTTGTATTATAGAGTTATGTTATTATAGGTTATGTTATGATTAACGTCAGAGACATTTTAATGTGTCCTTAGCATATTCCAAGAGTGTTGCTAACATGTCCAAGAGTATCCATAATGAGTCAAAATAAAAGAAATATAATAAAATCATTAGACAAGAATTTAGGCATGTCCAATAGGTATCCAAAGAGTGTCGTATCTAGGGGTGGGCATCGTGTTGTGTCCAGTCGTGTTCGTGTCATTTTGTGTTTCATGTCTTTTCGGATTTGTGTCAAAACGCCTGTTAACATAAACGTGTCAAATATCTTGACACTAACCCGACCTGCTTTAAATTGTGTCATGTTCGGGTTGACACTATTAAGACCCTTTTATTTTTTATAATATTTACATAGAATTATATACTTTCCAATGGTCTGGACGAACTGCTTCTTTGATTCAATAACAAAAACTGAAGATATTTCGTTTCGTTCTCTTTTAAATTCATGGTCGTTCCAGATTTGTTCAGAAGGAACATGCTCACCTGCGTTTTGAAGTCTCGGATGGTTTTACTAAACGACAATTGAAAACCCTAACTGCAGAGAATCTGATTTTGCGTAGGAAGGCGAAGGACAATCTTTCTAAAGTGTTGAGTGAAGGTAAATCTCCAATTCCTGCTTCTACTCGTCTACTCCTTGGAAGAATTTGCTTGCTAATGATGATGGAAAAAATGATTGCATTGACTCTTCGGTATTTTCCTCCTTCTATGGGAGGGGGTAAGCTTCTTGTAACCCCTCCCTCATCTGTTGGGGAGGATGGTATTCTGAAATGGCAATCTAGTTTAGTTGGTTATTTTTTGGATCGGACAGTCCCTTTCATGACTGTTAAATCTATTGTGTCTAAAATCTAGGAAAAGTTTGGAATTACAGATGTTCTCTCTAATGATGATGGTTTCTACTTTTTTCTGTTCAATAAGGATGATGCCTACAAACATATTTTAGATTCAGGACCATGGCACATTGGGGGCCGATTGATGATTTTAAAGAAATGGGAACCCCAAATGAGTCTTGTTAAGGATCAGTTAGTGAAAATCCCAATCTGGGTGCAATTTTTTAATGTCCTTCTAGAGTTCTGGACTGCTGCAAGGCTTAGCTATGTTGCTAGCGCCATTGGTAGGCCCCTTTATGCTAATTCTAAGACCGAGAGATGTCAACGACTCAGTTATATGCTACGGTTTGTGTTGAAATCGAAATGGGTGTGCATCTTCCTTTGTCTTTCACTCTGAGGTTTGCTAATGGAAAAGAAGTTGATATTAAGGTAAAGTATCCCTGGAAACCCCTGCAGTTCATGGATGGTATGGTATTTGGGCATAGTGAGGGTGGGTGTAAAAAGAATGTTCATGGTCCAAAGCCTGCGCCTACTCATCCAGTTTGGGTGGCTAAGCCAAAGAAGGGCAAAGAGTCTACTGTAGTTGTTTTTTCTACCTCTGTGGGTTTCAGTCATGCTGTGGGTGCCGAAAAAGCTAATGGGTGGAATCGTAGTCCTAGTAATAGATTTGCTGCTCTTGCTGGTATTGTTCAAGAATCTAATGAAGATTTAGGTTTTGTGGAACCAATTGGCGTGGTGGCTGTGGGCTTAGGAGCTAAGCTACATCAAAGTCAGGGTGTTCAAACTGATTGTGTTCTCTCTGCTAATAACTTGGTGTTGGTGGATGAATTAAAGAAGTTCTCTGATCTAGGTTGCTGCAACGACAAGAGTTTCAAAGATAACCTTGCTAAGGTTGTAAAGTCCCCTGATAAGGAGCAGCAGGTTTTGGATGTTGCTTTTTCTTCTAAGGGTGCTTTTGTTGTGTCTGATTCTCTTGCGCAGGAGCAGATTTGTTGGATCCTATGGCTAAAATGAGTGAATCTAATTCTACTGAAGTGGTTCTTGGTTGTAAAACCCTACTGATCTTAATTCTTCAGTTAAGAGCCTTGATCAAGCTATGAGAAAGTTTGTGGTACAAATTATTCTAGAGATTGATAAGATTGAAGGACCTCCTAATGAAGGGGAAGGGGGCAGTGCGGTCCCTGGGGTGCAAAAAAAGAGTAGGAAACCAAACAAGAAGCGATGATTAAGTTTGGAGCTAGAATATCAAAGGCTTGAATGATCCTTCTAAACAAGTGGAGGTTAGAAAGTTAATTGTTGATAATTGTTTATCCCTATGTGGGATTGTGGAAACTGAGGTTAGGTCCTCTAACCTTGTTTTGACTATGAAGAACTGTTTACCTGCCAATTGGGATTCCATTTATAATATTGGTGTTGGGTCTGTTGCTAGGATTTTCTTTACTTGGAATACATCTCTTCTCAAGGTGGATTTCATTTCTTGTAGTGTTCAACATGTTACGTGTAGAGTCCATCATGTTAATTCTTTGCTGTCTTTCGTTGTCACTGTGATCTATGGAATGAGTCTGGTGATAGGGCTGTTTTGTGGAATGAGCTAAGGGGGTTGCATTAGTTCTTAGGTTCAGAACCTTGGCTACTTTTGGGTGACTTCAATGCTGTTAGAGATGTTAATGAAAGGAATACTATCGATAGTTTTGACTATACTGCTGCTACTACGATTAATTCTTGTATGTAGGATATTGAGATTGAAGATCTTCCAGCAAAAGGGTTTTGGTTCTCATGGTCTAATAGAAGTAGTGGAATGGGCTGCAATAAGAGCAGAATTGACCGAGTTATGGTAAATCATACTTGGCAGGATACTTTTACTGAATCTGAAGCAGTGTTTCTTGCTCCAGGGATATCTGATCACCGCCTTCTCTTGGTCTCCATTTTTCATTATAAACCCACAAGGATACCCTTTTAAGTTTTTTAATTTTTGGATGTTTCATCCTTTGTTTTCTACGCTGATCACGAAGGCTTAGGCCCAGAATAGGAGTTCTCATCCATTGCAAAGGCTCTCTTATAAATTAAGGATTATGAAGGGGTTGCTTAAGAAGCTGAACACTACCCACTACAGTAATATTAGTGGTAGAGTGGCAGATACAAAGGCTAAGCTGGTTCGAATCCAAGAGGAAGCTGCCCTGGGTCATGTTTCTAAGGGGGTTATTGCTCAAGAAAGAGAGGCTATGCTTGTGTATAGAAGTTTAAGAGCAGCTGAAGAGGCTTTTAAACGACAAAAATCCAGGGTACAATGGTTGAATTTAGGAGACAATAACACTAGTTTCTTTCACATGAAAGTGGCTGCTAATAGGTTGAGGAACAAGATTCTGTCCATTAATGATGAGCATGGAAAGAGACTTGAAGATCTTGATGGGGTTAGGAAGTTGTTTCCTTCTACGAGAAGCTTTTGGGTACAAGTTTCCCTTATAGAGCTAATTCTGTTGCTGTCATGAATAGTTTAGTGTCTACAAAAGTTCCTGTAGAATGTCATGATGGTCTTATTTGCCTAGCCTGTTTTCCATTGGGGGGGATAAAGCTCGGGGGCCTGATGGATTCAGTGCTGGTTTTTTCCAGAGGAATTGGAACTTGGTAGGTCAAGATATGGTGTTGGCTATCCAGGCTTTCTTTGTCACTGGTTCTATGCCAAAAGGTTGGAATGCAACTGTATTGACCTTGGTTCCTAAAGCTTAAGCCCCTACTAGTATGAAGGAATTTCATCCTATCACGTGTTGTAATGTTCTGTATATGTGCATTACAAAAGTGATGGCTAATAGAATGCAAGGCATTTTGCCCCTTATCATTAACCATGGTCAGTCAGCTTTTGTAAAAGGAAGATCCATAGCCGACAGCATTCTTCTTATGCAAGAGCTAGTCAGAAACTATCCTAGGGATGATTGCCCTCCAAAATGTGCTATGAAGATTGATCTTATGAAGGCTTACAATTCTATTTCGTGGGAGTTCTTGCGAGAAATGATGAATGCCATGCATTTTCCAGGTCAGTTCACTAAATGGGTTATGTATTGTGTGTCTAGTGCCTGGTTTTCAGTAGCTTTACATGGTGATTTGGAAGGGTTTTTACCAAGGGAAGAGGGGGCTAAGGCAAGGAGATCCGATTTCTCCCTACCATTTTCTGTTAGTCATGGAAGGTTTCTATTCTATTTTGCAAGCCAAGATCATACATAGGGAGCAACTTCACTTTCCACCCAAAATGTAAAGCTTTGCAAATCCACCACCTTGCTTTTGTGAATGATTTGTTTGTTTTGTGTGGGCCTGATAACCATTCTTTTTCTATTGTCAAGTTGGCTTTGGATAATTTCTATTATTTTTCTAGGCTCCAACCGAATCTTCAGAAAAGTTCAATCTTTTATTCTGGGGTAGGCAGTGATCTTACAAGGGAATTGGAGTCTATTCTTCCTATTCCGTAAGGTACTCTTCCAGTTCATTATTTAGGAGTTCCTCTGATTACATCTAGGCTATCCCACAGTGATTGTGTGCAGCTTAAAAAGAAGATCTTGCAAAGAATTAGAAGTTGGTCTACGAAACTTTTGTCTTTTGGGGGAATATCTCAATTGATTTGAGTCAATGTTGTGGAGCATGCAAGTCTATTGGTGTTCTATCTTTATTCTTCCCCAAAAGATTTTAAAGGAAGTTGAAGATATGCTTAGGGCTTTTCTGGGGTCTGGGGTCAAATGAAGCAGACTACGGCAAAAATTAAATGGGATTGGGTGTGCTCTCCGAAAGAGGAAGAGGGGTTGGGCTTCAAACCTGTAAGACTCTGGAATCAAGCAACTATGACACATCACCTATGAAGCACGGATACTCTATTTTGACCACCATATCACGTACCGTACGCGTATCCGATACGGATACGCTCCGAATACGTATCCGATACGTTTTTGAGAGTATTCGATTTTCAAATTTATTTTTTGATGTTCGGATACGCTCGGATACGTTTCGGATACGTTCGGGGGTCAATTTGTTATTACTTAAAAATTATGGGTTTGAAGTGTAATTAGGGCTATATAACCCAATTTTCCTTACTGCTGAGAAAAGGCAGAACGAAAAGAAAAAAGAAGCAGAAACAAAAAGGGGGAAGAAAGCGATCTCTCGATCTGGACCATCACTGTCACCTCTTATCTCTCGATCAGACCTGTAAGTTCTCTCTCGTTCCTCTTATCTCTCTCTTCTCCTCGTCTCTGTTCTCTCTCTCTCGTTCTCTCTCTCTCGTTCTCTCGTCCGTCTCTTCTCTCTCTCTCGTTCTCTCGTCTGTCTCCTCTCTCTCTCGTCCGTCTCTTCCCTCATCTTGTTGTATATATATATATATATATACACACACACACACACACAACGCTGTATAGAAGAATGAGAAGTAGAAGCTTTTCCAGAATTTTTTTTGCTCGGCAGCTTTAGATATATAATTAGATGATACTTTCTGTTCCATGTGAGAAACAATCTTGTGAATGATTTAGCTATAACTTATCGTATATCAAGAAATGTGGGATTGCTTGTTGCTAGTAGTACTGTTGTTTGAATATATATTTTTTTTAATAACAGTATCTTGTGAATGATGAACTTGTGTAATGGATAACTTTAGTTGCCAATGGAGTATTATTTTTATTTATTTTTATATTCAACGTATCCCTAACGTATCGTATTCTACTTTTTGAAAAAATCACGTATCTGCGTATCCGTATCGTATCGTATCTCGTATCCGTATCCGTACTACTTAGCACATCACTTGTGGGCTCTAACTAAGAAGGTAGATTCCTTAGGGGTCAGGTGGATTCACTCTTATATTATCAAAAGGAAATACCTTTGGATGATGCAATTGCTTCAGAATTCTTCGTGGACTATTAGAAAATTATTCAAGCTAAGAGACGAGGTGCAACCTCTGATAAAGCATGTGATTGGAGATGGGGATAGTACTTTCCTCTGGCTGGATCATTGGCATAATGTTAGTCCCCTATATAACGTGTTTGGTTACAATATAGTTAGGAATGTCGGAAGCTCTCTTTTGGCAAAAGTTTCTTCTATTATTCATGAAGGTGAGTGGCAATGGCCAAGGCAGCGTAACAGAGCCATCATGCAAATAATGGGGAGCACTCCCCTAACTCTGAAGCCTAACCCTTTGGTTGCTGATTCTGTCATCTGGATCCCTGCCCGTCATGGTATGTTCTCTGTTATCTCTGCGTTGCAGGATTTTAGAACCCCTCTCCCTAAGGTACTATGGGCTGATATTGTTTGGTTTAGACAAAGGATTCCTAGATGGGCCTTTATAATGTGGCATGTTTGTTGGGGTAGACTTTCTTACCAATGATAGAATTCTTTCTTGGGGATTAGTGGTGGATCCCATTTGTGTCTTGTGCCGTGGCAGGACTAAATCTCAGTCACTTATTCTTTGAATGTCCTTTTTCAGCTTTGGTTTGGGCCAAAATTTTACAAAAGTTTGGTATTTGTAGGTGTCCTGCTGTCTGGTCTCAGGAGATTGATTGGGCTATTCATCACCTCAAGAATTCAGGTTTTCTTTCTTCTCTCTATAAGTTGGCTATGGCAGGGTCAGTTTACCACATTTGGAGGGCTAGAAATGAGTGTATTTTTTGTAACAAGCAGCCATTCTCAGAGGCAGTTTTTGATCGGATTATAAATGATGTGAGGGACAAGGTCTATTCTTGGAAGAAAGTTGGGGTTAGCCATGGCATTAAGGTTTTCTGTAAAGCTTGAAATATCTCGGTGAAAATCTTGTAGATATGATGTATAGGGCTAGTTGTCTTGTTTTGTGTTGAATCTTTGTGTAGTCCCTTTTGGTTTCAGGAGTATGCCCCTTTGTTTCACTTGTATTTATCTCTTTTGGTAATAAAATCCTTCTCTGCCAAAAAAAAAAAAAACTGAAGATATTTTCATTACTATCATTATCATAGAAACGATAAAACCGATAAAATCATGACATTGAAAAATGCCTCAAGTCACAAATAGACAGACATAGGCCTCAAAATTTAATAATTTTGTACGATTTTCAGCTAAAATAATAATAAAAACACCAACAATTATAGAATAAGTTCTAAAAAATTTAAATTAGTAAAAGACTAGGCCTAAATAATAATAAAAATAATTCCAACAAGCAAAAAAAAATTTAATTAATTTTGAACTGTTTAGTTTGGAAAATCAAGTGATAAGTGATAAGAAAATTAGATATTCAATTGGTTTCGATTTAAAAAATCTCTAATGGGTTCTAATAGTATGCATCTCTTATCTTTCCATAATTATATTAATATATTTCTGTACAGGTTAACCAAGCATAATTTTGAAAAATCAAATCTCCAACTAATTAGAAAATTCAAAAGAATCAAAACTAATCATGTCGTGTCGTGTCTTTACGAGTTAACGTGTCGACACGGAAAATTAAACAATTATATATGTCCTTATCGAGTAATGTGAGTCAAATCCGTGTTTGACCCATTTAATTGTCGTGATGGCGGGTCGTGTCATACTCATGTTCGTGTCAAAAAGTGGTCGACCCGAACCCTCTAACTTCGTGTCGTGTCCGGAATTCCCACCCCTAGTCGTATCATATCCGTGACCGAGACACGTAGATACATGAGACCGGTAGAAATGTCCATGCTTCTTTGGTCCATTGTATACTTGTATCGCATTTAGCATCTATGCACTTTCACTGAAATTTCAGTTCCATCCCTCCATTTTAAATTGCGAGTTGTGACACTCAAACCATCGCACATAGTCAAGTTACAATGTCACCTTCCATCCCAGTCTTTAACAAGGCCGATGAAATTACAGCTGGTGAGCTCTTTCTATTTCTAAGGGCTTAACAGGTATAACACAAGCTCCATCAGCCAAAAGCATTGGTGTTCTGAACAATATGTTAGATCCTTGAAGCCACCAATGGCAGCAAACTCAGTTCTATGATGGATAATGTGACATCAATACACCTTGATTGGTCCTGTTAAAGAGTTTATAATGTCATTATGTTGTTTACATAAGTCCTTAATTCCCACCCATTTATGTGGATCAGATCACCAAATGAACAATCCCCTGAGACAAAAAGCCTCACCCCCCCTTTCCAGAATTTTACCAAACCCGGCCTCATTCTTGATGTGGTTAAATGTTGCACTTCCATTATGACTACAAAATTTACCAACCACCACAGGAAAATAAAAACATTCCTAGACCTATTATTGAGAACCTATCTTTCTTTGAAATTGGTGGCAGCAATATCTAAAGATGGATAACTTAGTTAAGTAAAATCTTGCTTTGTTATCAGCGGTATGGCAACATCATAGACAGATGGCAGACCTAGATAACCAAACACGTGAGCTTTCTGTAATAAGTCCTGTAAACCTTAAGTATTAACCAGTGATAGAATGCAATCATATCCAAACACAGGGTCAAAATCACGTTATGCAAGAAATATGTGCAACAAGTAGGTAGAACAAGAGCATGCCAGGCTGCAGGATATGACTAAAACATTACATTTTAGAATATACCTGCAAATATTCTTACGTAGCTTATCTTGAAGATCAATGAAGCTGTTTTATCTAGATTCATCAAGGCTCTCTAATGTTTTCCACGTTCACATAAGATCTCCTACTGTCCTGCCCACTGGGAGGGTATTACAGGCATTTTAATAGAGAAGAATCCGTGGCGGAACCAAATGGGTGAACAATCGATCCAAGATAGCTGGTGGAATACATAGGACACATTTTTAGTAAATACTAAAATGATACTGCAAATAGAACTTCCGAAAGATGAACCAGGTCAATTGTGAAGGTATTAGACAATAGAAACTTCAGGGAAGAATTTCATCGCTAGTACTACAGTCTATAAACGTTTAGCAAAAGCAAAATCATAAATTTTTATGGCATGCTAGTAAATTTCAAGTTTATGGGAGTACATGGCTACTGCTATGTAGCTTGATGTGTCCCTTCTAGTCTGAAATCTTCCCCAATAAATAATACCCAGCAAGACACACGGAGATATAAAGACAAAAAAAGAGATGTTCTACAAGTGTTTACAACATCATCAAGCTCGAGTCCATATTTAAAACATAAGTCCTGGAATTCTTCTAGTGCTGAAACTCGAGGACATGATTGCAAGATTGGGGAATTGAAAAACGTAACTTAAGGCCTCTTTCAGTCTAATTTTTTAGGGGCTTCTAAAGCGTAGTTTTTTTTGTTGTTTTCTCTTATTCTTTACAAGATTCAGGTGATATTTTTTCATCATATCTTTTGTCTCGACTAGAAGAATCGAAAAAGTGTAAAAACATATACCAAAGTTGAAAAAGACAATGAAAATACTACCTAAAAAGCCAATTTTTAGATTTTTTCGTCATATGAACTTTTTTCTAACTTTGGCCTACGTTTCTATACTATTTCGATTTCTCTTGTCGAGACAAAAAAAAAAATGATACAATAATATTGTAGAAGTTACGAGAAAACCAAAAAAAAAAAAAAAAACCTAAAAATTAGGCCAAAGAGCAAACAAGAAGAGCATGTGGAGCGTTCGTATTCACAGGTTTTCAAGTGAAACAAAAAATAGACGACTTACAGTAGGTACGACCAAGGGCTTCGAAGAGTTGATTCCTTCCAACGCTGACTGTAGGCATGATGGCGGAGGTTGAACGCAGTTACGGCTGAGCTTTCGATTTTGCATATACAAAACCCTCCTGCTAGGGTTAAACGTAAGAGAAGAAAAACCCAGACTTACTTATTTAAGCAACTAGGTGAACGCCTCGAGCTTGCACAAGGATGGTCATGCCCGTTGTTCAGCAATGTACATATATGATTGATGGTTACTATTGACATTGATTTCAAGTTTAAAAAACTTTAGAAGTTTGGAAGCAAATCGCACCGACCAATAGATTCGCTTTTAAAGATAAGGTTTGCTTTTAAAGTTAAGGTTTGGAAGCAAATTGCATAAACCACCAAATATTGCAATGGGAAATCAAATTGTCAATTCACTCAATTTTAAAAAAATTAAGGCCAAACTTAAATTAGGTCTCTGTCGCAAGATTTACAAAGGAAGGAAGATATAAAGGAAAGAAAAAGATAAGGAAACCCAAGGGACAAAGAAGAATTCATTTGTTATGTTCCCTTATCTTTTCCCTCTATAAATTTCTGCACAAATCCACAACTCATGCATAGCCTAAACACAGAAGTGAAAAACCACTTGATCCAAGCAAAGAAAGCAAATAGGCTGCACTGATTCAAATCAATACCTTCCAACAACAGCTAGATCACTCACTCCTTGGCTCTAATGGTTCTGGGCTCTGATTTCTGTGAATTTGTGGCACCAATGAGCTTCTTTCACATATTTTTTCACCACTCATTCACCTTCTCAGACCTGTAAAATTAAAAATATAAAATTCAGCTAAATCTGAAGTTGCCATAAAAGGAAATGGTAGTCAAAGTTATTCTAACCATAGCAACAAGAAGCTGTAAGGAAGTGGCATAGGCCATTGAAAACAGGTAATCACCTGAGATTATGATGATGCTTTTGGGAAAGTTCTTTGAATGGATCGCTATTTCAGACACCACGAGCTTCAAAACTTTTCACTCAAAATGTGATATTTCTGCAATGCAAAATAGAAAGAAGGAAGAAAAATATTCAATATCGAACTCAAAATAGCATCAAATAACCAATATAGAAAATAATTTTTATTTCCCCAAATGGATTCAGGTCTAAAATAGCGCTAGTCATAGACTCATAGTCAAACTGGTTTTCCTATTTTTAATTTAAGGACGGGAACCAGAAAGAAGAGGGGCTCATTCTCTATTGCTTAATGGGTAAGAATTGATTTGTAGTTAAAAGTGATGTGTATCTTGTATGCCAAGCCACCTGACTTGCATAAGGTCATTGTTCAACACTGTACCCCCCCCCCCCCTCGGAGAACCTTTTTAAAGATACTTTAGGTATTTTCCTGAAACTTGAACTCTCCAAGTTAAAAGGGAAAATGACGGCCCAGGATGTGTTTTGATAATTAATACCCTCCAAGGACAAGCTCAGAACATTTGTTAATGCTGAAAATGTCCTTGGCGGGAATTAATTATCAAAACACGTCCTTGGCGGTCATTTTCCCTAGTTAAAAAGGGGGCACAAAATGAGAACCAAACTTGCACACTCCCAAACTTGCTCAACCCTCCCACTCCAGATGTATACCTTAATGCTTGGTTAATAATGAACGTATTCACCTTCTTTTCCCAATTAAAAAGAACATCCATCTAATCTGTAACTTAGCTACCAAAATATCCAGCCACACTGAATTCATAAGCCTACGTTACCAAACAATATAACATATAATTGTCATGAAAAAGTCAGCTTACACACGAGCTAAACTTATTGCACTTTTTTCCTTTCTCGGAAACCATGGAAACAAAAAAGCAAAAAAAATAAAACTTTTAACCCGAAGCCAATAGGACCTAGATATTCATGAAACTATCACCACGACTTAAGCACTAGGTCAATGAATAACACGCTAAAAATGTAGAATACCGGTTCATGCAAACCGCAAGGTTTGCGTGACCCCAAGGGAGACTTCAACATCTAGCCCCAAAGTTTGCAAACCTTGTGGTCACAAAAGTTCAACTCTAAAGTTACTTCACTTGACCCTGTGAATTGATTTCTATAGAGGTTTCATCTCTAGGCCTGGAACCATGAATTGATATAGCCAGTGTTCACACTCACAGTAGTAACCATACAGGTAATATAGAACCAAACAGTTAATATAATGCTTAATCATCTGGAAAAACTTCAACCATGTCTATTCAATGATCACCAAATAAAACACAAAGGTTAATCTGAAATCATCGCTCTCTATCCAACATGCAAGCATTTTTTAAATTTCTTTCAATTTAGCAAAGTAAAGATAATCAATAAGTGCAGACACATACCCAGTGCCATATCGGACAAATGAATTATGAACAGCAGCATCAACCCAGTCTAAGAGATTATCTTGCAGGGTCCATCTTAAATCAGCATGAAGAACCCAGTATCTCTCTGTATTCTAGCATAAATTTACCACTAACTCTATAAATTAAGTCACCAGTTTCCCCACGTCTTGTCACATCAGCAACTGTTCCTTCGCCATCAGCAGTGATGACATAATAATAGCCCCCATGTGCATTTGCATGAGGTCGATATTTTTTGCAAACCCAATGAACAAAGGGAACATAGATCACCATAACACTGCAGAATTAAGACACGAACCAGAATGTGAGACCACAAAATTCAGCAGACTTTCAGAGTCTACATAAAGCTATGCCTTTCAAATGTACCAAACATATTAACCCTGAATAAACAAAACTGTAAACTAAGAAATAGAAATTCTCTTCAGGATCCCAATAATCTTACACAAAAGATGACACAAACCGTAAGTTTCATGCAAGCAAATCTAAACAAAAGCAAGAGATATTATCAGTTTACCCAATGAATTGGCGAAACATGAATCACCCTGACACTGTACCTCTACCTATAGTTCTAATTTCTCATACCAATTACATTAACTCTGAACAGAAACACCGATTAATGAAGCAAACATTAATAACCACAAACACCACAGCAGAACAACCAAAATCAAAGCAGGAAATCAATAATCCACCCTAAATTCTCATCACACATAACAATTACACAACTTCGAAACCAGGAGGAAAAAAATACCAACCATCCATTCCATGAAACATCTATTCTAATATATAAATATAAATCTAATATATAAAGGGAGAGCCCTTTTTGGTGTGGATCAATTTATGAGGCTGGCTCACATTTTCACTTTCCTTCAATGGGCAACAACTTAAAAAAAATTGCATACTAAATTAACATACCCCTAATAGCTATAAGGCTATAAGCATAAAAAGTAAAAACAAACACTAAATAACTACCCATTCCACAGAGGAACCGCTAGAACATCAGAAAAACTCTTAAGCAAATATGTCCACTTTTAAGAGGGACTACCAACGAGAAAATCATACTGACCCCGTTTAAGGGTTTTGGATTTTGGATTCTAATCATTATCCTATTTCCCTCCAATTATTACTCTCATTTTTTTCTCTCTCCAATCATTACCCCTATTTCCAATCATTACTCTATTTTTCTCTACACTCATTGCCTACAAATCCAAATCCAAAGTCCCAAAACGAACAGGGTCACATTTATTTGCTTCATCCCTTGGAGATTGTTTGGATCTAATTGTTCTTTAGTTTCATAGTTTCAAATCAGACATATTCCTTTGTTTCTCTTTTTAATTGTTGGGATTTATAATATTGTGAATTCTATTGAAGTTATTTCACGCTTCACAATCCTAATTTTCCTTACGAAGGTGCTTTGCTTCCGGAAACGGAGAGGCAATCTGGTGTTCTAACGACGATGCGGCAATTAATATTCCGACTCCTGACTGCCCCGCTCGCATTCTTTATTGTGGCTTTGACAGTTTATTGTTCTGACGGTAGCGGCCTGGTTCCCGCAGTCCTGACTGCAGGACTCAAACTCTATTGCTCCAACGGCAACAATTCTGTTTCTTCTTAATTGTTGAAGTAATTCATCAAGAAACAGTTGAAAAAAAAAACTGAGAATCACATTTTGGAGCCGCTATCTCTCTCTCTCCCTCTATGTTACAGTAAGCATGATGTCAAATTCACCATTATAAAAAATAAAAATAAAAACTAGAGGCCGGGCACACGCAATACGCGTGCAAGTCGAATTTTGCATGTTTTGGTAAAAATTCGATCAATCAAACAATAAGCGGGGAGCAAAATTGAACTTGCACACGCATCACGTGTGCCCACCACCACTAGTGAATTTTATACAGATGCCATATATTTTTTATCAGACTAACTATCTACCAAACACACTAACTCTACACAATTACTATTTACTAAATCAACAGGGTACTAAGCAAAGAAAATCAAACCAAAAGCATCACCAGAAATAAGCAAAAAAAAAAAAAAACAGCACATACTGACACACACTACACAAAAACCAAAACACAAATCATTCACATTATAAATTGGGGGCTCATCCTCATATAAACCCTAAATAAACATCTACTAAGACTGCAAAACACAGCACTGTTTCTTCAACAGAACAAAAATCTAAAAACACCCACAACCCGAAAACACCACGTTTAGTTCTTTCCCTCAAGTCACAGACAAGAAGTACTCCGAAAACCTAATCCAAAAACAGACGCCGTACCAACATTCTCCTATACATGAACAAACAGTAGCAGACACACATCGCATCCACATCTGTCCACCAAAAAAAAGATCAAACCACAGTAAAATAAGCCCCAACCTCACCGACAAAACATCAAAAAGGTGCTACAATCAACAGAAAGAGAAACGAACTCACCTAAAGCTGAACATGGAAATTCCAGATCGGACCACCCACAACTGCCTTATGAACTCACTTGGCGTTAGGCGCAGAAAATTCCAGATCTGATTATCCACAAACACCACCAGTTGTTTCTCTATCCTCCAACCGAAATAGACAGTGCACAGCATTCCACGACCCACACCACGCCACATCTGACGTCATAACAAATCACAAACTAAAAAGACCTAAATGCCCATCAAACTTGTTAAAACTTGTCCCACATCGCTCATCTAAACCACCCAAGCTTGGTTAATAAATTCTAGAGGCTACTCCACCTATTGCCAATTGGTTTTAGGTTGGAACCCTCCAAGAAATTTAACATGGTATCAGAGCTAGGTCTTGGGTGGCCTCACCTCGTGTGGTCAAGTCTCTATCGCCCGAGTCTATCATCTCACATCATCAATCCATACCTATTAATACCTCCACGTGCATCCGGGCTGCATGTGAGGGGTCGCCCGAGTAAAATCTTATAGTTTCCTCAATTCGTACCTCCACGTGCATCCGAGCTGCACGTGAGGGGGAGTGTTAAAACTTGTCCCACATCGCTCATCTAAGCCACCCAAGCTTGGTTAATAAATTCTAGAGGCTACTCCACCTATTGCCAATTGGTTTTAGGTTGGAACCCTCCAAGAAATTTAACAAAACTACAAAGGCTCACTCCAATAGAAGGAGCATAATTGGAAAAATCGAGCCAAAATGGCAGATGACCGCATCTCTCTTATATTTACAGGTGAGGAGATAGTCCATTGAACACAAGGAGATTCAATTGCCATAGTACTGCAGATAAGAACTTGAATTAATAATGTAGACGGTAGACCAATACAAAACAGAAAAGAATAAGACTACAAAACAGAGCATATATTTGACCAAACAATTGAGTAAAATCTGTCCATCAATATACACAGAAGAGCAACTTTTTTAAAGGATAAATACAATCTAGAAGATGAACAATTTTTCAAGCAGGAGATTCTAGGAACAAAAA
This sequence comes from Rhododendron molle, assembly GCA_025413875.1. Classification (NCBI taxonomy): domain Eukaryota; kingdom Viridiplantae; phylum Streptophyta; class Magnoliopsida; order Ericales; family Ericaceae; genus Rhododendron; species Rhododendron molle. Next base: position 26,678,079 of record CM046400.1, on the reverse strand, counting down.
ATGACCGAAACCCTATCTAACATCACAAAAGTAACAAAATACTAAGGCCAAGAGTTGCTAACAAACAAAACAAACTCAAACCAACAAAAACCCACACAAAAAGATACCGAAGCACACAAAACCTCTAAAAAAATTCGTCGAGCAGAAATCATCTACTACAAAACAGAATACAAACCCTAGCGAAGAAGCTATATCTTTAAAACCACCCATAAAGAAAAACCATAAATTATGTAAATTATACAAACGAACAGAATACACTCACTCTCAGTCACAGCGATAGCCATTCGAACAATTTCAGGCAAGATTGCAGCAAGAGGCACTGGAACGATTTGAAACCAAAAAGACAAACCCTCTATGGCAGCTTCAATCCGAGCGTAAACAATTGATAAAACAAAACAAAACCAACAAAACCCACACCAAAAAAATCAACAGCAATCCAAAAACGCATGAATCACATGGAAAAACCCAACGACATGGTTCTAACGTTTTTGGGGTGATGGTCTTGGAGAAGTGCGGAAAAGATGAACCCTAGCAGTAGAACTCCAATCGCTCCCTTTCTGCTGTGAAGAGGCGTACTGTTTCCAGGCGAAAGAACGCAAATAAAAACACCTCCACACCATGAAGTGGGAGAGAGATACCTGTGAGAGAGAAGAGATGTGGTGGTGCGTCGGTGGTGGTAGAGGCGGGTTTGGTGGTGGTGCGACGAGAGGAGAGTGTGTGAGATGGAAGAGAGAGAAAAGAGGAGATCGCAGTAGTGGTGCGTCGGTAGTTTGGGTGGCCGTCGGTGGCGGTGCGTCGAGAGAGAGGAGAGAGGTATATCGTGTGTGGGTGGGTGGGTGGTTTTGAGAGAGAGAGAGAGCGAGTTTTTCAATTGAAGGGAAAATTACCGGCAGGTGGAGGAGGCAAGGCTTTATTACCACTTTAATGGCCTCCAGTTTCCAAATCACCAATACATGGTAGCTGCATGTAAAAATCACGAAAACATGGTACCATGAAATGCCCGGACCCTTTTACCCTTCAACTGAAACGACGTCGTTTTGCTTTAAATGGGTTAATATCCCACAGAAGTTGCTCTCTCTTCTTCCACGTTCTCCATCATTTCTCACGATTCACGAACCCTAGAATCTCTCTCTACAACTTCGCCCCAGCCCTCCTCCAGTCCAGTTTTCCCTTTCTCAAATGCTCTAACTTTCCTTTGAAATTCTAGGGTTTTGGTACGAAGCAAAATGGAGAGATTTCTCACAGAAGAAAATGTATGGAGACGATTTCTCAGAGAAGAAAGAGAATGGAGACGATTTGTGTCTTTTATGTACTCAGTCCCACGGATTCTTCTAATTTCCCAAAAGGTATTCTTCTCTCTTTACATCCACACCCTTCCCAAACGGTAATCAATAGGGTTTGCAAAGCTCCAAAGCTAGAGATTTGTCTCTGTAATTTTGTCAGAGAAGAAAGAGGATGGAGACGATTTGTGTCTTCTCTGTAATGAGTCGACCTAACCAAAACGGTAATTTTGGGTGAGTTTTTTTTTTTAGGAGGTGAAATCCATGGGCTGTGAGTTCATTTGTGTTAAGCTTTGCCTTGTGGATCTATTTTGGATGTTATATCAACATTTCTTTAGCCCGATTCTCCTTGCCAACAATTGTGCGTGAAAAGGCTGTGGGAGAAACTGTAGGGATCAGTCCGACGTGTGCGTAAGATGGCCCGAGACACCTAGCATTACCAAAAACAAGAAGAAACAACTACATTTTTTGGGGTGAAATCTTTGACCTGAAAAAATATCTTGCATCAGAAAATATTTTGTCTCGTGACAGAACAAGCCTAAGGTTTTTTTTTCTTACGAGTATCATAGATACACAATCACGAAAAGCTTTCATGACAGACTTAGCTATGAATGTTGTCTATTTTTTTCCTCTTCCAAAGTCTTAGGTCTGCTTTGAATTGTCTTCTGCAATTAATGAATCATATTCCTTTGCTTCCGTTTTATTGATCGGGTAGGAAACTTTTGGTTGTTCAATACTATGTGGGAGGAGACTATTACTCTTGGTCCTGGTGTATGAGATGGGGGGAATGTTCACTACACCAAATATGTCTTTTAATAGCATTAGGTAACAGCTTTTTTAAGAAATGCTATAATAGGAAAACAATTATAGTTCAGGGATAAAGATTCGGGGAAACGCTCGCGCCCAAAATACTATAGCGCTTCATTAACTCTTAACTCTTCAATAGCGTTCCATGAAAATTTAAGGCGCCCAACCCTTTGCTGAAAAAACAAATTTGTTCCGCCAGGCGCTAGAGTTCTCATCGTTTCTTGCGAACTGGAGCAGATTGGGTTTCGAATGTTGTTTGAAGCACCAGTTGGCAGCATATGGATCGATCTTCATCTTCTGGTATTCTAGGGTTCTAAGCCTAAGCTGCAGGTTTGTTCCTTGTTATGTATTTCTCCGACAATCCAATCGATTAACTTCTATTTCCTACGAATCTCCCGATTTTCATCGTTCTTCTTCCTCATCCCGTAGTCGGAGAAGAATCAAAGCACTATTCGGACATATTGCACCAGCAGAAGCAAGCAGCCAGTTTAGAGAGTCCTCACGAGGTTTGATTTGATTTTTTCCTTAATTCTTACCCAAATACAAAGCTAGGGTTTTGTGTTGATTCATTTCAAATTATCCCTATTTGGGCTTTTGTGTTGATTCATTCCAATGATATTTAGGCTTTTGTGCTGATCCATTCCAAACTATTCGTTATTTGCCTCAAGATTCTATATTTGGATCTGGCAGTGTATCTTGTTCTCTTCATCGAACGCGTTAGATTGAGCATATGGGTTACACTTGTTTAGATTGTGGTGGTGTACTGTACTCTCTTTTGAATTTTAACAAAAAGAAAGAGAAATAATAGCTGAAAAGCACTCCGTGTGTTACAGTTTGGTGCGTTATAGTTTGGTTTGTGTGGTGAAAGTTGTTCGCATTCCCAACACAAAGTGGAGGGTTTTTGGTGGGTGAGTGAGGGTCTTTGTAGTTTAAGGGCTTTTATGGTTTGGTTTGTGTGCAGTTTTGGTTTGTGAGTCTAGGCGTTATAAAAATGAGGCCCGATAAGCGTGCTTAATCTTCTTCTATTTTCTTGATCCATACCTACTATAAATCATTAACTTTCCATATTTTTGTTTTCATCGCAGTTCTTGAAGGACATTGTGTATTTGGAGGGAATTAAGGTATATTTCTCAATAATCAAAACTTTGAGTTTCTTTGAGGGGGTTGCTTTTGTTTAATTACGTTACCAAGTGGTGCAAATAGATGAAATTCAGCATATTCGATTGAGTTCTGCATATGTGATCAGTGATCACTTCCTTCCACAATATTTGGTGGTTGCATCTTGTGTGTTTGGTGACTCTTTGTTCTTCATTTTGTGCATAGCAGTTGTTTTGCAATAATATACTCTTGAAGAATTGTGAAAGCACCTTTGCCTTTGCGATTCAGCTTTTAATTCATACCGTTTTTGTGAATTATAATTCATACTACGTTCCCACAGCCTCTTAGTACTCTCATTGTTCTCGGTTCAGGTTTGCTCATTTGCTTGATGTTAATTCCTTATGTTTGGACTTACTTGGAACTACCTCTTAACTTACTGATGGAATTGATCCTAATGTAGGAGGTCATACAGCAGAGATGCTCAATCTGTTATCCGTGCTGCATACAGACAGCTTTACTCCTAGATTGTACATTGCAGCCGCCACAGATTATATGAGTCTTCAGAAGGCACGCTTGTTTGAGAATTCCGTGATTGACAAGGTAGATTCTGTTAGAACTTAGAATGTTGGTATATAATTATTGTTTCTTATGTAAATACAAGCAAAACTCCTGGTTCATCACGGGAACAATTCCATCTTTTTCCTCCATATGCTTGCATCTATCTCCTTATATTTTTGGGGGGTTGCTGTAGTCTCCTGCCACCCATCATCTAGTATTGTATCTGGTTTCTATTGATTAACAAGTCTTGTGCCATTAGAGCATCTCAGGCTCTTACCAAATTTTTTATACTTAAAACTTTTGGGTAAAAAATGCTTAGACTCTCGCCACTTCTTGACTCAAACCTATACCCATCTTAGATTTTGAAGTTTAAAACTTCTTTCTAAATTTTCTGTACTCAAATTACTCAAATCAAGGGAGACTTAAAATCTTCAGTCAAATTTTGGAAGGTTAATTTGTGTCTTTCTGAATTTAAAACTACGTGATTAGTGAAGCTTTTACTTAAATTTACACTTAGATATGAGTCTTCCCACTAGAGTGTTCCATATAAAATCAAGCTTTTAATCAGATTTGTACTTGAGTTTGAGTCAAAGCTAAAGGTCAGAGATGGTCTTATGAGGCTAAAGTAATTTCGGAGTATTTAACCTTTGACGAAGGACATTAATACATCTTGTGCTAGAGTGCACTTGTAGCTTGCTACTGTTCGGGAAGATCAAGAAGGATTTTCCATGGAAATAAAGTAAAAAAAGTACTATCAATTTGGTCTGACAAGTTGTGATGATGTCAATATTGGGATTTTTTCCTGCATGTGGCATATGCACCTAACTTTGTGTGTTAAATTGAGAGAGGATTCTTGTTTTAGGATGGAGAAGACTCTGTAACACAACCCCAATCCCATTCCGAAATGCTTACAAGATTCAGCAAATCAAAGTTCCTCAAAAATGGCATTTTACATTTGTTTACCTGTTGCGTTCTATCCCTCGTTCTGAAATTTCAGGAATTCAGAATGGCTGGCCTACAATGTAAGCTATCACGTGTTTCAGCTGCCCTATTATATAAGGTATAAGGATTTATATAACTTATTAATAATTGCATTTTGAGAACTAGTAAGAAAACTCATTTCTCTTATTTGTGTCCACCAATGCACAGGAGACTTGAGAGAGAACTCATTACTTTTATTTGTGTAACGAAGAAAAATACCAATGTTTATGTACACATGTTGCCCATTGAACAGATCAGTACTTGGATGGTAACGTATGGCTACTTTTATGAGGTCCATGTTTGGCTATTTTTCTGTTTCAGCTGCTACTGTTATGGTTCTGCTATGGGCACTGTTATTGAGCCACGATGGTGTATCCTGTTGTTGCCTGCCATATTTATAGATCATGTTTACTGCTGTTCCCTCGGGCAGCAATTGCTGTTATGTTTCTACTGTAGCATTCTAGACTGATTCTGCTTTTTTGAGCTGTATTGGTTCTTCTATTTTCTGCTTTGGCGGTAGTTTTGGTTTTTTTTGGATCATGGCTACAATGTTTGGGCATTTGTGTACTTGTGGAATGTTCCAAAAACAGGACTGCATTGTGCTTTCCATCCATGCTTTTGCATTATTTTGGCTGTCCAGTAATGTTTTTGCTACGGCTTTGTTGGACTGATCTGTTACTACTTCGGCTTTGTTGGGTTGCTGCTGTTTGTGAAAGAAAATTGAGTTTTCTTGTGCCCAGATAAGTCTACTTCCTCTGTTTTATTGCTGGAAAAACTGCACATTTGTAGCTCACTTGTGTGCAGAAAATCTGCTCTGTTCGATCTGCTGCGTTTCTGTTGTGGCTTTTCTCAGTTTAAGACTGTTTTGGGTGATATTTGTGTTTGTTTTTTGGGTGCCTTATTCCCCCAGCAAGGATGGCCTAAATGTAGGTTGGCCGAAATGTCTTAACACTTAGAATCTTCCTTGGAGTCCAAACAAATTAAACAGATAACTTTCCGGGATCCCCAAGAGTCATTTCATGGGATCACAAACACATTACAGCCATAGGGTGTCCAGTTATTCATGTTTTTGCTTGAAACAAATGATTTTGCTAAGAATCTTATCTAGCCTAGAGATCTGTTGCCGCGGATGGTTAACGGGTTTCGGTAATTGCTGGGCACACTTGGTGGTGTTGGGTGTTGTGATTTGTTTTAGGGAATTCGAATCGATGAGAAGGGTGTTATACCAAATTGGGGTATTGATTGAGTCTGTCAACAAGTGGACATTGTGGTTATTAGTGAGAATACCAAAAAATTAGTCATGAGTCACCTTGTTCTGGGTTTTACTACCTAAATAGACACAAAGCTTAAGTTAAAGATTATAGTTTTAGATATACCTAAAGGCTAAAGGATAAATTGGGTTTGTTGCTGGACATCTGGGCAGACTTTTTTTGGAGGATTGTGCATGCCACGGGAGCAAGGTTGAGCACAAGTAGTTTGGGTCCAGTTTCGTGCTCAATTTTGCTTCAGGAGCATTTGAATAATTTCTCCTACTCCGCCAAGTTGCTTTTCTTTTTGTGGTACTTCGTAATGCCGAATTGGTCAAGTTGCATTTCATCAGTTAAGGAATACTTTAAAGCAGATGCATTGCATAGGCACAGCATATTAGGGATACTTATGCCACCACTGATATCAAGGTTAGAAATCCAATGGATCCCTAGTGGGGTGGATCTAAGGGAATCAAGGCACCAAGGTCATACTGACTTACTTTCTTGATCTAACTTATACTGTAACTACCTTGTTCGTAGACAACATGGGACCCAGCAGTAGTAGGGTAATGCTTTTTGACCCAACAGAAACAAATATAGTAAACAACTTTGTGGTTTTGAAATTGTCAAGGGGAATGCCAGCATAAACATGGGTTGGTCGGGGTCATCAGGAAGGACATTTTAACCACTTGACTCGATCGGCATATTTGATAAATTATAGTGCATGTGCTCACACAGCTTTTTCAAAAATTTGTTATGCTAAAGGTAACAGGTTTTAGCTTTACACTGTTGAGTTTTCTTTGATCCCATGTGCACCATCCAGATGGGAATCACGACTGTCCGCACGCCTTGGTTAAGACCCATGTTGTGCTCACTGTTTGAGTGTTTGTGTGTTCGGAAGGAAGGATCAAGATAGGAGTCATAACCGGCCCAATCTAGTAGTCGTACTGTAGTATTAATTAGCATGCATGAGCCATGCTTGACTTTGTTATACCCACCACCACCTCTCTTGTTAGTCCAAGATAAGAAGCACGGATACGGGACACGGACACGATACGTACGGAGAGTATCCGAGAGTATCGATATCCGTATCACGTGGTACGGAGGCCAAAATAGAATATCCATGCTTTAGAGGCAGCTTGAGCATTAAATTCAGACTTATTCGTTATTTGTGTGTTCTACTTGTTATATATGTTCACAGTCTCATTGGTCATTTACAATGATTTTTTATTATGCAATTTTTAGGATGATATGGAAAAAATTGAACATGATACACCAAGCTCACCTTTGAATAATCTGAAAGAAGATACTTTTTGTAATTGAAATGTTTAGTAGAAATTATTATGACTCCACCAAATTGAAATGTTTGCTTCTACCATATGTAGGTTTACGGGTTGATAAAGAAGTGCTGTTGTGACTTTTTGCTGAAGATATAGGTATGACCTTGCTAGTGTGATGGCTGTCGTTATCGCTTGGCCGGTTGGTACTTATGGGATGGATAGATTTTGGAAGGACTGTGTTGGCTGAAGCCTTTTAGTTAATATTTTGGTGTTAATGTTTGAACTCCACTTTTGGGATACATAAATGTTTTGGAAGACCTTTTTGTTGATATTTGGTGACAAGGCTTGTACTCTACTTTTGGGATACATAGATATTTTGGAAGGCCTTTTTGTTGATATTTGGTGACCAGGCTTGTACTACATAGAAATGTTGGAAGGCCATTTAGTATATTGAATTTCTTTTGTAATGGTAATCACTTTGATGTTTGGAAATACTTTGTTGGTTTTGTATGTAATATTGTGAAATATATTGCCAAGGAAGTCATTGGAGCCGCCATTTTTTTTAAGCATTGTATGAACTTGTTATGTGGATTGCTATTCAGGTTGGATTGTAGGTTGTATAAAGTCAAAAAACTTGCTAAAAATCAGTTGGAAAAGCAGGTCGAAAATGCTGTAAAAAATTTACAATGGACAACGGGGTGAAATTTATGGTGAATAATAGAAAACCTTGAATTTACAGCATTCCTTGAACGTTGTGGAAACTTTTCAAGACCAAGTCTATATTGTTAAAACGTTACACCCTTTTTCTGTATGGACCACATGTTTATTGTATAAAGAGCATGTCATATTTTTGGGCAAGTGGTAAGCAAGGAAAGTTGGTGATTCTTTGAAGACCAAGACCAAGTCTATATTGCTAAAAGACTACACCCTATGTCTGTATGGACCACATGTTTATTGTATAAAGAGTACATCATATTTTTTAGCAAGTGGTAAGCGTTCAAAGTTAGGTGGTGATTGTTTCAAGACCAAGTTCATATTGGTAAAAGACTACACCTTATGTCTGTATGGACCATATGTTTATTGTATAAAGAGCACGTCATAGTTTTGGGCAAGTGGTAAGCGTTGAAAGTTGGCGGTTCTTTCAAGACCAAGACCAAATCTATATTGCTAAAAGACTACACCCTATTTCTGTATGGACCACATGTTTATTGTATAAAGAGCACGTCATATTTTTAGGCAAGTGGTAAGCGTTGAAAGGTGATGGTTCTTTTAAGACCAAGACCAAGTCTATATTGTTAAAAGACTATACAATATTTATGTATGGACCACATGTTTATTAGTAACTTAATCAGCTCCTTGCTTTTTGGATCACTTCATGGCTGGTGATGACCATCCGTTGGACCTTTGACACCAATTCTTCGTTTATTTTACGCCAATTCATCATTTGTTCGATGCCAATGATTGCTTGACGCCAATGATTCATTCATGTTGTACCAGGTCAAACACAACTGTCCATACTTGTATTGAATAACTAGACCAAGCTCATATGTGGCCGCACCTGAATTGGGGCTCGGCTCTAAACCGAGGCCCATCAGTCGTCAACATTACACTCATCTTACGCCCGCCGACAGGGTAGTTCAGGCTCGGCCACCCTCAGGAAGGAAGCCCCATGCGTGTTCCCCTCATAAGTTGCCCACTAGGCTCGGCCAATTTTAGCAGCACATGTCATTACACGTGCTGAAACGGTTACACCAAAGGATAATCATGAGTGCACATGGAAGATGCCAGCTCATGCCAAAACGGTTACCAGATCTATTTAGTGATGTCACAATGACATCACTTGGCTCGTGCAAGGCACATGTTTGTACTTGGAGAGCAAGCGAAGAAGACTCTATAAATACTGAGGATCACAACCTTAGGAGGTAGACACACAGACTCACACTCAAACCCCAGTCTAGCTCTTACCTTTCTCTCTGCACATACTTATCCTCTCGCCGGAGAGCCTTGTCGGGCAACCCCGGCTAGGTCATAGTCATGCGTTCACTTTGCAGGTTAGGGTGAAAAGGCTAGACGACCCCTGAACCAGCGGAGGAAGGACTCAGATCGAAGATCATGGGCCACACACATGTTCCCTAACTCGACATTTGTAGACTTCAATCTTGTCAGCGCTGTAAATTAAGCTAATGTCAAGTAAACTTAAAACCCACAAAATAATGAAGATTGTAGGGAATTTATAATGGAACCATAACTACATCCAAGATAAACAAAAAAGTAATATGAGTTTTATGAACATTAACTCAATGGGCAAGTCATTAATTATAAAGGATTACGTCGGATATTTGTGAGGACCAATCTTTTCTGTTAACATGGACCAAGTCATATTTTCTAGTAGAACCTTATCCCATAGGATTGACCACCTTAATGACAGGTCTAAAGGCACATGACGGGGGGAAATTAGGAGAGCCATCTTCCATTCAACCATTGAATCCAAAAAAAAAAAACCCACATTCACTCTCAACTAACATTATTTGGGGCATAAAAGAGCAAGACATTAATTATAAAGGACTAGGTCGAGTTTTAGTGAGGACCAATCTTTCTATTAATATGGACCAAGTCATATTTTTTGAGAGAATCGTGTCTCGTATGATTGATCATTGAATGACAACGAATGGCACATGAGGGTGGAAAGTTAGTTTGGCTTATTAGTTTGTTGATATCAATGAATGAGTTAGTGACTGGAGATATTTTTGGTTATTTTTGTATGAGTTTTCTATGGAATGGTATGGTATTCAATTTATTGCAACAATAGTAGTGGTGGTTAAACATACAGAATATATCTTTCATAAGACCATCTCTGCCATGGATATAAAAGGGTAAGTCAAAAAATTGAGTGACATTGTCCACACAGATATAGAGTGTAGTCTTTTTACAAGTAAACTTAATCTTGTCAGCGCTGTAAATTCAATCTTGTCAGCGCTGTAAATTGCTCTTATTATATCAAAACAATGAAATTTATTTCGACATAATACATAAAAAAAAATATAAATATCTATAATCGGATTCGGATTGGGTTAAATCGGGACAAGGGAAGCAAATATCATACCCGCACCATTTGGCAAGTGATAAGTGAAAAGTTAGGTGGTAGTTCTTTCAAGATCAAGACCAAGTCCATATTGCCCAAAGATTACACTCTATATCTGTGTGGACCACATGTTTATTGTATAACGAGTAAGTCATATTTTTTGGTAAGTGAAAAGTTAAGTGGTGGTTCTTTCAATACAAAGACCAAGTCCATATTGCCAAAAGACTACACTCTATGTCTTTGTGGATCACATATTTATTGTATATAAAGCAAGTCATATTTTTTGGCAAGTGATAAGTGTGAAAAGTTAGGTGGTGGTTCTTTCAAGACCAAGACCAAGTCTACATTGCCAAAAGACTACACTCTATGTCTGTGTGGACCATATGTTTATTGTATAAAGAGCAAGTCATATTTTTTGGCAAGTGATAAGTGAAAAGTTAGGTTGTAGTTCTTTCAAGACCAAGTCCATATTGCCCAAAGACTACACTTTATGTCTATGTGGACAACATGTTATTGTATATAGAGCAAGTCATATTTTTTGACAAGTGATAAATGTGAAAAGTTACGTGATGGTTCTTTCAAGACAAAGACCAAGTCCATACTGCTAAAAGACTACACTCTATGTCTTTGTGGACCATATGTGTCTTGTATAAAGAGTACGTCATATTTTTTGGCAAGTAATAAGTGTGGAAAGTTAGCACGTCATAAAGATCACATCATATTTTTATTGGTTAAAATTGAAAAGTTGGCGGTGAAGTACATAGGAGCGCGAAAAGATTCAGCCTCTTTATTAACCTATTAGGAAAGAGGAAGAAGAGACAAGGCAAGTCGGTAGGAAAATATGGAACATTGTAGAAAGTCTATATCACGGCCTCCACATAAAAGAGCTGTATACGATCACATGAATGACATAAGGCTACAAAATTACAGGAAACACAACATGAGTTTGAGTTTGAGGTGTACATTGGTGTATACTACCATAGGGATTGTGTTCAAGCCATCATGTACAGCGGGCGAGTTTGGATCAACGGAGAGTAGGGTGCTGACAGTTTCTTCAACTTCAATATTCCCTCCCGGCATTAGCTGAATTTGATCATCGTGACACTCAAGAGAAACAGAGAGATCACTACTGGAGACTTTATTACTAAATTGCTGCTGCTGCCTTTGAATAGCAAGCAGTGCCTGCATTTGCTGCCGCCGCCTCAATTTTTCAATCTTCTCCTGAGGTGTCATTGTCAGAGGCTTTGTGAAAGTTCCTGGGAACCTGCTTAAAGGATTTGTGGTGCTTGTAGAAACTTCACAACCAGAAAACACTGGTTTTTCCTCTTCTCTATAGTGAGAATGAGGCAAAATGGTCATGGTTGGATATGGATTTCTGATGTTTACTAGCCCCGGAGGGGCCACAGATGAGTTGAATGACTGAAGCTGTGTTTGATCACCAAGGGCATAACCAGTACAAATCCGGGGCATTTCAATTTGTTACAGTTTGTTTCCACTTGGAGACCAGGTACTAGAATCCTGCAAGTGTTGTCCTTCATGTCCTCCCCCTGTTTTATTCCTGGTTTGTGAAAGTTTTTCCTTGTTACTCATCTGTGCAATTGAAAGCAACATGATGCTCAAAGCCTCGAACGTTCAAGCACAGACAAGAAAAGCCAAAGACCAAAAGCTCTATAACAAAAAAATAAAAGTTGAAACAAGCAAGGTCCTTGAAGAGCACAACAAAAAGAGTGGGCATATTATAATTTGTCCAATTAATCATGGAAGGTTGTTATCTTATAGTTGCATGATGAGGAAGTGGGGCCAAGACCGGGGTGACGGCACATAGACGGCTCTAAGATTGAAATCACATTAGAAATAAATATCGGAGAGTAATGTCATTTGCAATTTTTTAAAGTTATACAGATAATTTAATGAAAATACAACAAGTATAAGACACTTGACCTATTTTTCCCTACCTCTAATGGCCCACTACAAATTTTCTCTTTCTAAGCCCTTCCAATTCAGTCTATGAAAGCCAACAAAAAGGTGAATGCAAACTTTTTGAAATCATTTGACCGAAAATAGAGCGACATTAGAGATTGAGTATGCATCACACAGTTCACCAAGAAAATAGAAAGAGAAAATAAATTGACTTGCAGGACAAAATTTACAATTCATACCTTTTCTTTTGCTACAAACTTGTTTTTACCTCCCATAAAGTCCACCTGATGAGCACTTGCATGTACATTGTTTTGAGCATGGGAACTCAGAAAGCTCATTTTCCCAAAGCCTTGGGCGAAAGACTGGTCTTGATCTTGTACATATTCTGTTTTTATTTTAAAATGGCCAGACGTGCTCCCCGCTGTTCCTAGATCCAAGCTTGTGGAGTCCATGCATAACATAAAAGATTTTTCCATAGTACATGTTGATTCTTTGAAAGATGACCAAGGCCGATCATCCGTACCAAGACTTACATGCCAAAATATTTGGTCAACGCAAAATAAACACTTGTGAGGATATTGGGTCAGATGCTGCTATGCACATCCTCAGAATAGCAAATCAGAAAAAAGATTAAGCAAATCTGTGACTGCATTGGAGAAAGATAAGTTGCAGGCAAAATTATGTTTCCAATAAATTTATCTTGCTAGTTTTTTGAATAATTTCGGGTACAAGTGCTTTTTTAATATTCGATTATATAACACTAACCGTGGCTGTTGGGATGAGTCAATTATCTCATACAAGGTTCAATTGTGTGTTACACTCTCCTATTCATCCTTTCCATCTCACTACAATAGCATATGACAGTTGACAACACAATCGAACCTCACATATTGAAACTTGGCAAGAATCATCTGGTGATAGCCAGAAAAGAAATTAGCAGAGTTTCATGAAATAGTGGCGTCGGCAACAACCATATCTCAGTGTTTGTGGGTGTGAGGATCATAGCATTTAAAGTGATGCAGGAAAAACAAGAAGCAATAAGCGATTAGGCAATCCAGATAATACACCTATGCTTTAAGTTTAAAGTAATGCTTTAAGAGGAGAATTCGCTGAAAACCTAGCCTACACTATGCCATTTATCTTTACGTCTATAGAAAAGCGACCTAGAAGTACTATGCTAGTGTTATTGGTAAGGATTAAAAGAAAGGACGTTAGAATGTAAGTATAGTAGCGGATGAGCCCGTGCCTGAAGGCACGGCGCAACGCATTTTGAGAACAATTAAATTGAATTACCATTCTATGCTTCTAACCAACCCGATAGCGAACCTGTCTTTTTCAGGAAAATATTTTTTAAATAAGCTTCAAACAGAGTACATCTAATCAATTTCAAGTAAGTGAATTTCAAAGATGTCAAGAAAAAAAAGCTGTCTAAGTTTCACAAAAAAAAAATGATCATAACCTAAGCAAATTAAATCACTGCATAACAATCTATTCATTCAACCTCCCTAATCTCCACAAAATATGCATAGGGCAGTTCGAACAATTCATCAATTAAGTTAGATACAAAAAACTTGCACATTTCATCAAACCCCTGCAAAAATTCTACATAGGATCATCAAAATTTAGTGCATTGAATTCCAAAACATGTAAGTAATTTTTTTAAAGTTAGGGAATACAAATCAAAGAAACTGTACAATTGCATGTGCTATGGCTCGTACCAACCTAAACCAACTACTCTATTTTACTATTGACCTCAACTGTCTAACAAAGGACCCAATAGCTCCATCTCCAAAATCATTGACACCTGAAAAAATAAAATAAAAATCATATTTATGTTAGTTAAAAGGGTTACCGATACAGGCTTAAGATGAGAGGCAAAATATGATTTTTTTTTTAATACTTTACTTCATAGAAGAATTGCCATAGTCAAAGAATGCAAATCAATCTTGTGTATTTGATACGTATTATAGAAAGCCAGTGGGGCCATTATACTTTTGAGACTAATGCTAGTGTGTTTTAGAGAAAAATCATACAATCTGTAGGGGTCCAAATGGACATCAAGTCTTAGCATAGGTATGCTTTCCATGTTAACAAAAAAAAAATGCTAAACTAACGAATGTCACGTGTTGGACACTCCGGAGACGTGCACCATGTCACGTCTATGGAGACAGGGAGGGGGAGGATGAGATCGTAGATGGCTTACTGCTTCAGATTTGGGGATGAAGCTGACTTTCTTTTGGTAGCCTTTTGTAGCCCTTCGTCTACAATTTACAGCGAAAAGTACTTCGTGTTTTAGTCATGCCAGCTTATAAAGTCTAATACAAATTAAAAGCCAAGGGCAGAAAGCTCATTAAACACAATACGCAACAGTTGAAGTGTATATTAATATGCCAATCTAGCACACTGTACAAAAGCGAGGACACATAAATTGAACAAAGAACATTGCTAGGAATCTTAAAGATGACTGTGTTGGAAAATATAAATTGAAGGATTCAGAAAATTACCTTCTTGAAGGCACCCACTGGCTCCTCATGCTCACACTTTCTTTTTTCTCTTCTTCAATCTACCTTCCTCTTCTGATATCTGCAGAATATCCAAAAGACAGAAAGTCATTCATTAAAAATGGTAAAAGCACAGTAGCTAAGACCATAACGAAAAAATGCAAGGCAAAGCTTCAAGCTTGATCTGTCAAGAACTGAAGATCTCACAAACCTTCAGTATTAGTTGTTGCTGAAATGTATCCGACCGCTCATACTCTTGTTCATACTTCCCCTGTATCAAAGTCCCACGGGATATGAATCAGCAAGCGGTTTGACTTTGACTCATCAATCATTACCAAAAAGCATTTGGCATGGAGAATGTAAGTTTTATTCCAAAAGCTAAGCAAGGTACAACCAAAATGCAATGTTGGAGTAATATCAACACAGGATACCATAAAATGGTTCTTTCTTCGTCCAATATGGCACACAATAGTAATCCATGGGCTCAGACCATAACACAAAAAGAGAGCAATGATTATACATGATCTCCGGATCTCTGATGATTAGTGTACCCAGACTTCAACAGAAGGTATCGGTAAAAAAAAGCCATTCAATACCTCAAGAAAAGAACACAATTACGCAAGATTGTAGTAATTATAGCACACCAACTCTTTCACTGAATTTTTGCATGTTGTATATGCAGGAGTGCTACAGATAGTAATCTATGCTAGTGCTAATAGACAGAACAAATAGGCACTACAGTTCAGAATCTTAGATTATTGTTATAGCTGTAGACTGCCATCTAAAGGGGAGAAAGAACACAAAGAAAACCCCCACGTATGCACTTCCTCCCACATAAAAAACCTCCACAAAGTCACAAAATTGCTCAAGAGGGGAAACCTTTCTTAAGAGGTAAGACTAACACTATACAATATGCAGCAAAGATTTGCTAGGTCAATATTCCCATAGCAAAAGAACAGACCAGAAGAACATGGACATGAAGGCCAGTGCAACCTCACTTTACCTCATCGACCAATGACTTTATCTTAGAAGTTGTCTTTCTTAAGCTTTTTTTAAGAATCAAACAATTCAGCACTAACTGATTACCTACGAATGCCAAATGGAAAGAATCCAAAGTAAACTCTTCACAGATTTTCCCCCAAAGCAGGAAGTTACGCCAAAGGTAACCACGATAGCTCTCCACAGATTTTACTATAATTTTTGCTTTCTCTCCAACCCAGCTCTTATGTACATAAAAGCTAAACCCACCCCGACAAAGATATCCTTTCTGCTAGTATGTGAGAGACAAAGGGAAGCACCACACTCCTTTGCATCATGTGTTTTAAAAAGGACTTACCCAAGCTTTCCCATTCCAAGCCCTAAGCTTCTTAGGTTATTCACAACCTTTTCTAAAACATAAACATGAAAAAAGTAATCAATCTAAAGAATCTGTATAGGTAAAAAAAAAATCTTGTTATGATTGAATAAAAGGAACTGAATACTGAAAAGGAATTTCGAATTGGTTTTTCGAAATTCACACTATCTAGATGGATTTTGAATTTGGTTTTTCATGCACAAGATATAAAGCTTTTTGCACACCGGTTGTACAACAGCCTTGGTGCTGACTATCTTTATGGCACTATAGAAGTACTTATCCTACTCAAACCGGTGCCAAGATGACAACTATTGCTGCACCAGCTTCTATAAACATAAACATGGACAATGCAAAGAGTACTAAAAGTGCTCAGAAGACAAATTTGATGATTGTACAAAGAGCGCAAAAAGAAAAAGAGAAAAGGCAAATAAACCAAACAAAGTACGGATCATCACACAATCACTCCAAAATAACGAACCATCTTTCCGACTGAGGAATGGGAAATCTTTCTCCTGTTCCATGAATACTATTTTCATTTCATCTTTCAGTTAATCCGGAAAAAGCCATCTTTTTCTTTTTCTCTCGAATTGCATCTACTTATAAACTAAACGAAGTACGGATCGACATGCAATTGAAATTCCTTCCAGTAATGAGAGGAAACAAACGAAAACAGTAATCAGAGGTTCAGTGTTCTCACCCTTCCATAGGTGTTGTTATCACCTTCTCCAATCGCTGAACTTTTCTTTTGACTCCTATACGTAATGCAATGAAGGTTAGTAAAGCAACAAAAATTGGGTAAAAAATGACATGCAAACTTGAAGTTTTTTGCCATGGGAAATCAATTCTCGTCTAATTGCAATGCCAACTTATGATATGCTTTCTTTATCTCTTGTTGAGATGTTGTCTTTTCCACGGTAAGAACCTGCAAGGAATTTGCTTACTTTTTTTATAGTTACTGGATTTGAGTCAAATTTGACAAATGCGGAGAGCACTTGAAACCAAAAGAAAACAGGAACCGTAACCATGTAATAACACTTCATTGACACTCTGATCAATCAATGGCAAAACTCAGCAAACCACTCCATTAAACAACTCAATTTGGCAACTACTACCAACAGAAACGGAAATCCTAATTGAGAACCAAAAGCTGCCTTGAAAATGAAAACACAATGGACCAAAAATACAAACCATAACTAACCGAAAATAATAATCACCTAAGGGCATTCTGTCAAACACCTGGTAGGCGTTCTCTTAAAATTGTTTTGCCACTTTCTTCATCCCCAAACTCAGTGTAAGAAAGAAGACATCTGCACCACACAATAAATAGAAGAAATTGACGGTAAGTTTAAAAAGAAAACGATGGTTCAACATGGATTGATCAGTGGTCAAAAACCTATTGACTTGCATTTCATGACATCTTTCTCTATTGACCCGCCTAAGCAAACCCAAGAAGCTCTTCCAAACGGTTATCTCAGACCTCAAAGCCCTAGAAATGAAACGCAACATTTCAATAGAAACAGAAAAGAGAAACTAACGGGTTCTATTCGGCTAATGGCGTGGCGGAGGGTTACTGGGGTTGGGTTGGCGGTGGCGTGGTCGGAGTAGTCGGTGATGAGCTTGGCACTACGGAAATTCAAGAGAGAGAGAGAGAAACTCACCGGGTTGAGACGCTGTTTGAAATTTGAATTCGTCTGAGTGAGAGAGAGAGTTTGGACGTTTAATTAGAGCCAGAGAAGAGGTTGAGCCAAGGATTGACCAAATTAGTCATTTAACCTTGGAGAATTTACTGAATTGCCATCCAAAAGTTAGTTTGTGAGGGGGATAGATTTTAGGCCGTTGGATTTGTCGGAATGGAGGATTGAGATTTGTTTGGGAAAGAATATTATATTGGAAACAAACCCTCCCATGTTATATTGATTATTATATTGATTTTATTCTGGGAGCCTACACTATACTACTAAAAGATACCAAGCCTGCATTACACCATCCTACATTCATTTTGTTTCGACAAGTATTACGCTAGCCTCGCATTCTACCTTGATTTTCCCAAGTATTTTAACATGATGAATGATCTTGAATCATTAGAGAATGCCAAGGTGGCGCAAAGAATCTAAAAAGTAATTTTACATTGAGGAAGACACATTAGGATATCAAGATGGTACCTTACGTAAAAATTCTATCCAGATCATCAAAGCTTCCAATGTTATCCCAGCCATAGTCAACAAAGTCACTTTGCTCCCCATCATCAAGCTAATTCTAAAAAATACTGGAACTTCCATCTAGTTGAGACGTTGCATCTGTTGAAAAATTGAATCTTATTAAGATCAAAACCTAAAAACCACGGTAGGATTTCTTTTGATTCAATTTCCATCAAAATGAAAGATACTTTCTTAACTTACCACACCTAGAGGAATCAATTTCGGTGATTTCAGTTAAATCCTTAGATACTTCAGTTCCCATGGAATCCTGATGAGTTTTGGAGGCATGTGATAGAGACAAATCAGGCCATGGTTCCATCCTACATTGTCCTGCAGAAGTTCCCTCGGTGGAGTCGTATCACAAAGCACCCTCTTGTTTATCCCCGGCGTAATCATTGTTATTAAGAGATTTATTCTGCACAGGTGGCTTAGCATTTGTAGATTCTTGATTGCATTCCTTTTTTATGTGACCTCCATATAAACCTGGAGGTCTATATTCATTTCCCTCGGGATATGAACAATATGATCATCAGTCTCGCCCTCCTCACCCCATATTATATTGCAAACTGAAAAGAAAAACAGAGTTCAACACGAAAATCAAAGGAAAAATATTCTCCAATCAATTTTTTTTTTGGTTTGATCCGATATTCTCAAATCATGTGAACCCCTCATATTGTTCTCCACAATGACAGCATGGTAAAGAAAATTCTTGATGAAAAATTCTAATTGGGGACCTTTAGAGTTTCACCACACACATAATAAATATGTGAAATTAACACAAAATAGACAAGAACCGGAAATGGTTCTATTTAAAGCTAGCTAGTCCACCTTATTCCTTGGCCATTCTAGTGAGGCCAACCCGGGCGACTAGTAAGAAAACATAGGTTAATCAGTCGGGTATTAGGAGAAATGAGTCGCTAATGAATGGCTCTACCAGCCATTCTAAATTCATCTTAACAGAATGACGAGGAAAGCTTTCTTCTTATCGTTCATAAGAGGAGGCATTTTTAAGGAAAGCACAAGATATAATTCTCAGAAACACCTCACTGGGGTTTAAAGACATTCGTTTTCGACAACGAATTGAGGATCTCTTCTTAAGCTGAAATGTGCAATCTTTGATCCAAAATCGTGTCCATGCAAATGAAATTAGGATCTCTAATTAAGCTGAAATGTGCAATACTTGGTTCCAAACCCCTGTCCACACATATAACATGGCCTGCAGTTTTTATGTGAAGCTTGGCAATGCAAGTCAGAAGCTCGAAAACAAATGCTGTGTTTGGTTTGGTTTTTGAAAAAAATTTCGAAAAATAGTAGGGGTAATAAGTGGAGAGAGATAGAGAGAGAAATGTTGGAAGTAGGAGAAATCTAGGAGAAATTTTTCGAAAAAAACTTTTTCAAAACTAAAGAGAACAAGGCATAATCCGAGAATAGGTCTTCATTATATATGCCCAAACCTGCTTCCGGA
The DNA here is from genome assembly GCA_025413875.1 of Rhododendron molle. Lineage (NCBI taxonomy): Eukaryota > Viridiplantae > Streptophyta > Magnoliopsida > Ericales > Ericaceae > Rhododendron > Rhododendron molle. Next base: position 26,658,308 of record CM046400.1, on the reverse strand, counting down.
AAAGGTTGCATATATATCTTTGTTTGTATTTGCATACCGAGTACACATATGAACACGGATAAACAATGTAAGGTACTCAAGTACTCACCATATCCATAACAAAAATCAGATGAATAGCCACAAAAGCAAGCAAGACATGATTCAATCAAGACAGGTTGGTGACACGCACACAAAATAGGCAAGAAATCCTAACCACAGCCCATAGCATCTTTGGTTACTACTTACTACTGAATTCAACTACCAAAGCAGAATTGAATTGTTGATGATCCTATCTAATCACTGTTAGTAATTCCATATGAAGTGCAGAATGGAAGCCCAAGAACAATTAGGAGTAAATCAACTCTGAAAGCATTTGCAGTTCAACGAATGTTCTTTTAGGCAGTAAAACACATCTAATTCGCAGAATTAACTTTTCTACTCCTTCCAACCACACATGGGCCCAAAACCAGTGAATAGTTAGACTCCAAATCACTAATAAGGACAAGAATTTCATAATACAATTCTTTTTAACTAGCGTCATATGAACAACGAAACCCTAATAGAACAATGAAACCCTTATAAAACAATTAGGTGGGAAAACAGTACATACGCAACCATTATGAGAAGAAATTCAACTGCTTTATAAGACAAAAAGCTAGAGATCACAGCGAATTATATCTTCTGCCATCAAATAAAGAAATAATCAAAATTTCAAAGCTCACATGGAGTTTAATAAACTAAGTTAGGAAAACTTACTATTCAGGGTTCATTGCCGTATATGCTATGAAAATCGCCCCAACCTTTTGACGATAGAGGTTTATGTCTTTCCAGCGAGAGTTGGCTGGATATTTGTGATCGCGCAGAGAGAGAGAGAGAGAGAGGAGAGAACGATATAGAGATAGGAGAGAGGGGTTGGCCTGGGGAAATACCTGTTAGAGAGAGAAAGGAAACGCTGAAATAGTGGATTAGGGCTTGAAGAGTTATACATATCCAGGGGTAAACTTGTAAACTAACATACTCTTACCATGTCTTGGTAAATAGTTTCGGTCATGCCATGAGGGTGGTGATTTCAAAACTTCATACCATGTATCGGTGAAATGACCGAGTCCACTCCTCTTTCCCGTAATTTTCCCTTTTTGAATTTGTTTCGCCGACGAGAGCTGCTAATCCCCCCCTCCCCTGACACACACCCCTCCCCGGCCCCACCTCCCTTTACCCTAACTACCCCTGCCTCCCTCCCTCCCTCTCTCTCTCTCTCTCACAGTTGCTCCTTTTTTTTCTTTTTTTTTCCTTTTCTTTCCCGTTTGTCTTTTTTTTTTTCATTTTAGTTAATTAATTTATCTTAACAATGAATAATAAAAATAACTTCTAATGGGAAATTGGAACACTGAATTCTTAAATTATATTTTTTTAATTTAGAAAGGGTGTAATTTATAGAAATTAAATAAATAAGATAAAAGTAATTAAATAAATAAAGAAATTATAAAGTGGGCACAGTAGCCCCTACCCACACCACTAAACGGCAACGTTTTGGTTAAAAAAAAATTCTTACTTTCAATTTGCAATTCTGTGGAGCAGAAATGTGATTATGAGAGCCCTAGAGACAAATTTTGATTATGTCTCTTTAGAATAATATGATCAGAATAATAAGATCTTCATACCCGTTCAAACGGATTAAAAATTAAAGCACTTAATTTTTTTGTGACTGTTTATATATTATAATATATATATAAAGAGAAGAAATAAAGAGGAAAAAATATAATCAAAAGAGGAAAAAATTTCAAACGGAAAAGAAAGGAAAAAAAATAAAGAGGAAAAAAAAGATAAAAAGATTTCAAACTGGATAGAAATAAAAGGAAATCAAGCGGAAAAAAAAAAAAGCAAATCGGAAAGAAAGAAAGAAAAGGGAAAAAAAAAAGACTTTCTTTTTCTCTCGAAACTAAAAAGGTTGAAAAATGAAAAAACTATATATTTTTGTGATAGTTTAAACTGTATAAAGATGTTGAAAAATTAAGTGTTTCAAAATTCAATCCGTATGAACGGGTGGAAAGATTTTAGTTTTCTGGTCATTTTATTCTAAATGATCATAATTAAATTTTGATTGTTGGGCTCTCGTTGATTAACCCTAAGAAAGTCGTAGAATCAAATATCTCTTAGGGTTAATCAATGAGAGTTCTAGAAATAAAATTTAATTATGACCATTTAGAATAAAATGATCAGAAAACTAAAATCTTTCCATCCGTTCAAACGAATTAAATTTTGGAATACTTAATTTTTCAACCTCTTTATACAATTTAAACTACCACAAAAATATATAATTTTTTCATTTTTCATTATTTCACCATCAATATTAGGCTCGTTTGATAGGTTTCGTTGAGTAGATTTCAAAAATATAAAATTTATTTTAAAAAAATACGTCAAAAAAAAGTTATTACCATTTAAAATTTTATAACAAAAAAATAAAATGAGAGAGAGAGAAGAAGGGCTGGGGGTAATTTGAGAAAAGTGGAGTGGGGCCGGAGGGCGGTGTGTGTCAGGAGGGGGGATTAGCAATTTACTTCGCCGACTCAAAATTCAGAATTTTTGAATTTGTTTGGGAAGGCAACTGGCTACAACTGTTCGAAGTAGAAGAGTGGGGCCCATTTACTTTCCACGTAGGATCGGGGGAGAAGTCGGTTTCTTTACCTTGATCGCAAAGAAATATTGACACAATTACGTAGAGAACCCTAGAACTTGATTCGTCTCACAAAGTACTCCCTTAATGAGTTAGGCTGCGTTTTTTTACGCTTAACTTATTTTTCTCCCCGTTGAAACTTAAATGAAAATAAATTCAGTTCATCCATTCTTCTAAATTTAAACTTAATTTCTTAACACACACAAAATTACAATACAAGTTAAGTTTAAGGATAGAAAATAAGTTAAGTTAGAAAAATGGACTGAATTAAAAAAACAAGTTAAAGTTTAAGTTAAGTGTAAAATAACACAACCTTAATGTTACTTTTTGAATGGCCTGGCAAACAAACCAAATAGTAGTTTTTTTTCATCAAAGAACCAAACAGCTTGAGCTCGATTCGAATAAATTTGTTTGCAAAAAATTAATGTTTTAAAATCCGTAAAGAGACTGGAGTGAACCGGTAAAGGGGGTGGACAGGTTGTTCAACCATAATAGAATCAACATTGAACTAGTGACGTCGTAAATATTTTTAATATATATAATTAAAAAATAGGTATTAATGGAAAACATATACAACCACCACTAAGCACTAAGCAATGATATTGACACTCCCCATTTTACCAATGGCACTCCCCTTTTTATCTTGTAGTGTGTGAATTTACAAAATAGTCCATGTTTTTTGTGAAAGTGTATTGCATTGAGGGGTAAGTTAGTAAATTCAACCAACTAAAAGACAATAGGGGAGTGCTATTGGTAAAAAGGGGAGTGGCAATATCATTTCTATTGATCTAATAATGAAGTATTACAAAATATTATTATCAAGAAAAAGTCATTTTTTATTTTATTCCTTCGTACTAATGCTAGTGTGTGTGGAATCGGAATACACACTACTTGAACCTGACTATTGTGGCTGGAGTGTGGAATACACACTACTTGAACCTGACTATTGTGGCTGGAGTGTGGCAGGACTGGGTCGTCGCCTACTAGAGTCGTGGAACAGTGGAAGAAAGGGAGAACTGGACGTGGGTTTGATTTTTGCCCTAGCTACTAATGCGAAGATTTTAAACTTCAGTAGAGAGCCGAACGGTTATGGAAATCAGAGAAAGCATTATCCAGAACCGAAAATAAATACTTCTTGTTTAAGGAAGACAATTTCAAGTTCAAAAATATTGTGTTTACGCAAATAATTTTTCTACCAATATGAATCTTGTTTGATAGATCTTATCCAGATTTTTTATACGGTGCAAAAAAAAAAAGATAATTTGTTATTTACATTATTTTTGAGTTCATGAATAAAGAGGATGGATATTTAAATATTTCTATTTTTTAAGAAAGTGTTCTGGAACGGGGCCTAAAGACCTCACTATGGAAAGATGTTTGGGCTCCAAGAAATTATACTTTTGGAGCACGGAATAGTGTCTATGCTCCCTCTCAAATAACATACATGTGGGACTGACAAGGTGGACCCACAAATAATGTGGGTTCAACATTTTATATGAAATGGAGCACGGACATTATTCCGTGCTCCATGACTACTTGGTTCAGCAAATGCAACAGTTTCTTGGTTGGTCCGACGGGAGCAAGTGCCGGTCTCCAGTTCAACCGGTTGAATCAGCCTGATTTTTAAAACATTGCGACCCCGTTCATTTTGGGATTTTGGATTTGTAGATAATGAGTATAAAATGAAATAGAATAATGATTGAAAATAGAGGTAATAATACGACAGAGATAGAAAAAAAATGAAAGTAATGAATGGAGAGAAATCAAATAATGATTAGAATTCAAAATCCAAAACCTTTTAAACGAACAGGGTCTGCTGGATTGGTCTAGTTCCATAAGAATCCAATAATCAAACCATTTCTAGCAGTTTTGAAAAAATGGGTACTGAAACCTAACACCAATATAGAATTAACCATAACCAAATTGTCATTCGCACCGGTTTCGGTTCTACCCTATTAGTATTCAAACATTTTTATAAAATAGGATATTGGTAAACATAACCACAAAATTGTTCATTAGAATACCATGTACTTCATTAAACACTTCGAATTGGATTTGGATTTTGAGGCTTTTTTTACAAATTGGACTTTAATTACTGTTTAGTGTGGGTCCCTATTGTACACCACAATTTACTTGGGTAAATATTAAAAACGGAAGGGGAATTTAATTAGCCATTCTTTTTACCCTAGTTATTTAGGTATGTATCCTAATGTGTTTAAATACTTATCTTTTCGTTCTCAAATTCAATTAAATTCTAAACTATCCTTTCTTTCTCATAATTTTTCAAATCTTTCCTCTCTCTTTTTTTTTTATTTTTTCTAATTATCTCAATTCTCTCTCCTCTTTCAAACATTTCTCTCACCCCATCTTTTGAATTTTTTCTTTCTCCTAATCTTCTCTCTCATATTTCCATTCCCCCTCGTACAAAAACGAATGTGTAAGCTGGAAAATATAGCAAAATATGATCAATTCACAAAACATAGCAAAACCTGATCAAGATAAATGAACAAAACAAGATCAATTAAAAAACATGACAAAATCGAAAAAATGGCAAGTTTCGAGAAGTGTATGTTTTGATCGAGGTAAACAAACAAAACATGATCAAATAAAAAACATAACAAAAATCAGAAAACATGACAAGTTTTGAGAAGTGTAGGTTTCAATCGAGGTGGATGAACAAAACATCATCAATTCACAAATATGACAAAAATCGAAAAACATAAATAATATCTAAAACTAATATTCCGGCAATGAAATCCTTATTTGCATAACACTACTGAACATGATGAATTTGCAAACACTATGAACAAAAATGATAACATTTTTTTTTATTGGCTACAAACATGATAACTTTTGAGATCCATATTGATTATTACCCAATAAAAAGGGAGAGGTCTGATCGGTGGTGATGGGGAGTCATTGGGGACACAACAAACACAAAACCCCACACCACTTGCCTCTGCCTCTTGATCCTCGAAAACGATCCTCCTTGTGAAATAATAAGAGAGAAGAAATATTGTAATGAATTCGATAATAAACTGTACAATGAGGTTCCTATTTATACAAGGCGAGGGAGCCCAACTATGGAAAGAGAATCAATCTAATTACAATCAAATCATAATCAATTACAATAATAAGAGATCATATCAAATCATATAATATCATAATCATATCATATCATATCAAGATATGATTAGGATATTATATGTTTTGATATTCTAACATCCCCCCTCAAACTCAAGGTGGTAGTGCAGACACCAGCTTGAGTTTGGATACCAAGTCATGAAAACGTCCAGGAGGATGAGCCTTTGTGAAGATGTCCGCAGTCTGATCGGATGAGGATACTGATAGAAGGCGAACACTACCCTGAACAACATGTTGTCGAATAAAGTGACAGTCGATCTCAATATGTTTGGTGCGATCATGAAACACATCATTGCGGGCAATCTGAATAGCACTCTGATTATCACAACAAAGAGTAGTAGCAGTGGAAGGAATAACACCCATGTCACTGAGGAGCCAGCGAAGCCATATCAACTCTTGAGTAGTGTCAGCAATAGCACGATACTCTGCCTCAGTACTAGAATGAGAAACAAGAGATTGCTTCTTACTTCGCCAAGAGATGAGAGAGTCACCAAGAAAGAAGCAATAACCTGTGGTAGAGCGACGATCAGTGGGGTCACCAGCCCAATCAACATCAGAATATGCACATAACTCAAGGGAGGATGTGCTGAATAGTAGAGGCCATGAAATAGAGTGCCTTTGACATAGCGAAGAATTCGAAGAACAGCTTGAAAATGAGGCGATCGAGGAGCAGACATGAATTGGCTAACTATGTGAACGGCATAGGCAATGTCAGGCCGGGTGACTGTAAGATACACAAGACTACCAACCAATTGGCGATAAAGAGTGGCATCAGGGAGTGGTGTGCCATCCAGAGGAGTGAGTCGAGTGGTTGGCTCAAGTGGTTTAGATGCAGTCTTGTTGTCGGTGATACCAGCACGACTAAGAAGATCAGAGGCATACTTAGCCTGAGTGAGATAGTAGCCATCGGATGTAGATGAAATCTCAAGACCTAAGAAATAGCTCACAGTACCCAGATCCTTCATCTGAAATTGCTTGCTAAGGAAGGCTTTGAGATCATAAATATCAACATTATCATCGCCAGTAATAATCATGTCATCAACATAGAGAAGAAGAAAAATAATACCACGTGCAGACTTCCGGATAAAAAGTGCAGAATCATACTGGCTAGAAGAGAATCCAAAATTTTGAATAGTGTTGCTGAATTTGGCAAACCAGGCACGTGGAGCTTGCTTGAGACCATAAAGAGCGCGATTAAGTTTACACACTTTATTCGGGGGATGATTATACCCAGGTGGAGGCTGCATATAAACTTCTTCAGTAAGATCACCATTGAGAAAGGCATTCTTGACGTCCATCTGATTTAGATTCAACTTACATAAGGCAGCAATCGCAAGTAAACTCCGAACAGAAGTGAGACGAGCAACTGGTGCAAAAGTTTCCTCATAGTCAATACCATACTCTTGAGAAAAACCCTTTACAACCAGACGAGCTTTGTAACGCTCTATAGAGCCATCAGAGCGAGTTTTTATCTTGTAAACCCACTTAAAACCAATAGGAGTCTTGCCAGGAGGAAGGTCAATGATATCCCAAGTGTGTGTTTTATCTAAAGCCTGTAATTCTTCTGTCATTGCTTGCTGCCAAAGAGGGTTAGAACTTGCCTCACGGTAGGAGTGAGGTTCATGCTGAGAAAGAATAGTAGAGAAACAATGATAATCACGAAAATGAACAGGTACTTCCCTTACCCGAGTAGAGCGACGAAGTGGTGAATCATCAAATAGAGGTGGTGCAGGAAGCTCAGTAGGAGGAGAGCTAGGTAATGTAAAGGGCTCATTCGGAGCGGAACCAAAATGTGAAGGCTCGGAAAGGGATGAGCCAGAAGGTGTAGGAGTAGAGCTAGGAGGTGCAGAAGTAGGATCATCAAATAGAATCGACGCCTCGGGATAGACCGTAGAAGAAAGCTCAGAAGAACCTGTATCAACATCATCAAGAAATATATCTACAGAAGGGTCAGTGAAAAACGATGAAGTAGACATAGGGGGTAAGTGAAACTTGGACATGGAAGAGAACATTTTGTGTTCCCAAAATATGACATGCCGAGAAATGCGAAGGCGTTGAGAAGAGGGATCCCAACATTTGTATCCCTTATGCTCAATCGAATACCCTAAGAAGCAACAGAGACGAGCACGAGGTTCCAATTTTGTACGCTCATGGGGTTGTAAGAGAACAAAACAAGCACATCCAAAAACCTTAAGGAGATCATAGGCGGGCAATATACCATATAATCGTTCATAAGGTGACTGATTCCCAATGGTAGGGGATGGGACACGATTAATGGTATAGACAGCAGTAAGAGCAGCCTCCCCCCAAAGTCGCTCAGGACAAGAGGCATCTATAAGAAGGGCACGGACAGTATCCAAAATGTGTCTATGCTTACGCTCAGCGCGACCATTTTGTTGAGATGTGTCAGAACATGACCAATGGGGCAAGGTTCCATTTTGGCGAAGATATTTTAAAAATTCTGTCTCTTTATATTCCATGGCATTATCAGCACGAAAAACTTTGATTGGGCGGGAAAATTGAGTTTGAACCATTTTGGAAAAATCATAATAAATCTGTTGTACTTCAGATCTATTCTTCATGAGATATAACCATGTAAAACGAGAATAATCATCTATGAAAATAACAAAATATTTGGAACCGCCCATGGTAGTGTTCGGTGATGGTCCCCAGATATCAGAGTGAACTAAATCAAAGGGAGCAGAGGACATAGAGTCACTCGAAGGAAATGGCAATGCTGGTTGTTTAGCAAGTTGACAAGAAAGACAATCTACGTGTTCATCTTTTACATGTCCTAAATGTCCACTTGAAACTAGGGTACGTATTCGACCAAAAGACGCATGACCCAATCGAGAATGCCAAATACCAAGAGAATTAGAGGAATTAGATGTAACAGAACATTTTGATTGACTCACGGAATGAGTGGGAGGTGCAATGGAGTGAGATGGAATATGAAGACTGATGAGCTCATACAGGCGTCCAACCTTACGGCCTGTCCCAAGAGTTTTTCCTGTTCGAGGATCCTGCACATGACAGCCAGTAGCAGAAAATATAACATTAAGCCCAAGGTCACATAATTGACCAACAGATATCAAATTTAATGTAAGTTTAGGGATCAAATATGTATTAGATAGAGATATGGTGGAAGTAGAGATATCACCAATGTGACTGGCATGTATGTGTGAACCATCAGCTGTTTGAATGGGTGGAGTGTGAGGGGCATGCGATTTGGAGGAAAAAATGGATGAATCAGAGGTCATATGATTACAACATGCGGAATCGAAAAACCATGATGATGTACCCGTGGCAGCAGACAAGGCAGTGGAATACTTACCAGACTCGGATAAAATACCTGACTTTGAGAGAATATCTTTAAACACAAATGGCAATTCACTTTTGGTGAACCGAGTTGTAGGAGGGTATTGTTTGAGACATTCCAAAATGATACTATCATATGGCGTTATGGAAAATTGCTCCATAATGCGAACACAAACCGAAACAGCTCACCAGAGATCAGATGTAGCCAAAAAAATAGAGATCACGGTTGGCGTGAGAAGGCCAACCCAGTGTTGGTGCCGGTCGGTGAAAAAGGGGCGTCAGATGGGTTGAATTGAATATTGAAATAGCGTTGGATTTACGGCAGAGATGGATGGTAGTTTTGGAATTGGTAGATTTAGACTTAAGTCGGTTTAGACTTGCTGGAATGGGGATGATTTTGATATAAATGGAACTGAGATGGGATAAGGCAATAGGTTGTGATTATGGTCGGCAAATTAGAAACTGGTGGCAATTGGTGACTTGGTGTAGTTGGCTGCGATAGTTGAAAAATCCCGTGGACTTCGAAATTGAGGAGACCGAGAAAAAGAATGATCGGTGACTGCGGAATGTTGAAAACGGCAAGGGTAAGGCGGAAGCGACGGTAATGAAAAAGCTAAGTATGAAACCTTAGCTCTGATACCATGTGAAATAATAAGAGAGAAGAAATATTGTATTGAATTCGATAATAAACTGTACAATGAGGTTCCTATTTATACAAGGCGAGGGAGCCCAACTATGGAAAGAGAATCAATCTAATTACAATCAAATCATAATCAATTACAATAATAAGAGATCATATCAAATCATATAATATCATAATCATATCATATCATATCAAGATATGATTAGGATATTATATGTTTTGATATTCTAACACTCCTAAAATGACCTCGTGAAGAATCCTATTTGCCGCTTTCGTAGGCGAGGATGCTGAAGGCCATGGCGGCGAAGGCGGCAGCCATGGCTACCAGTACAAGATTTTCTCTTTCTTTCTTTTTTTGTTTTGCTTGATGCAAAAACCAACACCAACAAGGCCATCGCTCTTGATCCTCTGGAACAACCTCATGGCGACGGTGGTCATCGATCAAGAGAGAGATCCGAATGGATGATGGGTTTAACGGTGTTGGTCAGCAACCATTGGGTTGACGGTGATGGTGAGGTTGATCGGAGACGGTGGAGGTGATCGGCCAAGGCAACTGCAGCCATAATTGCCGGTACAAGATTTTCTCTCTTTTTTTTCTTAAAAGAGAAACATGGCCGGAGAGAGGGAGGGAGAGAGAGATGGATGGTTACCAATGATGGAGATAATATTAAGGAAGAGGGTTGCCGAAGTGGAGTTGAAGAACGGTGGCCCAGTATCGGATTTGGACGAGTTCCTCTAAAATAGGAACATAGTAAATTAGTAATTGGTTTGAAATGGGATTCTCGGATCCTGATCCATGAAATGGGGGTGGGGGCATGGTAATTAAAGAAAATTACATTATTATATTATATTATATTATATATTATATCAATATATAGAAAGGGATATAATAGGTAACATGACAATTTGAGGATGAGATCATAAGTATTCAAAATCACTAGGATGAGCACCTAAATAAGTCCTGTAAATAAGATGTCTATTTAATTTCTTCAAAACGGAACTATTTCAAGAGTAAATATTAAAAACAGAAAGAGAGAGAGAGAGAGAGAGAGAGAGAGAGAGAGAGAGGGAGAGTGAAACATAGAGAGAGAGAGTGTGGGAAACAGAAAGAGTGAGAGAGGCAGAGTGAAACATAGAGAGAGGGGGGATGGAGGGTCTATTATCTCTTGGGGGAAAACATGTTACTTTTGCAAAGGAACGATTTTTTGGCAGAACACTGTTAAACCACGTGGTTGATGTTCAAAAAGAAACCCAAACCCGATTGGGGAAACCGAACACACAATGGATTTTGAAACCAAATCCAAATCCTTCAAACGAACAAAGTCTTCGAAGTCTCAACAAAAAGAGTGATTTACTTATATATCCCTTCGACTTTACGCAAAAGTTCAGTTTGGTCCTTCAAGTTTCAATTTCAACAAATAAAACCTTTAATTTGAATATTTGTTCCAATGTCATCCATCCGTTGGGTGCCGTTAAAAATTTGAACGAAAAGTGAGTATGTGCCCATCACGTGGTCTTTCCCAGGGGCATATTTGCTTATTCCCTTCCTTCCCCTCAAGTCTTATGGGTTTCCTGCTCCTTTTTCAATCCTCCACACTCCATTCCCGAGAGCAATTTTGTTCACCTTCCTAAAATGAGGGTGAACAAAACTCTCTCTTTCATTGGCTAAGAGAGGGGGGACCACACTATTAACTTAACCCAACCCAACCCCAAGTAACCTTTTGTTCTTACTTTCAAAATACCCCCTGAACAAGTTTATTTTTTTTACTTCTCCTCCTCCCTCCTGAACGACGCTTATTTTCTAAACAGACGAAAAAAAGCCTTAATCTCTTCTCTCGACAACGATGACGGAAGAAGTAGAAATTGGAGTCGCAGATGACGTTAACCCCGTCGAACAGAGCTCACTTTAAGCTTCGGATGGTGAAGCCCTATCTCTTCTCTCTTGAAAAAAAGAACAATGATGGCAGAAGAAGAAGAAATTGGTGTCGCTGTTGAATTTGAACCCGTCGAACAGAGTTGGCTTCATATTCCAGGTATGCCTCAAATTCTCTTCACAGAAATTTTGTTATTTCTCTGCTTGTATGTATTCGTCCAAGGTTTTAAGTTAAACCTTTGAAACATATGTTTACAAGTTTGGGTTGTAGGATAATGCTCTATTTACCTTTTGATATGTAGACTTGATGAAAGAATTTGAATTTGAAGATTTTATGAATCTGGGCTCAAGTTATGATAAGAAAGCTCATGAAATAGATGAAAGGGATAATGGGTTAGTAGATGAGGTTGAGGTTGCTGTGCCACAGTGTGGAATGATTTTTGATACTGCTGATGAGGCTTACAATTTTTACAATGGATATGCAAGAAAAATTGGTTTTAGTGTTCGGAAGCAGAGGACAAACAAAAGTAAGGCTGATCAAACTAAAATTTTGCAACAAGTACTTGTTTGTTCATGTGAAGGGACATACAAAAAAATCAGGACTCCTAGAGAAAGAAGAGAAAATCGACGATTTGATTGCAAGGTATTGTTTGAGTTTAAACTAGTTGGGGATAAGTATCATGTAATTAAGTTCATGTCTAAGCATACCCATGTTCTTGTACCACCTCAGTCTGCCCATTATTTGAGATCTCAAAGGAGGATTGAGTTTTCCCAAGTTGGACTTATCGACAAAATGCACTCGTCAGGGTTCAAGCAGTCAGATATTTACTCTTACATGTCTACAGAAGCTAGAGGTCCTCAATATCTTAACTTCATACCCTCTGATTGTTATAATTTGATACAAAAGAAACGGGCTGGGTTTCTTAAAAAGGGTGATTCACAATGTCTTCTAGAGCACTTCAAGCAAAAAACTCAAGAGAATAAGTTTTTCTTCTACTCTTTTCACACTACTAATGAGAATGAAGTACATGGTGTTTTCTTTGTGATGCTAAGTCAAGAAGGGATTATGGTTTATTTGGTGATGCAATATGTTTTGACATAACATTTAGGGCAAACAACTATGATATGTTAGCATCAATAACCATGGACAAACCACGCTCTTTGGATGTGGTTTACTAGATGGCGAAACAACGGATGCGGTAATGTGGTTGTTTGTCACTTTCTTGGAGGCCATGGGAGGAAAGAAACCGGTATCCATATTTACAGATCAATCTATAGCAATTGCAAATGCCATTAGTGCTATGTTTCTAGATTCTCATCATGGATTGCGTTTATGGCATATCTATCAAAATGCTGCCAAACACTTATCCCAAGTCTTTGCTAGGTTTAAATCATTTACATCACGATTCAAAGCTTGCATATATGATGGAGAGACAATTGAAGAATTTGAAGAGAGTTGGAAAAAGTTACTTGTAGATTTTAAGCTCACCGATAATGTGTGGTTGCAAAAGTTGTATGAGTTTCGAGAAAAGTGGGCTCAAGTTTATAGTCGTGCTTATTTTTGTGCCGGAATGACTACAACACAAAGGAGTGAGAGCATTAATAAGTTTTTGAAAAAGTATTTTGGGAGTACCCTTGTTCTTCGGGAGTTTGTCGATCAATATGCTAAGGCCATAGCTAGTAGGCGTGAAAAAGAAAGGGAAGTTGAAAATAAGACGCAGCAAACGTCGCCGATCTTAGTTTCTCAGTGGTCTGTCAAGCGTGAAGTATCTGAAAAATACACGAAAAAGGTGTTCTACTTATTCCAAAAAGAATACCAACAAACTTTGGATTTGTCTTCGAAATTGGACGACGATGATGGCACAATTAGTACATATATTGTTAAGGAGTTTGGAGGGTTGGAAAAAAATTCGTAAACTTGTATATAATCCCTTGGAACATTCTGTATCATGCACTTGTCGAAAGTTTGAATTCCATGGCATTCTCTGCTCACTTCATTGAAGTTATTTCGTGACTTACAATATGAGAGTTTGCTTCCTCGGTATTATTTGAAGAGATGGACTAGGACAATGTAGATGAAGATGTTTTTGACCTTCATGGAGATTTAACTGATCCTTCACTCACAATTCGTTACAGTGGATTGTCGCAAATTTCTCAAAGAATTGTAAGTAAGGGTTCAAAGTTTCCAGACATGTCTTCTTTAACTGAGGTTGGATTTCTAGAGCTTGAAGCAAAAGTTGAATCGTGGATAAGTTCAAGGTGTGCAAATCAGAACGTTGCATCCAACAAACAAAATAGTTCAACCTTAAATGTGGATGACGAGGCACCGCTGCGAGATCCAACAAAGAGACAACGTCGATGTCAAGGTAACCAAAGAAAGAGAGGTTCATTAGAAAAGAAGAAGGCTCCATGTAAAAAAAAGGGTAAGTATACATAGAGATATATACAATTTATGTATACCAGTATTTCTTTTTATTTGCCTTTACCTTTGAAGATTTTTTTTTATCTTTGCATGTTAAGAGTTGATTGTCTAAGTTGCTATAAGTTGGTTACGTGTATGAATTTTCTTGTTGGAATTGTACCAATCATGCTATTAGGTGCTGGGAATAGTTTTTGAGAGCAGGAAGTTTATATTAGTTGCTGGAATTCGAGTCCTGTGCTGAAAAAAAATGGATTTTAGGTTGCTGGAAATAAGAATTATATGTTGAATTTGAGTTTGGTGTGTGGAACAGGATAACGTATTTTTCCCATGGCTATCAGATGGGAATTTTATCATGTGTGGCAAGTGTGCAAAAGTATATTGTTATACTTAGTTGTATGTTGTCTAATCTGGTGTCTTTTTGGACATGCAATTGACTTGTTTTTTTCTGTTCTTAAATGTGCTGAATGTTATTTTGTGGTCAGTTGGAAGGAACATGATACGAGAGTAACGGTTGCAATCCTTTCATTTTTTTTATGAGTATATCAATAATAATATTCACACGTATGGATTTATGTGTTACTCGGCAAGTTCGAAAGCGACGATGAGCACCGCGACTCCACTTAGGGAGTGAGCTCGTGTTGGTACCTTTTTGACTGGACCACGAGGTGGGTGTTCTTATTTTTAATAGCGGAAGATGAGACACTGTGTAGAGTTATTTTTCGTATTGAAATGGTTAATATTTGGCTTGAGCTCCTAAGCGAGAATATGATCGTAGCCTTAGTGGCGTTATAATATGGCCTTAGTGGCGTTATAAATATGGTCTTAGTGGCGTGGATAAATATTGCCTTAGTGGCGTAGATATGAAATTGCGGGACAGAATATTCTTGTTTAAATTGTTTGATAGCACTTGTCTTTATTGCTTCTCTTATTGTGGATAAGAGCATTCACTGAGCATGTTGATAGCTCACACCCTCACAGTGTTTTCTTTTTAGGTGCGTGACAGCACGTGGGTCCACTGCAGAGTCTCGACAGGAGTTGTTGATATAGTAGTCTAGCTTTTTGACTCTTTTGGTTATGTGCCTATTTTTGGAGCTTGTATATATTGTAAATACCTGTGGGCACGTCTTGTATGACAGTTATTTCCGTATATATGCAAGTTAAGTTTTTTTTTAGTATGTTGGACACCTGGCTGGTGTTTTTATTTGGAAAATAATTTAGCGTGGTGTTTTCCGGGATGGGGAATGTAAGTTGTATGTTGTGATGCCTTTTTTTTCCATTTTCTTTTAATCTTTGTAATTTCGGTTCTTTGATTAATAAAATTTTCTTTGCTGATAAAAAAAAGAAAAAGGAACTAAATCGTACATACAGTCCATTGCTCACTAACAGTAATTTTGGTAGAGCAAAGATGAGGAGATTTGAAGATAGAAGTGAAATACTTTTCTGTAATAAATTAGTATGAATGTTTGTATCGCAAAAAAAATAAAAGATTAGGAATTACGGTTTTTTTTTTGTACAAAAAAAAGGTATTACAGTATTGCAAGAGAGAAGGTAATTACAGTATTATAAAATTATAAATTCATGAAATTAATAAGCCGTTCAGGAGGGAGAGGGAGAAGTATAAAAAATAAACTTGTTCAGGGGTATTTTGAAATGAGAAAAAATTCTTTCCACCTTAGGTGGAAACTCTATGGTTTCCACCACACATTGCGGGTCCCGTTGTGTATTTTTTCCAGTAATCTGAACCGTTCAACTTGTAGGACCCGTATAGTAGTACATTCACACCAAAAATCATATTTATCGGATATCGATAGATATATTAAAAATTAAATCTTAGTTTAAAAAATAGACGGTTATGGATAGTTTAACTTTAAACTTATCTACCGTCAATTTTTTTAAACCAAACTTCAATTTTTTTATACCTATCCAACTCCGATAAAGCTAATTTTTAGTGAATATATACTACTTTGCGAACCCTACAAGATGAACGGTTCAGATTACTATAATATACGCACGGTGGGGTCCACAATTAATGGTGGTGGAAAACCCCACTTTTCAAGCGAAAATACTTCACCAGTTCAAGTGGACCTTCTTCTTCGTCGTTGGGTTCATTGAAATACGAGACTGGGTAAAACTCATGGGAGGGAAGAATCGAAACAACCTATTAGGAGAAGATCGTTCTCCTTCATTCATTCTCTCATGATCTTCGAAACCCGCTAGCCTTGCAAAGAGGATATCCATAGCATGTGAGAGCGAGAGATAACATTTGCACTTTTCACAGAGAGAGAGAGAGAGAGAGAGATACACTCTGTGGAGACCCAGATGAAGACGACGAGGAGTTCCTGCTCTCTTTTTTTCTTCTCCTTTTCTTCTCTCTATTTTGGTTTAAGTTAAGTTAAAAGGAGTGGGCCCCAGAGATGGTGTGTGACACGTAAGAATTCTGTGGCTTTGGGTGTGAAGATGGTTGTGGAGGTAGACTTATTGTTTTGAAATTAAGTACAAAAGGTTGTTGTGTTGGGTTCCCCCCTCCCCCCCCCCCCCCCCCCTCTTAGCCAATGAAAGAGATTTTCCTAGAGTTTTGTTCACCCTCGTTTTAAGGAGGTGAACAAATTTGCTCTCCTCCACTCCCTCACACTCCACGATCTAACCCAAAATCTGAGAATTCATCAACACCCCAAATCGAGTAAGACTGAGACAATCAAGAGGGAATCGAGCCCCAATCAAATTAGATCGAATTCTGAGGTGGGTAAAGAATATGAGGCAGAGGTGGATTGCTCTATTTCTGTACCTAACTGTAGATTGAGAGAGATAGAAGTTGGAAATGGAGAATTTTTCGTGATAGAACAATACAGAGATTACAATGGGATAGAGGAAAAGGGTGAGGACAATTTAATTCCTGAAGGAAATGAAGTGTTGGGTTTAAGAAAACTTGTGGCGGAGGTGGTTGCTCTGTTAAAGAAACAGAGCAAGAAGTATATGGTAAAGGGGATTGTTCAAATTCGATGTAAAGAACAAGAATCTTCAATTAAAATCCCACCTCAGCGTCTAGAGTTCTTTGTTGGACATGCGGTTACCTGTTGATTCCAATTGAGTCGACCAATTCAAAAACAGTGGAGAGTCAAAGTAATAACAACTGTCATGAAATGTGAAGCATTCCATTCAGAAAAATGCATTTGTCCAAATTGGGGGTTGTCTTAAAGAATCATGAAAGTCGTATGGATAGTTTTTTTTTTCCTTTTGTTCTTGCTTCTGTCATGAGTCTCATGATAGCTACTGTATAGCTTGTGTTCTTGTAAAGGGGTTTTATCCCTGACCTTTTTTTTTGGTAATCAAATTTTATTAGACCACCAAAAGCGCAAAAAGCTACAAAAGAACAAAGGGGCATTCCCCCGAAACAATGAAAGCAAAGCCAACAGCCGGCCTAAGAAAACTAGGCAACATGCACAGAATTGTTAAGTGCAAAAATACTAGAGTCCAACAACCAAGTATCACAAATCTGACGATTTTGGGCAGAAAACTTGATGGTAGACCAAGAGCTTGCTTTAGCTCTAACTGAGTTGAAAATTTCGGAACTCACCCCATTCACATCCCTGGATTTGTTTTGGAAGATCCTAAGATTTCGCTCCCGCCATAAAACATAAATGGAAGCTGCTAATGACAACTTATAAATTGTATCTCGAAGACTTGTACCCCCCCTATTCTGGACAGCCCATTTCAACTCTTGAGAGAATAGCAGAAGAGGCTTATCTAAACCATTCCGAGCTAAAATTTGCCGCCAAATCGCAGAAGAAAAACAGCATTCAAAGAAGAGATGTGTATGAGACTCCACCCCATTTTGGCAGAGAGAGCATTGAGGAGAGACCTCCATACCCCAGCTTACTAATCTGTCCTTGGTAGACAATCGTCCCAAGATAGCTATCCACGCAATAAAGCTCCATCTGGGCACCGCTTGGCCAAACCACACCAGAGTATGCCAAGGTTGAAAGGCATTTCTATGCCTACAAGCTTCCCAAGCCGACTTGGCTGTAAAAATACCATCCTTTGTAAGAGTCCAAACAACCTTGTCAGAGCTGGATGGATTAGGAAAAAAATCAATTGGTGTTTCCCTAATAATCTCCATAATAAATCTGTTACGTTGCCTTGGCCATTTCCAGAAACCTTGATCAATAATGGAGTCCACTTTTGTTCTTAACGCTCTCCCCCTTTGAGCCACAACAGCCTCGCCATACCTCTTATACAAAGCACCCAAAGGATGCCAATTATCTGTCCATAGAAACGTCTCTCTGCCATCACCAATGATGTATCGAATCCAATCTTGACAGGTAACACGCAGCTTCAACAATTTCCTGACGACCCAAGAAGCCTCACTAGGAATTTTATCCCTGACCTTGTTTTCTTTGTTGGAGCTTAATAAATTTCTGCACTTATCAAAAAAGAAAAAACAGTGTGGAGGAGGAGAAATATAACGATGAAAATGATGAGGCCGATTTCTGAAATCATGAGGCCAATTTCTATTCCGAGTGCTGTGGCGCCGATCGTCGAGATGAGGCAAAGCTCTCCGCCTTTGAGAGCTCTCTGAAATCCCATCAAGCAACCTTTTTTTTTTTGATGTTGTAGCTCTAAGATGATTCTCAATAGAGATAGGGTTAGGAAGGGAGGAGAATGAACAAATATGCCCCTGAGAAAGATCACGTGATGGGCACATACTCATTTTCCGTCCAAATTAGTAACGACGTCTAACGGATGGATGACATTGGAACAAATTTACAAATTAAAGGTTTTATTTGTTGAAATTGGAACTTGAAGGACCAAACTGAACTTTCGCGTAAAGTCGAAGGGATATATAAGTAAATCACTCCAACAAAAATTAACACAAAATAGTATAGACTACCACCCCACATATTCTAAATCAAATACACCCATCATTATACAAAAAATGTTGAACAGTAAAAAATAATTTTTCTAAAAATAGTTTTGAAACTAATAAAAACTATTTACTAGAAATAGAAAATGGTTTTTGAAATTTTTTTCTGGGAAAAAAACTATTTTCTAAAAGTAATACTCCCTCCGTCCCATTTTCATCGTCCAATCTCGGGATACTACAAATTTAAGAAAACATCATAATTATCTTTTTAAATTTCATATTTCCAATAATACCCTTGAGTGATTTTTGAAGTTAATGACAACAAATATTAGGCGCCAATTTGGATGAAAATTGGCGCCCCCAATTTGAACTTAAAACTGGAGTCTAGTGGGGGTGTCAATCCCAGAAAATATGGCGGTGAAAAAGCATAAGAGTACAAATTTAAAATTCAAAGCTTACACAAATTTCAAACTTCCCCCCCTTTTAGACTTCCTTTATTTAAACTATTCTTCCTGACTTTTCTTTTCCAAACTTGCTCCACCTTACCGAAACTCCCATCTCCCTTGCACCTATAATTCTCTAGCTCCACCATTTTTTTTCCTCCGTAGTTGAATCTCTACTCTTTTTTCCTTCTCCACAACCTTCACCTTTTCAGCCACATATGGAATCAGAGCATCAAAATTCCTCTATCCATTCCAAGAGAAAAAGGGTTCTAACCAATGAAGAACGTCAAGCAATCTTTGATATTCTAGTGGAAAGAAGTGATAATGGGAAGGTAACTGGTGCTTTGTTCAAAGAAATTGCTGAATCATTCTTCGTTTGTGACAAAACTGTTCGTAGGATTTGGGAGCAAGGGTTAGCTTGTGTTCATAATGGGTCCATGGTTGATGTATCATCCAAATTGCAAGAAAGAGTTGGTCGAAAACGAATTCAAATCAATGCGAACCAGTTCACTAGTGTTCATTATCGTCAAAGATCAAATATTCGCTCACTGTCAGCGGCCTTAAAGGTTTCAAAATCTACACTTCATAGGCGAATCAAAGAAGGCGTAATTCGGCCACATATGAATGCTTTAAAGCCTTATCTCTCGGAAGAAAGTAAGAAAGCAAGACTTCGATTTTGCTTATCAATGCTTGAGCCAAATACTCTTGAAGCACAACCGATGTTCAAAAATATGTACGACTATGTGCATATTGACGAGAAATGGTTCTACATGACCCGTGAATCAGAGCGGTATTATCTTCTCTCCGAAGAACCCAAGCCGCACCGTACTTGCAAAAGTAAGCGATTCATAACCAAAGTCATGTTTTTGGCAGCGGTTGCTCGACCTCGCTTTGATGCAAATCGAAATCCAATTTTTTCTGGCAAGATTGGAATTTTTCCTTTCACCTATAAAGAACCTGCCAAGAGAAGTAGCAAAAATAGAGCAGTTGGTACGTTGGAAACGAAGGCCATTGCGGCGGTAACCAAAGAAATTACTCGCTCGTGCTTGATAGAAAAAGTCCTACCTGCTATTAGATCCAAATGGCCGCGTTCGGGTGCAGTGGAGACCATCTATATACAACAGGATAATGCAAGACCACATATTCATGGATCGGATCCCGAATTTCTTGAAGCTGGAAGTCGAGATGGATTTGATGTGCGCTTATCGTTTCAACCTCCAAGTAGTCCGAATATGAATGTTTTGGATCTTGGGTTCTTTAGGTCGATTCAATCATTGCAACATCAACAAGCGCCGTCAACTATCGACGAACTTGTTGATGCCGTAGAGAAATCCTTCGAAGAATTGTCACCGGATAATCTCGATCGTGTGTTTTTATCATTGCAAGCTTCCATGATTGAGGTAATGAAAGTTTATGGAGATGACAACTACAAATTGCCACACATCGGAAAAAACCATCTCATTCGAAATGGCACTCTTCCTACGCAACTTCATTGAGACCGTGCTATTGTGGAAAATGCACTACTTCATTTGCATCAATGAGCCCATTCATGGTCAGTTCATCATCTTCATCTTCTTTTTTTTCTCTATTTTGCCTTTTTAGCTATTTTTTCTTAATCTTATGCTCGGAGTAACAAAAGTACTGCTCCCTAATCAATTTTATTAGAGCAATAACCTGTTTTCTTTTTGTGGTTTATTTTCCCTTTTTTTCTCTTCCCAGATTAAATTTCCACAGAAGCTTTTGCAAAGTTTGTCTCCAAGAGCTGCTTTAATGGAATTGCTCAAACTCATGTTCTTTTGGGAAATCAGGGAAAGCTAATGGCAATGGACTATGGAATGGAGTCAAATGGACTTTGTTGTTGTCTTCTTTTATTTTTGTTATTTTGTGAAATCATGGAAAGGTAATGGCAATGGACTGTGCACTATGGAATAGAGTTAAATGGACTTTGTTATTGTCTTCTTTTGTTTTTGTTGCTCTTGATTTTCTGCCATAGTCGTTGCATGTAAATCTTCACTTTCGATAGTAGAATGAAGCTTTTACAATGAATCTCAGGTAGATCAATTCCATTGCCCTGTTTTTTTATTGTGCTTAGTGTACTGAATTCCAAAATTTTAGAGAAGGGTAAAATGGGAAAAATAAAAAAATTTGTACCTTTGTCTTTTCAAATGGACAATCTTTTTGGGACACAAAAAAGAGGAATTTTGGACGATGAAAATGGGACGGAGGGAGTAATATTTTAGTAAAATGAGTTTTTTTTTTCAAAAATATTGTTCGAAAAGAAAGAGAGAGAGGAATAGGACAGAGAGATAGAACATTTTTGTATAATATTTGGTGTATTTGAATGAGAATATGTAAGGTTTATTAAATTTGGTTATTGTCAAAGAGTTGTTAGTTTTTGTTATCGAAAGCTCAAAATTTGATTATTTCTAAAAAGGTTGTTAAGTTTGATTATAGAATTGTAAGCCATATTTTGCACCAATATTATTAAAAAAAATTTACTCTTAATTATACTATAGCATTATGGATACTCTTAGTATTGCACTTTAACAATGATGGATTTCGAATGATGAAAATATGGACTGAATCTGCCAATCCGAAATGTAAAATCCAGATATTGCCTTTTTTTTTTTTTTTTGCTCTTGATGGTTTCTTATTTTCTTATGACATATAATCCTTAAAAAAAAAATTGGAACCAATTCGTGACTCACGGATTGGATTGGAGCTGAACCGAACCGTGAAACTTTTGGCCCGGACACGAATTGTGTTTTTTAAAAATCGTGACTCGTGGATTAAGATAAGATCCCACAATAATGACAAATTTGAAAAGAGTTCAAGAAAAAACAACGGCTAAAATTTATCAATCATTCTACCTTCACACCTAAAAACACATTCAATCACACACCCCACTCACAATATCAGTGTATATGAGATCCACCTCTATTCTGAGTATGAATGTGTAATTGAGTGTGTTTTTAAATACGAAGTTAGAATTTCCAAAAATTTATTCCCAGAGAATGTTAGACTTGCGTCAACGTCCATCGATTTAATACGTGTAAATAAATCCCAAACTCTCCGCGGGCCGTCACCCACCACACCTATAAAGGGGTAACGCGTGGTATTTTCAACTCAATATGCTGTTGGTTTTCATGTCAAAGCGCAAGCAGTCCGTGGCAAACTTGTTTCCTTTTCGTGACGTGCGAGCCGGAGGGCTAACAGGCCCTCCCTAAATTATGGGTTAGGAATTTGTTAGGATCTCATCTCACGTCTCCATGCGCTAATTAAATTTCTGATCTATAACAAAAAGTAAATTTCGTTGATTGAGATTTTACAGCATCGGCCTACGCATCGATATCTATGAAATGAATTAATGAATTCCAATCATGTTTTGAGAGACTCGGGACGGTCTTCATTCCACGGGCACAACAAGTCCTTAGCTCGTAATTCGACTTATTCAAAGATTATTTAAACATCGGATTCGCAAAGTGAAAGTGAACAACTTGGATAAAAATAACTTTGACCACGATGCAAAGTTATTTACTCGGACCTGAGCAATTAGTTTCAAAAACTTCCAAGTGCGTTGCCAACCACATTGAAAATCGACCACGCTGCTGTATCGGGCATTCGTTCGACGAGCTCTAAATATTAACGATTCCGATCATAATTGTAGGCTCGAGAAGGGCCCACAAATAGCTCAAATTGGACCAGAGTGGAGCTCCAGTCCCTTTTCCTCCTTGCTACGCCGTTCTATATAAAAGAGGTTTCTCACCTGCCTTAACTACCCAAGACGAAAAAAGAAACCAAACCCCATGGAAGATGGAAGACATGATTACTCAATAAACAGCAACAACAACAGAAACGAGGAGGCATTATATCCAACACCAGAAGGCCTAGAACTAAAGAGCTTCAAGTCATTTCTCACGTGGGTCTGTCTAGACCAGTCCAACAAGTGGAGAGCCGGGCTCTCGGCCTCGATCTTCTTCGTCCTGGTAATCGGGGTTCCGATTGTTTCCCACTTCGTGTTCTCGTGCTCCAGTTGCGATGCGAAACACAGGAGGCCTTACGACGGAATCGTTCAGTTGTCTCTGTCTTTCATAGCCACGCTTTCGTTTTATAGTCTGTCGTCCTTTGCTCATACGTATGGGCTTCGGAGGTTCTTGTTTCTTGACAAGTTGGGGGATGCTAGTGAGAAGGTCAGACAAGGGTATACTCAACAGCTCCGTGTAAGTTTCTCCCTCTTTTTTACAACTCATGTCCGGGCTACCATACGACACCTCGACCACCTATTTAGTGTGTCAATTTCACCGTTCACAAATCATCAATGTGAGTTTACTAAATCTGATTTTGAAACTTACAACAACCAAACATAGATTGGACACTTCAATTTTTGTGTTCAAATTTTGGTACTGCAACCATTAATTGTGTGTGTTGAAATAAATTTGTGTGTCAGCTTGACAGGAATCAACTAAATGAGCCGATCAAACCCTTACCGATATCTACATGCGTTAATTTCTTACGGGACCCCTTAAAAACATACTCTAAATATATATATATATATATATATATATATATATATATATATATATATATATATATATATATATATATATATATATATATATATATATATATATATATATATATATATATATATATATATATATATATATATATATATATATATATATATATATATATATATAAGCTTCAGGTAAGGGTGCTCTCATTTTAAATAAAATGTGGACGCCTCCTTTTCTCCCATTTTTTGATTAAATTTTGATGATCCAAGCCGCTCAATGTGTTCAGAACGTGATTTTAAGGGTACCCGTGAGAAATCAGCAAAAAAATTGACCGGGAAAGGCTTGATTTGAGAAGTTTTTATTTGAACCGTTCGATAAAATACAAACAAAAACTGCTCGGATCAAGCTCTTTCGGTCTTTTTTTTGCTGATTTCTCATCAGTATCCTTAAAATCACGTTCTAAACATATTGAGCGGCTCAGATCATTGCAAATTGGTCGGGAAAGAGACGTTCTTAACTTAATAAGTTAAGAGCGCACTTATGTGAAGATTCGTGTATATATATATATATATATAGTAGCAAATTCACTGTTGTTAATGTCATTGATTCTTCCTCAATTTTTTTCGAGTTTCATGATTATGTTTCAATAATCGATTGAAACAAGAAAAGAAAGAACAGTTGAAATCAATCTCATTACTGGTTCATTACGGAATACTAATCTGCTACATTTCTTCGGGGAGTTAGTCTCTTAAAAATCAACATTTATCCTTGTTTTCAGTGGCGGATCTAGGAATTTTCTACAGATGGGTCACCTCTTTTGGACCGGCTTTATATGTTTCCCTTTAGATGCATAATGAGAAAAACAAAGGATTGGAGTTCATACATTTAATTTGTTACTTTATTTTTGATATTGAGCATTGGGCTTTGTCACGTGAAGTTGTTTTATTTCCCATCCCTTGTCACATGATATTGTTCGTGATATGTACATGTATGCAAATCATCTTACTATTATCAAGGCTATCTGTATTTTGCAACCACCAAAAATATGGTTGTCCTAAATTAATGCAAGAACAACTGGCTTCAGAGGAATGTAGAAGTAAAATGGAACACCAAACAGTTGGGTTCCCCGTTCCAGTAACATGGACTCAATGTGAACAAAGTTATTAGTACCAAGAAAAATATGTTGGAATTTTTCTAATTTACTAGTATTTTGATTTATTCTTGTCCTTCGTAATCTTTTCTCAAATTTATTCTATATTGCTAGGCCTGTCAATGGACCGGATCCGATCCGAAAAATCCGATCCGGATCCGAATCCGATAACGTCGATCCGATAATCCGAATCCGGTAACGTTATCGGATCCGGATCGGATCGGATTAAATCCGTTATCAATCCGAATCCGAACTTGATTTTTTTTTTTTACTTTTTATAAATTTTTGAATTTTATTTTAAAAATACAGTAAATTTTTTATTTTGAAAAAAAAATGTTTAAGAAGTTGTATTTTTATTTTCAATTTTTTCTTTTATTTTTTTTTTTGGAAAATATTTTTTTTTGAAAAAAAGTTGTATTTTTTTTTTAAAAAAAATATTTTGTTTTTGGCTAAAATTTTTGGAGTAAAAAAGTTTTCGGATTTTCGGATCGGATCCAAATTTTTCAGATCGGATCCGGATTTCTGCTATCGGATTTGAGTCTTATCGGATTCGGGTCGGATCCAAGTCTTATCGGATCCGGACCGAATCCGATCCGACCCGTTGTCAGGCCTATATATTGCCCTTCCTGTCTCTTAGTTATCGCTTGATGAGTGGTTTATGAGCTATAATATGCTTCGAAGTTTTGAACAACGAATTTGGTTTTTAAACGAAAAGGTAAGAGAGTAATTTCATTTACCACTTCCACTAGGCAATTGCTAACTAAGGAGGGGTATGAGGGCCCTCTTAAATACACACGCACTTGACCAACAAATTAAAGCAATAAAGTTTAATTTTTGTTTACAGAACTTTCCCAAACTAAATAAAATGTTCTCTTGTGGTTGCAGTTGTCATTGAAGCTCCTCTCTGCTTTCGTCCTCCCCTGTTTCCTCGCCGACAGCGTCTACAAAATCTGGTGGTTCGTCTCCGGAGGAACAGACACGCCCTACTTCGTCAACCTCTACGCGAGCGACGTCGTATTCTGCACGTTACAGCTCTTTTCCTGGCTGTACCGAACATCGATCTTCATCCTCGTGTGCGTTCTCTTCCGACTCATTTGCTATCTCCAGATTCTCAGACTCGAAGACTTCGCTCAGGTCTTCGAGAAAGAATCCGACGTGGGGTCAATCTTGGTCGAGCACCTCACCATCAGAAGAAATCTAAGGATCATAAGCCATCGGTTTCGGGTTTTCGTTCTGTTGGCTCTGGTTTTGGTTACCATAAGTCAGCTTGCGTCCCTGGTTGTTACGACCAAGTCTGATGATGTTGTTAATATCTACACTGCTGGAGAACTCGCGGTAAGCCCTCGTTTTCTCTCCTTCCAATGACTTGACATTGTCAATTGTAGTGTAAGTAACAAGAAGGAATAGGAATCAGTTATTTCCTGAGATATGCGCAAGGATGCTGATTTTAGTGCTCCACTTTTGTACATAGATGTTCTATTTTTAACGTGAAGTTACTAGTAACATCATGTACAAAGTAAAACGCCTATGTGCAAAAGTGGAGCGCGAAAATCGATTTCCAATTCACAAACTTATGATAAAATAACCAATGACGTATGATATGAGAGACCAACCAAAAATACATTAGATAATGTCATGTAACCCATCATACTCGGGACCAAAAAATTTGGACCTCAACAGTCCACTTTTTGGCATTTTTTATGCTCTGTTTGTCTACTTTGGTGTTAAAATGACACTAGGTTTTTTTTTTTCTGGTGCAGTTGTGCTCCATAATCTTGGTGACGGGGCTCTTCATATGCCTGCGCAGCGCTACGAAGATCACACACAGAGCACAGGCCGTGACATGCCTTGCCACCAAGTGGCATGTCTGTGCGACAATCGACTCCTTCAATGAGTCGGACGGTGATTCTCCGAGGACCCATGGGGTTTCTTCACCCCGAACGTACCCAGTCAATGGCAATTCAGCATCTGATAATGAAGAAGCAGATGGAGATGATGTCCTTGATAACACCAAAATGGTGCCAATATTTGCGCACACAATCTCCTACCAAAAGAGGCAAGCCCTTGGTAAGTGTTTGTATCATTTAGGAATTTTATCAAAATGCATGCGACCATTCATTTTTTATTTTATTTTTAATCTAAATTGCATTAAACCAACGTCAATGATAACTATGGAGGATAAAAATCA
Source organism: Rhododendron molle (assembly GCA_025413875.1). Lineage (NCBI taxonomy): Eukaryota > Viridiplantae > Streptophyta > Magnoliopsida > Ericales > Ericaceae > Rhododendron > Rhododendron molle. Next base: position 26,631,096 of record CM046400.1, on the reverse strand, counting down.
ACGTTTCTAGTTTTGTGCAATATGCCCAATATTGAGGCAACTTTGCAATATTTCCATAACCACCAATCGCGTTCTTTCAATTTTTTTTGCAGTGACGTATTTTGAAAACAACAGGGCAGGGATAACAGTGTTTGGATTTATGCTGGATAGGACATGGCTCCATACCATATTTGCAATTCAGTTGTCTCTCACTCTTTGGTTGCTTAATAAGACCGTTGGTCTGTAATGATCAGCTTTACACGCACACATGCAGATTATTGTTTGTCTATCCAAATCTTTTTAGTCCTTCCAGTTGTACAGTTCTTTGTCTGTGGGAGATATATGGAAATGGAGAAAGTGATAAAGATGCTTGGTTCTATGAATCCCATGGTTGAACTTGTTGGGGATATTGGTGGGTCACACATACACACACAAACATAAACACCAAAGATTAACGTGGTTTGGATGAGATACCTGCTCCAGAGAGAAATACTCTATATCAGCTTGAAGTTCGAATACATTATGAGAGATTTTATTATAAACTTGTTACTCTAAATTTGTAACCTTTCATTCATGTTCATGGACTTTTATGTACTCATATGTTAGATGTTACTACTTATTTGGGGTATTAACCTCTTTGGCCTATATAGATATATATGATTTTGGAAAAGGAGTAGAGAGAGTTTTACTACAAAATGTGATGTGTTACTTGTAATGTTTTACAAGTTCTTATTGAGATATAATTTTGAATATTTTGAGCATACGGGTGACTTGGTTCACAGGAAAAGCTCTACTTGCACACAAACCTTCCTAGATGACTGTTGTATCTTTGGAGTGGAACGTTGTATAACCTGGTGCAAGAGGGGTCGTATCTTTTCTAAAGAGAGCCCCTTACGCGTGCCTCGATCCATAAGTTTTCTGTTAAACTCCTACTAGTGTTTAGATTCTTTTGAATCTGATTTTTGAAATAGGTTTTTGGTAATTTATGTAACAAGTACTTTCTGGTGGTGTTAAACTTAATTTTGAATGTAACATTCTTCTCTTTTAGTGTGAGATATATGCTTGATCTTTATTTTTGCTAAAATCCGTGGACAAAACCGTAACCGATTCGCGAGTCACGGATTGGATTTTATTTTGTAAAAACCGAACCGTAGGACTTTTGGTCCGGACACGGATTTCATTTTGTAAAAACCGTGACTAGCAGTTCGGTCCTCGAATTTCTAGAAATGCGAACCAAACCGGACCGCGAGCAGCCCTAATTATTTAAGTTTAGACAAATTCTGTCAAATATTTTGTACACGCTCCAATAAGGATGCGCTTTAAAAGTGACAAATAGGGTGGAACTTAGACTCATTCCGCCGAACCATATAATATTAGGAAAATAATAATACAAAAACTGTTTTTATTAGAATCAAAACGTTTATGTAAGTGTCAAAACTCTAGTGCATAATTCACTACCCTAATATTGCTCAATTTGTAGATTTCTTCGAGCAAAGTTGCTAATGTACGGCACTTTTGTGATCTCATCTCAAATTCACCTTCCATTAATTCATTTAAACAATGTTTCCTGTATATTTACGTTTGTGTCCGAAAATGGACGGCTAATTTCAAAGTGGCTATCCAAATAAATCTGACTAGATATGATGATCGAGATCGGACTTGACTTTTTTACGTGTGGGTGAGTTATTTTCTAAGCAGGCTTGATGAAATAAATTAATTGGATCAGCGAACGTAAGATTAAACAGGGCCGCAATATTTTGGCCCAATACGTTAAATGGTTTTTTTATTCAATATTTTATTTATTGTTAATTTTTCGTCAACTTTTTGTGAAATATTGGTTCGTCATGACGACAGAAATCTAGAAAATAAAAAACTATGATTGAAACCCAATTTTTTTTAACAAAAACAAAAATAAGCCAATTTTTTGTTTTTATTAAAAAAATTAGAGTTTTGATTTTAATTTTTACTTTTTAGATTTCTTTCGTTATGACGAAGCAATAATTCAATAAAAAAATTGACCAAAAAACTTATAAATACAAAAAAAAAAATTTAAATAAGGAGAAAAAAATAAACTATTTAGCCTATTAGGCCAAAATAGGCACTCTACCTTACAGTAGACAGAATAGATTGCGAAGATTGTCCTTCCACTCATAACACAAGAATCTTGTTTTCCATCAACAAATACGTGGAGGTCCAGCCATGTCATTGTATATATTGCCATCGGATCAATTGGGCCCACAAATTGTTCTTCTCATTGGATCTGACAGTATTGCTTCGGCCACAGTTAGGGCCGGCTCGGAGGGTTGATAGGCCCCGATTAGCATACGTTAGTAACATCAAGTGTTTTTGCGATAACTGAGATACAAATCTTAAATCTTAACTTCAGATTGTACTGTAGATTTTAGATTTCGAATTTTAATAAAAGTTGAAAAATCTGTTTGTTGCAGCTGCGGATTTTAGTATATACTTCAGATTATATTGTAGATTTTAGATTCTGAATTTTAGTAAAAGTTGATAAACATGTTTGTTGCAGCTGCGGATTTTAGTATAATTGTTCTCCACCCTCCTCCTTTATCCGCGCTTGGGACCGGCCGGTAACTAAAGATAAGGCTCTAAGCACAAACTAGGCGGAGTTATAGATTTTTAGATTATTTGCTTAAAAAACTTAATATAAGAAGCATACACGTTTTGTGTATGTTTTATAAGCTTAAATATACATTCAAACTTTTTGGTGAAATAACTTAATAGAATAGATTATAATTGAACAGATGACTAAATTGTCTTTATTGATTGCATATTTGACAATTTGAAATCAAGCATTTTTGGTCTTTCTGTAACTTTGTCAGTAAGTAAAAACCTACAAATTTGAGCTTAAATAATTTCACTTGTGTATATTGAACAGTATATATTAATTTCAGTTCAAAAAAATATTCATGAAACACAATCGTTGGTTATGGTCTCTTTTTTCCTTTTGCATGGAACAAGTTTAATTTTAACAATATATACCAAAGTTTCTCTTGGCAAAGCTTTTTAGTCACAAAATTAGTGATACCATTAGTTTTTATTTTCTATAATTGGGGTGGATCCATCCAATGTATCTGAACTACTCCAAACTTTGATCAAAGATTAAGTTAATATATTGTATGATTATGTGTATATATATGATTGATAAGCCTGATATAAGCTTAATGAATATATTTTTATAGCTGGTCGTATGTAAAAAATTCAACGCAAAATTAATGTTTTTATTTTTGTTGTTGTTGTTGTTGGATGCATGCTACTGTGCGTTTTATGCTTGTGTTGAGAAAGAAATGGGATGTTGGGCTAGAAACGGTCCCATTTCATGACGGGGATGAATTTGTGTAAATGGGTGGAGCCAAGGGCAATTTGGACATCCAAACCAGTAAATAACTGCATGTACCACCACTATAATAATGCCAAAACAAAACAAGTTACTATTATCAATTCTCTGCCTTTCGGAGCAAATCAAACAAGAAGGGTACTATTAACTCATGTATCCGATTCAAAACTTTTCACGTGCTATCAATTCCTATGGACACTAAGGCTGCGTTCTTATGAATTTAACTTAAATCTGATAATTTTTGTCCTTATTTAAATTATTATTTTTTTTGCATTTTTGAGCAACAACTTATGGCATTTTACTCATCTAATAAGTAAAAACAACTAACAACTTGTCAACAACAACAAAATCTCCTTAGCTTGTTCCTACCGGAGACACCCCTAAGTCAATCCATACGATACATATATATATGGTGTGATTGCTATTTTGCTAAACTATATAAAGGTCTCGATCGGTTGAAAAAGTCCGGCTTCCGAAACTTCATGACCGGCCGGCCTTTCCACAGTCCTCAATGACGAGGAAGAAGCAGCTGTCGATAGCAACCAAATGGAAAAATGAAAAATCTAATTGACAATATTGTAACAAATTAATGCATCCTTTTACCAGGTCCAATCCTCCTTTTTTTTTTTTTTTCCTTTTTTCCTTTTTGATGTTCAAAACATTGTAACCATCGAATTATTTGGCTGTACAATCCTATTTTCTCAAACTGGTCCGAACCCAGACTAGGATTTCACCTTCTTCATTCTCTCTCACTCTCTCTCCACCTCTTGGGAATTCAAGGATTCTATACCAAACAAAAGCCAGCCACCCCATTGAGCCATGTCTGCTGTAAGTATTCTTTCTAGTACTCCTATTTCTGCTCAGGGGTTTTGTTTTTTGGAACTAATGAACATTCCTAGACACATGAATGATCCTAGGAGTACATGAATGATCCTAGCACATGAAAAGACTCGTCTAGAAATTAACTGTTTAGATAGTTAGAAATTCAAGTTTATCTTTTCAACATTTAGCTGATTCTTACTGCTTTTCTGATTGAGACCATTTAGTTGCTCTGTATATTTTACATGGTCGTAAGATAGTGTGAGTGACACTATCTTACAACCATGTAGATCCCCTAGCTAATACTAACAGGTTTTCGGGAGGGGTTAATTGCTGCATTTCTATGCTTTGACATACTTGTCGCGAAGTGACTGTTTTTCAAGTTCAAGGCCACAGCCTAAGGTTAATGGATTAAATTTTGAGTTTTAACCCCTTTATGTAGTGTGTTGACTAGTCAGCCATGTGTGTGCGGATCAGACTCTGCCATAAGATGGCAAAATTTGTAGAAGGGTACTTGGGTAACTTTCTACATCAACCTTAAAAATATATTGCAGGCTTGCAGCAGTTCTATGTACTCTGGATGAACCATGTAAAATTCAGTACTGTTCTTGTATGATTGCCTGGTGTTGTTTCACGTTTTAATTTCGTGTTTCTGAGATACTTTGCTAGGATTTCGCAAAATTCGTAACAATCGATCTGTACAATATTACTATTGTTGGTTATTGGGATGATGGTGCCCCTGCCCATAAACATACCTGGGGACCTAGTCTCCTAGAGCTAACTAAACCCAATTAGCAGAAAATTAAGAGAACTAAACCCAAGCCCGCCTGAGAGGCCTTAGGAAGTGTTTGGACCACTGGATTGAAACTAGAATGGAACATTCGTTCTCTTGGAATGCTCATTTCAATGGTAGGTTTGTTTAACAAACGACGTTGCGAATGGAATTTTTCATATGAGCGAAGTACTGTATTTGTTACCAAGAGAAATGAATATCCAAACTGTGACCGTTCATTTCTTTGCAGACAAATACAACTTGACCAAGCCTTTATCGACATCTCATCGACTTTATATTTTGCATGAATGACATACACATTGAGACAAAATTGAAGGGCTCGAATTTTCAAATGAGACCGTGGTAGATCCCATGAGGCCATGACTCCCATTTCACCGCACACGTGAGACCCCATAAGCTGTGGCGGAGCCAGGTTTTTGACCTGAGGGGGGCCGGATTAATCGACATATATTTTCTATTGGAATTTTTACTTATAATATCATAAAGTTTTTGTTTTTCAATACATTATTTTTGTATATTAAAATGATTCTAGCCTAATATAGTTAAAATATACCAAGCATTTTATTTTTTTTCTTTAAGCAACTTCAACAGTTAAGTGATTGAGAGATAAGAATGTAAAATAGCAGTTTTTTTTTTTTTTTTTTTATCAAATCAAATCAAAATATTATCGCACCAAATGAAACCACTTGACTCTCCACAGATTTTGAAACTAAAACATTCTCATATGAATTTTTCAGCAAGGACGATCCCATGTTCCAAAGTTTGGCAGTTGGGATGCAGATAATATGCATTTTTCAGGTGACTTTGAGACTGCACGCAAGGAAAGGTCCACCGTAGTGGGGATGAATCCGAATGGTCAGCAAGAGAATCCAGAGGCCTTCATGTTTGGAAGAGTGGAACCCGGAAGCGGAGTCCATGTCGACTTTGATAAATTAGAGGTAGTGGAGAAACGCCCTACTGAGGGACTTGGGAAGGACAATTCGAGTCGCAGGAGCATAGTTTCAGCATCCGGAAACGATAAAAGCAGTCCCGACAACTCACTTCAGCAGCGAAACCCCCGGCGATCGAGAAGCGACAGAAAGAAGAGTCTGACTGAGATCAACAACTTCGCTACATCTTCACCAGGATCCGGTATGCTTCGAAGTGCTAGTAATGCATCTGATGATAAGGATACGGTAAGTCAAATTTGCTATATATTGTTTTCTCCCGGAATTCATGCAGTGGGAGTTTATTGGGTATTGCATTCACACAACATTATTAAGGGTCTGTTTGATCACAAGGAAATTGGTGGAGAGTCAAGGGAAGAGATGAAATGTTTAACTTTCTGTTAATTAGCAGGAGAATATATAATAGATAGTGAAGGAAATTTGGTGTGCAACTCAATTTATGCATGCGAAGTGCTCCTTCGAAATTTCCCTGCGGAAGTGGTTGCGCAAATTTCCCTCTCATGTAAATTTTCCTTAATCAACTTATTTTCCTGTGACATTCATGTCGCATTCAAAGTATAGAACAGAATTTGTCGGAAAACTTTCTTTCAAAATCTTCATTCTCATCAAATGCATGCAAAGAAAAAGATTTCCTTTCTTTCACTTCACTTTCTACCGTTTCTTGTTTCAATCATCTGTTTCTCGCTAATCAAACTGACACTAACATAAACAGAAGCAAAACAGATTGATCATTTGATCAAATGTTCTGGTTTCTTTGTTCTCTACTTTGAAGTGCATCTACCCAAATGCTGGCCTTTCATCCAGCATTCTAACCATCGGTAACATGGATATAAAGGCGGTCTATTTGGTTTTCCATTTCGTATTCTTCACAATTTAGAAAAATCAATACCATCTTTCAGCTCTTGTGTTAGATTATACTGTTGAGTAATAAGCTTTGGATCCATACCCAGACAACCAATGGATTTTAATTACTTGTGACGATACTTTTTTCCCTAAGAGGCAAATACAAGTTGGCTCTCATTAATACCTTATCTTGCAACGATGATTGTTTTGCCTAATTTGTTAGGATTGCAGTCTAATATTAATAGATCAGCATCAGTGCCCAAATTTGGGGCATGGGATGAAATGGACCCAAACGAAGGTTATACCGTCATTTTCGACAAAGTGAAGGAGGAGAAACAGAATGCAGCTACCAAGTTCACCGCGGCTCCCCCAAAACCTCGCAACTCCGTGAATAACCAGATTAAACCTACTCGATCAAAGGTGCGCATACAAAGATATTTAATTTCACCTCATAATGGTTTGTACTTGCAATGGCTTTCCTGTTTATTAGTATTATGACTCTTATGGCTAAGCATAACCCCATTGCACTTAGCTAGGTCTCGTTTGTTAGTCCAGTCTCCAGACACCCAATTAAAGCATACAACAACAACAACATAACACAACCCATCTAGTCCCCAATCATTGGGGGTATGGGCGAGAGATGATTGAAGACAGACCTAACCTTCGGCAATATATGCACAAAGTGGCTGCTCTCAGAATACCACTGAAACAGTGGCCCCCCTAAACCTCCAAGAACCGAGGAGCTACAGGGACGTTTTGTTGTAGAACCGTGCCCCCAAATCAAAGCCAAATGGCATCAGAGAAGGCAGGCCTAGAGACCTAAATCAATTTATGTGCACATTACCATGCTTCCTTCATCGGTATGCACACTCCCAATTAAAGCATGAGATTGGAATATAGACTCAAGAGAACCGTATGTTTCATGTTGGGTTGGGAATTGTTGTGGCTATGATAACTAAAATATTACTCCGAAAGACAACACTTCAATACATTTTTTTATACTTTTCAATGCACTTTCACACACCTCTATACACTTTTCACATATTTGAATACCCATTTTCAACTTTAATTACAGTCCAGTGGTCTATTTTTAGCATTTTTCTAATTGTATTATTGATCTCACACCATCAATCCGATGGAATTATATCCGTTCAATTTTTTTTCCGGTCAAACAAAATAAGCCTCCAGCACTTCCCAATTGTAATTGAAGCCTTTTGTGTGTTGTTTCATTTTCTTTTCTCTGCCATCTAAATGTTTGTTATCACCCCATTTTTGTAGATGTGTTGCTGCCTGTATTAAAGTGGAAGCGATCAATTCACACAGCTTTGGTCCTGACTCTTTCAGCCTAAGCTAAGGTCGAAAATTTTAATCAAGTATTCTGTTTTATATCGAATGTTTTAAAATCTTTGCAACCGAATGCTTTTCCGTGAGGGGTTAAGAATGTTGATGAATCAAGTATTTTTGACATAGACCTCAAGCTTTGATTCAGTTCTATTAATGGCAAATGATAATGTCAAAACTACTTTTGTTAATGTTAAAAAATTCTGGTTCAGTGCATAAAATGACATGTCATCTTATTTACGCAAATAGCAGCTAAAACAAATTAGGTGGTATAGTCACAATACAACATTTCCTAGCTTCTCTAAGAGGGGGAACTCATCCTTTGTAAGCCCCTCTTGATCTCCATTGGAACTACAAAGCAGATAAATCCATGAGGAAACTATCCTCACTATTTGATCTTAAGATTTCAAGTCTGCATCTTCAATGCCGTTTTACATACAGTTGCTTAAAGGCATTGAACGATGTTTTTGCCATATTAAACCTTCTAATATTTACTCATGGCCAGTAGCAAAAGAGATTTGAAACGAAGTACAATATACATGTCATATCTACACGGGAATCGCATCGGTGGCTTCACTTTCATCACACGTCAAAATGAGGCCTTCGATATATGTGGGGAGGAGGCACTGGGCCCACCGACAGCCTGCTGAGACAGGCTCGGGAGAAGGAACAATCATGAGAACATTATCGTGGCGTCTGACAATCCCCATAACACTCACCGTGGTCCCTTCTTTAATATACCTAATAATGCAAGGAGCAATCAGTTGAAATCAGTCATCAGCTCAATCAGAAGAGAAGGGATGAAATACACAGAGATCAGTCAGTATCCAGGACCAAGATACAAGCGAAATACAAGATATGTCTTAATAAAGAAACTAAATGCAGATCACAAGACCTATGTCCACATGTAAACAGTTAGATAAGCAAAACTCACAACTATGTTGTTAACCAAGGTGGATTTTGCTGAAATTTCATCATTCCGGCCTTCAAAAGTGAAAAACTCGTCGTTTTAGGAATATAATGTTTAGTTAATTTCTTAGTAGAGAAGATTCAGTTTGATCTAGGGCTTTTAGAGAATTTTTCTCTCTTTCAGTTTTCAACTCCAAGCTCTAGCTCAAAATCTTCCCAATTTTGGTATTTTCTTTAGTATTATAGCTAGCTGAGCAAAAATTCCTAGAGTCCTAGCTTCTTCAGAACTACTACGGCTGTAAAGTCGTAAAGGCTATTATTGGCTCTCAGTTTCCATTAGATAGAAGAAAAAAAAATCGGAGAGAGTTTCTCCTCTTTTGAGTTGCTTGTGGTTAACTGGTTATTTCTTGTTATTAGCTCCATTCTATTTGCTGCATCAGAAACTCAAACCAGAAACCGACTTACCCTTCTTGGAGACGCATTCTTCGGTCATCGCTAGAGAGACTGTGGTCAGCAAGCCAGCGTAGAAAGCTAGGAGATGGCTCTCGGTTTTCCTTTGCTGTATTAACTATTGTAGTTGGTTTGACAAATGCAGCAACCTTAGCTCCATACCCTGCTTTTACAAGAGCCCTTAACCCAGACTGGAAGTCGGATATGTAAAAATCGGCTACGTATTTCTGTCCACAAGAGGCAAGAAGTCTATATCACATGACAAAAGGTAAAGCTCAGACAGAAATATGATTACTGGCATGCATCAGTATGACAGTGTATACAAACTTAAAGAAGACTGCTACTCAAAGTTGAGTTTGTCCCTTAAAACACATAGCCTGCTTTTTTGCAACCCACACAATAAACCCGGGAAAACTTATTGCTTTTGTTCAAGTAACCCTTTTCAATAATCCAACTGAAAAAAAAAATAAAAAACTAAAAGGAGTGCTACTCATAGCCTGCATGCCCCGAAGTTGTTTATAGTGGTATGGTATGGTATGGTATGGACTATGGAGTAGTATATAGTGGAAATGCTCAAGCAAGCTGCTCACAAGGAATGAGAGCTTGTTTAGTGCATCAAAGCAACACCCTCAGGGCGCCTGCTTATCAAATGGAGTAGGATTTCCCAAGGGGCTCAAGCTGCCACAATAGAGATCGGCGACATCCAAGGGATAATTGATTCAAGGAATTACAAACTGCAAATGGAGAGAATTTTAGCACAAGTAATATTACTTTATTTCGTAATACTTAAGTTCAGGAGAACAACTTCAAAGTAAATCGAACCAAAATTTCCACTCTTTCATTAATTAGGGAAGATTTTGTCCCGCAGTTCTGGCCCTTTTGAATCTAATTAAGATTCCACAAATAGGGAGAGAAATCAACCTCTGCATGTCTGCATCCCCACGAGAAGAAACGGTGCTTAGGATTTGCTGATTTCCCACCCAATCCTCTATATTCGTACAATTCTGTGGCAATATATACACATCTCGGTACCCTCTGGAAAGATGATTCAAGAGGAATACTGCCACAAGTGACAACCTGCATAGAAAGAATTAGGTGGAACTTATTAAGGTGTGCACAAGGGCAGCTGGACAACATAATTAGGCAAGGAAGACAAGAAATTCAAGCCTACGATGATGGTAGGTTTTCCTCTACTTCTCTTTCATTTTCAACTTTTTAGATGTTTTCATAACATGATGTATCATGTTCATGTTACAGAATCCCTATGACACAGATTCCGCAGTACCTGAGGTAGTTTATCATTAGGAAAACACTATAGCAAGTGCACACAATTTCGTAAAAGATTATACTTCAAAAACTCCAAACAAGGCATTAAGTATCCAAATGCAAAAGATTATACGTCAAAAACTCCAAAGAGAAATGGCAGTCTGGGGCGCAATACACCAGCTTGAATCAACCCCAATGAAAGCAAATTTCCAGAAACCTTTCAAGGACAAGTCACTAACCTCACTTGCAAGAACGATGCTAGACATGTGGTAGAGTTCTACACTTAAACCCACACAGAAGCAAATTTAGGTGCCTCATAACCAATCTGGAAAATGCCACTGAGAATTTACACATATGACTTGCTTGCATAATCACACTACTCGTACAGACGTCTCCTAAACTGCAGACAGAAGCAGTTCACCACAAAAATTTCATTCTGGCCACTGGCATCCAACTTCGGCCATAAAGAAGAGAAGTTTCAACAAATAACACCCAGTATGCACGAGACCCCCCTCCCCCCCAACCACACACGCACAATGGCAAAAACACACCTATGGGTCAAATATATACTGGGCTTATGAATTATAAGGTTCTAATGAATGGTCATGGAACAAAAACAGTGCTCTAAAATGCCGCCTCGATGGCGACCTGCCGCCGCGAGTACCCCTAGGCGGTTCATTAGGCAGCCAAAGAGATTAGGCGGCAGGCGGCATTTGGCGGAGCTAGGCTGCTAAGGGCCTTAGTGTTGTTGTAATATAATAAACGGGCCTCTGGTGTAATTTTAACAAAGTAAATACAATTTCTAGTCATAAGTCTTTTGCCCTAACCCAGTTGCAAGCCAAGACAACGACATGGAGAAACCGATCACGTCGATCTCGTCGCCCGTTGTCATCTCTCTCTCTCTCATGGGTCACCACCCGACTAGAGCCGAGCGCCTTTTAGAACAATGAATAATAATAGAACACAATAGCTCTACGCTTAGAACAAATAGACCTAAAAATAGAGCCTACAGTCAATAGAAGGTAATAAAAATGCAAATCAACATCAGCATATAGACGTCATGACTAAATTCAATAAAACGAAGAGCTTTAGATGCAAAATATAATAACTAATCAACCCAGATGTCAATGCAAATACTATGACACAGTTGTACAAAACGCATATAATAAAATCGGAAATTACCCCCGTGACCTTGACATATTGCCCATCAACAGCACCTCAGAGCTCAGCATCTGGATACTTCTTGAAAAACCCTAACAACCCTTTCCTCCAAACAAAATTCCAAACCACCATGAGCACCAGAACTCCGGCCACCGTCACTAGCACAACCACCTTCTTCACCGCCACCATTAAAAACGCTCTGACCAACAACCCCATCGCCACAACAGCCACCCACATTCCCAGTTTCGACACGTTAAACCCTACCTTCACGTCGTTGCAGCCGAACCATACACGGCCCTTGAACTCAAACTGCTGGGCTCCAATTGGCCGAGTATACTTACAGTGCAAGCAACTTGTTTCTAACTTTTAGGAAAAGACATCTACTACCCCAAGATAAAAATAAACGAGACAAAATAGTTTTCTTGCCAGGGCACATAGACAAAACATCAACTCACTTCTCCCTCTTTACATATTGTAAATGACTCATAATATATTGTAATAGACTAAATTTCAATTCCTTTTCCCGTGCCTCCTAATTCTTTTGCCACGCCTCCAAATCCTCTTGCCACATCTTAAATTTTGTCAAACAAGAGGGTTTGGAGGCGTGGCAAAAGTATTTGGAGGCACGGGAAAAGGAATTGGAAAATTTGAAATTGAGTTTGGAGGAATGGGAGCGCAGGTTGAAGAAATGGGAGCGCATGTTGAAAGGAGAGGAGGGGGCGGAGGGCGGGTTATGAGTCCATTACAATATGAATGGAGTCCAATACAATATATAAAGAGAGAGAAGTGGGTTGATGTTTTCTCTTTGTGTCTTGGCAAAAAAAACTATTTGTCTCATTCGTTTTCATCTTGGGGTAGTTGATGTCTTCTCCTAAAAGTTGGAAACAATTTGTTTGCATAATAATTATGCTCGGTAGGAATCATTTTTATTCTAGGGAGCCCCTTCGTATTGTTATTATCTCTCATGGAGGTCAATTGCATGTTTTAATATACTTGTGTGCAACCTTGTTTTTATTTGGCTAAATACTCCATATAGGGCCAGAGTTGGCCGAGGGGTAAGCCCTACAAGCCTGCGGGCTCGGACAACCGCCACCATGGGGCACCCAACAAAAAAAGTTAGTTTTAGATTTAACGAAGTTTCTTGAAACACAACCAACATGGTGTTTTTTGTGGGGATGAATTATTCCAAGAACTTAGACATTCAAAATTTATTGCGGCACCTGTTGATAAGTTCAAGGCCAGACTTGTAGCCAAAGGCTTTACCCAGAAAGAAGGTATTGATTACTTTGATACCTATGCCCCGGTTGCTAGAATCTCAACAATTAGAGTTTCAATTGCTCTTGCTTCCATATACAAGTTTGAGATACACCAAATGGATATCAAGACTGCATTCCTTAATGGTGAGTTAGAGGAGGAAATCTATATGAAGCAAGCAGAGGGGTTCGTTGTGTAAGGTTATGAGCACAAAGTTTGCAAACTTGTAAAGTCTCTTTACGAACTTAAGCAAGCGCCTAAGCAATGGCATGATAAGTTTGACAAAGTGATGGTGTCAAATGGTTTTACAATACACCAATCTGATAAATGTGTGTTTAGTAAATTTAATGGCAAACGAGGAGTAATTATCTGTTTGTACGTAGACGATATGCTCATTTTTGGTACAGACCAAGAAAGCATTCAGAGTACAAAAGATTTTTTTTTTTGTTAACTTTATTATGAAAGATATGGGTGTTGCTGATGTAAATTTGGATATAAGAATTAAAAGACGTGACGGTCATTTGATTCTATCCTAGGAACATTACATTGACAAGATTTTAAAGAAGTTTAATCTTTTTGAAAGCAAACCGGTTTTTACTCCGTATGACTCCCAGTCACCGTAAGATCATAATGATGGGAGAGTGGTGTCACAACTACAGTATTCTAGAGTGGTTGGCAGTTTGATGTATGTCATGACAAGCACAAGACCGGACATTGCATATGCGGTGGGGAGGCTTAATAGGTATACCAATAATCCTGGGCATGTGCATTGGCATGCGGTACATAGAGTACTGCGGTACCTCAAAGGTACTATAGATTATGGAATAGTCTATAGTGGGTATCCTTCGATTCTACAAGGATACACTGACACTAGTTGATTACTGAGCGGAATGATCACTCTTTAACGAGTGGTTGGGTGTTTACACTTGGTGGAGGGTCAATCTCCTGGGATCTAAGAAGCAAACGCTGATAATAGACTCGACCATGGCAGCCGAGTTTATAGCGTTAGCTTCTGGTAGTAAGGAGGCAGAATGGCTGAGAAATTTGTTGCTGGAAATTCCAGTGTGGCCTAAGCCTATGCCACTTGTATCGCTGCATTATGATAGTCAAGCTACGTTGTCGCGAGCGTATAATTAAGTGTATAATGGAAAGTCCAGGCATATAGGACTTAGACATAGCTATGTGAGACAATTGATTGTTACGAAAGGCCTTGCAAGGGACTTGGTGTCGAAAACATCAAAAGGAATGGGACTTTTGCCCACTTAGTTTAATCACTCCTAGTGAAAACTCCACTCAACCGGTTGATACTCTCAATCTCTTGAGTTCAATGAGAAACTACACCACATGCCGTGATTGGAAACACTTTAAAGGTTAGTTTATTCATTCCAAGGTAAAGTGTTTTGTACCTATAATGTGAGTACAAAGGAAGTTGAACTACTTAGTTTTTAATAGGTTGTTTTGTGCTAATGTTATAGGAGCACGGATAACGATCTACCTATGTGAGTGTAGAAATGGTGCCGCTTCCTATAGGTCACGGGTTAGACCTTAGAGCGTTCATAAATTCAAAATAAAGACCCAAGGCCAGTTCACGGGTCAATCAATTGGGATATCTGCATTATTTGGAAGATCATGTGTGAGACAAGTCCGGTTGGTCGACAGAGGACAACTAGTTCAAAGACACGTCTACTATGCTGCCTTAACTAGCTTTGATATGTTTTCACTAAGTGAATAGTTGAAGTCGCACTATTTGTGTATGCATAAACCTTGTAATAAGAACCAAGAATTCTTCTACTTTATTTCAAAAATGGTGGAGAATTGTTAGAGATTTTCAAAATAATGGGTTTTAGTTTGGGTTATTTTTGAAAAGGTGTTGAGAGAGGTTTGTTTTGTGAAAGGTTGCAATACCTTTTTACACGAGGTGCGACTTTTTGTGAATTGATATAACACCCATTAGTTCGGGATGTGTTTATTAGAAGGGATGTGTTTGTTGGGAAAGGGTGTGAAACATGGAGGTCCTCCAAGAGGCATGACTCTTCTAATTAAATGTTTCATGAAATGGTGCCTTCGAAGAGGCATGATTTCTTTTAATTACTAATTGTCTTTAAAAGACGTGATCTTTCCTAACTAGTGTCTTTAAAAGACATGACCCTTCGTAATGTGCGTTTCTTCTAAAGACACAACCTTTCATAAAAGAGTTCCTATAAGTCTATAAATAGGCTCATTTGTAAAGTCATTTGTTACACCAAAAATT
This sequence comes from Rhododendron molle, assembly GCA_025413875.1. Lineage (NCBI taxonomy): Eukaryota > Viridiplantae > Streptophyta > Magnoliopsida > Ericales > Ericaceae > Rhododendron > Rhododendron molle. The sequence goes on along the minus strand of CM046400.1, from coordinate 26,615,722 downwards.
CCATATTGGATACCGGCATTCTGTTATTCTGCAGAAATAGAATATCCGTTATTGGTTCTATTTAGATCGGTTCAGTAGATATTCTGTCCGTTTCGTTAGTGCAAACGCAAACGGAAAGAACTTCGAGTTCGGGTTTCGATTTATCTTGAAGGCAGATTTGTTGTAACCCTTTGCATACCATTTGGTGGGGGCAAATTCTGTCTCTAGGAAACCGACATAGTCGTGACTTGAAGTGTATTTCAGTATTTGTGGAGATTTCGCCATCCTTTTTGTAACAGAATTTGTTTTAAAAAATGCAAAGAGAAGTTTTATAAAATCGAATCGTGCTAAACATAAAGCACTATAACCGGGGTTACATTTGATCTTTCTTATTAATTCAAGCTAAAAGGACAGTGCAACCTTGATTTTGTTTTGACGTGTATTGTCTTTTTATTTTTTATAACATAATAGTAAGTGGGCAACCAAACTTGAGATCCGGCTTGGGCAACCCAAACATCAAGGCCAGATCTGTATAAAGCCAAAGAAGATTGGCTGCAAAGATTCCAAGTTCTTAAAGAAATCTAGAGAATGAGTGACTTACTTGCACAAACAACTTCGTTCTCCACAAAAAAGATGCGCGTGTTGAGTTCATCAACTCTAGAAAATGGAAGAATGAATATCAAGTACGTACTCTAAAGGCACGTTTTCGTGGGCGTGTTTGATAACAAATATTGTTTTGGGGGGATTCGTAATGAGAAGATGAATCGTTTATTCATGTTTGTTTTGCACAGGATTAGATTGCATTCGTAGCCACACCCCCACCAAAACCACCCCCGCACATAGTATTGCTAATACCCCCATTTTGGGGGACTCTCCACAAATGTCAAACCAAACAAGGTATTAAGGGACCCTGACCTTCACAATTCCAATCCCCCCTCCAAGGAGGGTTATCAAACACGCTGAATCATTAAGATTAACCAGCCCATACCATTTGCAAACAACCATCTTCCTAATAAGATCTTGTAAAATCAAGGATGTCAATCGATTTCATTGTTTCTCTCTTAGCAATATAGTTTTCAAATGTCTAGTTCTTGGAATGACTAATAACCATAAATATCACCACCACGTTGGTTGTGTTCCAATGAACTTCCCACTAATGCTTTTGTAACCATGTTTGAGTACCACATTTGCGATACAATGTGATGTGTCACACCATTGTATTAGCGGAATGTGCCCCATTTTTCATGTAGAGGAGCACATTCACCAATACAACGGTTACACCTCACATAGTATCAAAAATGTGGTACTCAAACTTGGTCTGTTGGTCACCATAAAATAAAATAAAATAAAAAATTGGTTGCCCATGGTGGAGGGTTGCCCAAGCCCGGGAGCTTGTGAGGCTTACCCCTGAGCCGGCACTGCCCCCACCACACACACTGCTAGACACAACAAATGGGTCAAATATGTGGGGCTTAGGAGTTACTATAATGCTACATGGTCATGGAATAATAGTAATACCACAAATAAACCACGAGTCACAGCACCAAGTAGCTCAAACCAATAGACCTAAAATAGAACCTACTATTAATAGAAGGTTATAAAATTGCAAATCAACATCAGCAAGTAGTCGTCATGTCCAAATTCAATTTACTAAAAAACGAAAATTTCTAGATGCAAAATATATAATAATATCTAATCAATCCACACGTCACTACAAATAATATGTAAAAGAGGAATACGATAAAATACGGAAATTACCCCCGTGACCTTGACGTACTGCCCATCAACAGCACCTCTAAGCTCAGCATCCGGGTACTTCCTGAAAAACCCTAACAACCCTCTCCTCCTCCGAAAAAAATTCCAAACCACCACAACCACCACCGGCGCCAGAACTCCGGCCACCGCCACCAGCACGACCGCCTTCTTCACCGCCAACAATAAGAACACTCCGACCAGCAACCCCATCGCCGCCGCCACAACCACCACCCACATTACCAGCTTCGACACGTTAAACCCTAGCTTCCCGTCGTCGCCCAGCTTCGTCACGGCCGAGCCGTACGCGGCCCTTGGAATCGAACCACTGGGGTCTAATTGACCGGAGCGACGGCCAGCCGAGGAGGTGAGCGGGCCGGAGGTGATGAGGCCGGTGGGGTGGAGGATTGGGCCAGAGTTTGGGCCGGATCGGACGGATCCGCTGTTGTGCTGGGAAGAGGAGGAGAGACGTGAACGAGGGGTTGGGGTGGGGTCGAGGGTGGTGGGGGTGGGGGTGGTGGTGAGGTCGAACATCTTGCCGAGCTCGCCGGAGGTCTTGATGTCGCCGCCGGTGTAGGGGACGGCGCGAGAGGACATTGTGGGTTGGGGGGACTTGGGGAGGTGGTCGGGTCGACCCGAGACGTAGAGACCACTGCTGAGCTGGTGTGACGGGATTCGAGAACCCATTGTTTGAGAGAGAGAGGGAGTGAGGGGGAAGAAAATTCTTATAAAGAGAGAGGGGGGGCGGGGAGGGTGGGGCGGCCGGAGTGAGCGAGTGAGTGAGGGGGAAGGAAATTCTTAAGAGAGAGAAAGAGGTGGGGGGGGGGGGAGTTGAGCTGTGGAAGGACAAGTATGATGGGGCTTATTTCGTGACAGTGACGTATGTGCCCCTTGTGTGGGAATGGTAGTAGAGTAGGGGTTTTTTTTTTTTTCTTTTTTTCACAATCTCTCAGATACATATGAAATTCACACATACTATTATGTATGAATCTCGCATGTATGTGAGAAGTTGTGTTTGAATTATTCTATGAGTATCATATTTGTTCTTTTTTCCTAAAATCCTCTTCTGACCTGCCAAAAAAAAGTTTACATATTGTTGAATGGAAGTTTTTCATTTGGCTTTAAAAGTAAAACAATAATTTTTTTTATTCAAAAAAAATTTGCATGTGTTAGTTTTGTATCAAATTTTTGTTACTTATTAATTCATTTCGGCAAGAGGAATCGAAAAAGTAAAAAATTTTAATCGAAACTCATAATTTTTTTAAAAAAGATAAGAATAAGTTAAAAAAACTGACTTATTTTTGTCTTTATTTATAAAATTATGAGTTTCGGTCAATTTTTTTTACTTTTCCAATTTTTCTCATCGAGACGAATTAATAAATTATAAAATTTTGATGCAAAATAAACAAATGCAAAAAAAAATTAAATAATGACAAAAAAATAAGTCATTCAACTTTTTAATCCAAATCTAACTCACCTATCTCACACAAATAATCCAAGTCGCTTGATTTACATAGTACCTTTTTTTTTGTCGATTTTTTGTTTCAAAGTAGTACGAGTAGCTTTTTGTGAGATTTTTGTTTAACATACTGTAGCTTTTTTGTTGGAGAAATTTTGGTTTCTGTCATTATCCAAAAAGAAGTTCGCATTTGTTAATTTTGCATCAAACTATTTATAAATTATTAGTTTGTCTCGTCAAAAGGAATGAAAATGATAAAAAAAAAATTATGTTTTTTAGCCAAATTTTCTGAGAAATATCCAAGATAATGATCAAAAAATTAAACAAGGACAAAAATAAAAAATAAAACCCAAAAATCTATGGGAAACAGGCACTAAAGTTATACTAGAAAACAAGCTAAATCAGATAACCGTAAAAATAAGTACTTATTTTTTAAAAAGGCGATTTCAAGCTAAAAAATAATTTGTTTACGCAAATAATTTTTCTAACAATATGAATCTTATTTGATAGATCTTATCGAGATCTTTTATACGGTGCAAAAAAAAAATTTATTTACATTATTTTTGAGTTTGAAAATATGCACTAAGTCTAGGTACACTACATTCAACTACTACACCATTCATTACATATTTTGTAGGGCCCACTCTGGGTTTCAAAAAAATACAGAAAAATGTTCATAAATTTTAAAATAATATATTATGGGGCCCTGTAAAAATCAGCTCAAACAAATATCGGTTAGTATTATTTCTTGAATCGTATGGGTGAAACAGTGCAGTTGAGCAGTTTCGTCCCTACAAATCAAGAAATAATACTCACCGATATCCGTTGGAGCTGATTTTTTACAGAGCCACATAAAATATTATTCTAAAATTTATGGACATTTATCTGTATTTTTTTGGGATCCGGGGTGAGCCCCACAAAAAATGTAGTAGATAGATGGTAGTGTATGTAGCATCTCTCTTTTTTAAGAATGTGTTCTGGAACGGAGCCTAAATGTTTAATTCAATCAACTTGAAAATTTTATTTCCAATTTCATAATCAGCTTAAATTATTTTGTGTGAAACTCTGAAGTGAGCTCCACTCACCCAGCACAATCGGTGCCCGAATGATTGGTACACATATCATTACTTTTGTATTTATATAGGAAGGCATCCTCAGAACAAAATCTTCAAGAAATTTTGATATTCGCGCTCTCTTTTTTGATACAGGCGCTTCACTTTCAACCTCTAATTTCACGTTGAAAGTGGAGCGCCTGTATTAAAAAAGAAAGCACGAATATCAAATTCCAATCTTCAAACACAATTCAAAATCATGAACAAAGTGGAGCGCCTACATCAAAAGAGGAAGCGTGAATATCAATTTCCATTCTTCAAACACAATTCAGAGTTATTTAACATTGTGTTCATAACATTGTTCTTTTTAGTGTTCTTACTAGTGAAAAAATATTTTTACACGAATACAAAAGCTCATTTCATAACGTAGCTTATTTATATCTATTTTTAAACCAAATAGTACACGAAATAAATCAAGTTAGAATAATGAATAAGTTTTTGTTTCTCAACCAACGGTGGCGTAGGTTAGATTACTACGTGAGCAAGATTATATATAGATGTATAGCCCACTTTCTATGAGGGATCTTTCATTTGGCTAAAATGGGACCTCTCATTTTTGGGTCATATTTTGATGATCTAAACTGTTCAACTTATTTAAATCATGTTTCTAAGGATACTTGAGAGAAATCAGTTCAAAATATGACCGACAAGTGCTTGATTGAATTGTTTGAATCAAACACTTATCGATATTTTTTTGAGCTGATTTTTTGCATGTACCCTTAAAAACATGTTTTAAACAAGTTAAACAGTTTGAATCATCGAAATATGACCTGAAAATAAGAGATCCGCATTTTAGCCAAATGAGGATCTCCCATAGGAATGAGACTGATATATATATATATATATGCAATTTAGATTGCCACTTTTATAATTGATTTGTCACTGTCAGTTAATAGACTTTGACACCCAACTAAAAACTCTAAAATCGGCGCCCCCCCCCCCCAACCCAAAAAAAAATAAAAAAAAATAAAAAAAAGCTCTAAAATTAGCCTTACCCCAAAACAAAACAAAAAAAAAAAACACTCCAAAATTGGAATTTTTATCTTTTTATTAGGTTATGGAGGGTGGTACAAGTCTTCTTAAAAGCATTAAGGGTAGTATTGGAACTACAATAAGATCATATAGCAAAAGGTCGGTCATGAATTCGGGGGCAAGCTACAGGGGCTCCAATAATGATATCATTTCTTTAATTTAATTACACACTCAAGGGTTATCTAATGCCCTCGTTTCAATTTTTAATCATTTTCCTTGAAGGGTAGTACGTGGCGTAATGTTTAATTGTTTATAAAACGGTTGGATTTTTCTTTGATGAGATAATATACTACTATAATTTTTTACTGTGTATGCTTGTCTTCCTTGCGTAGAACAGCATATTAAATAATAGTAGTACCTTTTTATTTGAACTGCATATTTAAAACTCACGAATAAATTTTTTTAAGATGTAAAAAAAAAGTATTCTTTTCTTTAAATCAAAATTTCAATATCACTTTGATTTAAAATCGCACATTTACTCACAATTTTTTGTCATACAGTATAGGGTTCTTAAAAAAATACCGTAAGTACTTATATGTAATTTTTAAGTTTAAAAATAATGGGCTCATTGAAATAATTTTTTTGTGCAATATGGATCTTATTTGATAGATTTCGATGAGATTTTTTAAATCGCGGAAAAAAATTAAAAAAAAATTTCATAAATACATTATTTTTAATTTTAGAAATTATAAATTCATACTTATTTTTAAAAACCTTTAACGGAACAGAGCCAATAGAAGTAGTAATTTAGGCTCCGTTTGTTTCGATATAAAATGTTTTACAATGTAAATATTTTTTCAGAAAATAAATTTCAAACTTTTATTTTCTGGTATTTGGTTGGTAGTTGAAAATATTTTTAAAAATCGCCAAAATAGTGTAGAGAGACAGAGAGGGGGCTTCAACAGTGGAGAGATCTAAGAATATTGGAATTGAACATGGGTCAGGACTGAGAATTGAGGAAACTGAATAGTGAAAATTGCAGTAGAAACAGCAGGTTTATTTCGGAAAATAACTTACAAAAGATTTAAAGGTAAATCATTTTCATCCAATTAATGTAAAATATTTTCCTCATTTTTTACACAACAAAATACCGAAAAATAGGTAAAACATTTTACCAGAAAATATTTTACGCCCAAACAAATGGAGCCTTATCTCCACAGGAATCAAACCCACGAACTTCTCAACTTGGGCACCTTCTTTTTTTTTTTGGACAAAATAAGAGAAATATTATTAATTTGAAAGGTGTAAAAACCTAAATATTAGACAGTTGGGAATTCCATGGGGCAAAATGGAAGTCCACAGACCGAACCAACCATTCAAAAATAGCCTTTTGAACACAACAATATGCAGCCCGATTATAATCACGTTTAACAAATCCAAACTCATAGGAAGAAAATGATTCTTTCGGAGTTAAACAATCAAAAATAATAGCCGCTATATCAATAGGTGGATCTAGAGGGGTAGAACATTTCCTCACTATCACCTCCGCATCCGATTCAATAACCACTTTAGAAAGATTTAGATCAATCCCCATCTTCAAACCATCTCGAAGAGCCATAGCGTGAATAGTCAAGAAGATACCAAGGACCTTGCCATCATGACCTTGAGCTATTGCTCCTGTACCAATAGAATTCGAACTCCTAGAGATAGCAGCAACCACATTAATCTTGGTTACATTCATCCCAGGGCGCCACCACACTAAGGTCCCATTACGAGTGGATCTCGACAAAGGTGATGGAACCTTAGGGTTAGCATCCTGAAATTCATAGGAATCTCCTTGCGCTTTACCACTAATCGCTTCCGTAGCTCAATATTTACCATTAAAAATAAAATCATTTCTAACTCGTCAAATCCACCAACAATAAAGAAGAGCCATACTTAATGACAAATGAGGCATATGACTTTGATTGATACATTCTTGAATACAATCCCACCAATCTGTCATGTTTCTGCAATCAAGAAGCTCTTCAGGTTTTAAACGAAACAAAGAATGAATCAAGATTTTGAAAAAACACTTACAAGTCGCACCCAATCTTTCCCTTTCAAAATTGAAGTAGGTCTCGTTCTGCTTTCTCCCAAAACCTTCTTTTTCAAAAAGAAGGTAATTTCAAACTTAAATATAATAAAACTGAAAAATAATTTTTTAATTTTTTTTCGCACCGTTTAAAAGATTTCAATGAGATCTATCAAATAAGATTTATATTGGTAAAAAAATTATTTACGTAAATATATAATTTTTGACCTTAAAATTGTCTTCTTTTTTAAAAAGTGGAACGCGCCCACGTAGTGGACCCTCTGTGCTGCTAAAACCTCACGAAACGCTAGTGGACCCTAGTCTACAAAAAAAAAAGTAGAGTAAAAATTGACATACCATGGGGCAATACTCGCATCCGATCTTTCAACTTCATGTGACCAGGAACAAAAACAAAAACGTCATTTTATCATGATTTTAACGTCATTTTATCATGATTAAAAAAAGAAACCCGTCATTTTATAGACAAGTACTCCTGTCACGTAGGTTTTTCTTTCACGTCATTTTATAGAAGAGTAGAGGTTTCTCATTTCATTTTACAAGCATTTGATAGGAGGATCACGTACCCATCCTCAGTACCGAAAATTTTTCTATACTTCTGTATCGATCGAGAAACTTCCGACCGTTGGATTGCATATAAATTTTACAAAATAAAAAAAAAAATCAATTTCTCACATATAAAATTTACAAAACAAATTTCTTGTATATCAAGAAATTTACGCTTTGTATTATAAGAGATCTAGGCTTTTGGCCTTTAAGGGTTGCGTAGGTCGACTAACTTTTTTTTAAAATCAATCCTACCCTCTATAGGTGGAGCAAAATATTACACTTTAATCTCATTTTCTTTCTCGATGCACTTAAGAAGTTAAAATTGTTCTTGAAATGTTCTAATCTTTTTCTCAACAAATTCTTAACCTGATTTTTTTTACACACTACCTACGAAAGGTATATATAGAGGAAAAGTTAACCGTGAAAACGGGGTTGTGAGAGAGCAATACAAGCGTCGGTGCTGCTAGGCGAAATGATGGAATGCTGCACCCTTGATGGCTCAAGTCCAGTAGTCAAAAGCATCAGTAGCTTACACTCTGTACCCAAGTAGCATGAGGTTTGTTTTTGAAAGAAGAAGAAAATTACCATTTTTTTTTTTTTGTGATTTACTTGTTTCGTATTTGTTAAGTTTGGCCCAAGTTCATTGTAATGATCTCTGTTTTGTAGGTGTCGTTGGACGTTTATCAATACAATCTTCTCACTTTTGACCAAAAAAAAAAGAAGAAGAAGAAGAAGAAGAAAAAAACTACCATTATTTTTTGTGGATATATAAATGCACAAAAGTTTTCCATTTTTCTTTTCTTTTACTCAAAGGTGACAAACAAGAAAGGGAAGGGGTAAATTTTGGCATAAATAAATGGCCATCAATACAAAAAGAACTTATCCAATCCAATTCTATATCCTCGCAAAAAAAAAAAAAAAATTCACTTATTTATATGTCGAGATACGTTTTCCACTTTTAGACAATCGGAATGTGATATTACTAATTCATTAATTAAATTGTTTGATGAAATCCAATTCACGATTAGTACTTCCTACGTTTTTTTAACGACTATTAATATTAAATTATTAATACAAGGCCAGGCGAAGCCACTCCATAATCAGAAAAGCTTTTGCAACTTTAAGCAATTCCCTTTGTTTAGTTTCCCAACCTTTTTGTGCAAGAAACGTAGCTAGCTAGCAAGCTTAATTTCTTGTCTATTTTCTCAAGCTTAGCTTAAAGGATTTATCAAGATTCTTTAATTGTATTCTTTTATTTATTTATTTATTTATGTGGATCTTTGATTCATTTAATGCATTGAAACTTAGTTGCTGTATAGCTTTAATCCTCTGGTACATACAATCATTCACAATCAACACTGAAAAATGCATAACATGAACCAAAAAACCACGGATTTTAGCTCTTCAAAATTCAAATCGATCTCGGAGATTGGATCTGGTTCCTCTCCAGTAAGGGGAGAGGAGCTTCCCCTCCGGTTGCTCCTTTTCGACCTCATACCTGGCCTACATTAATTAGTTAATAATCGGAATCATTCATTATGTAGATTTCATCGAGTACTTCAATCAAGTAAAAATTTGTGTTGATCGGATACCATTTGATAACTAATCAGATCACGTTAATATTAAAAAAAAAAAAAATGAACTGGACACACTGGTAGAAACCACTTTTTCCCCATTTTTCTCCAGATAAATGCTTTTGGATCAGGTATTGAACGTATGCGATCAAAACAAATTGTTATATCATCGATTCGAAGTAGTTGACGAGATTTATAATGAACGATTCCGATTATTAATGTGAGCTTGGTATGAACCCGAAAAAGCAGCAACCGCGCGAACAGGAAGCTCCTCTCCCTCTACTGGAGAGCCGAGAGGAGTCAGATCCTCAGAGATTCTACCACGGTTAGGGCTGTAAGTGAGCCGAGCTACTCGCGAGCTCGGCTCGGCTCGGCTCGTTAAAGCTCGGCTCGACTCGTCTCGTTTAGTAAACGAGCCGAGCTCGAGCTCGAGTATCCGGCTCGTTTACTAAACGAGCCGAGCCAAACTCGGCTCGTTCGACAAAAACTCGGCTCGTTAAGCGAGGCTCGGCTCGATAAAGAGAGGCTCGATTAGTAAATTACTAAGCTCGGCTCGTTAAGGGCTCGACTCGATAAGGCTCGAGCCGAGCTCGAGCTCGAATATTTGGCTCGTTAAGTAAACGAGCCGAGCTCGAGCTCGCTAAAGCTCGGCTCGACTCGGCTCGTTTACACCCCTAACCACGGTGTTGATCCTTATTTCCCTATGCTAAACAAAATTGCGTTGATTTTTTTCACTCCAGTTTTTTCAAATTCCGCATAACATAATTTTCAAAGCATAATAAAGGAAATTTTTTGAAGTGCATATGTTAAAAAGTGAAGTGCAAAGATCATTTTTCAAAATCAAAGTGGTAGAGTAGCTGATTGTTCCTTTATTCGGATTGATCGGCTCAACTTTTAGCTCAAACTCATTGATACGAATGATTAATTCAAAAAACGAAGTCAAAATACTAAACAAAAATTTACAAGAAATAAAAAATATCAAAAAATACTAGATAAAAAGTTAGGAAGAATGGAGCCTAAAATAGACTTGGTTTCCGGCCCCATTCTGCTTTATCAAATAAGTAATTTAAAAAAATAGAAAATTAGAAGCCGGCCCCGTTTTTTAGATTCGGTTTCAACCCAACCCTGAATATTATTTCCCAAACCTGAATAGACTTGGTTATGGTGCATAATGACTTTTTATACTCCAAATCAACTGCTCCCAATATTTCCTTTGCTATTTTCCTTCCCTCTCTTTCTCTCTCTTCAATGGCGATCCAGACCACCGTCTCCTCCTCCATCCTCCTCTCTCTCCTTGTCATTTTATGAGGACGACTACGCTGACATCGGTATACCGCTGCCCAACATCACCAACGGCGTCCTGTCGAAGGTTATTGAGTATTGCAAGAAGACGATGAGTCGGCGGCAGAGGCTCCCGATAACGACGATTGCGCGGCCAGTGATAAGCTCAATACTTGGAGCTGTGGTTAACGGTGGAAATGAGCACCAAAACACCACGTGTCGTTCGGATTTACGTACCCGACGACAATGCGATGGAGTAGGCACTCGATCATTTCTTCACTCCTATAGCTCCAATTTCCCGACGTCGACGAGGCATTCAAAACTCCGGCCTCATGATCGGCACCAGTTCAGTAACTACAACGGAGAAGGCGGTGGATTTGGAAAAGTAATCTAGTAGAATTGATTCATTTGGTCACCGAATCCTTCATTTGGTCATCATGTTTAAAAAATTACATGTCATCAGCTTTTGTTCTTCCACCAAATTGAGTGGTAAGAATCCATAAATTTTTGGCTATATCTATGAACTGTGTCGGTGAACTCAAAACAACAGCAAGAAAAAAAAACTATGCGAATTGTATATGTGATGGAGGATTTTCCCTATTTTCTTTTTCTTTTAAATATTTTATTTTTCGGCCAAACTTTTTTGTTACTACTACTACACTTGGCTTGATTTTATCTGCGTGCTACAGATTTGTTCAATTTTTTGGTACTTTGAAAAATTGTTCAATTTTTGTTCGTATCTATATTTTTTTATGAGAAGTGTGTATTTTTCTATGAGAAGTGTGTAATTTTTGTATGAGAACTGTTTTAAAACACATGAGAACTGTGTATTTTCTATGAGAAGTGTGTAATTTTTTATGAGAATTGTGTATTTTTGTATGAGAACTGTTTTAAAACATATGAGAACTGTGTATTTTTTTATGAAAAGTGTATATTTTTCTATGAGAACTGTTTTAAAACAGATGAGAACTGTGTATTTTCTATGAGAAATGTGTATTTTCTATGAGAAGTGTGTATTTTTCTATGAGAAGTGTGTAATTTTTTATGAGAAATGTGTATTTTTGTATGAAAATTGTTTTAAAGTATATGAGAACTGTGTATTTTTTTATGAGAAATGTTGATTTTTGTATGAGAACTGTTTTAAAGCATATGAAAACTGTGTATTTTTTATGAGAAGTGTGTATTTTTCTATAATAAGTGTTTATTTTGTATGAGAAGTGTGTATTTTTCTGTACGAGAACTGTGTTTTCATATGATAAGCGTATAATTTTCTATTAGCACTGTGTATGATAAATGTGTTTTTTTGTATGAGAACTGTGTTTTTAATATGAGAAGTGTGTATTTTTATGAGAACTGTGTATTTTAGTGTATGATAAGACTATGTGAAGTATGTATTTTTTAGTTTACATAGTCTAGTTCTCATAACCAGTTTACAAAGCTAATTCTCTATGAGAACAATTACTTCTCATAGCCAATTCTCATATAACTGACTATGAAAATTAGCAGTTCTCATAGAACTGATTATGAGAATTGGCAGTTCACATAGCCAGTTCTCATAACTCAGTTCACAAATCTAGTTCTCAGCAGTTCTCATAGAACTGATTATGAGACTTGACAGTTCTCATAGTCAGTTTACATATCCAATGGTATTTTTGTCCGAAATAATATGATTCAGGAATTGATTCTAAAAATATAGTTCACATAGCCTCAGTTCTCATAACCATAGTTCAAGAACAGTTCTGATAGAAATAATAATCATAGACACTTTTCATAGAGACAATTCTCATAGAAACAGTTCTCATAGAGAATTTTCATAGCAAATGGTATTTTTTTAATCTTACATAATTTCATATTCAATATGGGTCTTATTTAGTAGATATCGTCGAGTAGGTTCCAAAAATATAATTTTTTTTAAAAAAAAATGAATATCTACAACAAAAGGTATGACTTTTTGAAATTTAAACAATGTTTTAATGGTGCACCAATGTTCATAGAGCATTGGATAATTTTTCTATACTAGATGCTCTTTAGTTCCGTGCGCTGATGCGCGTGAAGGGGCATAGTTGGAATAAAAAATACAAACAATTGTGCAGGACTAAATTAAGTCTGAACCTAATTTTTTGGGCCGGCTTAAAAATTCCCCTAAAAAAAAGGACCTATTTTCAAACTTAAAAATAATAAGCTTACAAAAATAATATTTAATTTTTTTTTGCAAGGTTTGATAGATCTCATCGACATCTATCATATAAGATTCATATTTCATATTTTTTTGATTTCAGGAAATCTATTATTTTTATTTTTAAACTTGCAATCTTTATTATAAAACAGAAGGGTGTGGGGACAAATTGTTGGAACAGCTCAGATTTGTTTGATCCAAGGGTTGAGATACATTTTTTCACATTTTATGAAAATATCTACATTTGTTCATCATATTACATAAATGTCATTTATTGTCTAAGAGGAAAAAGGAATCGGAATTCAAATTTCACATCTCTCTCTATGTGAAAACAACGAAGGGGGAAAAGCAATTTTCCTTCCTTCCTTTCTACGAGACCTTTCCTCTCCTACGGATTGACTGTCTTCGGGGAAAGGGTTCCCCCCTTGGATTGTCGAGCACTGGGACCGTCCACCGTCCATTCCTCCTCGACAGTCCAACCCCTCGGGAGAAATCAAATCGGGAGAGGTATTTTTTGTTGCCCACCATGTATTTGTTAAAATACTCTCTTTTATGTTGTATACACTTCCTCCAAAATCTGGAGAGGTATTTCTGTTGCCTACCATGTATTTGTTAAACGCTCTCTTATGTTTTGTAGATCTATAGAGATTTTGTAGGGGGTTTTTCCCCCCTTTTTGAACGGCATTCTGTGTAATTTTGTGAGTTGCTAATTTCTTCACTAAACTGGTTGCGTATTCACTTACTTCATATCAATAAAAATAAAAATCTTCACCGTTAAAAAAGAGATGTAAATTTACAGCAATTTGTAACTACCTAAAAATTGAAATAATGTTTTGAACCACTATCAAGATTTAAAGGATATTTCAATTCCAATCGGGATGAATAATGTCGTAAGCACGGACCGTGGTGGGTAATGTCGTGTGCACTAGTTATAAATAGGGAAATGATAATGCCAAAACTATTTTTGTTAGTGCCAAAACTCAAGTGTATAAAAGTCTTTTACATTGCAAATGGTACAAGTTTTTTGTGCACTAGAGTTTTGACACTAACAAAAATATTTTTGGCATTATCATTTCCCTATAAATAAGTAGTTATCCCCTTAATGTTCACAAAATAGGGGTGTTCGAGAGGCGAGGAACAGTGACCGCAAGGCACGTGTCCAGTACCAGCAGCACACTCCCTTCAAGGGCTCCCGAGGGTCTAAATCAACGCCGGAGATCTACACACGCGGGCATCGGTGTTTCTTTCTCGGTGCGAGGGGAAACACCGGAGAAAGTCCCTCCATAACACATACTCTGATTTACACAGAGAGGTTTAGGGTTACGAAGAGCGCGCGCAATCCCCAGTCCCACACCCCCACGGTATGAACCGTGAGCCCTCGGCTCGGTTATAGAAAAACGGCATTTCTCTTGTGTAGAATCGATGTGGGATTGGGTAAATTACTGCAAACGTTAAAGGCCCCCATTGAAACAAATGTGGACAGACTCGATCCAGTGGGATCCCCTACATTGTGGTCCACTCGTTTTTTACAATGAAAAAAACAATTCAACTACAATAATTGATTATGGAGAGATTATTCGATGCCCTTGGGGCTCCTAAGCCTCTTCCCACCACAAATTGTTGTGGAGTCCTCACATTTAATCTTGGTACTCACAGAAATATGTGGTTGAGGAGACATCTGGAACACCACGTGACGGTGTCCTAGAGGCATTGAATAACTTTTCGTAGATTATGTATTTCATTTTGAGTAGTGATTTTCAAGCTCTTCTTTGTGATCTGAATTTAAAATTTTATCCTTTTAAGGCCCCGTTTTAGAACACATTCTTAAAAAATAAGTACTTATTTTGCATTTTTAAATTCAAAAATAATTTAAATAAAAAATTATTATTATTATTATTATTTTGCACTGTATAAAAGATCTCGATAAGATCTATCAAACAAGATCTATATTGCTAAAAAAATTATTTGCGTAAACACATTTTTTAGCTTGAAATTGTCTTTTTAAAAAATAAATAGTTATTTTCAGTTCTGAAATGAGGCCTAAGTGTCAAATAGTAAATATAAAAATGTTCAGAGCCATACTCTATAGATCTCACATGCAGTTGCTGTCTTCCGGGGAGGGGAAGTACTCACGCTCGAGTTTTGTGTGCCAATTCTTTTACAATGAAAGTGTTACATAAAAATAAGGCCATATTGAATTTCCGATTGACCCAAAAAAAATAAAAGGTCATATTTTCATAACAATTTGGGGAACAAGTTATAGCATTTTAGTTTGTTGTTCACACTAAACAATAAATTTTGCATTCCATCTATAATTTATTGGTTAGTGAAAACAACTTGACATTTTTTAACAACTCTCTCTCAACAAAGTTAAAATTTTTCAACAACTTATTAATTAGTAGAAACAACTCGACATTTTTCCACAACTTATTTGTTAGTGGAAACAATTTGACATTTTCTAATAACAACGAGCGATCCTTAAGTTCTTGCGTACCGGAAACACCCTAAATAGTTGTAGAACTACTCTCTCCCGGCACAATTCACTTAAAATTCTTTTTATCATAAGCAAGGCCATGTTTCGCTAAGGTACTTATTTTTCGCTTTATGAGACAAGTCATTTTCTCATAATCCATTTCTTTAATTCAAAAAATAAGTATTTATTTTTAAATAAATACTTATTTTTGTCAACGTGATAGGCTTGTTAGTAATTTATTTTAATCAACAAATATTTGTAATCTTAACGTGAGGAGATTAATAAGTATTTAATATCATAAAGCTCATAATATAATTGAGATAAGGACGAGAGTGCAATTATAATTTTATAGTGAGGTGAATTATAATTAATGAAATAAGAAATAGAATCCAGGTGAGATTAGGGTTTCATATTTATACTGGGAGCCCAAACTTATTACTCATTTGGTCTCTATCGTATTCCTATATATACGCATTATGCTCTCTAGGTCAGACAGATGTTTAAGAGTATTCACGAAATAGAGGCAGGCTTAGAATCCACACTCTGTTCGTGTTCTAGACGTGCCGGGAATTTCGTGTTCTAGACGTGCCGGGAATACGATAGAAGATCGTAAGGTGCAGTCGAGCAATATTCGTGGCATATAGCAAGGCGTGCAATAACAAGTTCAACCAGCATTCGTGTCACAGGGAGTTGAGGTGAAACTCTAGTTCCGCCTTGTAGGGTTTTACAATTTTTCCTTGTTGTCTAATCTCTACGCGCCATTACTGGATTCTAGGAATCGTTTCATAACAAAGCTTAGGCTTTGTTTGGAAGTTGTAGAAGCAGAGGGAAAGGAAGAGAAAATTAAAAATTTTCCTTCTCCCTTGTTTGAATCCCTATTGAAAGAGGAGGGAAACCAACAAAATGAAAACAACTTTCTTCCTATTTTATTTCCAACTATCGCCCCCCGAATTTTCCGCTGTAGGCGTTCCTCGTGAGAAACGGCAGAAGAGAATACTTGACTCTATGCGGCAATTTTGTTCAAATGAATTTGACAGTTGTGACTTGTTAGAAAATTAGAGTCGCCACTTAACAATGAGTTCAGGTGTGTTAAGTCACCCCAAAAACATCTCCAAAAAAGATATCTTTAGAAAATCATTTGCCTGAACCACAATTGAAAATCGATTTACATTGGATTGGTTAATGAAAGATGCACGTAGGTGCGAATCTTATTTTTATACCGACGGCGGCTTACTAATTTCAACGGCCGTCGGGACTCTCAATTCAAAATGGGGAATTTTGGTTGTAGTGAGTATGAACATCCTATCGATTCCAAAGTTAATACATGGATTTGCTTTGCAGCAGCAGGGAAGGGGACTGAGGTGCTTCACCTTCATTTACATAGTGCATTGGTTCATATGTTCGAGGATTGAAGTTACGAGTTTACATCCAAACTTTGAGTTTTTCTCTTTGCAGAGTAACGCCTAAAAGAGGTGTTGCTCAAGGAATTATGGATTGGGCACGCGATATTGAGTGATGAGGTGATCCAGAAGATATTAATTCCAGTACTGTTGGAGATTTTGGAGTTGTATTACTTTCAAGGTGTCAGTCATTTGCATTTTAGTAATGCAAGCTTGAAAAAGTTGATCCTGAGGGAACATTGGGACCGTAACAATATGACTCTGAGTTGGAAATTTCTGCCCCTAATCTTCAGTCATTGGACATGTTGGGTTGTTTGGAAATGAAGAACTGTCGGCTGCCGGATGTTTCTCCTCTGGTTGATGCTACCCTTAATTTTGACTCAAGTCCCGAACAAGAGGAAGTCTTGAGAAGACTTCTTGAGAGCCTTGCTCATGTGAAGAATATTACATTAGATTCTCGGGCTCTACAGGTTGGTCTTTTCACATTCTTTTCCCACTGCCAT
Source organism: Rhododendron molle (assembly GCA_025413875.1). NCBI lineage: Eukaryota > Viridiplantae > Streptophyta > Magnoliopsida > Ericales > Ericaceae > Rhododendron > Rhododendron molle. Next base: position 26,598,400 of record CM046400.1, on the reverse strand, counting down.
TGAACAATACACAAACCGTATCATGAATGGTTATTGTATCACTTCCTGGATTCTCATTACTTTGTGATTACTATTACTCCAAAATAAGGTGTTAAACATGGTCTGAAAATCAAACAATGGTGCACACTGCACATCCACGGTGCGTTTGTGCAATACATGGAGTCTAATTGCAGAGTTAACTGAACAATTTCTAGATTCTTCTAATCTCTTTTGTCCTTGTGCATCTTGTTGTGATGGGCCAGGTACTGTCAGTAATGGAAGCAAAAGGTTTGCCCTCTCCACTATTGAAGTGAGTCTGTTTAACATTAGTTGGGGGTTAAGTAAAACTGTCCTTCCTGCCATAGCAAACCTGTGGGGAAGTTCACCTAATCTTGAGACATTAGTCATAACCTTGGACCCTGATATCCGCTACCATGAGGTGTGTTTTATATATCATTTAGTTACTTGTTGCTTTGAATTATTTCAGGAGATGAGTGAAGAGTGGCTGCTACCATGAGGTGCATTTTATATATCATTGAGTTACTTATCGCTTTTAATTATTTCAGGAGATGAGTGAAGAGTGGCTTTAGTAACCATGTCATTCAGTCTGATTTGCTAATTTCAACCGTTTATAACACGTGGTGGTCACTATAGTTTCTTGGGGGCGCCTCTTTGACGAAAGAGAGAGATAAGCCACTATTGCACTACTCGTGATTTGTTGAAATCAATTTCCCTTCTTTTAGTGCGTAGACATCCTCATAAATAAACTTTTAAATCCGACATTTGAATCATTTTGTGGTTCATAAGAGGCATTCTTTGAGGTTTTTAGACGTGCACATTATGCATTAGGTTTAATACAAATTGAGAATAATGTATTTTACATTTGCAGTATTTTGGGGAAACTCTCACCAAACATTGCGATTTTGGTGAAAAGCTCTATTGGACATCCCAAAAGACGACTTTTGAGTGTTTGAAGCTGCATCTCATGAAAATTAAGCTTGCTGGGGTAAGATGGTTATACCATGCCTTTAACTTTGCATTTCTACAATTTCTACTAGAGATCGAATGCAACGGTGCTGCAAAAGATGGTTATCGATGCCTTAAGGGATGATGTTAAACCGACCACAAAATTTTTCCAGAAGCTTTTAAGTTTTCCCAGATCTTCTCCCAATGCAGTGGTAATGTTCTATGAGTGAAATGGACAGCTTAAGTATTTTGATTTTGTGAATTGTAATTTAATGTTATCATCACATTCTTATCAGCTTGTAAACTGTAATGTTTCTCTTTTTAGTAGTGCTACCATCATGTATTGGATATCTTGTTAGTCTCAACAGGTTGAACTTTATTAACTGTTCGATGTGGGTGAATATGACCCAAGTTAGATTGAATCACAGATTTGTTGAGTATTATTAACCATCTGGAGGAGTACCGAACAATGTTGGATTTTGATGGTCCTTGTAGTAATAATAGCAGTGTCGTTGGATATATTGGAAGCATGATTTCTCTCATTCAATGACCGTCGGAGGAACAAATACTTAGCAAGTTTATCAAACTGTGGCCTAAAGCTGTAATGCTACTTTTGTTTTGCCTAGTGTACTACTACTACGTCTGATAGATCGGCTCTATGGAATGATCTCAGAAGAATTTCCTCCAAAGGTTGGTGGAGATCTTGATGTTGTTTACTGATGAAATGAGAAGGCTTGGGGAAAACCATGTTGATAGTGGTGCGGTGGGGGATTTCCAATATTGACGGCAATGTCGAAAGAGATGAGTTGTACATATCGGCAGGCAGGGGCGCGGACACGCAGGAGGCAACACAAAGGTGATGTTGAAGCCCTTTTGGTAGGAGGAGGTTTGCCAATTTTAAGATCGGGGTTACGTAACCTGTGCTGGTGTTCAAAGACATTTGAACCGAAACCCAATTGAGAGAGAGAGAGAGAGAGATGGAGAACAGAAGATTCTGGTGTTCAATGAAGTTTTGTCAATTTTACTAGTAACGGTCGGATTATACTGAATATATTGCATAACTGGGAGGTGGTTAACTAAAGGAAAACTGAAACTCGAGGATCGTGTTCACATTTAACATTCAAGACCGATGATTTTCGCCAAGGGTGCGTTTGAAACCTGGAGAAAAAAATGGAAAAGACGGAAAAAATTTAAAAAGAATTCCCCATTGTTTGGTTTCTAGAGAAAGAGAAGGAAAAGTTCAAAAAATAGTTTAATTTTCTCTCTAATTTCTTCACCTTTCTATCTGATTTTCCTCTACATTATTTTCTCTTTCTTTCACTTTCTATCCCCAAATTCCAAACAGAGCCTAAATTAAATGAACCACAAGTTAATAACATTAGTCAAATTGTTTTCGCCAGATATCAAGGCTTCTGGCTGGAGAGAGGAGAGAGAGGACTTGGAATCGGAATGAGGGCTTGCTTCAACGATTTCCGTTCGCCGGAATAGGAAGCAACCGACGGGAGGACGGGACAGGACACACCATTTCGGTTTCCATTTTCCTTTCTTTTCCCTTGTTTTGAACTATGTTGAATGGGAAAGTAGGGTGAGAAATTTTCAGTGCTGGGTGGTACCACGTGGTGCTCTCTCGACGCATTCAAGCTGTTCATTTCGATTTTGGACGGCTCGAATTTGGAGAGAGAAAGAAAAGAGAGAGTGGTGGAGTGAGAGGAGAGAGAATTTCAGTCTGAACCGTTCAACACACTTTTGAACGATCCCAATGAGCTATTCGGACACCATGTGGACTCTGCTACGTGATACCCACCCGGTACCGAAAAATTTCTCAAGTGGGGCGAGATAGGATAGGAATGGTGGGACCTGCACCAAAGAAAATGGTGTGGCAAATAAGGGATAATTAGGTACAAACAATAAAATAAAATAGGACCTGCACCAAACGTAATGGTACAGTAATTATGGGCCATTACGTGATCCAAAAGTTCCCTATCTTCTTCGTGTGATTTTTGGACAGCTGTGGAGGTGGTGTCTGCTATCAGTGTGGTGAATTACAACCGAGGTAAGGGTTTTGGTTTCCATTGATTCCAATTTGTAATTTTAGGGCTTTTGATTTTGAAACCGAGTTTTGTGATTTGAGGATTCGAAATGAGCGTATTAAAGTTATAATTTCAAATTTCTGAAATTGGGGTTAGGTCTTTGACGGTTGGTTGTGGGATTGATTAGTGGTATGAAGTCGAATTTCTAAAAGAAAAAGGAGAGAGACATGAAGAGGTAAAATTTGGAAGTAAAAAAAGGAAAGTAATTTTCATAAATAGTAAAAAAAATACGGATTAAAGTAGTTTTTGAGAAATAGTAAAAAAAAAAGAAAAGAATTTTATTGTATATTTATTTATTACTACAAAGTGATTTTCATCGTTTCGACAAAAAGTTCATAATTTTTTTTTTATACTATTTCTGAAAAAGTAAAAAATACATATGGGAGGTGTTAGAAATGGTTCTGACGATGACGAAAAAGTAATTTCTTACAATGTCTTGTTCCACTAACTAAAAAATGGCATTACGTAATATTGTCGAGTTTGAATTTTTTTTGGGGGGAATTTTATGAATTCTTTCTAGTTTTTTTTTTCCCAAAACGATAACCGATAATATTATAAATCCAAGAAATAATACATCAAGAGAAAATTTCATCCCTAAGTAAAGGATCAAGAAATCAAACAGGAGGGAACTCAGTCTAAAAACTATACCAAACTCCAATTAAACCCATTGCTCTAAACAGACGAAACACTACAAAAAAAACACCCACACAGGGTGATAGAAGCACCACAAATGGGAAGAAATCTCACACGGGAAACACCAAAAAAGATACCAAAACAAATGAGAAAATCTGATAACGAAACCGAACGGAGTCACACCAACCAATGACTACAAGGTCAATTCACAACAACCAATGACTTCTTGTCTTGGTTATCCTAATGACAATTTGGGGTAGAAATAGTCATTGTAATATATACGTCGAGAGATATAAACTTAACACTTAACATTTTTTTTCTGCAATTTTTTTTTTTTCTGCTTTATTGTCAAATACGAGAACACATTTTAACGGTAGGAGTAGTGTTATTTTGAACAACAAGGAGAGGCGCTGTAAACCGTAAAAAACGGATGTGATGATTCGTTACGCACATGTTAGAGACAGAGTAGGTGAAACCTATGAGATATTGGCATCCAGAAAAGAGGAATCTATATATGGATTTCATCATTAATCACCGAAATATTCTACTACGATGGATGGCACTAATTCCCAACGCATATGGTACAGTAATCAACTAGTCATTTTGATCACCAGCTCCAATAATTTCTGGTTAAAAAACTTAAAAGTAGCAATTGATACCGTAATCGAAGTTCTTTGTGGGACCCCTCTGCTGACACGTGGACGTTGATGTGTGGAAAATGCTCGAAATAAGGTGTGAATTGGCCGCCAACGGGCTTATAGCCCAATAACACTTTTTCACTTTTTTCATATAGAGAAAGTCAGGGTTTGATTCTCGTCGGGAGCGTGAGTACTTAGTGTAGTGGTTGATAATCTTTGGGCATGCCACATTCGTAAGCTGCTTTGCCGATACCTCTTTTCCATTCTCTTAGAAAGAGGCTAGATATCTATCGAATAAAAAAAAAAAAAAAAAAAAGTGTATAAATGGGCATGGAATTAGAATACTCCTGTGCATTGAGGAGCACCAGTATTACCGAGAGTTGGGCCGCTGTCCCCTCTGCATCATACCGTATTTTATTAGTGGCCCAGCATAAACTAAGCAGATAGATTTGTTCCAAGAAAAATGGACAAAAAGTAAAGACAAAGGGCCCAAAAATTACTCAAACAAATATACTAATAATTCTTCTGCTTAAGCATGCCTTACTCTCTCTCTCTCTCCCTCTCTCTTGGACAAATAAAGCACTATGCTTTCATTCGCGAATTAAAACGGATGTAATTAAATTAACAGGAGTCCTGAGAGTGGTAGACTTTAATTTGTCCAGGTATTGTTTTTTATCAATAAGTCCTACAGCTACATACAATCATGTACATACAGCGCGTACATACGCATTTTGGATCCGTCTCGGGTTCTATAAAAAAGATCTGAGGAGCTCATTTTGTTCAAAATAGTTTATTTACGGTCCCTGTAAATTAAAAATAAACTCAACCCGATATAGGTAAAGACGTTTACGAAACATCCAACTTTGCTTTAGAATTCAGGCCGATTTACATCTTTTTTATAGGACCGAGACGGGTCCAAAATACGTATGTACGCCCTGTATATATATACATGATTGTATGTACCCTGTAGCAGCGCTGTTGTTTTATTCCTCAATTTATACTCCAATCCCATGTTTGATTCGTTCAGGACAAATTGTTTACTGAGTGTAATTAAACACTACAATGACTATTTTGACCCCAAATTGTCTTTAGGATAACCAAGAAGTCATTGGTTGGTGTGAATTGCCCTTTTAGCTTATTTTACATAATCGATACCGGAAAGAATTCATAAAATCCCGCAAAAAAAAAAAAAAAAAAAACTCGACAAGAAAAAAGTTCTTGGGTAATTAAATTGAAATTCAACAATTACATATTTTCTCAGGCAGTTGGATTTCTTAAATGATGGAAGAACTAAGTTCAAACATTAATTACATATATAATAATGCCATTTCTTAACAATGTTCAAATGCATAATAACCAATTATCATACTACCCATCCACAATCGTCATCCAAAAAACCATACCTCCATCCAAAACCATCAACCAAAAAACAAAAACAAAAGAAACCAGCATAGTTTTACTTATGGTTCCAAGTAGCCTAAAATTTCAAGGGCACAACTTCCTTATTCGCAATAATCATTTTCTCCTCATCATTGAAACTGAAAAATAATTGAATCTCCTTTGCATTTTGGGTAATTGCGAAAGTAGCAGAGAGAGAGAGAGAGATGTGAAATTAGGGAAGAGGATGGGGTCTAGGGCAAAACGGAGGTAGGTTTGTAATTTCTCCTCATATTGAAAGTCCTCCTAGCTCCATGCGCCTCATTACAGGGATTGATCAACTTTACACATTCTAAAAGAAGAATGGATATTTCAACTTGACTATTGAAAAGAATAATTTTGCAAGTATGAGGCGTTCAAAGCTAAAATAATCCAACTTTATTTTTTCCCTTTGATGATGAGCTAACCTTTTCGTAGATGCAAATGCAACCACGTCATTTTGGATTTAGTACATTCTATTCGAGTCTCATTACTTTGAGCTTGAGCTTCTTCTCCCATTTCCACTTCTACTGATTCCAAAAAAGGCAAAAGAAAGGACGATACTCGATTATGTGTGTTCATAAGTGCTGAATTTTCACTTGTAACCATCATAACCATGTAGATACTAAGGGGGCAATATGGTCCACCTAAGAGTCTAAACAAATTACGGCAAAAAAAAGAAGTGCCGTTTGGAGAGCAAATTCTGCTGCTAAATTCAGACATTGACAGAATCTGTTGTTAATAAAATTGAGAACATATAATTTACATCTGTATGATTGTATCTAGTCTTTAGCTACGTGGAGGCCAAAGTTGGGTGTATCTATTTTCATTTCATCGGCCTTTTGAACTGGATCATAAACGTACATACACATTTGTTTGCAGAGAATTAATCAACACTTGATAATTGATATATCAGTATAGTTTTGGACAAGTAATTACTAGTAACCATTCAATTAGTACCCTTTTCTTTTTTCTTTTTTTTTTTGCCATATTAAAATGAGTAATTTACAAATCCAAGGAAGATGGAAGAAAGATTTGTTCTGTGAACTTGGGGCAGAAAAGATCAATACCCCAAAAACAGAGAACTAAAAAAAAATAAAAATAAAGGAAATAAACCAACCTTTTTTTTCACTTCATCATTTTCCCTTCAATTCCCCAAGGTCCAAACACTCCAAAACCTCTCCCCAATAAAACTCACCCACTTCCTCACCGACCCCTCCTCTGCTTCATCGCCACATTCTCCACCTCCTCCGCCTCCACCGCCGCCGCCGCTAGTCAACTCCATCAAACATGACTCGTCCTTGCTTGAACCCACCCGGGACCGATTCGGCTCATGACCCGACCCATTAAACCCCCTCCTCCGCCTCTCTTTCTTACTCTTCTCTGATCTCGTGCTCTGGGCTACCCCGTCTTCGAAAGCATCGATGATCTCGTGAATGAGTTGGCGGTTCGGCGACGAGTCCCACCTGACCCAGTAACTCGTGTAGCACCTGAAACAGTTGCAGTTGAATGACGGCGGGTGGTCCCCACCCTTTCCAGTACCTCCAGTACTAGTGTTGTTAGTCTTTTGGGTTTTGTTCTGATTCACGGGAAAGTTGGAGGATGAGGAGGAGATGAGGTAGGCCAATACTTCTCTGTCCACTGGTGAGAGCGCGGTCGCGAGAGTCAAGATGGTGGCCGGTAGAAAGGTTAGGTGGTCGGAGATGAGCGGCTGCGATGGGTGGACCTTGCCTTTTCTGTAGAGCTTCTTCATGTCTGATGGCTATGAGTTGAGTTCAGCCGAGAGAGGCTGAGAGACTGAGAAAAGGGGATTTATGCGGACTGAGATCCTGTCTAGTTTTCCTATTCGTCTCGGCCGGTCCAGTTTTGGGCCATTTATGGCCCTTCTAAGATTCACTTGGGAATATGAAGGTTAGTACGTGTTTTAATAATTAATATCTATCAAAGACAAGTTAAGAATATTTGTTAATGAATAAAATGTTCTTGGTGGGTATTAATTATCAAAACACGTCCTTAGCCGTCATTTTCCCTAAATAGAACCGTTCACTTTTTAGAGTTTGTCCAAAAATTGACCACTTTCAAAAATCACGTCGATCAGATACCATTTAAGATGATTTTGAAATACATTAAGCTTCATAAATTTGTGTTACATGAGTTGCAATCTAGTGTTGCACACTTATTTTTTTACAAATGTAGTTTTTCAAAATCATAACAATTTATTCGATCAATGTGACTTTTGATGTAGTTAATATATTTCGGCGAGTTCTGAAAGGTAAACTATTCTGATCATTATTGTGGTCCAAGTAAGGGCCCACAAATGGCCTAAAACTGGACTGCATTGAATGAAAGAGAAACTGTACTAGATCTCCCCTTATGCGGACTAAGATCTAGTCCAGTTTTCCTTTCGTCCAGTCCAGTTCAGTTTTGGACCATTTGTTGGGGAGAGAGAAATCGTAAAGGAATTGGTACACAGTTCGGATAGGAATCCGAGGACCGAACCGTGAGTCATAGTTCTAAGAAAATAGAATTTGTGTCTCAACCAATAATCTTACGGTCCGATTCTGAACCAATCTGTGAGTGACGGTTCAATTGTGGTTTTTATCAAGGGATTATATATAAATTCCACTAGCAAACAACAACCAAAAAGTCAAAAAAAGAAAAACGGCAACAAATTCTTGTATTATGCATCAACCAAATTCCCAATTTGAGATTCCAACATCAACCAACTTTCAGATTCCAACATCAAAGCATTTAGGCCAGCAAATTACTCTGTATATACGTATTCTTTTTTGGCCCATTCGACTAGAACAACACTTTACCCCCTTAAGTTTTGATTTACACAAATCCAAAACAAATATCCGTTGACCGAACCATATCTTACAATTTTTCTAATTTTCGAAATGGTCTCCGAACCATTAATCCACAATCGGGACCAAAATGTATAGTTAAGTTCGGTTCAATTTGGTTTAGGCTTGAATTCTGAAGTAAAGTTAGATATTTCGTAAACGTCTTTACCGATATCAAATTGAGTTGTATTTCTACAGAGACGTTAAACAAACAAATTTGAACAAAATGAATGGCTCAAATAAGGTTTTTTGAAACCCGAGAGGAGTTCATAATCCATTATGTACACGCTATATGTGTATGTATGTAGCTATAGCAGCTTGCCCTTCCCTTCGAGGAGCATGGGGAAATTCACGCGAGATGCGGTACTTTTGCTGAAAATATTGTAGGCCCAACACTCAAAAATTTTTGAGTGTCGAGCGAATACCACATCGTCTAAACGTGTTTTGAACGGTCTTGAATTTTAAAAAGAGAAAAAGAGTAGATAGAGTGGTCGGGTGAGGAGAGAAAGAGAGAGAATAAATCTTAACCGTCTAAAATACGTTTGCATGGTTGAGATTGCCGACGGATACCGCGTGTGTGGTGCTGTCCGGCACCCAAAAACTTCTCGGTTGATTGGTATTGGCAGTACTCGAGTACTACTGCATTGCACCGCAGTAGTACAATATCGTGATATTGCGGGACCTACCCAACTAAATTAATGATTACTTGATTAGTCTCTATCCTTCAGTTCCAGTGTTCCCAGAAGAGTCCTGCTATGAGTAGGGACACTTTGCAGGGATCCTTGCAGAGACAATCGCGTTTGACCCTATTTTAAGTCCCAAAAAAATTTAGAAAAATATCCATAAATTTTTGAATATTATTTTATAGGGCCCTGTAAAAAATCAGCTCATGCGGATATCGGTAAGTATTACTTTTGGATTCGTAGGGGCAAACTGAGCAGTTCGCCCTTACGAATCCAAAAGTAATACTTACCGATATCCACATGAGCTGATTTTTTACAGGGCCCTATAAAATAATATTCAAAAATTTATTGATATTTTTTTAGATTTTTTTGAGATCCGGAATGGGGCTAAACGCGATTGTCTCTGCAAGAATCCCTGCAAGGTGTCCCTGCTCTTAGTATTTTTGTTCCCAGAAACAAATATGTAAGTTCGCAAAAACAAAAAATATAGATTTATAAGATTCTATTTTAGTTTACATAGGCCTAGTAAAAACCCTGTCAAATTTTTCTTAGAGAGCTGAAGTTTGAACTCGAACTCGGCTCATTTATATTTGTTTGATTCAGATCTTGAATTTCATAAACACTAACGAGCTCGAGGTCATTTAGTTTTGGAGGATTGAGCTCGAGTACTTAAAAGTTTGGCTCGAATAATTTGCAATCATAGTTCTACACCCACTGTAAGCTGTAGTATGTTTGGTTTATTCAGCTAGGAGCAACTCTAGCCCATCTTTTAAACATATATATTTTGTAAATGTCCCACTATCTTCTTTTACTTGTGTATAGGTTTATTTTTAAGACTTTTTTTTTTTGGTAGCTTGGAAATTTACCTTATTTTTTATGTCAAATTGAATGATGAAGAGAAATACCATATCCAAAGTGAAGTTATTGACAAATTAGAGGAAAATGCTCACTAGCTATAGGCTGGAGCATATTATATCTACACGACTCTTCAAATCAAAATGCATAAAATAAAATAAAAAATTATCGAGTGAGTTGGACATGCTCTAATATTTCAACAATGGGCGTTTGGCTATCCCTATCTTATTTACTTGGTAGAATTTGTTTAGTGATTTTATAGTAGTTGTGGGTGAAGCAAATAAGCAATAAGCAATAACCATTGGCAAACCATCTTATTTGCTCATTCGTTAACATTAAATAAGGAAGGTACCCAAACAAGCCCTACGTCTCGTAATATTTTTTGTTTTTTAGATAACAAAATAGAGCACTTTTCTTCATTTTTTGTTTTTACTAATTTAAAGAAATAATGAAGATCTTTAAATTGGTGTGAAAAAATCAAATAATTATGCGCAAAAATCAATATCTTAATTTTTGATCCAATAAATGACATGACTTTTAAGAACCTAAGACTATGAAAGGAAAGGAGTTTATTCGGAAACTATCATAAAATCTTGTTGCATCATTACTTAAGTAACAATCTCAGTTAAATTCATAACATCATAAAATAAGCATAATCGACATCATAATAAGGAGATTGACGTATTGAAGAATTAAAAGAATCAAGCTTAATTCGTCGATCGTTTGCCTCATTTTGAGATCTATTTATTGCATAAATAAACGATTGAACAAATCTTGAAGCTTCTTTAATTTTTAAATCTCAAATATGCTATAAATCGGATTAAATAAACTTATGTTGTTTACAACAAACTCAACTTCTAAAGCTTGAACCAACTTCTAAATTGATTGAAACTTTAAATTTAACTTGAATAACAAACTATACTCTCACTAAGCTCGTTTGGTTTAAATTTAGTTTAGAGTAACCAACTACTCTCACTTAGGATCAAGTTGGTAAGTTTAGCATCCCCTTTTTTTCCCAACTCATAACCAAAAACTAAGTAAAATCTCCTAAATTTCTCCCCAGTATTGGACTCAAACACACATCAATTCGAGTTTGTTCAAAATTCTACTCAAATCAAGGGAGACTCGAATTTTTATTCAAAATTTTAGAAGCCTATTTTATGTCTCAAATTTCCAATTATACATTCAATTAATGAACTATTTATAATTTTTTTTGGTTAGATTTGCTTTTGTTGATTGCTAGGTTTGATATCAAAGAAAATTTTATCGACATTTTCACTAAAATTTGGATAAAAAATTGAGTAAAGGCTCATAGATGCTCTTACGAGCCTTCCCTAATAGAATATCTTGGTGACAAGCTTATTAAGATGGTATTGACAAGTTACTTTGTGACAAGCTTATTAAAAAATGGAATGCCAATAAGTCAAATTCTGTACAAATTATTTTGTGAGATTATTTTGTACATTAAAGTTAGGCCATAATTGAAAAATCATAATCTAAAAGGGAAAATTATTTCAATACTCCGGAAGTATATGAGTACAAGATACTCAAGTGTGGGACACACATGTTATTTTATAGGAGAGGGTATACTCCTGAATAATTACTCATCTAAAAGGGTGGTTGGAATTTCATCGTCCCTAACCCCTGTTACTTGAAAGAATCTCACACAAGTGTTAGAAGGAAGTGTTTGTGAGCCAATTATTTTTTAGGTTTTTGGATTGTGGATTATAGACTCCGTTCCAAATTGAGAGTCCCTATTGGGGATTCCAACTATTTGAAGAGACATGCAATGATTACACCTATATTACCTATCATTTCTACTATTACCCCTATATTTTACCTACTTTGGAGTAACACTTATATTCATTTGTGAGGGACACTTTTGAAAAATCACCAAAATTTTCCTTCCATTTTTGGAAAAGGGCCATCATTTTGGAACAATCCAAAATAGAATAATGGACTCTCAATTTGGAAGGGATGGAGTATTTTGATTATGATTATTTGGATTGTCAATATGTGCACAATAGACTTGGTAGAAGAGTTTTGTGAGTGAAGTATAATCAGAATTCAAAAAAGCTTCTCGGTGACTGATTTTTGGATACTGCATTCTCCGGTTCAAGCATTTTGAAAAAATGCAGTTTAGAATATGTGGCCCAACACCCCAGAAATTGCATTTCTGCACTATGCAGGATGCAAATCAAAGGTGTCCAAACACCCCCCCAACCCCCAAATTAACTAAGGAGGCTTAACATAACTTGGAAAACTAACGAGTTCTTTGCTTGCTTCCTTCTCTAGATTAGAATTCTTAAAAAACCTTGGATGTGAGATTATATTCTGCTACTTTGTTGAGAAAGTGACAAGAGCTTGAGTAAGTAATCGAGAAATAATTTTGTTATAATTGAATACCTATGGGTGAAATTACGCTAGTTCGCAACAAATGTTGATTAACTTGGGGTCTTTCGATTATACAAAACAAGGATCGCACCAAAGAAACTTCTTTTAATTAAGGGCTCGTTTGGTTGCCCCGAGATAACCAAAGAAGATATAAAATCTGCGTGATGCGTACGAGAGATAGAAATGGTGGAAGAAGAAATATTCGATATTTGTTTTGGTTAAAATTGTGGCATGTATTTCTTATTTTGTTCTCATGCAGACCCTAATAAGTCGCATAACCCTCAAGTAGGACTTCTCGCTTCTTTATGGAACACCGCTTTAACTCTCCAGCTCCCTCTCATGCATGCACATTATGTGATTCAGTGCAAACTATATGTTTTATATAGAGACTGATAAATCATTCCTCTTCAAGAGGAAAAACAGAAAGGGGGGGAAAAAAAAAACTTGATATAGACTTATAGTAGGTAATATCTTCGTCTCTTTTTAAGTGTTCTGCTACGTAATTTCAACTTATTAAAAAGACATCATCATTATACCTATCACTTCAACTTTTTCTTCCACTTTCCCTACTTACCCATCATCATTACTCTTTTACTCACTTACTTTTCAAAAAGGAATCTACTTTTAGGGACAAAATAGACAATACACCAACTTTTATCCACTAACTTTACAAAATGGACACTTATTAAGGGACAACCCAAAATGAAATACTGGACTATAAAAAAGGGACGGAGGGAGTACCATTTAAGGGATGTAGCCAGCCCAACAGATTTACTAAGAATTATTGATGCTCCTAGGCCCAACACCAACCAAGCACCACACATACTTTTATTTAATTAAGGTCCAAATTTAACTACTCCCTCTCTTTTCTTTTTAAATTTCCACAAAAAGACGGTGTTATTTTCAAATAAAAAATTACTAAGATACTTTCGTGCAGAATTTTAAAAAAGAAAATTCACCAATATAAATAACTATAGTACTAATTGAGATTTTTAATTTGGTGCAAAGAAATTAAAAAGTTTATTGACGAAAATTCTTTATTTTGTATCTAAAGTCTTTTCATAAAGAACACTTAAAAAAGGACATATGGAGTAAAAAAAAAATACTACTACTCCATATTTATAGGTGTGGTGGTGGAGGCAATTGAAGTACACGTGCCAATGTCTCAAGAACACTACTATATGAATACTCGATGTATCCGTGTCTTGTCAGATTTGACTTTACTTGAAATTGAAGAAGACATTGAGCAATGCTACGTACCCCGACAAATTACCCTGAAAAGAGAAATCAATGGTTTAGATGCACATCACAGCGCATCACAATGAATTCGAACCATTGATTTTTCTTTTGGGGGCATTTTCAGCGTACTTAGAATTATTATTGATTTACAGAAGAAAGAATCTGTTTGGTGTTAACAAACCCCCGTAGCACCTATCCATTTACCAAAAGCATCCTTAAAATTCATTTGATACACGTTCCACATGATCGAGTACCACAATTAAATTTACTAGCATCTCCATGTCTCAAGATTACCAAAGGCAGAAACCCCAAGAACATGGTAACATGCAAACAATCATTATACTACTCCCTCCGTCCCTAAATAAGTGTCCGGCGCGCAAACTTAGGCCGTTAAAAAATGCATTTGCTTTGTTAAAAAAATTAATTTTTTTTTACAAATCAATAGATGGCAATGGATTCTATTATATTGTGGAAAAAAATTAGATTTTTAACGAAGAACATGCATCTTTTGTAAGGCCTAGTTTTGCGCGCCGGACACTTATTTAGGGACGGAGGGAGTACTATACTCGGAGGAGCTTCAGGAAGAGCTCCTCAAACGGGCCTTGATCCACGTTTCCAAGTAACGTAGCTCGTTGGTGCTTATTGAGTGGCCAAGACCTGGATAAGCCTGTGGATTCATAGCCAAGTAAACAACCATTTCCTCTGGAGCTGTATTGCATGAATCAGTAAATCACGAGGTTATTTGAGGAAAGTGTGACAAGTAGTACCTTAAATTCGCAACTTACACCTGCTCGTTCGAGGAAAGGTGGACCCGCTTGTCCAGCTTCGAAAAATACTGTTCTGTCATCCATACCATGAGACCACAAAATAGGCGTCTGCATGTTTGTTGACAACTCAAAGTTATTAAACCATCCGTAGAGGTAATGTAAAAGCAATTGCATAGTCCTCACTCCTCACTATGATCAATATTATGTAAAAACTACATCCAAAGGAGATTCATGCGGATTTAAAGCAAGCTACCCAATTAATCTTATTAGTCCTTAAATAATGGCATAGCTGCAGAACATATCAACAATTACAAAGACTACACTAGGAGAACATGAACTAAGATAGTAGGGTGGTCATTTGATGTAACAACCCGGAGAATTAGCAGATACAACGAGCTCTAACTTTTTTTTTTTTTTTGAAAGGCGAGCTCTAACTTAATTGAATGGTGGAATTGGTGATGTAAGATCTCAATAAAGCTACTAAAGTAGAAAATGAGAGCAGAACTTCTATTATAGTTAACATTATCTTTTTGGCTTGGCATTATAGTCTTTACATCATGGGCCTCGACAGAGCTCAATGGAGAAAACTAATTCATGTACCGACCCAAATTGATTGAGACTCTCGACTTGGTTGGTTACAATAATTAACATAATGGAGCCCAACCAATGCACGTGAAAAGCACATTCATCAAAGTGCAGGGGAGATTGTCAAAGAAAGATCGAGAAGGTATTAAAAGGAAATGACCTTCTTTGCATCTGGCGGGATTTGCTCTATTATAGAGGAATTAAAAGGAACCCATCCACTGAAAACTGCACCTCCTCCTATAGTTCTTGGGTATAGCAAAACACTTGCTAAGGTCAAGGCCCCTGCATAACATGATTACTATTCACCTATTACCTGCTGGAATCAAAACAAGCATGCAGAAACTCTTTCATGCACACGCGTGCCCAGAGAGAGAGAGAGAGAGAGACCTCCTTGGCTAAATCCACATACAAATATATTGTCAGGATTTGTGCCAGCAGTTATCTCCTTGTCTATAATGTTATGCACGTTCCGAACTGCTTTAAGGACGCCATTTTCATCATTTGGAGAAACCTGATACATTTTCGAAATCCAGCACAGCTAGTTAATTGAAGGGCACTGTTACAATACCACGTTATCTCACAAACGCCTTTCATGTGTTCACCATATCATAAGTAATTTAGCAAAATTGAATGGAACTGTATACGTAGTGAGCAACTGTAAACTATATTCGAGAACCAAAAAATCTGTTTAAGCACCATCACAAAGCCTAGTCGGAGTCAGCCATACAAAAATAAATCTCAGTTTGAAATAAATTTCAAAGCAACAAGAGATGAAAAGGGAATGATACTGAGTAGACATTCCAACTCATACAAGAATCAAGGAAATCACTATAACATATATTTCCCCACCATACATGCACTTAAGGGTCGACATCATTCCCATGACTGATGTCTCATTTCCCAACCCACTGACATGCAAATCTAATCCAACTTATAGGAAGATGCCCCCAAAAGTTAATCCACAAGAAGGATAAAAAAGGGTACTTTTTCTGGGGGAAAAAATAAGTGTAACTTACAGCCGTAATTGGTATTTCATGAAGATCAAACCACGAAGGCATCACAGCACCATCTGCAAAAGAAACGAATAAGTACATGGTCTGGAATTGCATAAAAAGAGAGAATAGAATGTATTCACCAGGAAACTAAGCATTCTGACTCAATGTTGTCAACTATATATATATATATTTTTTTTAAAGGCTCAATGTTGTTGACTATACGAAGGCCTTGTTGTTGGATGGATCACCCAAGAAGCATCTTTATCCTTCCATTGGATAAGCTGATTGAGATGAAAACTCAAGGGTACAAAAAGCCAAAAATAACGTAATCAAACTGCCTGGTACTCGCGTTCGAAGGAAGGTACATCATGACGCAAGATCAACCAAGGCAAGTTGATCACTACAATTGGTAATTGGAAGTATTTGGAACACATTGGCTTTGTTTTTCTAAACTAGAATTTCTTGTTCCCATTAGTTATTTCTCTCATAGATAGTTGTAGTGGGCTGAATGAGATGGTTCGGGCAGTTCACCACGCTCGGCCAATGGTTTTGTTCAACCTCTTGATCTATTAGTTCAAGCTGAACCCCGGACCGAGTAAATGAGGTTCGGCCAACGGGGCTTGGTACTATCCAAGCTTGGACAAGCGAGTCCAACCTATTGACTTACGACGGTATCGACACTCTGTATGGTTCAGACACTGAGGTTCGGCCAAACTCATATGTGCCAGCTCACCCAAGTGCACCTAGCCACCTTACTCTATACGTCAGTTGTGACGTTAGCCAAACGGTTACCACACGAGCTGGGCATGAGCACACGCGGATGAAAGCTCATGCACATGGGCAATAACTGCCTTATCCGAGTGTGATGGTCACGTGCTTACTTGGAGAGCAAGTCTTGGAGTACTATATAAAGGAGGAGGATCAATTTGAAGGGGTATGCCATTTTCACTCACTCTAAACGCTCAGTACTTTCCTCTCCTCTTGCACTTGCTTACTTAACCATCAGAGTGCCTTGCCGGTCGACCCCGACTGGTTTGGGCACTATTGATAGGTGTCACCGGTGCAGGTCAGGACAACAGAGCTAGGCTAGTAGGATCTCCAAACCAGAGGCTCAAGCAAGGACTCAGATTGGAATCACAACCTCACAGTAGTGTAAAGAAAACTATTTGATCTCGACAAATGCACTATGGGACTAGTGGTGTTCTCGGTTGTAGATCTTGAACTCACCGTGATTCTGGTCATTTTCTTGGTTGGGACTCCTCATCAACAAGTAGCATATGATCCTTCTCCCCTACGCGACATGAAAAGTCCTAGGAAGTGCCATGAAGTGAATTACTAGATCTTGTAATCCTTCCCCCATATTGAATTTTGTTTTTAATACTTCCAAAACATACTACATTAGCGCAGATCACATTCATAAAAAGAAAGCCTATTAGCACCCAATGCAGAATTTCCTCGTCTATAAAAACAATAAGTTATTCCTAATCCATAAGGGAGTAGTATATTCTACACACCCACGAAGAAAAAACAACAAAATTCAATAATTATATTCTCCAACAACACAACCCAAATGATCAATATCACTCTTTCCACCACACGAACCAGATATGAAACACAATCTCATATATCATCTATTACTGTTATAAAGGGAACACAAGTGATAGAGGCGCACACAAGGGGTTGTTGGTTTCTTTTCAGGCTGACCCTCTTTCTAAAGCAGAGTTAGGTACCAGTACGAGAGAAACATTAATTGAAAGGCCCGACTTGTATGGCTTCTTCGATTTCTCGATAAAGAGAAATATGACCAAAGTGGTCAATCTCGCTACCTCTTTAGTTGCCGCCCCCTATTTGCGCGGAAATGTGAATTGCACAATTCCGGAAATGCTCTATATTGACTACCCAACTATCATTATGCCTTTGCAATGTTACTTGGACCCAAGAATTTGTATACCATTGCTTTTAAAGTACTCTCTCTATCTTGTGTTTTGTAGCCCCACCACTTTTGACTTTTCTTAAGGAAAACCCAGCAGGCTACGGCTGAAAAGCTTACCCTTTCTTAAAAGGAGAAAGGGCGCTAACCTCTCGTTAGCCTATTTGTCCTCTTCAATCATTACCGATTCGCCTATACCTAGCTGACTCCTTTTCAATAGAAAAGAATAGCCAAACCAACCCAGCTGGCTGGTCAATCTCAGAGATCTTATCGGCCGGCAAACCGGAGCAAGAAATTTTTCTGAATTGAATTACGCTTTCTTTTCTCTGTCGCTACGAATGAAAGCAATCAAGCTATGAATAACGCGTCTATAGGAGCCCTACATTCGGGAAATACCTGTGAAGCAAGCATTTTTCCCATACCAAAGGGGTTCAGATAAGACGGCCCCTGCACAACTCCAAATATTCTCACATAATATACTAGTTTTGTAGGATAATGTAAAATGTTCTATGGGATTGCCCCTGCAAGTCCCTCGCATGGGAAAAAAATTCTTAAAATTGCTATATGTTTGAGGGAAAAAATCCCTAAATTTCAAGTTATCAACCTGAAAACTCTCGTTTTTGACACATGTAGGCCATGCAAGGCGCGAATGCGTTTGCTAGCGTTGGTTGATAGAGTGCGGGCGTGCCAAGACTTGTAGCGCCTAACTTTGGATGAAGATTGTCGTGAATCTTGACTTTTAACTCGTAAAGCGATAGCGTGTGATCCAAAAGGTAAAGATCACAAGTTGGTTTTTGATTTGCCACACCGTTGTGCACTTAGAATTTCCTAGTCGTATAGGAAATAGAACGTAAAACGTAGACTTTATTATATCAGAATAATAAAGTTGTGGGTATAAGTAAAATTCAAATTACTTGAAGTAAGTTGAATGGGGTTGAGTACAAAGTACTCAAATATGTCTACTTTGCTGAAAGAAGGAAAGTTTTTGAAGCGCTAGGCTTAATTGGTGCTGGACCCTTTTTTCCTCGTTGAAACTAATATTTATAGACAACCAACAAGCTAGTCTAGGTCTGAATGGTTTCTCCGGCCTTCACCACAAGTTGCCAAGTTTCCCATATTCCTAAACTATGAAGCATGGATACTCTATTTTGGCCTCCGTATCTCGTACCGTACGTGTATCGGACACGGATACGCTCCGAATACATGTCCGATACGTTTTTTAGAGTATCCAGTTTTTGAAATTAATTTTTGGTGTTCGGATACGCTATGGATACGTTTTAGATACGTTTTGGATAGGCGTGGGGGTTAAAATGTTATAACTTAAAATATGGGTGAAAACTATAATTTGGTCTTCATATATGCTCTGATACGATGATAAAAAAAAGAAAAAAGAGAAGGAAAGGCAGAGAAGAGAAACATATCGATCTTCTCACTCGTCTCTCGACAACGACATCATCGGTAATTCTCTCTCTCGTCTCTCTCTTGTCTCTTTTCTTCCGTCTCTCTCCCATCTCTCTCACGTGTATGTATCAGTTTATATATACAGTATATATATATATATATATATATATATATGTAACTTGTCTCTCTCTCTCTCTCTCGTCTATAATCTTTCTCTCCGATTGTCTGATTTAGGGTTTGTTTTGAAACAGTAAAATCTGATTTAGGGTTTGTTTTGGAACAGTAAAATCTGATTTAGGGGATTTTTTTCTTTTAACAGTATGATGGATTCTGCTTCTGCTAGTAGTTCTGTTTCCTCATCCTCACAACCTTCACAACCTAATGAAGGGGATGCAAATAATGTTAAATGAACTTTTGTAATGGAAAACTTCAATCTTTAATGGAATTTTATGTTTGTTTTGGGTATATATTATATTTTTATTTATTTTTATATTTAACGTATCCCCAACGTATTGTATCCTACTTTTTGGAAAAATCACGCATCCGTATCGTATCGGTATCCGTATCCCGTGTCCGTGCTTCATAGTTTCTAAATTAACTCCCCACTACGGCAGTTACAAGCAGCTTGCAGAGGTTGAACTTGATCATGGGTTGATTGAATAATTGCTCCACTTCCTCTTTTAGTGCAAATGCTTTGACATGGGGCCATTTGACTCAGTCAAAGGCCTTTGGAATGACTGGAGGAGACATAACTGCCTCCTAGATTTTTGGGCTGTATCCACATCCAAAATAGGCCCCATCTTCTATGGGTTGTGATTTGTCTTTGAACAAGTAATTGGGCCTAAGCATATTACAAAACCACGGCCCAATAAACTTTTAATCCAACAAACATATGATCCTTGCCCAATTTAATTAAATAAATAATTAAATGGCCCTTCATTGCTAGCTCGATCCGTGGTGCCAAAAATGGGATCCGCGGCTGGGGTTTTCAACCACAAGGGCACAGTATCTCTTTCCAATGGAATATAGCCCTTGCCTAATGTGGTTAGGTCGAAGTAAAAGTAATTGAAACAGAAATCAAAGTCATACTGCTGCAGTTCTTGGCCTACATAGTGACGGCCGTAACAGGCATGAGTGGGAATTTTGTTCATTTTAGCCTTTTAGGGGCCAAAGATGGGAAATATGACCAGAGCCAGAGAGTAACAATCCAAAAGGGGCCAGGAGCAAAAACAAACTTATTGGTTAACAATTCTTGCATACCACGATACAAATGTGCGAGGACTAATGGAGCTAGGGCTAATTTTTGTCCTGAAGCTAAGGCCTTGGCTATATCGGTAAACTCTTTGGTGATCCTATTGGAAGACAAACAAAACACACATTTGTCCAACCAATAAATGAGAAGAGCCACATGTTCCTCCTCAGTGACTTCCTCTCCCTCTTTGCCGGCGAAACAGTTCAAAAAGTTAGAGAAAGCAAGTTGGGCCAATTCAGGATATGTGAAAGATGGAGTTTTTTGAGACACAAAGCAATCGGCCCTTAACCCATGTGGGCGAAGGCCTGTGAGAAAAGAAACATCTTGAACAGTAATGCCCATCATACCTACACGAAAATGAAAGGCGTTCGAAGATACGGACTAGAACTGGGCCGCGGCCATGAATAGGGCCTTGTCCATGTCGATGAGATGGCAGCTGAGCATGATGGCTTCATAAATTCCGACATCTTTCCACAGTCCTTCTTTCACGCCTGCAACTCGGTTAACCCATTGAACATTTTGCTTGTCAGGCCTATGCCAAAGCCGATTTGGTATGCCCATGGGGTACGCGGTCCAATCGGGAGTTATGTACTCGAATGGCAAGGCCTCTTCTGCAAGAGGGTAGTAGGGAAGGAGATGTTCTGGGAAATCACCATGGAAAGAAAGCCCTAATCCCATCTTGATCACGGATGAACGTTGTTGGGATCGATCGATCAAGATCTCGGAGTTAAAAGAGAGGTTTTCAGACTTAAGGATGCGTTTGATTTAAGTAGAAAGGGTTGTTTTGCTCTTGACAGTACTCTTAGCTCTGAACGACGCCATTGTTTGAAGCTTGAAAAATGGCGGTTTAGGGTTTTCTTGGCTCTAAGAGGAAAAGGGAAAGTGATGAAGGAAGAGAGAGAAGTGGGTATTTAAAATATGCTAATGATGGGTAGCAAGTTCAAAAATCTTGGGATATGAACCACCTCTTCTTCCATCTCCTTTTTTGAAATTTGATTTTTATCCCGGGAGAGATGGGTTATTTTCTATGCAATGGAATAGAATAGGACTCTAAGAAAGGGTTACACGTGTTACATAGGCATGTGGAAGGAATCTTCAGAAAGTTTTAGAGTCCCAAGGAGAATGGAGTCTCCCTCGTCACAGGGCCAATTCGAAAAAGGAAAAGATGTTAGGCCGTGTTTGGGGCCTGAAAGGAAGAATCGGGGGGGGGGGGGGGGGGTGTGACAATGTTTATACCCATTTTTGGCACCACGGATCGGGCTAGCAATGAAGGGCCATTTAATTATTTATTTAATTAAATTGGGCCAGGATCATATGTTTGTTGGATTAAAAGTTTAATGGGTTGTGGTTTTGTAATATGCTTGGGCCCAATTACTTGTTCAAAGACAAATCACAACCCATAGAAGATGGGGCTTTTTCCGGACGTGGATACAGCCCAAAAATCTAGGAGGCAGTTATTTCTCCTACATTCATTTCAAAGGCCATTGACTGAGTCAAATGGCACCATGTCAAAGCATTTGCACGAAAAGAGGAAGTGGGGCAGTTATTCAATCAACTCATGATCAAGTTCAACCTCTGCAAGCTGCTCGTAACTGCCGTAGTGAGGAGTTAACTTAGGAACATGAGACACTTGGCAACTTGTGGTGAAGGCCGGAGAAACCATTCAGACCTGGCGTACCAATGAAAACTCTCGTTTTTGACACACGTACGCCGTGCAAGGCGCAAATACGTTTGCAAGCGTTGGTTGATAGAGTGCGGGAGTGCCAAGACTTGTAGCGCCTAACTTTGGATGAAGATTGTCGTGAATCTTGACGTCTAACTCGTAAAGCGATTGCGTGTGATTCAAAAGGTAAAGATCACAAATTGGTTCGTGATTTGCCACACGGTTGTGGACTTAGAATTTCCTAGTCATATAGGAAATGGAACGTAAAACGTAGACTTTATTATATCGGAATAATAAAGTTGTGGGTACAAGTAAAAGTAAAATCCAAATTACTTGAAAAAGTAAATTGAATGGAGTTAAGTACAAGGTACTCGGGTATGTCTACTTTGCTGAAAATAGGAAAGTTTTTGAAGCGCTGGGCTTAATTGGTGCTAGACCCTTTTTTCCTCGTTGAAACTAGTATTTATAGACAACCAAAAAGCTGTTCTAGGTCTGAATGGTTTCTCTGGCCTTCACCACAAGCTGTCAAGTGTCCCATGTTCCAAAATTAACTCCCCACTACGTCAGTTACGACCTGCTTGTAGAGGTTAAGCTTGATCATGGGTTGATTGAATAACCGCCCCACTTCCTCTTTTCGTGCAAATGCTTTGACATGGGGCCATTTGACTCAATGAATGGCCTTTGAAATGAATGGAGGAGAAATAACTGCCTCCTAGATTTTTGGGCTGTATCCACGTCCGAAATAGGCTCCATCTTTTATGGGTTGTGATTTGTCTTTGAACAAGTAATTGGGCCCAAGCATATTAAAAAATCACGGCCCAATGAACTTATAATCCAAAAAACATATGTTCATGGCCCAATTTAATTAAATAATTAATTAAATGGCCCTTTATTGCTAGCCCGATCCGTGGTGCCAAAAACGGGTATAAACACAACCATATTTTGTTTGCGTGTATAATATTAACTGGCATGGTTGCTAAAATCCTACGATACGAGATACGTATCCTACAATTCGTATTGTCTCCTTCCAAAAACAATAAGTATTGCACCCCGTATCCTTTTTGAATAGAAGTCTTACAATACGATAACGTACCTTACGATATATTTGTGTATCCTGATTTGGAATGTATCCTACGATTATTTATTGAGAAAAATTCATACCATATTTTAAGAAGCGTAACTCCAAATGCGTCCTGAATCAAATAAATCATTTGATTTAATTATGGCGGTATCCAAACTATTTAAAAACAAAAAAACAAAACTCATAGCTCGATTAGAGGAAAGACATATTTTGATCTCGTCCTCCACTATTGCATTTTGAACTCTTTACTTATCAAAAAAAAGAAGAAGACATCTTTTGATCACGTTTTTGCGAAAATCAGATAAGGGTTCTTCTTTTCTTCCCTTGACCCAGGCACCAGAAAGTCTCAATGTGATAACCCCTACTTGGGAGACTTTGGAATTTTTATTATACTAAAAACCTATTTTTCATATATACAACAGATTCTTAGATTGTAACTAGGTATACCTATTATTTTATTGTATATTAGCTTTGTTAACGTATGTTGCGATATGCGATACGTTTCCCAATTTGAAAACACCTACATAGTTACACACAACTAGTCTCTTCCGTGACCTTGCAAGTAACAATATATACGTTTCTAATGAAATATACTTTTTATTATCAATACAAAACTAAAAGTTGTTCGGGCCCTATTAGCCACAAATCCTGGGTCTGCCACTCACCCGTGAACGTCAGTTCTCATGGTGACGGGAACTACCCATTTAACCATCTAGAGAAACTGCCAAGAAGGAAACAGATTGGATTTGAACCGGACCGTGGGACTTTTGGCTCGGACACGAATTGTATTTTCTAAGAACTGTGAATCACGGATTAGGATTAGATTATAGGAATCCGATCTGGACCGTAAGCAATCCTAGTACGTACTAACAACCCAGTGCAGACAATATTAAAAAATTCCAAATTATATATTAAAAATCCAAAATTTTTGTACGTTTTTTGAACCATAAGGTTCGCTTGAACCCGCCATCTGATAGTAAAGCCGCCCCTGCAAATGATCAAATCCCATTTTTCCACAACAGGAACCAGATACAAAACACAATCTAAACCCATCTCATGGACTCAAATCGCAACACATATGATAAAGCACACATAAATGTGTATATCCACAAGATCAAATGAAATTAGGCTTACTGTTGCAAGTGACGGGCTGGGAAGGAGCAGAAGGGAAGGACCAACGGGTGTTTCTGAACTCGGGAGAAGTGAATAGGGTCTTGATGGGTTCGCTGGCTGGACCGGAGTCGCCCAACCCGTGAAGCCACAGGACGAAGCTTCGAGCCATCGAGTCTTGCGATAGAGAAGGAGGAGTTGAACGTGAAGGCGGGTTTTGGGGTTGAGAGAGTAGTAGTACAAAGACAACGGTGCTGCCGACGGTGACAGCTATCACTGCAATTGGTTTGGCGAGTAGTAGTAATAGGGAAGGGGACGACGACTTCATCTCTGGGTTCCCCCGTCGCGTGTATTTTGTTCTCTTGAGTTTCGGTGAATTGGGAAGAGAGGTGTGAAAAGACTTAACAGCCCCTTTGGGGGTTACTTTGGGTGAGATATGCACTTTTTCTTTTAGCACTTTGTGTTTATTCATATTTTTTTCATGTTTGAAAATTTTGTGCTAAATTTTTGCACATTATTGATTCGTTTCGTCCAAATGAATTGGAAAAATAAATTTTTTTTATTTTTACCCAAACATTTTGGGTGATAACCACTTTTTAGAAAAAACAAAAGTCGAAAAAGTTGATTTGGATAGAACTTTTAAAAGTCAAATAAAGACTGAGCAAGAAAACAAAAACACCATTAAAAAAAATGGACAAAGCAAGAAAAAGTCTCAAAAGTCCTTAGCGTAACGGGGCCTTAATGATGAGAAAATATAATAAATGAGTATGTTTTCTCACCGTTTCATTGAGATAAACTTCCATTTTCTCTTCTCACCACTGTTGGTGAGAAACAAAAAAGGCCCCATAAGGGGTTCTTGATTCTCACCATCTCTCACCTCTTTAACTATTCAAATAAGAGAGAAAACTCTTCCCCTCCATTTCATTTCTTTTCTCCTGAAAACCCCCATCCAAAGGGGCCGTAAATGACCCCGTAGTTTTTCAACTACCTGAACTGTTGAGTAATCTCACAATTAAATTTTCGCACTCCCCTTTTATCCATTGACACCTCCTTTTCTGTCTTCTATCATGTGAAATTACTAAATTAACCTTACCTCTTGAACCACTTTTTCTATATGAAGGACAATTCAATACTTTCACATAAGTAAATCCAAAAAGGAAGTACCAACGGATAAAATGGATGGGAGTGTACAAATCATTTCCATTTTTTACATGTATTTTGATTTGTTATTAAATCCTGTGGTCTAATTTTTTACAATAATTTTTGAGACTTTCATTTTAGATCCCTTAAAGAAAGTTTTTCTTTTTACCCTGATGATCACTCCAAAACTCGAGATCATTTTAGATTCCCTTTAATAGGCCACGTCTTATCAAACTCCTGAATCTGCCATTAGTTCAGAAAGGAATTTCTGAATCCACTAATGTGATTACTGAAGTCCGTACACCACGTATAGGAGGCCGGACAACGACTTGGGTCATTTAGGCCATCGGTTTATTTTTAATTTGAAAAACAGCAGTTAATGAATGCATAATTCAAGTCTAATTGAACGGCAATTTAAATGCCATTTTAAAAGAAAAATAAACTGGCATTAGACTAAAGCTTCAAGGAATCTGCCTTTCAATTTTTGTAGAAGAAAACTCTGTGAAACTAATCCATTTTGTCCATGTCTTCAAAACGTATTGTCAGTAATAAAGCTTCCCAGAGTAAAGTACTCCATTTGTTATGGCTTTTCATTTTTGCTTTATTTTTTCACTAGAAAAGAACAACACATCATAGAAAATGAAAAAAGAATGTATATTTGTATAAACGTCATTGTAATGCTCTTGGACTTCTTCTGCTCTTTCCCAATCAACTTCATATCCAGCAAGGAGAAGCCAACAGAAAATAAAAGGGAAGCAAAAATTATCACATGACCAAGTGGCTATTACGAATACCTATCACCACCCGGTTATCATTTCACATTTTCCTTATGGAAGCAGACCTGATTCTGTTATTCATGTGAAAGTTCAAAAATTCGACAATAGCATCTCCATTCGCTGAAATGTAAAGTAGAAGTGCACGACTATGAAGCATTTGGTTTCTTTGATAGGCAAAGAATTGCTTAGAACACCAGACCATCCTATAACTGGTATTGAACTACGAACATCATGAGCTACCTAATGTTCATCCCCATATCTACCACAGAAAAAGCAAGCATGGAATTCACTAGAAGCAAGTTCCAAGATTTTGGAGACAGTGAACCACATTCCAGTTTTTCGCTTGTTCCTTGACCAAATCTGCAAAACGGACTTTGTGAGAGTATTGAAAATTATGGAATGATCATTTTATAGACAAGAAAACCCCATATCACGTCCAAAAGAGAAGAAGATTCAACATCTGTAATCAGCTAGGAGAGGCAACAATCTTGAGCACGTCGACTCACGATTGCAACGGAAGGTGGCTTCAAGAAGCACTGTGATGTTCATCAATGGTTTTCTTCATCCCATCCAACTCTGAAATAACATATTCCAGTTTCTCGCAACAGATCTCATTCGAGATTCTTGCAATGTAATCACACTTCTCAAAAGGCCGGTATTCACATGCACTTTTGATTTCCTCACGCAGTGTCACTTGGATGTCCTGAATTCACACATAAAAACACAGTTTCCACTTGTTTAGGTCTCCAACATAACTAGCAGTATGATCTACGAAGCACGGATACAAACAAAGACACGAAAACGGACACAGCAATTCTAAATAAATGGGGAGACGGACACGGTTGGGGACACGGCTAAAAACATGTATACAAATTCGCATAGATGTTTAGTTGTTAGTACTTAATCGGACAAACGTTCTATCCGGAAACAACTGAAACTAATAGTATTTTATAGTTGTTTTTGTTTCCTTTCTAACTTGAAAAAGGTTTATCAGGAATGGGACCTGAGATCGACGAATTAGGTAATGAATTCTCACGGAATAGGAGTCTGTTCCTATTACACCAGATAGCCAAACAAGCAAAAGGAAAAAGACAAAACCATGGGTGAGAGGCAATAGATTTTGCAGTGATGGTTAGCCAATGAAAAGGGACAGTGGTAGAGGAAAAAATTAGGGGGAAAATCTATATGGAGAGGGAATGCCAAAATAGAAGGGCTCGGGCAATCTCGCGTAAGACATGTCATATCAGAGCAAATATGGCAGAAATTATCAGTGGTAATGTTTCTAAAGCATAGATAATCCTTAGTAGCTAGACGCTCCTGCACAGCAAGCCTAAGAGCATCCGCACTAGACTTGTTAAATTTTGGACCAATTTATACCTCAAAAAGTCACTTTATTACTATAGCTATCTACTTTTAAAATATCTACTGCATCAGACTCTTTACGCTCACTCTCTTCTCAATTAAAATATTCAAACTCACTCAAACAAACACACGGAATTTCCAAGACGGATCGTGTTCGCCGGTGGCGACAGAATTACTCAGCTACGGAGGAATTATTGTTTATATAAAAAATAAGATAAAAAATTAAGTGTTCCAATTTTCAATATGTTTGATCTAGTGTGGATATCTTATTTTTTTGATCATTTTATCCTAAAGAGTCATAATTAATTTTTATCTCTAAAGCTCCCATAATCAAGTTTTTGCTCTACAGTATCCTAAATAAAGAGCATATACTTAATTATGAGAGCCCTAGAGATAAAAATTAATTATGACCCTTTATGATAGAATGATCAGAAAAATAAAATATTCACATCTTCAGATCTTAGAAATTAGTTGAGATGGGCGCAAGTTGATTCGGACATCATGTTATTAGAAAAGTTTATAGAATAACAAAAGACTCATTGATGGGTACAAATTAAATAGTAAAATAATAGATAGTTGGATGAACAGGTGCTCTTTTATTCCCACGAGCAACTGTAGCAAAGTTAATCAAATTACAAAATAGCGATTGAGGAAACGAGACTGATGCAGGAGAGTTTTGCCCCTTTTGCTCTTTATTATAACTTTTAATGAGGAGTAGCGATAGTGGTGTGGATGCCCTAAGGAAGTGGGAAACTCTAGGAGTCGGAGGGACTTTCCAAATCCAGCTCCAATTATCAAAAGGAGGAGTGCATGTATCGCTACAAATGCGCCGATAAGCCGACTTACTAGAAAAAAGACCACAGGACGAGTTCCAAACTTTCACATCAGGTTGATCATTTCCATTGAAGGGTTTGACCTGGAATAAGAGTTCTAATATCAGGAGGGAAAATCATACCAATTACATCCAAATTCCAACACCCAAAGCCCAAACATCCCAAACAGAGAGGGAGCAGGCCAAAACATTGAGGGGGCCAGCAATGATGTTACGCAGAGGGCCAATACCTAACCAATTATCAAACCAAAAGGAGGTATTTCTACACCCTGTAATAGAGACACGTAAACCTTGGTGATACAGGCCATACCCTCTTCTAAGGATACGCCAAATAGGAGAAGGGAGAAGTTTTGTGTTTTTTCCAGAAAAACCCCGATACTTATCTTTCAAAACCCTATCCCATAAGGACTCACTCTCCCTATTAACCCGTCAATTAAGATTAGCAAAAGCCACTTCATTAGCAGCCCCAGCAAACCGAATACCCAAACCCCCCAAGTACTTTGGTTTAGTCACTTTGTCCCAACCCACAGCATGGAGCTTTCTTTTCTCAGCGTTAGAACCCCACAAGAAATTGCAATTAATCTATCCAGACTATTGATGATGGATTTAGGAAAAACAAAGGACTGACCAATGTAACAAGGGATAGCCGAGTCCACGGATTAAATAAGAGTGCTGCAACCAGCCAACAGTAAGCATTTACCTTCCCAACCGGCTAACTTTCTATTAACCTTATCAACCAAGCACTGAAAGGCCTGCTTACTAGGTCTCTCATGGTGAATTGGGCAACCCAAATACGTACCAAGGATATCAGAGACAGGGACATTAAGGGCCAAGGCAATCTGACCCTTGAGATTATGCTCAGTGTTGGCCGAAAAATAACTTTTGATTTCCCAAAATTAATTTTCTGACCGGATGCTTGAAAGAACTCATCAAGAATCCCAACAATGGTATTGCAATTATCCAAGGTGGCTTTACCAAGCAATAAAATATCGTCCGTGAAAAGGAGCTGGGAAAGGCTGGGGCCACTCCTAGATATTTTGATAGGAGACCCAGGCCTAGATGGACCTTCATACTCTGGCATCCTGCCGTTGATATCATCAATTATAATGTTATACTCAAGATATGCTATCCCGTGATTTCATTTCTACTTTTCCCCCCTACTTTTTTGATGTATGGAAGGAAGAGATCCCTAGTCTTGTTATGCCGTTCCTAATGGCAGACATTTTGTTTATTTAATAGAATATCGCATCTTTATCACCCAAAAAAAAGGCTACAGAAGAACGCAATTCAGCGCAAACAACTATCTTCCATCTTCAGATCAATAGTATTTGCAGGTACCAATCTTATAGGGGTAATTGAAGCCAAATCAGAATCTGAAATTCGAAACTAAGAGCACAAGCAGACTAGCTTGGCAGAAAAAGAACAAATAAGATTCCTAGTAAATCACGCGATGGTCTTTTATTCTATGGTTGGCTGTCCAACAGAAGTTGAACACCAGGGACAGATTATTGTCTTGGGGCATGAATGTAGAAGATGGCTGCACTTTTTGTAATTCTGGCCTAGAATCTCATCACCACCTTTTCTTCCAATTTGTCTTTTGCAGTGTGGACTGAAGTGTGGAGGAGATCTTCAAATGACCTTATCCCCTCCACTTTGGATGATATAGTGGTCTGGTATGTCCAGAATGTTAAAGGTATGTGCTTTAAAAGTTAGGTACTGAAAAATGCACTAGCTGCTACTGTCTATACCTTGTGGATTGAACGGAATCAAAGGATTTTTCAACATAAAACCTTAACCAAGGACCAGCTTATCCTCAAAACAGTCTATTGCATAAGGGAAGTTCTGAGCCTGAGGAGGGATGTGGTGCATTCCCAAGTTAACAGTGCCTTGAGATCCTCCTGGGGTCTCTCCGATAGAATTTTTTCTCCTTTTATAGGGTGTAAATGTAGGAGTTATTTAGCTTGGCTTTGTTTTTTCGGGGGAATGCCCCCACAATTTTCTAACGAGTTTGCGCATCTATAATAGACAGTACTTAAAAAAATAAAAATAAAAAGATTCCTAGTAAGTTTGCTTCCAACTACAACTAAACATTTCTTTCCAAACTGCTACGTTGAACTTGTTTTTTCCAAAACAAATCTATACCTTGATTGATTGCATGAACTCGGCGCAGTGTTTGTTGACCAAATCCTTCCTGGGACCGCTAGGGTTTGAAAGTTCGTCGGTCACTCCTCCGGCCAGTTCCAAAACCCTAACAATTGTCTGTAAAAATCCATAACAAATCGCGAACACGACAAATGCGTGATTCTTTTCGAGTTTTAGAGCTAAATTGGAAGAAGAAATTAAGAAAAGTAATACCTTTTCGACATTCTGGAGTCGTTGCAGGGAAGTGTTTTGGCTCTGTGAATCCATGGAGTATCGTCTCACTCTGAAACCCTTTCCACGTTTTATCGGGGAGGTCCGAGTGAAATTCTGAAGGCGCATGTTCAGCCCTCCGAACCGTTGATCTCGCAAATTAACAATCGGCACATTTTAACCGTTGATTTGCGACATCAACGACTTGAAGGCTTGAAGAATTAAGACAGGCGTTTTGTCCAAATTTTACTCAGACAGGGGATCTGGTCTCCCCAGCCCCACCTCCCAATTCCCGGATTGCCCCCGCCTCTCTCTCTCTCTCTCTTCCTTTTCTTTCTTTCTTTCTGTCTTTTCCGTTTGCTCTTTCTTTCTTTTTTGTTTTTCCTTTTCTTTGTTTACTTTTTTTTTCCTTTTCTTTCTTTCCACTTTGAATTTTTTTTCCTCTTTAACAATAGGTTCAAGTCTAATTTTAAATTTTATAAAATAATTGAAAGAAAAAAAGTGTTTCAATTGATTATGTTTATCCGACTATTTTATTTTTCCTTTTTTTGTCCTTCATAGATTAAAAAATATAGTTATAAAAATTAGTGTTTCAATTTTCAATAGTGATTCAATCCGTTTGAACCAGTGCAAAGATATTATTTTTCTAATCATTTCATCCTAAATGGTAGTAATAAATTTTTGGCTCCAAAACCTTTCAATGGAGACCCTAGGAGAGTCCTGAAACTAAATAATGAGTCTTAGGGTGCTCTTTGAAAGACCTTAGAGCAAAAAATTCATTAAGATTACAATTAGTGTTCGGGAACTAATTACAAAATGTACTTTGCAAACGACATACTAATCCAGAATACAAATGTTATATTTAGGATTATTTTTTTTAACTATAGTACAATTTAATAAATTTGTTAATCATTATTTAGCATAGATCCCCTTAACTGATTCAGTAGTATGTTAATAACGGGCACGAAAATCCTCGTTCTAGCACGAGCCGTCCATCTTGTGTTACTAGAAAATCCTAATAACCGTCTGGGAAAAAGTTCTTAATCTCAGCATGGGTTAAGTGTTTCAATTTTCAATCCGTTTGAACCGGTACAAAGATTTTCTTTTTCTTTTTCTCTCGAAACTAAAGAGTTTGAAAAATTGGAAAAACTATATATTTTTATGGTAGTTTAAATAGTATAAAGAAGTTGAAAAATTAAGTATTCCAAAATTCAACCCGTTTGAACGGGTGGAAAGATTTTAGTTTTCTGATCATTTTATTCTAATGGTCATAATTAAATTTTGACTGTAGGGCTCTCGTTGATTAACCTCTAAGAAAGTCGTAGAATCAAATATCTCTTAGAGGTTAATCAACGAGAGCCCTACAGTCAAAATTTAATTATGATCATTTAGAAAAAAATGATCAAAAAACTAAAATTTTTCCACCCGTTCAAATGGATTGAATTTTGGAACACTTAATTTTCCTAACTTCCTTATACGGTTTAAACTACCACAAAAATATATAGTTTTTCCAATTTTCATTATTTCACCATCAATATTAGGCTCATTTGATAGGTTTCGTTGAGTAAATTTTAAAAATATGAAATTTATTTTAAATAAATACGTCAAGAAAAAGTTATTACCATTTAAAATTTTGTAACAAAAAAATAAAATGAGAGAGAGAGGGGGGGGTTGTAATCTGGGAAGCCGATTACTAATCGCACCCCCCTGTGTCAGTCACCCCTGACACGGGCCACCCCTTCCCCCATTTACCCCTACCTTTTTTTTCTCTCTCTCTCTCTCTTTCACGTATTTTTTTAAATAAATTTTATATATTTGAAATCTACTCAACGAAACTTATCAAACGAGCCTAATATTGATGATAAAATAATGAAAAAATGGAAAATTTATATTTTTGTGGCAGTTAAAATTGTGTAAAGATGTTGAAAAATTAAGTGTTCCAAATTTCAATACGTTTGAACCAATGGAAGATTTTTGTTTTCTGACATTTTATCCTAAATGGTCATAATTAAATTTTGATTTTAGAGCTCTAGTTGATTAACCCTAAGAAAGTTGATCTTAGGGTTAATCAACGAGAGCCCTAAATTCTAAATTTAATTACGATCATTTAGGATAAAATGATCAAAAAACTAAAATCTTTTCGTCGGTTCAAATGGATTGAAATTTGGAAAATTTAATTTTTAATCATATAAACTATCTAAAGAGGCTAAAAAATTAAGTGTTCCAAATTTCAATCCGTTTGAACCGATGGATATATTTTATTTTTCTAATCATTTTATCCTAAATGATCATAATTAAATTTTGACTCTAGGGCTCTCGTTGATTAACCATAAGAGATATTTGATTCTACGACTTTATTAGGGTTAATCAATGAGAACTCTAAAGTCAAAATTTAATTATGACAATTTAAGATAAAATGATTAGAAAAATAAAATTTATCCACCGGTTCAAACGGATTGAAATTTGAAACACTAATTTTTCATTTCACCGGTTCAAACTGATTGAACCCTATACTCTTTTTACTTTTTTGAGTAAGTCTAGCTATTAGACTCTGTTTATTTTCATTTCAAAAATATTTTACGAAAGTATGGACAGCATTGTTTTGTTTAGCTTGTGCTTCTGCAATCAATTTTGCAAAAGATTTTCAAGCTTCCTTTTTCTATAACTGGAGAACTATAATTTTCATAATTTTGGGTAATGATATTTCGCAATCCTTTTGTCTTATTGACTTAATTTTTTCTTTATTTAAAAAATTACAAGTTTCAATCAAATTTTTTTACTTTTTCGATTCCTCTCATCGAAACGAATCAATTAGTCACTTTAGTTTGACGCAAAACAAAAAAATGCAAAGTTTTCCAATTTTAATATATTTTTTAACGACTACGATATTATCGGACAATGAATAAATTTCCAATTTTATCTCTAGTATTTATACTAGCTTTAATTTCAAAAATTCCGGAAATGCATCTTCTAAAAGAAGACGAAGAAGAAGCCGAGCCAAAAAAAAAAAAAAAACAAAAGAGACGAAGAAGAGAGTCCAGTGGACCATCAGCTACGGCCTACGGTAGACAATACGTTCGGGAAATTAATTTTCAAATCCAAGTTTAGGTCTTTTATTTACAGCCTATATTAAACTCATATTCAACCCATCTAAATCTATGTAAATATGGGTTGATATGGATTCAACCAATATATATCAACCCATTATACAGTATGAGTTGGTTGGGTTGGGTTATAAGTGGGCGGATTTAGACGAGTTAAAAAATATGGGTTGGAATTGCCACCTCTAATTTATATATTAAAAAATATGGTTATAAAATTAAGTGTTCCAAATATCAATCCATTTGAACTGGTGGAAAAATTTTAGTTTCCTGATTATTTTATCCTAAATGGCCATAATTAAATTTTGACTTTAGGACTCTTGTTGATTAATTCTAAGAGATATTTGATTTTACTACTTTCTTAGGGTTAATCAACGAGAGCCTTAAAGTCAAAATTTAATTATGACCATTTAGGATAAAATGATCAGAAAACTAAAATCTTTTCACCGGTTCAAACGGATTGAAATTTGGAACACTTAATTTTTTAACCTTTTTAGACTGTCTAAACTACCACAAAAAATATAATTTTTCCGTTTTAACATTATTTCACCATTATTATTACGCTCATTTGATAGGTTTCGTTAAGTACATTTTGAAAATATAAAATTTATTTAAAAAAATACGTGAAATAAAAGTTATTAGCATTTAAAATTTTATAATAAAAAATAAAATAAAAGAGAGACTGGGGTGAGAGAGGAAGAGAATGTAGAGGTGGTGGGGGGTAAAGCCGGAAAGTGGATGGGACCTGTGTGAGACCCCCCTGACACGGAGGGGGGGAGTAAGGCTCCGTTCCGGAACGCTTCGTAAAAAATAAGTACTTATTTTGCCACTTCTCTTTCAAAAATAATAAGGGCTATTCCACAAATTCAAATCAAAAGTTTCTTTCACATTTTCAAACTAAAAAATAATGTAAATGGGAAAAAAAATTAATTTTTTTTTGCACTGTATTAAAAATCTCAATGAGATCTATCAAACAAGCTCCATAGTGGTAGGAAAATTATTTGCGTAAACACATGATTTTTTGAGCTTGAAGTTGCCTTATACAAAAAATAAGATTGTTGCTATGATAATGGGCGTCGGCGGAGGGAAATCGGTCCAGCGGCCACCGGACGGCCGATCCGAGCCATCCAAAAATTCTATAAAAAAAAACCGAGGGGGCCTACTCGGGAATTAACGGCATCCGAGGTGTGTAGGGTGCTTAATCGGAGCATCCGAGGTGTGGATGGTGCTTCATCCGAGCACCCCTTTTCCATTTTTTAATAGAATTTTTGGACGGCTCGGATCGGCCGTCCGGTGGCCAGAGACGGCCCGGCGGGGCCGCCGGTACGATTTCCCTCCCGGCGCCTATTGGTACCTATATAAATTCATCCAAATAGGTGGCAACCTTCTTATTTTTCTAGAACATGGGTTCTTATTCAACAAAAAATAAGTTCTTATCATTTCTAGAACGGAGCCTAACACCTCTCTCCAGAAATTGGGAGGTGGGGCCGGGGGGTGTGTCAGGGGATTAGCAATTTGCCGGGTGCAGGTTTGTGTTCAACTCTAGCCTAGCTCGTCTAGGTGCAGGTGGGCTAACGACGTCGTTTGCTGTTGAATATTAGTGACGCGGCATGTCTTGATTGGTTAAGTGATCGCACTGGATGGGGATTGACCGGAGGATTAGACTAGTGAAGCTCGTCCCCAAGTCCCCTCCCCCGCCTTTGCCGGCCACCAGAGTTGAATTTTTATAGTAGAAAATTTGATTGGAAAACCCTAAAAAAAAGACAAAGCAGCAATTCGCGGTCAATCGACACTGCCCATTTTCATCGGTCAGAGAGAGAGAGAGAGTTTATGGCGACATCGAAGCTTCAAGCGCTTTGGAACCACCCAGCAGGCCCCAAAACCAGTGAGATTTTTTCAAC
Source organism: Rhododendron molle (assembly GCA_025413875.1). NCBI lineage: Eukaryota > Viridiplantae > Streptophyta > Magnoliopsida > Ericales > Ericaceae > Rhododendron > Rhododendron molle. The sequence continues at coordinate 26,562,413 of CM046400.1, read as the reverse complement.
TCAATTCTCGCCCCTTTCAATCTACCTAATTGCTATTTCCTTTTACATTTTTTGTCGCATATTTGTTCTTAGCTTATGTAGAACTTTGTTGGTATTTGACACAGTTGACCTTCACACCTAAAAGAACCATTAAAGACTGCAATATTTGCTCTTTAACTGGACCTAATGTAATCCAATGTGGGTTTTCATTGTAATCTCCGCCCCTGCTGTAATAAGGTTTTGGTGGTAAACTTGAACAATTGGATGAGTACAGCTAGTAGTTTGCGACTAAGTTGTGTTCTGTTTATTCATGTTTGGATTTGGTCATTGTCAAAACCTGGGAACAGATATCATTTGGTTTGGAAATTTGGAGCTTATGACATGAAGCAAGCGAGTATAGTAATGGGGATATTCATAATCATCCATGGCCCTTACTCAAACCCTGAACCCAATTCAAAATCTGAGAAAATACCCCCAAAATCCAACTCCGGCCCTTGAACCAAACCCATAAAAATTAAGCTTTACCCCCTCTTTCTTTTTCTTTTTTTTTTTTTAACCCCAAATCAAGGAGACCTAATCCCTATACCATATTTACCACAGCTGGTGGTTGTGGTGGCAGTCATTGAACCCACACTACTTGCTGGTGGGGGTGGAGGAATCTCCAATGGCGTAAAAGGTTTGGGGTGGATACTGTGTACAAAAGGGGTGTGAATATAGATGATTCTGGAGATCGATCTTTGTGCGACGAGATTGATCAATTTTTGACAAGATACAATCAATTGTGGAACCTTTGGATGAGATTGTCGTCGTCGTCAATGGAGGAGTTGTCATAGTCAACAAAGAGAAGAAAAGGAAATAATACCAGTAGTTTTTAATTTTTAATACAATTTTTGAGTAAAAAAATGGGGTTAGCCATTGGAGTGAATGGTATCAAATTAAAACAATTGAGTAAGGGCTGGAGATGCTCAAGAAGTTGATATGAATATCCTATGTGACGGGAAAAAATAAGTCAAAATGTGAGGGAGGATGGTTTCTTGTAGGCAACCACAGTTTAAGAAACGGTTATGCAAGTATATGATAAGGAGGGCGGGAAAAACAATATTTGAACTGAAAATGTGGCAAATAATGAAATGATGCCTCAACTCAAATGGTTGGTGAAGATGTTTTATAGGTGGCTCAATGGTTACATGATGGTTTCTACAGCACAGCTTTAGATCATTAAGTTATGGCCTTCGGAAAAAGAAAGCATAATGGTTTCTTCAGTTTAACCATTGTTTAAGGCTTATGCTTTTTTGTATCTGAAGTTGATTAGTGTTCGTGAGTCATTGAATTTATGTTCATATAACTCTCTGTTGTGACAGTTCACTTTTGGGCACCAACTTTTAAGTGGGGCATCAGCATCGCAAATATTGTTGACTTCGCCAAACCACCAGAGAAACTTTCATATCCTCAGCAAATAGGTACTGAATATTTGACGATTTTGAAAATTCAGGCACGCTTATTCTTTCATTAATACCCGTCTCTCTCTCTCTCTCTCTCTCTCTCTCTCTCAACTCTTCTCTACCACACATTTGTGTGGTATCCACACAAATGTGTGGCGGAGGAAGAGTTTGGAGCACCACGTGGCGGTGCCCCAGGGGCATTGAATAATTTTCCTCCTCTCTCTCTCACACACACAAACACAGATGCCCACCCATTCATACATGTATTTTGATGGTGTTGTTGTGTACCTGCATGCGTCTAACCTAGTAATAGCTGTACCATACACATGTTCTTTCTGCTACGATGTAGTGCTGAAGGTACTTTATATCTTTCTTGTCCATGCCATCTTGTGACAGCGGTTGCAGCCACTGGAATTGTCTGGTCCCGCTACAGTACTGTAATCACACCGGTAAGTTTTGGTTATTTGCAAAGTGCTTCCTGTAGATATTATAGCAGGACTCAGTGGCTTCATTTTATTAGTTCAATCTAATACTCATTATGTCAATATTGCTATATTATTCTATCCAGAAAAACATTATGTAGCAATTTGCTTTGTGGCCTTTCATGACAAGGTATCACCAGGGATTGTTAATTGAAAGATTGAAACTAAGCTTCCAATTAAAATGCTATTCATAAATACTGAAACTGAGTTGTCAAGATGGGGAAACACTTGATGTTTTCCCTTGCAAATATTGTTGCAAAAGGAATTACTCAGGGAAACAAGAATTGGATAAAGTATGTTCTCTACTGTGTTTGTTCTACTTTCTCATGCAAGCTGCTGACATAGCTCAAAGTTCTTTAGAAGTTGAAGCATGTTGAAACGCATCAATTTTCCACTTATAAGCTGAAAAAGCCATTACTCTTTTGTTTCAGATTGAAAATATGAGCTTCTTAACTAACTGAAGAAATTCAATATACTTCAGTTCAAATACATGCTCTTGCTATATGTCAGCAGGTTGAACGAGTAGACATAGTGGAGAATGTTAGAATATTATAAGGCTTATGTTAGTCCCACATTGGCTAATTGAGTTATTGTAATGAGTATCTCATAATATAAATAAAGTCTGTGTGTGTTAGGGTTAATTAACACCCTATACACTTTTGATAATACCAAACAACATGGTATCAGAGCTACACCGTGATCCTAAACCCACACCACCACAGCCGTAACCCTTTCCTAAACCCACACCACCACAGCCGTAACCCTTTCCACCGCTGCCGTACATCATCCTCACCATCTCCAGTCAACCAAACCTTCTGAAACCCTAAATCTACTACCAGTTCACCATCGTCTACTGCAATATACCAAAAAAAACAAAAAACAAAAAACAAAAAAAACAAAAACCCAGCCCTCGTACATCACCAACAACCCACGAAACCCCTTACCCAGTGTCCGGCGACCCTCGTCGGCCATAACCCAGTCACCGGCGGTCACCTTCCAGCCTTGCCGCCCTTCGGCGACCATTCTCCAGTCTCGCCGTCCACCGGAATGTGCTTTCCGACGCCCGGCGACCTTCCGTTGCACTTCTGGTCTTCTGATTTCGTCCGACTTTCACTCCAGACTCACGGGTTCTTCCATTCCTACTCAACACCGCCTGGTCTTGTCGATTCCTTTTGAGATTTGGTCTTCGTCTGCCTCCGGTGCACATTGCCGACCTCCGGCTACCATCTTCATGCACTGACACGCATCATCAGGCCCTGTTTTCTCGTCTTTGCAATTTCGGTGATGTTTCTCTGGTTCTGATAACTATTTTCTACGTTATTCTTGTCAAGTCTCTCTGCTATGTGGTGTCCTGGTGGGTGTGAAGGCTCTGTTATGTTGGGGTTAGTGATATTGGGTACCTATCTAGTCTGGGGATCAGTTCCATGTTAGTATATTAGTTGATTTTGTTGGATAGTAGTTATTGGTATTCTGCTTGGTTGGTATTGCTTTGGTTGCATGTTGGTTATTTACTAGTTATTGGTTGTTGCTCCTATATTGTTCGGTAAAATGTCTGAGGAGAAAACAGGTTCCGGCCCTCTTTCTACAGTTGTTGGTACTATTTCTGGTTCTAATTCTACTGGTATTGGTAGTCTTTTCAGTGGCTCTCGGTCTCGTGAGCGGCACTCTATTTCCTCCACGCCATTAAATGGAGGCAATTATGTTCTTTGGGCTAAAGCTGTTGAGGTGTATTATATGGGTCAGTCGGAGGACTCTTATTTGACTGGTGAGCCCCCTGCTGCAAATGCACCCACATATGGGGCCTGGAAACCTGTTGATGCCCGTATTCGTTCGGAATTATGGAATAGTATGACGGAACAGGTTGCCAGCACGCTAATGTTCTGTGATACGGCTAGAGAGGTGTGGACACAGGCAAAAGAATTGTATTTAGGTGTTGACAATCTCCGTCGTACGTATGATCTTCATCGGTCTTTCTTTAATATATCTCAGGGTGATGATTCTTTTGAGGAGTATTATGCTTAGTTTCTGCGTATTTGTAATGAGTTGGACATCTGTGAGTCACTTTCTACCGATATTCAGTTATACACGTGAGCGCATGGTAGTTACTCTCTGCTTATCTGTGCATCATCCCTTTCGCACAGTAGGTAATCGATTTGGGGACTGCGACTTACCTCCCTCGCGAGGTATTTAGTCGCTTCGGCCATCATCTATTTCCTGGTACACCGCATCGATTGCTCGCTTTGACTTCCATCGCTTCGAGTAGCTCAGTTCTCGATCGGCCACCGCCGTGGTCGCCGTGATTTCCAGGTTTCGGTGTCGTAGTCGCGATTTTGGGATGAATGGTCGTGGTTCTAGTGGCCGTACACTGTTATTGGTGGTCGCGGTGATCGTACATTTAGTCGTGGTGGCCGCGAGGGGGAGGCCGCGGTCGTGGCCGTGGTCCTCGGTTACTTACTGTGGGGGACCAATCATTGGGTGGACACATGTTGTGAGTTGTATGGCTTCCCTCAGGGCTCATCGTGCCACTATCTCGAGGATACCGCCGCTTGCTCAATCAAGTACCGAGCAAGTGTGGTTGTTTTCAAATTGAGTGTACGCTTATTGTCATTTCGTGACAGCGCCAGATCTTCCATCGCTACGCTTGCTCGCACTCCTGGCCGCCTTGTCTTCAGGTTATTCTCTTCTTCTTTCCTTGGGTTATCGACTGAGTCGATCATATGACCGTACACTCCGCTTCTTCAGGATCGGCGCTAGTTGGCAGATCATCTCATGTTACCTTACCGATGGATCTACCACTCGCTGTCGCTGGTTTGGGTTCAGTTCCTGTCTCTTCCTCTCTTACATTGACATCTGATCTTACATGTTCCTCGCTTTCCATTTAATCTTATGTCTGAGCCGCCTTACAAAAATCTTTGAATTGTTCGGTTACCTTTCATCCTCATGGTAGTTTGTGTTTCGGGATCTCACGACGGGAGGAAGATTGGTGGGGGCATTAAGCGAGGTGGCCTATATTACTTGACAGTGTCCCAACCCGTTGCCCTTCAGGCATCGGCGTTTCCATATCAACAAAGATCGCTGCCTTGGTCATCCATCTCTTCAGAGTTTGAAGCGTCTTGTGCCCTCGTGTCGATTAATAAGTTGGTTTGCGAAGTCTCAGTGAGTTTAGTAAATATCGCCGTGTTGTCTTTTATCCTAGGGTTGAGCGCCGTGGCGCCACGCCCTTTCCAAATTAGTTCATTCGTATATTTGGGGGCCATTCATGTGCCTCCGATTTCGGTTTTCGTGATATGTTATATTGTGGATGATTTTTCTCGTATCACATATCTTTATCTAATGAAAGAGCGATTTGAATTGAAATCTGTTTTTAAATCCTTTTACATGGAGATTAAGAATCAGTTTGATACCTGCATTAAGATATTTCGTCCAGATAATGCCCGTGAATATTTTCATAGTACCCTGTCTCAATTTTTTTGATGATCATGGCATTATTCACCAATCGTCGTGTTCTCGGACTCCATAACAAAATGGAGTTGCTGAGCGCAAGATTCGGCACTTGTCTGAGGTTATGCGTGCCTTACTATTTCAAATGCAGGTTCCTAAGTCATATTGGAGTGATGCTGTTCTCACTGCATGTTACTTAGTCAATCGCATGCCTTCTACGGTCTTAGGTGGTCAGGTTCCCCATACGGTTTTATTTCCAGATCGGCCTCTCCATTCATTACCCCCTCGAGTTTTTGGGTGCACCTGTTATGTCTATGCTCTTGACCCTGATAGGAGTAAACTCGATCCTCGGTCCTTTCGGTGTATTTTTCTGGGCTACTCACACACCTAGAAAGGGTATCGTTGTTACTCTCCTACTCTACGTCGTCACTTTGTCTGTGCTGATGTCACATTCAATGAGTCCTTGCCATATTACTCGGATCCTGTTACTATCACTGATCTCCTTACCCTAGAGTCTGTGTTATCAATGGTTGTTCCAACTGGCACTGTTCTACCCCCCCTTTGCAGGTTTATGTTCGGCGTTCCCACGCACCGGCACCACCCCAACCTCCAACACCAACCCAGTCTCCACCTCCAGAGCCTTCCCAGCCTGCCGAACCATCTTCGCCAGCACCTCCGTCTTCCCCCCCGTCGCCAGATCCGCCTGCTCCTCGATATCCGACTCGTGAGCATCGCCGCCCGCCGGTAAAATATGGTTTTTCTCATTGTTCTCGCACTTCTCATCCTCTTTCTCGGGTTCTCTCATATGATCATCTCTCTCCATCTCTCCGTGCTTTCACTACTACTGTTTCCTCTGTTTTTGTTCCTAACACTGTTCGGGAGGCCTTGTCTCTGTCTAAGTGGCGGAAAGCTATAGAGGATGAAATGTCTACTCTTCGTAACAATGGTTCATGGGAGTTGGTACCCCGTCCTGCTGGTAAGACCCCTGTTGGTTGTCGTTGGGTTTTTACTGTCAAGTATCTTCCTGATGGTACTGTTGAGCGCTATAAAAGCTCGTCTGGTTGCGAAAGGGTACACCCAGACTTATGGTGTTGATTATTCAGACACGTTCTCTCCCGTTGCCAAACTTGGTTCTGTGCGCGTTCTTATTTCTCTGGCTGCCAATCTCGGTTGGCCGTTGTTCCAGCTCGACGTCAAAAATGCCTTTCTACATGGCGATCTCAAGGAGGAAGTCTACATGGAGCAACCACCTGGGTTCGTTGCTCGGGAGCGCCATAAGGTATATCGTCGCTTCGCAGCACTCTATGGACTTAAACAATCTCCTAGTAGAGCATGGTTTAGCAAGTTTAGTGATGGTTATGAGATTTGGCATGTGTCGAAATCAGTCACCACATTGTATTCTCCCCTATGTCGGCTCGAGGGAAAGTATTGCTCATTGTTTACGTAGATGAGAGATGATCAAAAAGGGATTGATGAGTTGAAACAGTTCTTACATAGTCAGTTCCACGCTAAAGACTTGGGTAAGCTGCGATATTTCTTGGGTATTGAGGTAGCAAGGTCCAAGGATGGGATAAGTCTGTCCCAAAGGAAATATGTGTTGGACATCTAGAGGAGACAGGTTTATTGGGAGCTAGACCTGTGGAGACTCCAATGGATCCTAATGTGAAACTCTGCATTGATCAGGGGGAGGTATTTTCTCATCCAGACCGGTATCGTCGATTGGTTGGTAAGTTAAATTATCTTACCAATACACGTCCCGATATCTCATTTGCTGTGAGTGTGGTGAGTCAATTTATGTCTGCTCCTCGTCTTCCACATTAGGAAGCTTGTATTTGCATTGTTAAGTACCTTAAGACTCATCCTGGACGCGGTTTGTTTTACCGTTCTAATGGTCATTTTCGTGTTGAGACATTTACGGATGCAGATTGGGCAAGGTCACCTTCTGACAGACGTTCAACAACTGGTTACTGTACGTTTGTTGGTGGCAACCTAGTTACTTGGAAGAGTAAGAAGCAAACTGTTGTTGCAAGATCTAGTGCAGAGGCAGAGTATCGTGCTATGGCCCATACCACATGTGAGATTGTTTGGTTGATATCGTTTCTTGAGGAGCTGGGATTTCAGGTGCAGTTACCCATTCCTATGTATTGCGACAATCAAGCAGCGATACATATTTCCTCAAACCCGGTGTTTCATGAGAGAACCAAACATATTGAGGTAGATTGTCACATTGTTCGAGAGAAGGTTGACAATGGTGTATTGGTTACGCCCTTTGTGTCGACAGGAGCTCAGATCGCAGATATTTTTACCAAGTCACTATTTAAACCTCGTTTAGAATTCTTATGTAACAAGCTGGGACTTTGTGATATTTACTCTCCAGCTTGAGGGGGAGTGTTAGAATATTATAAGGCTTATGTTAGTCCCACATTGGCTAATTGAGTTATTGTAATGAGTATCTCATAATATAAATAAAGTCTGTGTGTGTTAGGGTTAATTAACACCCTATACACTTTTGATAATACCAAACAACAGAGAACATTCCCAGTATCAGCTTTTTGTTTCCCTAAATGATATCATTTCTGGCAATATTTACAAGGGAAAACCTCAATGTACCTAATCTTGACAACTTGGTTGCAGTTCTCTACATATGTAAATGGCATTTTAATTGGAAACTTTGTCGCAATCTTTGATACCTTGTCATTCACGGCACCTTTTACATCTAGAGATTTTTTTCTCTGCTTCTGATAAACATGCAACTATTATATAGCACAAGTTTGTATTGGACATGTATGACAGTTGTTAAAAAATCTCCGGCTCCCTTGTTTACTGAAATAGTACTAGCTTAACTTGTTTCCCCTTGTTGTGGTTTAGTCAGGTTCAGAAATCAGCTTACCTTATGTATTTCTCCCCTTTGTTTTCTGTGTAGGAAGCTCACAAACCTTACCGTAACCTATTAATTTTTCCACTCTCCCTCTCCTCCACTAAACAGCTTGCACAACCACTGGTCATCTATTTTTTCCACTATATCATTGCTAGGGTTAGGGGGGCCATTATTTCAGTGGTATTCTGAGAGCAGCCACTTTGTGCATATATTGCCAAAGGTTTGGTCTATCTCCAATCATCCCCACCCATACCTCCAATGATTGGGAACTAGATGGGTTATCTTATATTGTTGTTGTTGTATATCATTGCTAGGTTCAAAGTCGCTGACTGCTGACACTTTAATTGGTCTAAATCTAACACATGTTGAAATTTCATCACTTCAGACCCGTGTGTCAGATTTCACTTGATGCTTTCCTCTGTATATTCTTAATTTGGAAGAAGAAATTGTCCACCTTCAAGTTGGGTCAGGATCATATGGGGTGGTTATGCATATTAATGGGTAATAATCGAGCCTGGATTTCCATGCAACCTCCCTGGAGGAAATACTTAGATGCCAGCATATTGGCCAACTAACTTCATCGATGTAACTTACATTGATCCCTCTTGTCCCGTTGAGTTCATTGCTGAGAAAAGTCTTGCCTGAGCATCAACTTGAATTAGCCAGTGATGGTTGTTATTCTGGTACTTGTCATCAGATGAGTTTTGCAGTTTACAAGAAGACCATTGAGTTATATACTCTTTTTCCTACTTCCGAGCACCAGTACTTCTCTTATCACATTTGCAGAGTCTTGAAGGAGCCAAGAGAAAGACTTACATGGACATAGCTTTGGCAATGGTAGAAGTTGTAGCCTCTATTGGATGGACATTCTTTTAGATTATGCAAAAAGGGTGGCGACATGCCGACAACTTCAGAAGTTTCAATGTATTATGTAGCCAACTTCGACCATATGATGTTATCTGCCTTGGATCTGTTCTGCTTTCTCTTTTCCTTACCTAATCTAAAGGCATTCCTTCTTCTTTTATTACTATGGGAGATTGGGAGGTCCTTGCGACCAATGTTGTAGATTCATAAGTTCTCCCTTGCATGCCAATGTAGTGCTACATGAATTGTGTATGGGAAGAAACTTGGAGAATTGGGGGCACGGAGTGCTTTTTCTTCCATTCGGTCATGATCAAGTCAACTAGAGTGTGAAACTTTTCCTGTGCTCTTCTTCGTAAAAGCCCCAGGAATGTAGTTAGGATTGGCAGTCTACAGTTCTCAATCTATGCCAAAACTACTATTTCTTCAAGGGTTGGCATTGGATGTACCATCTTTGGCCTTGAGAAAGGCGGGTATTTGCTAATATTTCCCTTTCTTCTTTGTTAACATACACATAAGTATCTTAACTGACTCGGATGAGTCTTTTCGATGAGAGCTTTTGTTCAGGTGTCAGATTCATCCAATGGCAAAACAATCCATATTCTAAATACTTTTTTAATGCTCAAGGGATGTGCAAGACTGCAAGTCTTTGCCAGCTTATTAGTCGGGTAATGCATGAGATATTTACCTAAACCAGAGACTTGATACCCATGACACTGACTCCATCATGAATCGTATCCCTTGCACATTACATGAATTGATTACCTGTGGTGAACGACTCGTTCTTTTTCTTCTCAAGCTTTACCTTTACCTTTTAAGAAAGATTCTTGCCTCTATACTACTTGGTTTAGCTTGATGGGATTTCTTTGGTAATCTGTCTGACTGTTGTTACTTGTTGGTTAACTCTTGATTATCGTTGATTCTGAACTGCAGAAGAATTGGAACCTTTTTAGCGTAAATGTTGCAATGGCTGGGACAGGCCTTTACCAACTTTCACGAAAACTTCAGTAAGTCAGCTTGAATTTATGTTTTCTTGATCAAGTGTTGAATTTTGGCAATGATGATTATATCCATACACTTTTTCGTTTTTGGTAAGTACGGTCATATACTTATAGGCATTGGTGGCAAGTGAAATCTGCTCTCTGTTTTTATCAGTATATTCGTATTTTTGGGTGTAATGAATGAAAATTCTGTAATTGCGGTCAGTGTTGCATATCTGTGATGCAATTTTGTTTCTTCTGAAAATTTCAGGCATGACTATTTTTCTGAGGAACAAGTTGTCGTTGCCAAGGAATGATGACGAAAATCTCAAGGACATTCGAGTGTTTGCCTTGTGGTTCATCATCCATCTTTGATTGCGTCTATAGGTTGAAATTGTGACTCTGTATCCTGATTGTAATTCTGCTGACAATTTTATCCAAATAATGAGTTTACGTTTGTTCGAAGTGGCTTATATGCAACCAAACTAGATCAATCTGGTAACATGCAGTTTTCTATTACGTTTCAGATCCGTAGTTCAAACTCAAACTACCTGCATATTCATGTTGAAACTTTTGATGTGGTGTTTTTACAAACCTTTCACAGTTTTAAAAAAAATGTTGACTTTCTGCATGTTTCTCTTATACTTCTATTATCAAGTTTCAGAATTTACGCCTAAAGTGTGGACTTCAATATCGAATAACATCCGTCATCTCTAGTGAGGTTTTGTAAATTTTTACTCACTCAGCACAGTTTAAACTTTAAAGAGCATTTGCCAGAAGATAATGCTCCATTCAACTAAAAACTTTAAAGAGCATTGACACCATGAAGGGGTGTTAGATTTCCCTAGTAACGACCAAAAACTAAAAACAAGTTAGCTCGGGTAGAGAATTTAGAAAGAGAGCGAGTGGGAACGTGGAGGTGGAGCCATTGTCTTTTTTGACGTTTTTCTTTATCATTTATGTGTACTCTGAAAAATATATTCGAAATTACCCTAAATAAGTATTTTTTACGGCTAATAAAAGTCTATTAGCGGTTATAAAATACCTCTAAAAGTGTATTTGTGGTTATTTTGGGGTTTATATTTTGGGTACCTAGCACTTTTTTTTTTTTAACAAACACTTAAACACATCCAATTGAGCTCTTATTTATTCTCAAAAGTCAAAACTAAAAAACACAAACAAACCCTTAACACATAAAAATGGGTTATACGTTTTAACACTTTTTGTTGCATACCACATCCTTTTTTTTGATCGGCAAAAAAATAGCTTATAAATCTCTGAAAATGATTACAAATATCCAACGGATCACGAGCACATAGGCATAATTTGGGGTTAGGAGAAAAAATCTGGCAGTTTTTGTCTCTAATGAAGGTTCGAAAAAATCTTGAAACCTAGATACCCCATGCATAAATTTGCCAAGATGGATTGTCCCCAAATTAATCGTTCTATTTTGCTATGATAGCCCGTGATATAAATTTTTTTAAAAAAACTAATACTCCCACCATTCAAGTTTTTTATTCTTTTATGGGAATTCGTGCACTTTTCAATTGTTAATTTATAATAGTTTATCTGTTTTTGAAAATATTATTTAATAAAATTAATTGAGATCTATCGAACAAGATTTATATTGACTGTAAAAAATATTTCCAATGAAATAATATTATCAAATTTTTATTTGATTAGGATAGAACGAGGGACAAAAAATATTTGCATGTCTATTGAGATTTTTTCCCTTGAAAAATAAGAGGAACTTTTTTTAACATGTTTCAAGTTCATCAATAACTCCAACGGGTTATCCCAACTTTTAATAGGTTTCAAGGTGAGTTTTTATTTATAATTTCTACGAAAAATCACAAAATTGACGGCACAGGCTCTCATTTTAACGGTTATGGTAGCTGAAGGATCAATCAAAACTATCAAAATTCGCAAGATCGAAAATTGAGAGTGAGAGCGCAAAGTGTGGATTGAGAGCTGGAGGTGAAGGGTGCTATTGAAGGATTATGTGAGAGTTGGATTGTCCACATTTAAAACTGCAGTGTATAAAGTGACACGAAATAGCAGTGCGGGGGTATAAAGCGTATTTTACCCTGTACGCAAACCCTAAATTGTTGGGTTTATAGGTGGTCGCCTCCATTGCGTCTTGATTCTTGGCTGAGTTCAACAAACATGGTCTCTCTCTCTCTCTCTCTCTCTCTCTTTCTCCTTCCTTGATTCTCATTAGTCTCATCCTGTCATCTCGCTCTTGGTTTTTGAAAAGTACTAGTGTTTTCTGTAATGGTGATTTGATTTCTGGTTAATTATTCGGCTCAAACTCAGAAGGCTACATGTACCAAGGGGAGGGGTTGGACTAAATTGTCAATACCCTCGATCTTGATTTGCCAAAACGGCTGTAGCTACATCCATGCATACAGACTGAGAAGTTTTACTGGCCGCTTGTCGTTTATTCCCGTCGACAAATCTGCTTACCGAGCTTCTCACAGTTCCCCTCTCCCTCCCTCTCTAATCTATACATATTACAGCTTTTCTTTGAAATTGTTGGTTTTATATATATATATATATATGTATGTATGTCCGTGTATAAGCATGTGATGAGAAGGGGAAAAGAGGGAAAAATTAGCATAGCCTTTTTCTCAAACAACCTTCTCTTACATGGAAACCCTAGTGGAGTCACCGTCCAGGCATGCTGCTTTATTTCCTCCAAGCAGTTTGCGTCTATTGGTGCCTACATTTCTCCCACTCGTTTAATCTTTTAGTAGTAGTAATGGAACCGATTTCGTTTTCTTTTTGTGTCAGGGGATGCTGCCGAGCGGCATCCTTGCAAAGCGGTGCCAAGCCGGCTGTTCATCTCGGCACCGACGGCTCGGATTGATTTTGAGCGCAAATAAATCCGAACCATCAATTGCTCGGCAGAGATCGATTGGTCGATTACCGAGGTGAACTGCCAGATCGGCTGCAAATCTTTGCAGGGGGTTCTTGTGAAGTGGGGAAAGTAAGTTTTCTGCTGGAAATTATGCAAGTAAGCATAAATTGAAACTTAAGCATAAATTGAAACTTAACCACTGCATATGAGAGTGGCTTTGGCGGTGTGGAAAAGAGCAACAATTTCGTTGAAATGCTTCCTTCCTCTGAAAAAACAATAAACTTACAAAGTAGTATTTGGAGTCTGCTTTTAGATTCTGGGGTGGTGTTTTGTTGCTCATTGATTTCGACTGAAAGATGAAGCTCTGTGCAAGTCTCTGTTTTAGAACTGCAACAATGTTGGAACTTTGATGGGAGATGGTATCGTTAGAAGTGCAAAGGGATAAGAATCAAGAAAAATAAACCGTTTGATGTTAACTGGATCAAGGAGACACAAAGATCAATAACGGATATAACGAGCCAACTTGGCGAGGCTTCTAAGTTCAACCTATGAAAGAAGTGCGAAAGCTAAGATGGAAATGTGCAAGGCTTCTAAGAGCATCTCCAGCAATTCCTAGCCATTTGGGCTAGGAAATATGCCAAAAATTAGATTAGCTAGCCACCAATTTATACAATCCCCCAATAGACTAGCCTTTAGGCTATGCAAAGGAAAAAAAAAAGGGTTACCTGCCAAAAAAAAAAACGGTAACCTGTTTCCCCAACCAACAGCTCTATCTCCACCAGCTTTCTTCCACTTCCAACAACTATATAGATAGATCAAACTACTTTTTCCTTTCTTCTATATTCTCCACAAACTTTCTTCCCATTTTCAGGACCAGCTCAAATCCAGTAGGAATATTAAGATTAAAAGCCTCAAATAAGGAACTGCTACTGCTACTGCTGCAAATGAAAAAAAAAACCCCACCTGAATCATATTACAAGCAACTGGAATTTTTTGCTTCATAGAGGTAAGCCCATTGAGGATGCCTATCACCCAAATCCCCTCCTTGTCTCTGAAAACTCGGCCAAACCAACTGGAAAATACCATTCTATAAGTCTAATAACTCTGCATCCAGTAGGAATATTAAGATTAAAAGCCTTTACTAAAAATAGTAGACATTAAAGTAGTTATATCGCCGCAAGAATTCTCGAAACATTCCAAAAAAGCCTGATGGTGACAGTAAATAAAATGTTCCGAGGAACATTATCATGTTGCATAAAATCTACTCAATAAGGACCAGCCATGCAGTAGCAGCAACTAGCAGTCAAAAGGCAAATGCAAAACACTACTGCACATGAAAATGAACATGCACAAGGCTGGACCAAACTTGGACACAGTTGAACCCAAAAGAAATAGTAGAAGAAATGGGAGAAGCCTAGGGACAAGCCCCCTAGAAAGGCTTAAACATCCCAAGGGTCAACCCCCCCAAGGGCAAGGAACAAAACACTACAATGAGAACCAAGGTATCAACAACAACTTGGACAACAAAAAGGTATCAAAATGACTAGTCAATAGCAGCCACAACCTGGACAGCAACAAAAAGGACAGTTCGGCAACAAGCAACAACGAAGAGGACAACAAGCAACAACAAGAGGACAGTCCAGCAACAAGCAACACCCAATACAGAGCCAAAACTTGGACTGATAATGGCAACCACAGTAGCATAGCAGAACACAAATAGAAGCAATACAGAATAGACTTCAACAACAAATTCCAAACAGCAACACTCATGTAGAAGTTACTCCACTTGTTCCAAACTTGACAGCAAGAACAACCAAAGCAGTTATAGCAGAAATCCCGATCAGAAGAACCTGTTAGCAGAACTTATGGATAAGAGACAGACCATCAAACAAAACTAGGCCAATCAAATAATAAGTACATCCGGTAGAAACAATCAGAAGAGAGGCATACAACCTGACCCAGATTAAGGAACCCCAAGTTCTATAAGTCTATGAAGCAAATATTACAAGGACACCAAGCACAAACTAATATTTACCAAAATACACCCAATCCTTAGTTCTGGGTACAATAGCATGTGAATTTTTTTGCAATACATGTCCAAAAAAGACTACATGTCCAAAAAAGTTCAACCCTCCAAAACGTCTAGATGTCCAAACTACTTCAATCCTCCAAAATGTCTAGATGTCCCACAAAAGTTCAACTACCAATACTACTTCAATCCTCCAAAATGTCTAGATGTCCCACAAAAGTTCAACTACCAATACAACTTTAATCCTCCAGACGTCTAGATGTCCCACAAAAGTTCAACTACCAACCGTTTTAAACTTTTTTTCGCGTTCTTGAAGGATTTCCATTTGCCGGCTTTGATAGTACTCTCGTTGCACATGAGACAAGGCACTTGTATCCAGTAGCATTATCCTCTCCTCTTCTTTGAACTGTTTCATACGTAGCTTTTTTTTCTTAATAGCATTTCTCTCTTGCTCTTCACGTAGTCTCTCTTTATCAAGTTGGTGTCTCTTTTGCTTTTCAACATGTAGTTGTTGGATGATGTCCATTTTCTTGTCGCTCGTTTTCTTTTGTTCTTCCTTTATGTCAGTTAGTATTCCTACAAGAGGAGAACTAGGAATTTCAGCTAACTTTCGTTTTTTCTTCTCAGCTTTGGTACCTATAGGTCTCTCCAAGTCCACAAAGGTGGCATCACTTTCTCCAAGATCTACCAACTCGGGAGTAGTAGAAGAAGGTACTGTCCAAGTTTTGTTCTTCTTTGGTTTTTTCTTCTCAACATCGACATGCCACTTTGGTTGGTACTTCAAAATATTCCAACAGTGCTCAAATTGAAATGAGCCTCCATGGAGGTCTTTGTACGATTGTTTTGCTTCAGAAACCTACAAACATGTAAACAATTACCTCGTCTGTAAAAAAGTGTAAAAGTAATAATCAATGTAATTATTTATATTGAAGCTCAATACCTTGTCTTCCTCATTCATACCACTTTGATGTTTTGCTTCAATTCCAGCAAAGCATCCACAGAACTTGTTAACGGAAAGTTGAATGGTCGACCACCTATTCATTAGAGAGTTCTCATTACGCTGAGCCAATGGCATGTGCTCATGGAAGTAATCCCACACTCTTCTCCAATATGTTTTAAGTTTCTGGTCATTCCCTTGCACGACATCCAAGCTAACATTCAAATATGCCAATACAAGCAATTTGTCTTCTTCAATGGTGAACTTGCCACCACGTTGCGCTCTCTTAGGAGTGGATCCCTTTTGAGTTGGGGTTTGAGATGCTTGGGTAACACTTGAGCATTTGGATTTGCATAAGTAAATCCAAATTCATCTTGAGGCTCCCTCTCAGAATGATCTTCAAGGATTACACCATCCTGTAAGAGATTTGTGAAATATGCATCTGGTCTCGCATCCATCCCTAGAAGAACAAGAAGGTAGTAATAAAATTTAGGGAAATGTTGATTAGGATTTCAAACCGTGTTGATATAGTTCAACAAGGAGTTGATGTCAGCGTTAAGCCTGAGAATTTTCACAAAAGTGAAACAGAAGCTAACATATTCGGTGACATTCACCCATAAGAGTGTCAAATCCAGTGAATTCCCCCAAGGGTATTTTGAGTGGCATCGGCTAAATAACTTGTTAGGAGTGTAATTGTAGTTAAGTTCAAGTGAGGAATAGAGGCATGAGACATCATAGCTAGAAAGGGAAAGAGTAACTTGGAACATAGTAGTTATTCAGAAATCTTTGCAATGACTGTGACCAACTGTCTATGTAATATATTATGCCAAAGATGCGCACTGTACTACAGTAAGTATGCAAATGTAAAAGCAAAACGTTAGATCATCACAATGGAGATGCAATATCAGAATATCACCTACAAAGCCAGATTAGAGTTCACAGTTCTGCATAATTAGCTAATGTCTCGAGTAAAAGTCTACAGACTGGGCAATACAACAAACAAAAAAGAACCCGTGCAGATACTATTCTAAAGAGCTTATTCAACATTTAGAAAGCAGACGTGGTCGCGTCAAAATCAGCCAAACGACCGGGCGTGGGAGTGTCATCCCACTTGTTCCTCCTTGAGAGGAAAGGAGTCGTGTCGCCAAAAACCCAACCCCAACCCATTTTTGACCCAATTTAGTGCATGCATTGGAATTGAGCACATAAGCATATAAGATAAGTTCCAAGCGATCAATACCGAATTCAAAAACCACCCCAGAAATAGCCAATCATTATCTGATCAATACCGAATTCATAAACCACCCCACAAATAAAACACGAACACCCAATTAATAACTGCTCAAAACTCCAAGATCAACACAACACTAACATAAGCCCAAGGGGTTGGCCTAGTGTTCCAAGGCCCGAGACTTAGGGGTTTGCCCTCCGAAGGTCTCATCGTTCAAACCCTTAGGTGCTATCGCACAGTCCATACAGAGCAAAGTTTTGGTTTGACTGCAATTGGGACCCGCAAGTGGGTGGTGGGATTCAAACCAGATGCATATTTAGGGAAATGTTGATTAGGATTCAAACTGTGTTGCATTGTTGCTAACCGAGCCATAATGACAAAACTGACACTAATCCTGAACGAAACAAAGAACTCAACAAATATTATTCATGGAACAAGCATTTGGCTTGATCTGGATTTGCAGTATCGTATGAAAAATTGGTTAGCCAGTCAGTAAAAACTGAGCCAATAGTCAAATCTTTTGTTTTGCTTCTCACATCACATAAAAGCAAGCATGAAAATCCTACTTTTCCTAAGCCAAAATCGAAAATCTAACTAGCAAAAAAACTAATGAGCAGTATCAAAATAAAAACCCACAAAAGAAAGTAAAAAAAGGATCCGATAAATCACTGGCAACACTCGGATATGAATGTACAATCAACTAAACACAATCCAACTGTAAAATCAACATGCACAAATACAGTACAAAATTAATCTCGACAGAGAGAGAGAGAGAGGGGAATACCTTGTTGATGTTGAGGATGATGAAAAATCACCACAACCCTAGAGTATAGAGGGAAAAGAGGAAGAAACTTCGCGGGAAAGCGAGAGCCGATCGCGCGGGAGATGTAAAATCGAGGGGAGGAGAGAGGGAAAGGAGGAAGAAACTGACGGAGCGAGGCTGAAAGACCTCGCTCGGATGAGCGAGGCACTGTAGCACCACGCCATTTCACCATGGGCGAAGCGAGTCTGCTGGATTACCTTTTTTATGCTTTGACTAGCTATTTAAGCTAAATATTCCAGCTGCCTAGGCAGCTGGAGATGCTCTAAGAGCATCTCCAGCAATTCCTAGCCATTTGGGCTAGGAAATATGCCAAAAATTAGATTAGCTAGCCACCAATTTATACAATCCCCCAATAGACTAGCCTTTAGGCTATGCAAAGGAAAAAAAAAAGGGTTACCTGCCAAAAAAAAAACGGTAACCTGTTTCCAACCAACAGCTCTACTCCACCAGCTTTCTTCCCCTTGTTTTCAAGCTCTGCCTTGTGTATATTTCTCCTTCTTTGAAAATCTTGTGGAGCTCTCTCAATGGCTGTTCGAGGATTTTCCATTTGGTACATTTCCCCTTTCTTTTTTTTTTTTTTTGGGTAAATCAGCTTGAAATAGAAAAAAAAGACTAGCCGAATATATAGCTTACAAGGGGCATACCCCAGGAGGAAAAGAAAACAAAATCAAGAGAAAAAAAATTGATAACGCCTAAGCCAAATGGCTACAAATTAAGTAAACGAATGTTTCAAGCCCCTCTAGACAGAGGGAAAGGAAACACTCGACAAAAGGAAACTGAGAACTAATTTGAGTCACAACCCAACACCAGTTAAGAGCTTACTTGAAGCAACAGAGAGAAACCAATATAAGCTCCATCACTGTGACTCAAATTACACACGGCAGTTTGCACAAGGAAATTGACTTGCTGGAATTAAGCACCTAGCCAAGCAAACAGCAGTTTAATAGCAGCAAGCAGAATTCAGCTACATCAGAATTCAGAAAGCAGCAGCCAATAGCAGCAGCAAACTTGCCCATAAGAGTAGCAGCAAAAGCAGCAAACAACAAGGAGCAGTAATGGCAGCAGAACAGAACAGCAACAACAAGGAACAATATCCCAGAACAGCAGCTGAACAATAGACCAATATACCATCCAGGTTCACATGGGCAGATTCATAACAAGCAGAACAGCAGCCGTATAGCAGCAAAACAACAGCCATTACTATTTGAAAGGAAATTCCTATCAATGAAATATGCACAAGCTAACAGATGTTCTTAGCAACAACTGTCTATAGGATTAGCAATTCTAAGTTTCCAAACAGTTCACAGAATAAAAAAGTTCAGACTTCCAAAAGATTCCATCATGAGGGTTGAAATCTAATAATGACGCTAATTTAATAACACGCCAAGAAAACATAGGCAGTGGAAGATTCTAGCTATACCGGTCAGTACCGGATAGTAGCACAAAATAATATTTACCAAAATACACCCAATCCTCAGTTCTTGGTACAACAGCAAGTGAATTTTTTTTGCAATAGATGTCCAAAAAAGACTACATATCCACAAAAGTTCAACCCTTCAAAACGTCTAGATGTCCAAACTAGTTCAACCCTCCAAAACGTCTAGATGTCCCACAAAAGTCCAACTACCAATACTACTTCAATCCTCCAAAATGTCTAGATGTCCCACAAAAGTTCAACTACCAACCCTTTTAAACCTTTTTTCGCGTTCTTGAAGGATCTCCATTTGCCGGCTTTGATAGTACTCTTGTTGCACATGAGGCAAGGCACTTGTATCCAATAGTAGCATTATCCTCTCCTCTTCTTTGAACTGTTTCATACGTAGCTTTTCTTTCTTAATAGCATTTCTCTCTTGCTCTTCACGCAGTCTCTCTTTATCAAGTTGGTGTCTCTCTTGTTCTTCAACATGTAGTTGTTGGATGATGTCCATTTTCTTGTCGCTCGTTTTCTTTTGTTCTTCCTTTATGTCAGTTAGTATTCCTGCAAGAGGAGAACTAGGAATTTCAGCTTTCTTTCGCTTTTTCTTCTCAGCTTATGTACCTATAGGTCTCTCCAAGTCCACAAAGGTGGCATCACATTCTCCAAGATCTACCAACTCGGGAGTAGAAGAAGAAGGTACTGTCCAAGTTTTGTTCTTCTTTGGTTTTTTCTTCTCAACATCGACATGCCACTTTGGTTGGTACTTCAAAATATTCCAGCAGTGCTCAAATTGAAATGAGCCTCCATGGAGGTCCTTGTACGATTTGTTTGCTTCAGAGACCTACAAACATGTAAACAATTACCTCGTCTGTAAAAAATGTGAAATCAATAATCAATACAATTATTTATATTGAAGCTCAATACCTTGTCTTCCTCATTCTTACCACTTTGACTCTTTGCTTCAATTCCAGCAAAGCATCCACAGAACTTGTTAACGGAAAGTTGAATGGTTGACCACCTATTCATCAGAGAGTTCTCATTACGCTGAGCCAATGGCATGTGCTCGTGGAAGTAATCCCACACTCTGCTTCAGTATGTTTTAAGTTTCTGGCCATTCCCTTGCACGACATCCAAGCTAACATTCAAATATGCCGATACAAGCAATTTGTCTTCTTCAATGGTGAACTTGCCACCACGTTGCGCTCTCTTAAGAGTGGATCCCTTTTGAGTTGGGGTTTGAGATGCTTGGGTAAACACTTGGGCATGTGGATTTGCATAAGTAAATCCAAATTCATCTTGAGGCTCCCTCTCAGAATGATCTTCAAGGATCACACCATCCTGTAAGAGATTTGTGAAATATGCATCTGGTCTCGCATCCATCCCTAGAAGAACAAGAAGGTAGGTATAATAAAAGAAAAAGAAGAAGAACCGTAAGCCAATGCAAAAAAAAGCATTGGAAAAGTGACAAGTTGGGTACTAGTAAAACCTCCAAAAATAAACCTGACTATGTCTGGTATTTGAGCCTTGAGCACTCAATTGTTCAACTAAAAATGTGCAAGAACAGACCATGCGTAAAACCGAAATTCAATTTGTTTTGATTAAAGATTTCAGAGTATGACCACTACCTGACCATCGGAGTTTCTCAACTTCTATTACCAACATTTCTGGACACCGTGGACAGACAGCTTTTTAAAACCATGAGGGGGAACCATATTAGATGAAATTTCAAGGAAGGTCAGTCTAACTTTATTGCCAATCAAATTACATGAAGATGTAGGGTCCAGATGTAGCTCCAACAACTATTGGTTGCGAATTATCAGGCAACAAAGGACCCCATCCAAGAGATTTCAAAATGATCAATGACAAACCCATCCATCAATTATGCATCTCCATTTTTGCTTTTCCAGACTTGTAACGGTTTCAAACACGAGGACCAAGGTAGAAACTTGACTATGTCTGGTATTTGAGCCTTGAGCACTCATTTGTTGAACATAAAAATATGCAAGAACAAGATCATGCTTAACACTGAAATTAAATTTACCCTTTTGATTTCTGTTTAGTAACACAGAAGGAAAGAAGATGTTTTTCCTGTTATACCACGGACTGTTAGCATCCAAAAATAATATGGTACTGGGCAAATGAGTTGAATAGTGATAAGTGATAACCATTCCAGCTCGGTTCAAACAAAAGCTACAACTCTGTCAAATAAAAATGACAGAGTTGAACCAACACTACTGCTACATCCTTAATAGATGATCCATTAGAAAACAAACAAAAATGCAAAAGTGACAAGTTTGGTACTAGTAAAACCCCCAAAAATATGTTTGGCAGTCTTCAGCAAGCACCAAAAAAAAGATCATCTCAGCAGCAGAATAGCACATACAAAAGAAGGTGAAAAACCCAATCTACCATAGAAGGCCCAGATTTAGCTGTTTGAATAAAAAACAACACAATTTGAACAATCGAAAAGATGTCTGGCAAATGCAGCAACCTCAAATATTTACAACTAATCTTTGGATAGATCCAACTGGTGTACTCAGCGAACACAAAAATTGCATCATCTCAGCAGAGAATGACACAACCATTCTTTTGATAAATAAATATCCTAGAATCAGCAAATAACCAAGCCTCATAAATAGACTTCCGTAATGCAACCAAAATGATGCACCACACAGTCCACACCCAAAATAATCTTCTCCGATTTCATACCCCAATTGACGTTGATGAACAAATTAATCACAAAATCTAAACCTAAATCATGAAGTTGAAATTAGTTTCGGCAAAGAGAGAGAAAGGAATACCTTGTCAATGTTGAGGATGATGAAAAATCTCCAGTTCTCCACAACCCTAGAGTATATAGAGGGAAAAGAGGAAGAAACGCGGGAAAGCGAGAGCGGCGAAGCGCGGGAGATGACAAATCGAGGGGAGGAGAGAGGGAAAAGAAGAAGAAATGGACGGAGCGAGGCTGAAATACCTCGCTCGGATGAGCGAGGTACTGTAGCACCACGCCATCTCACCGTCGGTGAAGAGAGTCTGCTGGTTTTCCTCTTTTTGTGCTTTGGCTAGCTATTTAAGCCAAATACTCCAATTGCCTAGGCAATTGGAGATGCTCTAAGTTCTAGCTATGAAAGATGTACTCTGTCCAAGTCGCCGAGTGAGAACTGTAACAGTGTTTGAAATGTTGCAACTTTGAAGTGAGATGACGTTGGTACTAGTGCAAAAAGAACAAAATCAAGAAAAATAAACTGCTTGATATTAACAAGATCAAGGAGAAAAAGATGAGATCCGAAAATAAGAAAGGGAGACAAAGATCAGTAAAGGAAATGCCTACAAATTTGACGATGGTTGATGAAGTTAAGATAAAAATATGAGATTATGAGGCTCTTCTACCTTTGACAGAAAGGGCGTGTTTGATAGGAGGATTGGATTAATAATTCTATGGAGCTCCTAATACCTTGTTTGGTTAGGTTTTTGTGGGAGGGACTAGTTGTCCCATGAGATTGTTAATCCCCCAAAATGGGGGTATTAGCAATACCATAGGGGGGTGTTACTACAAATCACATCCCCATGGGATTAAGCAAAATCAGTTTAAAAACCCACCTCAATCTCAATCCTAATCCTAATTCTAGCCAAAACAAACATGTTATTTACAATCCCACCTCATTCTCAGTCTCAATCCCAATCCTAATCCTGTGCAAAACAAACATGAATAAATGATTTATCCATTCATTAATAATCCCACTTCATTTTCAATCTCAATCATAATCCCACCTCATTACGAATCCCCCAAAACGAAATCTACAATCAAACACGCCCAGAGAGTCTATGGGTCTGGGAGTGTCTTAAGGAGTGCTTCCCCAAACTCAGAGTGATTTATTAAGGTCATGGTGCCTGAGGAGGAGCTTGAGCTTGTTCTTTTGATTCGGATGTTGCCACTCTTGAATTACCATTGGGGACTATTTGCTAGTTGAAGTGTGCACCTTAATTTGTGTGGCAAAATGGATCTAAGTTCTGGAAAGTAGAAATTTGCGGGAACACTTTTAAGCCTTGAAGGTGTCGAGATTCCAAACAAAATGGATGGCTCTGTCACATAGCTAGGCCACCGATAAATGGAGCCTTGCCTTGTCGTTTTCGAAAGTTGATGATTTCCTGTTAATGATTTTCTGATTTCTGACTTCTGTATGAATTTTCCAAGTGTTGGTTAATTGATGTCATGAAACTTGCATATGCAATTGCCGATCAATAAAAACTTACATATGCTATCATACTTCACGGAAAGACTTAGGTGGGCTTGTTTACGGTACAATGCTCATGGCTATGGATGATTTTGTTCAACCCCTTTAATGTTTTTGAATAAAATATATATAAACCACTGAAAGAAATTGCAGTACAACCCCTTAATGTTTTTGAATATTATTCTTAAAGTTTAAAACAGTTAGTACAAGGGTTTTACAAAAGACGTACAAAAAAGAGGCAGAGCCGACCAAGCTAGTAATTCATAAAACCCTGGCTCCCACAGGTTCTTCATTTTTTTTTTGCTCGGCAACCCATAGGTTACAGCTTCTTTCACATTCGCAGCCACGGTCTCGAGGGGGAACTCCATTGCCTACAACATTTGATATAGAAAGGCTAGGCCGCTAGGGTAACGAGTATCATGAGCGAATGACACCGAGTGAAATACAATAAACTTACCCATTTTTTCTAATTCATGATATAACATTATGAATATTTATGATAACAAGTATTAAGTCACGTGCGTAAGAGGCTAATTGAACACAATATTTTGTTTCAAATCCTGCTATGTCAAAAATCTAGCGATGTTCCCATACACGAGGGATCATACCATCTGCCCGCCGGCCATACAGAGGGCCTATATATTCACACGTTCATAGCATGAAATTGCTGGGTCCGATTTGGTTGGGTTCGAGTTGGTGCGGATGGTGATTACACTATGCGATGGATTACTACTGGATAATTGAAAACATAAGAATGGATATAGAATTAAACACAATTACGTAAAACAAATTTGTGGTCCTTACAACCCTGCACTGCCCCAATAAAAAACAAAATTAGATACGAGCTAATAAGTCTTAGGAATCAACCACTATATACGCATGCACTACCCCAATAAAAAACAAAATTAGATACGAGCCAATAAATCTTAGGAATCAACCACTACGCATGCAAATGTTTAACGTCATCCATACGCAGGGACGGATCCAGAATTTTCTACCACTGGGGTCAAATATCCTCGTACGCAAAGGCTCGTTGTGACGTGTAGAAATTGATGCTTGTGATGGTTCCTTCCTTTTAAAATATCTCTCCACAGCTATAGGAATATTTTAAAATTTTAACAAATTTTTTTATAGGACCTATGTTTATCCTAGTTTTTGATAAGTTTGCTTAGGTTGTATTAATGATACGGCCCAATTAGGTACACAAAATTCATATATAGTCTGACTTTCAATGAAGTCTTTTTTCCATGATTCCATATGATGTTTGCTTTAACTTGTCAATGCACAGTTCTCAATCAAGTTTTACAATCTACAGTTCCAAAATAAACACATACACACGCCCACACAAATAAAGTCACAATCAAAGTGAAAAATCAAATTTCCCTCGAGCCCAAGGATTAGGTTGTACATGTTAATAATTGAAGTTTTGTTTTGCTCAAAAATGAGAGAGATAAAGATAAGCAGTGCACTTCGAATAAAAAAATTCTGAAACTTTCAGTTTTTATTTTTATTTTTATTTTTATCTCGAACAGACAGTTCTTGCACTGTTTTTTTCCTTATTTTTCCAAGAGAGAGAGAGAAGAAGAAGAAGAAGGAGGGTGGGACAAAGGCCGTGGGTGAAAAGTTGGACAAGCATGTAATTTTTCAAGATCACTTGGGGCAAGATATAAAAGGGAGAGTATAGAGTTTTGGGGCAAAATTACCAAAATGTCCAAAATCTATGTACATCTCTATGGGAAAAATTGATTCAGTGAGGTCAACTGACCCCCTCTTGATCCAATGTGGGTCCGCCCTTGTCCTTACGTTGGAAGGTAGCAGTAGGGACGAACGCATGATTTTAAGATTAAATGAGCGATCATCTATAAAAACTACTCCGTATAACTTATGGAAAGGCGATTCTTAATTTTACCAATACAAATTGTAAAAATACAAGTTGATTGATTCCTTGTGAATGATTTTCCCGTTTCTTACAAGTTTAATCTGATTTTTGGATCATTTTTCAAACGTCATGAAACTTAAAAATGCAATCATACTCAATGGAAAGAAGAAGTGGGTCATGTGGTGTATGGTGTTTTTACAACACAAGCTCATGCCTATGGATGATTTTGTTCAGCTTTTCGGTTGCTGTTTTTCCTTTTTTAAGCTCAGCTCGGTACAGCTTCCCCAGAACTGTAGTAGCAACTTGGTTTCCTTTCACTTTGCTAGGGTAATTAGTGAAAACTACTTCACTCTTGGATTCACATCTCACAGAAGCACAATTCAATGATTGATAACCAATTCAGTAATCACCGCATCACGATTTGGCTTAGTATACAAGGGAGGGGCACTCGTTCGTTGTATCCTTTTAGACATTTTAGACGATCGATAGAAATATCCTAGAGCCACTCACTCGGACAAAAATATAATCAGTAATGTTTATATACCACTTGTGTTTGATCACCAGGATATCCAATGACGGATATATGGAAGAATTGGTTTGAACTTTGAAGAATTCTGTTTGGAGGTTATGGGGAAAACTAGACCCTGGATAGTGCATTAGTGCTTTACAAGCAGATGCTGAACAGGGGATGCTTTTACCCCAAATCGGTTCTCGGCCTTTTGGCTAAGATCAAGCGTAGTATCTGTTTTTATCAGTTTAATTAATATGTATAGGTCATTGGTTCACATGATATTAATTTATTTTTTTAAGGGGATGTTCCATCACAATAGCTTGTTATTGGGTCTCTTGAGCGTCGTCTTAGTGTTGCACTACAGCCTTGGCTGGTGTATCCTACCCAAATTAGTACAAATATATTTATGTAAACGAGTTGAACCGAGTTTTATTGATCTCGTGTTAGTATTCTTTTACGCAATGAGACAAAAATTTGAGCTCAAACATGGCTGAGCTAGGTTGAGTCTCTTTAAACGAGTTGAGTTGAGCGTCAACGAGTTGAGGAGAGTTCTCGAGTTGCTCGATTCATTTATTACGAACGAAGTTATTAATAATAAAAAAAGATCCAGGTATCCTGGATAAGTGGGGGGGAAAAAAAACAAAAACAAACAAACCTTGGATGTAAACAAACAACTACCAATTAAACAGATTTGTTGAATGGAAAGAATTAATGCTGTGTTTGGATTGTGTTTTGAAAAGTTTTTTGAAAAATAGTAGGGGTAATAAGTGGAGAGAGAAATATTGGAAGCAGGAGGAATATAGGAGGGAAAATTGACTATATTTTCAGTAAGACAATTGCTATTTGCTACTAGTAGGTCAAGCAGGCAAACCTGGTCCGGTAATTACAAGGGCGGAAGCAAATTTCAATATTTGAAGAGGTAAAGTGACTTTAAACAACAAAATGAACAAGAAGGAGAGGTGAGTAAACAAAGTGTGAGCAGGGGAGATGGATCAAGTGGTCCTTGTTCTACTTTCTCAACCAGTAGAGAAAATTAATTAACCCACGTGCTACATGTTCTAAAGAAAAGAACAAATAAACACGAGTTGAGTTTTGTTCACCCTCCACTTAAGAGGGCGAACATTACCCTCATTTCTATTGGTTGAAATTGTGTGGATCCCACCATAAAGTGATGTCATGCTTACCAAAAAGTGTATTGCATGGTAAGCATGACATTACTTTATGGTGGGATCCATACCATTTCAACCAATAGGAATGAGGGTAATGTTCACCCTTTTTTAAGGAGGGCGAACAAAATTGCTCTCAATAAGCACGAACGACAAATTGAACCAAACTTTCTTCTTCTGTTTTTGTTTTTTCCTGGTCTTTTCCCCTTTTCTTTATGACGCTATTAACCCGGACACACACGTTTGTTGGAGTATCTCTTTATTATACTTTTCTCCTCCCATTAACTCATGTTTGGGATTCAGACTCTATATACCACTGATAATGATCCCCTCAACATTTTTCCCATAGTCGGATATTACAAGGGGTCCAATCCGGGTCCCGCTCAGATATCCGAGTCATTCAATAATTTTGAAATAATTATTTGAGTGGCTCCGCGAGAAATCAGCTCAATCCGATATGTGTAGGTACTTGATCCAATCTTTCAATTTTTGAATGGGCAAAAATCTATAAAAATAACTTATGAAAGGCGATAATAATTTTATCAATACAACTTGTAAAGATACTAGCAAAAGATTACATATATTTTCATCAATCTATTTACTAAGGTAATATAATCCCAAGGGTTGGCTTAGTAGTTAAGTTTTGAGACTTATAAGTTTGCTTCCTCCTAAAGTCTCAGGTTCAAAATATCTTGGGTGCTATTAACTTTTTTGGGGTTAGTCTCTACAGAGCTTTGCTCTTATTTACATTGGAACTTCCGCAAGTGGGTGTTGTGATTGATTTTTCAGGATTAGTCGAAGCGTGCAAAAGCTATCCTAGACACCTGAGTTATCAAAAAAAAAAAACTTAGGTAACTTCAAGATTGTCCCTGCCAATTTCAGAAGAAAAATCTATACTGTAAAATAAAGGGTAAATTTCACTTACCTCCCCTGAGGTTTCTAACAATTATAAATACCTCCCTTCACGTTTTTAAAATTGCACTTACCTCCCCTGTCAGAGTTGTCGGGTAACTTTTGCTAACAGAAGTTGCACTTTTACTTTTTTTACCCTTTCACAAATTTTCTTACTACAATGTTATCTATTTGAATAAATAAATAACTCAAAAAAAATACAAAACTAACCACCTTAACATTTGACTAGTCACCTCTTTTCTATATGGAGTTCCAAAAATAAAATTGTGAAATTTTTTATTTTCATTTATTCTTATTTAGTTCATTACCAAATTCCTTAATCATTCTATATATGGAAAAGTTTCAAATTGAATCAAAGGTAATAAAAGTTCCCTAACAAGTACTGTAACAACTAAACAAATCCAAAAAAATGTAAACATAGTTAAAAAAAACTTTTTAGTAGTTTCTTTTGTCTTCGTAGAAAAAATTAAATTGAGATGCCAATTATTCTTTTCATTTTTTCGTTGGCTCGAAAAAGTAACATATTAGCTTTTAAGGTGAATTTTAAAAGAGTTATGTTTGGTTATTTTCAGAGACTTATTTATAATTATACAAGATGAGGATACAAGCAAGTTTTTTTTTTTCCCTGAAAACGCAAAGAAATAAATTTTCAATCATGCCAAAGTAAGCTTAATTTCACATAAATGCCAAAAATTTATACAAGAGTTTACACATGTGTAGCCTGAAACCAAAAAAATAAATAAGTAGTTGATTAATATTCCAGAACCACCACCGTATTTTAGAACCAACCATTCAATTATTACAAATCTATGGATCTTATAATTTTAAAAAAAATTACTTTTTTTTTGGCTTTTTTCTCGTAGTTAGTGAACCTTTTTAAACTTTAAGTCAATTATTTTTAATTTTTTAGTTCGTCTCAATGAGTAGAATAAAAAAATTAAAATACCATGGACCATATTTTTCAAATTTAAAAAAAAAACCCAAAATAATCAAAATAAATTGGTTTATCTTGTTTATTTCATTTAATTCGTTTTAGATTAAAATAATTTTCAAATTGGTCCATATTTTTCTACTTCTTAGATTCCTCTTGTGTAGAGAAACCAAAAAAAGTAATTTTATCCCTCCCAAAACTTAAAAAAGACAACAAAAAAGACGTCACTTTTGGCTAGCCCAAAATGTTGAACATGTAATCTCTATTGTTGGTGTGTACATATATCATCAACATGTGTTGTTTCGTTATATGTTTATTGCACTTTTCGAAATGTAAAAAGAGAGTATAAAAAGCTAAAGACAAGAGATGAGGGCAAAATGGGAAATAAATCTCCACTTTTGGCTGACCTCACCAATTTCCGTCATCTTTTGTGACAGCTGACTAACGGTTGGGGGTATGTGCAGCCGACAACTAAACCAGAGGGGAGGTAAGTGCAATTTCTAAAACCTGAGGGGAGGTGTCTGTAATTGTCAGAAACCTCAGGGGAGGTAAGTGAAATTTACCCTAAAATAAAACGGTTTTTTGTCTACCTATACAAACAAAAGCACCTCTCTAGTTGTCGGATCGCAATTTCAATAATTTACGGCTTATAAAACAAAGCGGTTTTTTGTCTACCTATACAAACAAAAGCACCTCTTCAGCTGTCGGATCACAATTTCAATAAGCTACGGCCGTTGAATTGAATCATTGATTCCAACCTATTTCCAAGACTCACGCATGTCTACCCAGCCGTTTTCGTTTTCTCTCAGAAACCTCTCTTCTATCCTCTCTTCCTCTATCATTACTCTCTCTCTCTCTCTCTATTTGTATAACCCACTCCTTGGCACACCAATCTCAGCGCCTACCAATCAGCTGGAGATTGATCACCTCAATCTCTGTACGCATCTTCTCCATATCCATGAAATCAATTTGGTTCTCCCTCTCTAGCAACACTCCCCTCATCCTCAATTTCGCACTAGGGTTTTCCGAAATTGGGAATTTGTTGAAGTTATGTGACCTGTTCCAGTAATTGCCTTTGCTTGGGAATTTGATTTCCCACTGCTAATACACGGCCTTTGATTGGGAGTGTTATTTCTGTTAATACAGGGCCTTTAATTGTGAGTTTGATTTCCAAACTAAGGGTCTGAATACCGTACCGACTAGAGTACCGATTTCTTACTAGTATGGTATGTACCGGTACCGGTGAGATACCGGGTACCATTTCGGATTGATCGCTATTAATGTTATTTTCCTACCTAAAAGAATTTATAGTATAATATACACTTTTTAAAACAAAAAAAAAATAAAAAATATTCCAGTATTTGTCCGGTACCATCCGGTATTGTCCGGTACTTGAAGAAAAAAATAAATTTAAAAGTAGTCCGGTACTATCCGATATTGGCCGGTATCTCTAGTACCGACCGGTATTTGAGCCGGAACAAAATTAGAGGTGCAGGGTACCGGATTCTATAAAAAACGGTATGTACTAGCGGGTACGGAACGGTATTGATAACCTTTTTCCAAACTTTGATTGGGAGTTGATTTCTGCTAATACAAGGCCTATGAAGTTTTCCAGCTTCGATTTTCGTTCGGTTTCGAACTTCTAAAATTGTTGGCGGCTGTCGCTTCCAAATTGTGGTCATGTCATGGCCATAGGATGAGTTAGTTAGGCTTGGTAGATTTTGTGTGTTAGTTAGCCTTGGTAGATTTTGAAGATTTTATGCATTAGTTAGGCTTGGTAAAATATGAGTTCTTCATGTCATAACTTGTGTATAGGCAATCTCTGTACAAAGTTTTGAAATAAAATTTTTGTATAAAGTTTAGTTTATACATTAAAAGTTTTGAAATAATCTACCACTGTAGACCAATTCTCTTTATGTGGTTTTTTTTTTTCTTTTTAAGAATTTAGAGGTGTCTTACAGTTTGATTTTTTTAATTTTAACCTCTTTTTTTGCTATGCTGAAATCTAGAATTAGGTATGGAGTTAGTTATGTCACGGATCAAGAATGCTCCATTTGACAGTGAACTGCAGTGATAGCAACCTACTTTTTACAGTATGTTGGTTTTTTGTTCTAATTTTATGAGTTTCTAATTTTATTTTTTGCAGTTATATATTGTGATTCTGAAGTTTGAACCATTAAGGCCATTTCACTGAGTACCGTGCATCAGAAAATAGTTTCTCTTTATAGTATAAGCAGCAAGCTTGGGTGTTTGAATTTTTTGAGTGCTAAATGGCCCTAACACAAATCTAAATTAATGAGGATGGCAATTTTTTTGATCTATAACTTTGTTATTTGTATTTCTACTCTTTATATTTTTTTGTCCCCAGCTGACATGTGTGTCTTTCAAAGATGTCCACTTTATTTTTGTTAAAATGTATGTTTGAGAGAGTGAAAATAGTTGGAGTGAATTAATTTTTTATGATCCATTTTTAGGAGCAAATTTCGTAACCTCCTCTCACATAGGGTGAGATATACACATATGAGGAACTCGTACCCTATGTGAGATGGAGTTAAAAACAACCGTTATATCCACACACAAAAAGAATCCATAAAAGTGCGATTCGATACTTTATTTAGACTGTGTTTAGAATGCATTGGGTCGTGCCTCCAGGTACGGGCATCCACTAGTAGTACTATAAAAATGATATTACTTACTCAAAATTCTTGGTTAGAAGGGTGTTGGATTGTTCAAAACGATATTGGGCTTATGACTTACGTAATTTTGAAGTTTGTGAGGAAACAAACTAGATTTTTTTTATTTTTATTTTTATCAGAAGCTCATTTCATTAACAGCTAAAATAGGCTAAAAATAGTGAATCCATCCTAGAACAGAGAAAGAGAACCTCTAGCAAACCATCACCGAAGGAAAAACAGCAAAAACAGGTGACCTAGGGGCAACGATAAAATCGCAAAGCTAGGAACTAGACCTGTGCACGACTCACCGCCACAAAGGGTCGGGACACGAGAGGCCAGCCATCTAACCACTAGCCACCCCGGCTGGATAAAGGAACCCTATAAGAGATAAAAAAAAATGCAAGCCGATGGAAACAAGAGTAATAAACAGACAAGAAAAACAAACACAACCACCGTGGATGGAATCCACAAAGCACGTTGGCCACCTCCAGCCGAGAGGAACCACCCGACACTGACGAAGGAGACATCGACTGATCTCAAACCGAAGGAATGGAGAGAACATCTCCAGCAAGCCTACGCTGGCACGACAGGCTCCGAACGCGGGGATCGAAGTAGAAATCCAGGGCTGGATCTTCGATCACCGGCCACACGACGCCAATGGCTGAGAAAGCTTCCTTGCCGATCACCCCCACTGCTGACCACGAACCATGGCCTAGGGCCATGCCCCGGAGCCTTATTTTGTCACCACCAACACTCGCAAACCTGCAGCAGCCCCACCTCATAGCCGGACCAAGCACAGCCACCACGCAGCGCCACTCCAGATAGGCGAAAACCAGTAGCGATCAGCACTAAACCCCTTATTAGCCCTACCACCACTCCCACCGGATCTGGGGGAAGCCCAGACCGGTAACAGATCCGAACGGGGGAGACCCGTCGGAGGACCTCCAGACAAAGCCGGAGAGCAGAGAAAGAAAACAAACAAAGACCCAAAACCCCCGCTGCTCCAATTCTCATTATTCGAACCCAAAACCTCCGGCCAGCACCACCACCAACCACCTAACGCCGAAGCAGCCTCACCGAAACAGAGCCCGAAGACAAACGAGGGAGGGCAGCCCCACACCCCGCCATCCCGCTTGAGATCGAGAGGTAGTCAAAGCGACACAGATGGAGAGAGGGATAAAGACGAGAGGGAGGGAAGAGGGAGAAGAGAAGGAGGGAAAAAGAGGGGGGAGAGGCGGCGGAGGCAAAACCTCCCCCCGAACCCTAGCCGCCTGAAACTTTCTTTTCTCCCGAGGATAGAGAGAGAGAGAGAGAGACGTATGATAGGAGAGCAATTGGATTTGGAGTTTTTACGAAACAAACTAGATGATTCTAACAAAACTTCAGTAAGTGGGTTGGGCATTGATCAGGTTCATTCGCCTCTCGGTCTGTCCTTGAGTAACAAAATATATTGAAGGGACAAAACATCAAAACATAGCAGTCAATGTGTTACCTAGCGTTCACCATTTAAAACCATGGAGCAGAAACATTTTCCCCTCCCTGCATACGAACAGATTGCCTCAGAAATTCGTCAACTAATTAAGCGCTCGGTAAATGAAGAGAAATCAGGTAGTCTTAACAATTTTTGTTGGGCTCTCACTTAGATTTTTTAGACGTCCTTGTTAACAATTCAGCTGCTCAATCCCAAGGGATTCAAAGCTAGATTAATGCCTTAATCCCACACTGATCCCCGACAGGAAAAGTGAGCTAAACCTGTGCTATAAATGGTGAAACAAGCAGCATAAGAATGCATACCTTTCTCGGCCTTTTGGCTAAGATTAAGGGTAATATCCGTTCTTATCAGTTTAATATCTGATACGTGGGTCATCGGCTCACACGATATTAACTGAATTTTCTAGGGGGGGAGGACCCATCACAATAGCTTGCTATTGGGGTCTCCTAAGTGTTGCCTTGGCGTGGCACTACTGCCTTGGCTTGGCGCACCCCACCCAAATCAGTTCTAACTCTTCTAGCAGTGCTGCCACATCACTACTATATCTGTTTTTGAACAGATTTGTTTGCATTTTGAATGTCAATCAGTATTTCCTCAAAAGTATCTTGAAACAAACTGCAAGATTTCAATATCCAAGGTCCAACACATCATTGCGACTGAGTCCTGCTTGCCATAAAAAACCAGAAGTTTTTTTTGTTTACAGTGTTTGTGGAAGTATATTCTTCCGACTAAATCGGGTCAAACATGGCGTAATAACATTCTTGCGTCCTTGTTGTCAACTTGATACAAGATGCTTTTCCTTTCTTTCCCTATTCTTCTTAGGATTATCTTCCACTGAGTTCTGTTAAGATTTTTGGGCTTTTTCTTATTTTGTCCTTATTTATTTATTTATTTATTTTGCGTTTATTAGTTTTGCGCCTAACTTTAATGAATTATTAATTTGTCTGGTCAAAACGAATTAGAAAAGTAAAAAATTATGACAAAACAGAAACATTTTCAAAAATTCCAAAAAACCCTTAGCGAAACTTAGCCGATCAATGTAAAAGAGTATTATTAAGCATATACAATCGGAAGTCAACATTTTCATATTTGAGACCCACCAATTCGCTCCCCAAGATGTTATAGGGTCTTGGCCGACCCACGCAAAACTCAACTGGTACCAACCAAAAATTAGGACTTCATCAAAAACAAATGCATCCAGAAACCTTAAATTTCTGGGCTTCCAACCAAAAATTTAAACAAAAAAGAGTCTTTTTGCGACCTCACATATATAAACTACTCATCATTTACCAATATAACCGCCAGCAAGCAGCGGTGCCAATATCGACCCAAACCCATTTATCATTTTATTTACAGGAGTATATTGGCGCCATTAAATGCCACGGCTAGCTGCCCCACTTTCAGACCAACCTTACCTGCGAAATCCTCCCTGCAGTGATACGAAAAAGCCAACGGCACCGGCCCAAACCCAGCCGATCTCTGTCTACCCAAGGCTGACCCAGGACCCGAACTCATTTCAACCGTGACTTTACCGGTTGTCCTTTCAAAATCAGAACCAAACCATTTGGCTTTCATGTACCCGAACCGCCTCCAAGGGGGCACGTGCATGTCCATGCTCTTCATAGACACTTTGATGGCATTGCACATTAGTCTCACTACTTGTTTGAGCTCTTCCACTTTTCCCACAAAAATGGGAGGAACAAGTTGTAGGAGTGAAGAGTAGCACTCTGTTGCCCGGGCTATGGAAAATTCGTCTGAGAGGGAAAACTCGATTATGTAGCGGGTTCCGGATACGGTGACGTCCATGTACTCGTGTGACCCTGATGGGAACAGGCCGATCCTGTCCCATTTTGATTTGCAGAGACCTGTACATTCGACGTTAATTAGTATTTTTTTTTTTAAATTGTCACACAAAATTGCTAGTTATGTAGTTAGCTGTCAAATGTACAGCTTCTTGATTTTTACTTTATTTTATTTGCATTGCCAATCACTCTTGTTATGGAGCATTTTTCTTTATCCCAATTTGTTTTTATTTTGAAAATAGAATATACTCCGATTACAGCAAAAAAACAAAATAAATGAAGACGATACGATGGTGTAAAGAAAACAAGCATCAAAATTTTGAGGTTTTGGCAAGATTTTCATCCCTAAACTAATAAGTCAGATCAAGTAAGTATTACAACGGTTATTTGTAACCTAAGGTTTCAAAAAGTGATAGCAATATATCAATTGATAACAGGAATTAGAGTGTAGCAATCGTGAATTTAAAAAGAAAAAAACTGGCATCTAACCACATAGCAGCCATGAAGCTGTCAAAAAATCGGATGTACAAGAGTGTAAAGGTATCACATGGCTGAAAAACCGCTACGTAGCTGTCGATATACTGCATAAACTAATGTGCAAATCTAATTTATATGTTCATAACGATTCTCTCGTATGGGATAAGACCTACACATACACGAAACTCAACTAATGTAAGATGGAGTTACAAAATCAAAAACAAATATCGGGAGGGAGAGGGAGAGACTCACCGGCGTCAAAACCTCTGTCCCGCAACCGAGCCACAACCCGACGTTTAAACCCCGGCGACGTCAGGCCATTTCCGACGCCTCCACACGCTTTTTCCACCTCCTCTCGAATATTTCTCTTGACTTGATCATCATCTCCACATCCCAACAACGCACTCAACTCATCTCTCAACTCCCAATCACTGCAATCCCCATCCGATTCAGATCCGTTAATATTCCCTTCTCTCTCCTCACCCAAACCTCCCTCCTCTCCTCTCTCCATAAACGACTTCACCAGATCCGACAGATCCCCCGCCGTCTCCGCCGGCGAATACTGATCCCCGCCGCAGAGCCGCCGCCCCTTAGCGGCCGCCTTGTCGAACGCCTCCGCCACCCTCTTGAATTTCGCCATTTACAGTGAAGTGATCGAGATGATGATGATAACCCAGAACAAGTTTGTTGGTGATATACAAACAGAGGTCGATATTATATTATATAATTGCACACAGATGTCGTGATTATGGCGATAGGATGGGCTCACAGAGAGAAAATGAAGATAAACATTAATGGGGTAGAGAGAGAATGAAGACATCATGTCGAAGGTAAAGGACGAGATATATATATGCATTTTTAGTGTAAACTAATTGTTAATCTAGATTCAGGACTATCTCTTTCGGGATGTGTCGATGAATCTTCCCTCGTTTAGGTAATAGGTTCGGTTTTTGTTTCAACTTTCATTATTGGGGTAATTACAATTAGAGAGAAACTTATTTTCGAAGAACCTGCAAACAGATTATTTACGAAGCCGTGTAATTCCAGCCATCCTTTTCGGCAATTAAAAGTCCGAATTTTAAAAATTATTATTTGCGCGAATAGTTTTTTCAAAACTCGAACCGTGCAGAACACTTTTGGACGGTCGAGATTGAGCTCCGTAAATATTTGCTTACATCTGCTCTATAAACAATATTTTCTTTAAAAATTATATTGTACTCCTTCTATCCCAAATTGGATAATAATTTTTGATATTCGTGTCAATTTCAATTTCTTATATTTTTCAATATGAATCTCAAAAAATATGTAATATAAATTTTGTTTAAAAGTTTTCGATTAGTTTTATTATACAAAATTTTCAAACTCATGAAAAATATTATAGATTGAAATATATAAATAATGAAAAATAACACAAATTTCAAAAATTATTCTTCTTTTTGTTGAGACGTAGGAAATACTATGGAGTATGCTAAAGTGCTAGCTTATTTTATAACCCACGGGACCATGACCTCAAAGTAACCAGATTATACATTACCATTAGAGATTTTTAATTTTATTTTTATAACCGGATGTTCGGACCAATTTGCACGCATCTCGATTGATTCTGGGTCCTGAAGGTAATGACTTGACATAACCTCCAATGGTCTTAAGGTTTAAAATAGTTGGCCTCCGTGGAAACTCGAACATACGATTTCATTGTTATTGTTTTCTCATGCTCACTTTTCTTTCGAAAACTTCATAATCTCATCAAATGTTGAAAATTTTACTTAATTGATTCAAAAGCGATTTGATACTTTATTTTGTAACCGGGATTTTGCAAATTGGATTCTTATAAGGAAATTAATGAGACATTGAAGCCATATATGTTTACTTCTCTAGCAAGCTTGGAGTAAGCTTTAGTAAAGAAAGGAATTTGATGTCTTTAATTTGGAGGCTCTTATCAAATGTATGATTCAAATTACCGTTGCATGGTCCAAATTTGAACTATTCCATCAAATTCAAAATTTAGACCAAAGAGAATTCAAATCCAGTAAAAGAATTTGCAACGCGTCACATGGGAACTCTCCTTGTTTTAGCAAAATCTTTTTCTGTTCCATTTTAGTACTATACCCTACTGATGACTAGATTATACCCTACTGATGACTAGATTTGGGGAGGTTTTAGGCCAAAAGTGCTACACACAAAATCAATTTCTGATCGTGCATTGCTTTAATAAATAATTAGAATTTGCTCAAATTCTTTCTTGAAAAATTTTGCAAATTTTTTCCTTGAAAGAATTTTTCTAAAATGAAGACCGTTCAAATACATCTGGACAGTCAGAATTTCGCGAACAACTAACACAATGGTTGTTGGCGTAGATTTTTGTTAATCTATCGACGTGGCTTCTGCGTGAAAAAGGGATAACAGGGTGGCTTTTTCCACGTCGGTGGACGATGCGAATAGACGCAGTTAATTCATGAGTATATAGAACAGTAATGTAGCGAAGTTCATTGAACCTACAATGTGTCTACAGTCATTGAATGTAACTAATGCGTCTACATTCATTGAATGTAACTTATGGTCTGGGTTCGATTATCCCAGCCTACAACTCTTGGGGTTATCTCAACCCTAACCCCACGTGTGAACGTGTAAAAGCTAGTGCCTAGAAGGACTATAAGGATTAATTTAAAGTCCGTGCAAGCAGGTTCGAGATCCATGTATTTCTTTTTGAAAGGCAAAAAAGAATTTATAATCTTTGATATTGTTATAAAGATTAAAGAAAAAAGTGATGATGGCATCATATTCCTAAAAAATCTATCTCTCAACACATTACTCTCAAAATCTCCTTCAAAACTCGAATCGAATAGGATCGCGTGGTGATTAAACTTCATCGACGAGGGTGTTTGGGACTTTGTCGATCCAATCTAATGAATCAAATTAATGTAATAGTATATTCATTCCCAAAATTATGAACTAATTAGCATGCTGAAGTCCTGATGGTAGTCGTGATTTTTCATACATTAATGATGAAACTATGTGTTATTTGTGTATCTACAATTTCTTGTATGTAAAAAATCAACTAGAGAAAAATGCAAAGGACACTTATTATTGATTGGATTTTAACAAGAAAAATACCCACCCAATAAAACGTTGCTATACCGCATGTTGTCGCAAAAATTATTGTGCCCCATAAAGCAATATTTTTAAAATTTATGAGTATTTTTCTATATTTTTATGAGATTTGGAATGGACCTCACACGACATGCGGTAGCTGTAAAGCTAGACTTTCTGTTTTTTTTTTGGGTTTAGTCACCTATGTGATACTTTTTCTACATGTAATATTCTCTTCATTTCTTTTCTCTCTGTAAATTTCCTATTTTTGTAAAGCCAAAACTCGTCAATGCC
Organism: Rhododendron molle; assembly: GCA_025413875.1. Classification (NCBI taxonomy): domain Eukaryota; kingdom Viridiplantae; phylum Streptophyta; class Magnoliopsida; order Ericales; family Ericaceae; genus Rhododendron; species Rhododendron molle. The sequence goes on along the minus strand of CM046400.1, from coordinate 26,523,589 downwards.
TGCGATTAATTGTGTAACATAGCAAACACACGTTGTGAGAGTGAGACCGCCGCCTTTGGGGAGACTCTTGTAGGTGGAAGGTCAGTCTTCGCCCGAAAGCATGACATATGATGTCACGTGATCTCTTGGGTGGCTATCGCTAGAATGACCTTATCCGGACTCGGGGGGCCTCTGGTGACGCAAGTCACCACAACACAAGGTTGCAGTGGTTCAAAATGTCACAGTTTTGCTCCATGAAGAAGTGGGGAAAAAAAGAACTGCAAGGCCCTGTTTGGTGAAAAGGAGTGGAAAAAATTGAGTGCTCTAATTTTCAATTTGTTTGAATCAGTGCAAAATCTTGTTTTTCTTATCATTTTAGTCTTAAGAGATATTTGGTTCTAAAACTTTCTTAAGGCTAACCAACGAGAGCGCTAGAGTCAAAAATTATTTATGATCTCTGAGGATAAAATGATTAGAAAAATAAAATCTTCATACCGGTTCAAACGGATTGAAAATTATAGCACTTAATTTTTCAACAATCTTTAGACCATTTATATATTTAAAAAATAGGGTTAAAAAGTTAAGTATTCCAATTTTCAATCCGTTTGAACCGGTGCGAAAATCTTTTTTTTAATCATTTTATTCTAAGGGATCATAAATAATTTTTGACTGTAGAACTCTCGTGGTTAACCCTAAGAAAGTCATAGAACCAAATATCTCTTAGGACTAACTAACGGGAGTTTTAGAATCAAAAATTAATTATGACCCTTTAAGATAAAATGGTAAGAAAAATAAAATTTTTGCACTAGTTCAAACGAATTGAAAATTAAAGCACTTAATTTTTTTTCTCTCCTTTTCACCAAACAGGGCCTTGCAACCCTTTTTTTCCCCACGTCTTCATGGAGCAAAACTGTGACGTTTTGAACCACTACAACCTTGTGGTGACCAAGTCACCACAAGACCCCCGAGTTCACCTTATCCATGTGCTTATGCTCTTAGACATTCTTTTTTTGATCTTCTGTTTTCCTGGGTCTAGGAAATCATTTCATTGATTTATTATATGCATTACATTTTCGAAAAATATAGAATCATGTAAATAAAATGTAGGAAAAAACTAGGCTGGGAGGCGCGCCTCCCCTCCTCCCCCAGGCTCCTCCTTCTCTTTCTCCTCCGCCTTTTCCTCCTCCCCCATTCTCTTTTCCCCTTCTTCTAGCGTTTGCTTCACCTTTTTCTCCTGTCGTTTCTTCCCTCAGATCCTTTGGTTCCCCTCCTGTTTGCCGATCGCCCGCTGGTTTTCATCCTTGGGGTTAACCGGTTTCATAACGGGTAGGTGCGATGGTGACTACAGAGGGCGGGGTTGCAAGATCTCCCTCCGAAATCGGCTCTTGGGTGTTTTTTCAGGTAAGTAATTACTCTAAGGTCCATTATAGCTTTTTGTAACATGTCTAGTCCACCTCTTAGTTCCATAACTCCTCTAATCCACATTTTTGTAATTTCTAAGGTGTAAGGTCCACTCTCCATTTTTAATAGACAAATGTACCCTCACATTAAATTTAATACATAATATAGTTTCATAGGGTACCCTAGGGTTTAGGTTTAGGGTGCACTTTCCTATTATAGGGTTTTTAGTGGTTTAGGCACTTTCAAAGGGTACCCTAAGGTTTAGGTTTAGGCACTTTTATAAGGTACCCTAGGGTTTTAGGCACTTTCATAGGGTACCCTAAGGTTTTAGGCACTTTCATAGGGTACCCTAAGGTTTTAGGCACTTTCAATGCCGGTCAACGCCCGGTCAACGCCGGTCAACGGCCAGTCAACGCCGGTCAACGCCGGTCAACGGCCAGTCAACGCCGGTCAACGCCGGTCAACGGTGGTCAACGCCGGTCAACGGTGCGCTAAGAAGTGAGGGGTATTCTTGTAATTGGTACGTGTGAGTGGATTGGATGTGTTAGGATAATATTAGGTGGACTAGAAGTGTTAGAAATTTGCTATAGTGGACCCTATAGCAAATCTCCCTTTTTCAGGTGGTCCCAACGGCAAGGCAGAGATCTTCGTTCTTCTACGATTGTTTTGCCTTCTTCTCTGGTCGCTTGTCTTTGTCCAATGGTCCGAATTTTTCGATTGGTGGGTGGGTGCGAGCGAACATCGCCGCTTCGGGGTTTTGGCCCAGTTTTGGCTTTGGTGGTTGCCGACGGTGGTGGGCTCTATTCTGTTCTGGTGCTAGGCGGCGACAGGCGCTTTAGAGTTGGATTGCCGTGTAGTTGGCTAGGTGTTGATGGCGGTCTGTTGGGTGGTGATGCTGCCGTTTCGGAGTAAGGTTTCGTTTTGCAGGATGGCGACAGGTTTTGGGTGGCGGTCCAAGATGATGGTGGTGGTGACATGCGGATCTATGGTGGTTTTGGGCGGTGTGATGGTTTCGGCAGCAAGTTTCGACAATTAGGAGTACAGCGGTGGAAGAGCTTTGGTGGCAGCTCACGGTCGTCCGGTGCCCGGTTTGTTTCGGTGGAAGGTGTGAGCGTGCATCGCCTTTTTCGGCTTTGGTGGCTGCTGAAGGTGGTGGCTTGTGGTTGTGGGTTCTTGGACGTGGGTGGGTTGCGAAGGCGGCGGCGGTGGTGGTGGTATGGTGTCGTGGTGGAAGCTATTTGATTTAGGGTTTTATGTGTTTGGTTGGCTGTAGTTTTAGGTTGGGTTGGTTTCTTAACCAACCAATTGGGGTTTTTTTCAAGGTTTTTCTCCTGGTTTGGACTCAGCCTGTTAGGCTTAAATCAGTTTCCTCTATGTGGTTAGTAGAAGAGAGTCTTGGGTGGTTAGGCCAGACCGGTGTATCCAAACCTATATTATTTCTGTATTTCGTGTTATGAGTTAATAAAATATATTTTTGCTCAGGAAAAAAACATTCATGAGAGGCAATCTTCTCATTGATATTGACGAGCCATAATATTGCGCTACATTGATCAACTCGCATGTGCTTTCAATTGGTGAGTTCTGCTAGGTGAGTTTTGTGATCTGCTCATGATATTTGCGTGTTCTTCAATAGTCGTTGGGTTTCTTAAATATCGTTCTATACATACTCCTCAATTTTTTTTTTGGAAAATTTATATAAATGGTCTTTCTAATTTCATCCGAGTCTCATTTTCGTCCCCCAAGTATGAATTACAACTCTTCTGACCTTCAAATTTGGTTTTTGTACCAAATTAGTCCAATTAATAACTTCTGACAGCAAAACTGGACAGAAAAAATCAAATTGATGGCAGTTTGGACGTTGCAGTTCGTACCAAGTTGGTCCAATTGATAAGGTCTGCCCTCAATCTGATTTTTTCCGTCCAGTTTGGCTGACAAACATTATCAATTAGACCAACTTGATACAAAAATGAAACATGAAGGTTAAAAGAGTTACAATTGATACTTGAAGGATGAAAATGAGATTCGGGTGAAACTAGAAGGACTATTTCTATAAATTTCTCTCTTTTTTTTTAACAATATCCTCGTAAGTTTTAAATTAATTCCTGCCATGGTGTTTATATTTCAGAAATGTTCGATCAAATATAAATTTAATCGATGGGTCAAACCTCTTGTCTCATTTTTAAAAAAGGAGGCTAAATAATTCGTTCTAGAACCCCTACACACTTATGTTTTCATCATGACCTTTTAAGCTACTTAAGTTTCCGTCCTTCTACTATCTTTTATACAGGTGATGCCCTTATATTGTTGTTATATCTGTTTTTTCTATTATATATATAGCGTCAATTTTTGGGACGAATTCATAATCCATTCCGTACTCGCGAGAGTCTTGTCTCCTCCGGCTTGTAGTCCTGCAAAATTCTTGCGATCACATCCCGAGATTGGCGTGGATGATATTAATCGACCATATCCATCTGTAACGAACCCCTTCATTCGAATTTGGAGCTCAAAATTTTCGTAAAACCTTAGATGGTTGAAACCCATACTAGTCGGAGAACCCAATCAAGGCCGTCATCCATTGTTGCGAATTCCGGCGGTAAACAACGGCGTATGCATTCCCCCATCCTTCCGAATGGGGTTTTTTGCGAAAAAATTCGCGACGCCACAAATCAATCAAGTCCTTCGTGGTTGAAGCCACCGGGGGAGAAGAAGGGGACAAAACCGACATGGCTAGAATTTGTAAGTTTATCCGTTAAACCCTCTTTTATTCTTCATTTTTTTGGTTTGGATTTGCTGGTTGGAGCTAGGTTACGTGTATAAAACTGATCTGTTTGTGCCCATTGTGCTAAGTTTGTTGCTGTGTGTTGCAATTAGGCATGAATCAGTTGGTTAATCGGCTAGATGTCATGATTCAGAGAGATTGATGCCGATCTTCTTCAATTCATGATTTTGATTTCGTTTTATAATTAAATTTGTTGCTTTGTCTTGCTGTGTGTTCTAATTAAAATTGATGCTGATATTCTTCAATTCATGATTTCGTAATGTAGTAGATATGTCATGTTTTCCTAAAAATATTCATCAATTGTGTGGGTTACATTCCATGATTTCAATGCTATATTGTTTGAGTATGTCATGTTTTTAAAATCGGTTTGAAGCTAGATTAGGAACGGTCATGAAACGTTGTAATCTTCGTAGTAATTTAACCATGTAATGCTGATCATGTTTTTTCCTTTACTGATGGTAATTTAGCCATGATCCCTGAATTAAGATCAATGAAAAATATGACTTTTTGTTGTGTGGTTGGCCAACTTGATAAAGGAAGAAAATATGTGACGTTCTGGTCAACTTATCATGTTATATTCACCAATGACAGTTTTGATGCTATATAATCCGTGTTCCATGAAATAAATTTGCCAATCAGAATTATTGTCAAGTGATGCTAGTTGTTGTTATATTTTCCATTTTATATTGGGCAAGACCAGTTTACTTGAAAATTAGCCATATTGAATGGTAAGTATTTCATAAAACATGGACATTTTATCATGGTCACTTTATCATATCTGGTTGGCCAACTTAATCAATTCTTGCATAATATTGTCAACTGACCATGAAAAATTGGCCAATACCCCTTTTGTTGCAAAAATTATCCTTGTTGCATGACATAAGTTTGGCCAATACCAGTTTTGATTGTAAATTATCCACGTTTCATAAATTATATGTCTTGTGTGGTCATGAAACCTTTATGAATAGTCACGAAATTTACCACGCTTTTTTTTAATGTAATGGTTTGTCCAACATTATTTTAGGAGTTACGCCTCGTAATGTGGAAGGGGGGGCTAAGTTGAAACAAAGAGAAATGGATCTAGATGATGCAATAGTTGAGGATATGTCACCTTCAAAGATAGTGCAGAATAATTTAAAAGGTATGAGAGCACAAGAAAATCATGATGTGGAAGGGTCCTCGAAGAGACGGGCAAGATTTGGGAATGTAGCACGAGGGATTAAGGCCAAACATCCTCAACTTAATGTGGAAGAGTTCGTGCAGAAACGCACAAGATCTGGAGTGTAGCACGAGGAATTAAGGCCAAACATCCTCGTTCGAGAAAACCTCGAGCTGAAAATGAGGAAGAAATACGTGAGACAACATATCATGCAAGCCTAAATGGCATAAAGACACTGATTGAGGAGTGAAATTTGAGTGATGAGCACAAGAAAATCATGAAGAAAACTCCATTTTGGCAGATTTTCAAGTCCATTATTGAGAATAAGTTAGACATCCACTTTTTATCGAAAAAGCGACAAAATAATTATCTGTCAGGCGGGTTTAAATTGGAAGCAAGACTATTAGGATAACACGGGCCGACATATTTAGTAGGCATAACAAGGGGTCTGAAAAAGTCAGCTTCAAGTATGGATCTAGAGATGGCGTTGGAATGGTGAAAAGAGATTGTATCCAAGCAGAAAGGTTGTCAAGTTCTTTGCTAAAAGAAATTGTGAAAGAGTATGCTAATAGAAACAACAAGGCCAACAGGCAAAATTTTGTAATGCTTTTTTTTTTTTTCTCGCAGGAACTGCTGTGAAAGGGGTATATTTGGAGCGTGTTGAGGACTTAGGACATTTACGAAACTATGATTGGTTGATGAGCACCCAATATTGTAGATATTTGGTGCGACTAGTCCCATTTTATGTTATTTTATCTTGTGTTTATTAGCTTTTATTGTGATATTGCACGTAAGGTAGATTTTTGTGTATTTCAGGTTAAACGTGCTAATAAGGCAATTTTGAACGCCAAGGAATGCTCCGGATGCAACCAAGTGCTCAAGGCCACGTGCCACCACGTTGTGGTGCCCGAAGAGTCATGAAGAGATGGTTTGGAGGTTGCTCGGGTCGCCAAAGGGTCAAGGGAATTGAAGGACATGTGAGGATTTTACCAAAGCAACTTATCTTCCGACCAGCTGAGGGTAGATCTGTCATATCTTTTGATGTAAAAATTACTTTTGATCCAAACCACTTGGGTTAGAAAGTAGACTCGACGAGCTTTCCAACGGTCCAAAGAACACCCAAATCCGAGTTCGAGAGTATCCGGAGCGAGCCCGTGAAGTTTCCCAAAAAAATCTGTCACAATGGTAGCGCTACCATGTTTTGTAGGTAGCGCTACCTTGACACTCTAGTAGCCAAAATTGAGAATGGTAGCGCTACCATGTTTTGTAGGTAGCGCTACCTTTGCCCTTCGACCAGCACTTTATGCTGAATGGTTCAACCTTCCATTTATGGAAAGTTTCTACTTTAGGCATGTTTTTGGGATATTTTAGGGGCTTTTTTGTCCACTTTTTGGCTGATTTTGTAAGGCCTATAAATAGGCTTGTATGCCATTTATTGAGAGGGATGGCCATTAGTTAGATTTAGGCCTAATTTTCTAGTTTTTGTTCTAAGTTTCTCCATTTTTAGTCTTTCAAGCTTTTGAGTGTATTTCCTTCAAGAACTCCTTAAGGTAATTGTCTTACGTTAATTTGTCGTTTATAAATGTTGTAGCTACGGTTTGGATCTTCTTATAAATCAAGTTTATTTCCCTTTTTATTGGTGAATCATGTTTTCTTTCCTTAACTCTTTTTCTAGTCTTTTTACCATGTGTGAGTAGTATATAAGTTTGGTCATAGGGTGAGATGCACTCTATGAATTAGTCGTTTAAACGGTTTCGCCTAAACTTTAGCTCGATTTCAATGTGTTGAATGAATTAAACCCATGATTTCTTGTATTGATCATGGGGTCGGTGGCTTCTTTGATCAATGAAGTCTATCGCCCTATGCTACGTGCTTGATAATCCTACGCGTGCGAACGATCCATTTTCGTCTCTCACTTGCGTTAAATGAGTTCAGTTTGAATTAATGCATTGAATTGAGTTACAAGTAGTCTTCAGCTGTTAATTCTTCAAGTGAAATCCGATCGGTTTCGGTCCACTCATAAGTTAGATGAAGAAACTGTTTGACGGCTAAGTCGTGGGCTAATCAATCCCTATGACTTGACCGCTTTTAATCTAGTTCTATTTCAAGTTCAATTTCGTTAACCTAATCAAACTTCAAGTTGGCTGCTTGAAAGCCGTGCTACTTACTTACCTTCTATTCCAAATTTGCTAAAAAAGACTTCTCTGTGGGAACGATCCCGGTCTTACCGGATTTATTTTCTATCAATGACCTAGCCCTTTGCCTTATTGGGAAGGTAGTTTGCGGAGTTAAGCATTGGTGTGGGGCGATTCTGGATGAACTTCTGACCTCAATAAGACAACATCATGACGACCCCAAGAGGTTGTCAAGGTGTGTCGTGGTCCTTCTGGTAAGTTGTTTGTGTTTAAACCTTAGCATAATGCAGTACTTTACGAAGTTGAGAATAAATATGATGTATTTACCATGTTCCTTTTGTAATTTACAATTTGGCTATGCGAACTCACCAATTTGGTGAAGCCCCTCAATGCCGAAAAAACTCTCGGTATAATTAAGTGGAGGATGATGGATTTGGTAAAAGAGTTTAGGGAAGTACCACTGAATGAGCTTAAATCTGATCAAGTATGTTCTGTTAAACATATTTGCCACCGATATTATTATTATGTTGAATTCGACGCTAGTTGATTCCTAGTTCATTTAAATTTATCATGTTTGGAAATCGTATGTCTTTATATCTTGGTACATTGATCATGATGGGAAGATGCAGTGGCATGATAGATTTTCAATTCCTCAAGTGGTTTCAAAGCAACCAAATGTTCGCGATACAAATCTGTTTTCTGTAACTGGTAACATAGATAATGTGGAAGGTGCCAGACTGTCAAGGGATAAGAGTGGAAATCAGGGAAAAAATGCTTCAACTGAATATGGGAATGGGATTGAATGTGGTACACGAAATTATACAATGGTGACTAGTAATAAAGAAGGTTCATTTAGGACTCCTTAGACTTTGAAAGTTGGTTGTGATCGTGAGCACACGCGGGTGGATGTCTTGAATAACAGGGATCTGTCCTCGAATTATGGTGGCGATGTTGTAGCATAGAGCCGTGATATTTTGGATGGTGGATACATCAGGAATCCTACAGAACATGATCATAATTCAAGACTAATTGGTGAGCTTCGTGACCAAATAGCGAAGATGAAAGACCGTATGCAACAAAATGAGGAGATACATACGACAGAAATTGCAATCAAGGACAAGAAGATTGAAAACTTGGATGAAACTATGTTGGTTCTACTTAGTGAAAACAATCAGCTATGAGGTCAACTTACAGAGATGGTGGTACACGAAGTGACACAGAAATATAGACCTATGACATTGGAGGAGCAAGAGCGTACTATGATTACTCGTTTGAGAGCGAGGATGAGGAAGGACACCAAAAAAGAAGAGTATGATTATGGACGTAAACGGAAGAGACCCACATCAGAATCTATGAAAGTTGATGCCGAAGTAGACCTCAAAGGAGTGATTGATGTTGAAAACTTTACCGCAGGACCGGAAAAAGGATTTTTGAAGCCTAAATAGATTAGAAACCTTAGGACGAACGTAGTGCATCATCTACTGTCGAGCGAGGAGAAAGCTAAAATTAAAAAAAATGTAGGATGAAGCCTATACTAGGTAAAATTCAGCACCTGAGCTCGTATCATTTGGTATTTCATTCTATATGTTCTAAATATTGTGATGTACAAACTGACCTCCCCCCGTTTGCATTCAGCACGATTTTATGGACGGGGACTGCTGTGGGATGTTTCGTGTTTGTTGAAGCTATTCGGCCACTCATTATTGATTCTGTGATATTTGAGAATTTAAGCGATTAATGGAATGTCTAGGTTGTGATGAATTTCATTTCGTTTACCATTCATTTATTATCATAAAATTCTGCATTGAAATTTGTCGGTTAATGATTCTTTAGTTTTCGTATTGTCATGACATATCATGATAAAATTCAAATGCCATATGGTTACATAGGTTATTGATGCGTACATCGAGATTCTATCAACTGAGCAAGGTAGTATGCCAGATCAGATGCAGGGTGATTGCATACAAGTGACGAACAAGACGGTTTATGTATTCACATGCAGTTTCTTGGTAAGATGTGACCTGGTTGAGTATTCATTGAAACATTATGAACTTGTAGATCACATCCATCCTGTGATAATTTTTTGTCAATGTCGGATGCAGACAATGCTATGGTATAAGTGTCTTATAGAATGCAAAAAAGTGCTTGGAAAAATGATGCCACGAACGGCTTCTTATCGATATTTGATGTTTCCAATCCACTTTGGTTATCAGTGGACATTACTTGTCCTCGACAATGAATAAGGCAGCAGAAAGTTTTACAATTCTATAACAGAGAGAATCAGGGTGGATGCACACTGTAAAGCAACGGAACAACTGGCAATATGTTTTTTTCCAAATTTGTATGTCATAATATATTGTTGGATAATACGTGAGAAATTTAGCATGATCAATACATGCTAAGCTATAGTCAACTTATCATGTTATATTAATCAACTTATCACGATGGGTTTGTGTCAGAAAAATCAGATGAAAAGTTATTGGAAAAGCACTAGAGATGGATTGGTCACCACACAGGATTGCGAACCCATCGTGACAGTTTAAGACTGTCCCCAATAGGAAGATAGTAGGTGAGATGTTTACTTCACTAATCTACATGATACACGATGTCTAAAAACGCTAAATGTAATAGTTACTTTTATTTGTTGGTTTCAGCCTCGATTGCGGTGTTATTATGTGTTATATCATCCGACAATACTGTCAAAACGAAGAAACTGCACCGAATCTACGAAAGGCAGCATGCCAAAAAATGCAGTTTGAAATAGTTAAAGCATTCCTAAGTGGTGCGGGACATTTGTGGAGTTAGGATGTTAGTACCTGGTATTCCTGACGTCATCTTTGCTAACTTTGTGGAGATAGGATGTTGTTACTTGTTTTGAAACCCTTTTTTTTTTTTTGGGATATTTTGGTGTCAGTGTTTGTTATCGAGTTTGGGCACATCTTAATAAAGTAGAATTGGATGGAGTTCTGGATAACGTTTTCATATTTTGCATGCACCGAGCTGGATCATCCATTAACTTCTGGGTGGATACTTTGCCATTGGTATAGCATGTCCAGGTGGTTTTGGGCAGTTGGTTCTCTATTATTTTGATTGTCATTCAGAATGTATTCTTTTGATTGCAGGCATTTGGAATGTAAGGTAAAATTGACCACAGATACGGGCAACTGAGCATGAAATATGTTTGGCTCTGGATAATTTTTGAAACATGGATAATCTACCACCAAAACGTGGATAAGTTGGCCAACGTTTCATGGTTAGTTAATAATATTCTGTAAGGTTTGATCATGCTGAATTGTTCATGTATATATTCGGTTTATGTTGCACAATGAATTCACCGAAATGGTTCATGATAAACAGGACTTTGGCTATTTGCTTTGCAGAATATATTGGTCATGTTAGATTGATCCCCAACAAGGAATATGTATTGGCCAACTTGAAATCATTATACTGGTCGTGTAAGTTACGGAAACATATGTTCGAATAGTTCCAGTTATATTGTATCCTGACCAATTGATAACAAAAAACTTATGAAAACATACATTAAATCTTATGTTTAATATCTATATATAAAATAGAATAAAGGGTAATAATGGTAATTTGCATATTGCAATGATGAAAACATAAGCATAAAAAAAGGGGATGAATTCTTACATGTCATGGATAAAAATGATGGTATTTAAATATTCCTTTAAACAATTGACTAAAAATGCCTTGTGTAAATATTTCTTTCGAAATTACTTCTCTCTCCCTCTAAAAAAGCCGCCACTGCGCATCTTCTCCTTCCCCTCCTCCCCAGGGTTTTACGCCCAATGGGTGACGGGAGGGGAGGGATTTCTTCTCCTCATGGGTTTTTTCCATCTCCCAATCTTAGATCTAACAGGTTTTCTCTTATTCTCCCTTCATTCCCATCCTCCTTCTCCCCAAACTAACATCCATCACCCCTCTTCGACCTCTTCCGTCGTGTAGTCCAACAGCTTTTAAAGGTAGTGCCTTGCAGATTGTGGTCGCTGGAGGCGTCCTCCCCAGCCGAAGTAGGAGATCTAGGTTGGTGGATGAAGTCTGCTCCGATACGGTGAACTCCGTTCGGTTCCGTTACTGATTTTTCTTTTTTTTGTTCTCTTCTTTGGTGTCCCTTATGTGCGATTTCTCTCCGTTTGTGGGGCTTCTATCACTCCTGTGTGGGTGTTTTTAGTTATTTTCTATAGTGTTCCGATTGTTTGGAGCGATGAGTTTAGTTGGAGTTAGATGTAGTTTTTGAACTGAATCCCTTCCTGTTTGGTTTCTTGATGATGAAGTTTTCTCTTGATATACTGTTTCTTGGATCTATAACATCATCTATATCGTTTTGGCAAATATATATATATATATATATATATATATATATATATATAGGCAGAGCCGACCATAGTAACAACAGAGGGAATAAACATCAGAAGTTTATCATTGATAATGATCAGAGAGGATCAACTCATACTTACTAGTTTTAACAGGGGAGGAGGAAATCCTCCGTGACAGGTTTAGCAAGGGGCAAGAGCCCGAAGAAGAGCCCGAAGGCTTCAGTACATCAGTATTTTAGTAGGGGAGAAGAGAGGGGGAGAGAGAACTGTAACGACCCGGAATTTTGACCCAAATTTTTTTTTTTTTTTAATAATGTTATTAGAATTATTTTCCTAATACAATTATTATTATTATTATTATTATTATTATTATTATTATTATTATTATTATCTTTAGATACAAATATGCATGCATTTAAATACATGCATGCATATCTTCTTTCTATTTTCCTACAATACTTGCATGCATGTACAATTCTTCTATCTTTCCCTCTCCTACTCCTACTCGACCTCTACCTCCTCCGTAACCCTAGAACCAAGCTATATTCGTCCATTCAAAAACCGAATTCGATTAGGACTCAATTTAATCCTACCACATCAAAATTCTCTATATATACTTCATTACGTCGACCCTAGGGTCTCTCACGAAAATTTCCACGCCCCAACAGTCCAGAAAAAGGAGGTAATCGAAGGAAAGCTCCAAATCCATGGAGTTCTAGAGAGAGAAAAGAGAGAGAGAAAAGTGGGTTTCGCACCAAGACCAATCCGAAACCCGAATTGATCGTTCTAATCTTCTTCTACAATCCCAAGGATCCACGAACACCATTCGATTCGGTCCCAAGGCTTCCCAATCGACGAAACCGAAGTCATCTTCCCAAAACGTTCAAGTTCGATCGAAAAACAATTCAACACGATTCGAGGTATTATAATTCGATCCGAAGCCTCCTCTAAGTATAATTATGATTATTAGACATAACCCAACGTCCCCCGCAACCCCATGCATCGAAAACAATCGAGAAAAAGCAAAAAAACGATTTCTGGCAGCAAGGTTGCGGCCGCAACCTTCGGGTTGCTTTGCCGCAAGAACCAGACGGCTGGACCTCGCGGCCGCGAACTCCCTTTAGGCCAGACCGTGCGGTTTTTGTTGTTGTGGTTCGAATGGACTTTTCGACGTCCCGAACATGGATTTTGACCCCCGAATTAATTTTCCTAGGTTACCCATACTCTAAAGATCATGCTTTGTTAGTTTCATATTTTTTTATTTAATCTGATATTTATTAAATTTTTATTCGTTATCTTATAAAAATTTACAAACTAAAATTCATTGTGACCTTGTAAACTATTCCATAAATCCCCAAACTATTTTTCCTAGTTTTCTAACATGTCAAGGATCATGACTTACTGATTTCATAAACTTTTGATATTATTAGCTATTTATTTTATTTTTAATTAAAGATACAAACGAAAAATAGTTGCGACCTTATAATTAATGATTTTAACATCTAAACTATTTTTTTAGACTTCTGACATCCCAAAGATGATATGTTATTAAAATAATAATTTAATTATTTCATTAACTAATTATTATAAATTACGCATTGTTTCTAAATAGAAATACTTTAAAATATTATAAAAGATGTTAAAAATTCCGAATAATTTTATTTAGACTTCTTACAGTCCTAAGATGATACTTTGTTAGAATAAAAATATTTTTAATTATTTAATTATTTATTATCTATTTAGTCTTCTTTTGCTTATTAACTTTATCTTGTTATTTAAAATAATTCCGTGAGCATCCAAACCCAACTTTTAAGACTTGAACTTGTTATAGAGGACCTTTAGGACTCTTATTAAGGTTACGATAATTATTCTAATATTCTTACCTAATTAATGTATTTAATTAGTGTTTAATTGACTTAATTACTTATAATTAATTAATAAAAGCCTAGAAAATTATTTTTTAAAGTCTTATATAAAATTTCCTACATTGTTATTGATATTTTGGCCATACAAGATTAAGGGCAATGGCCCAGTCATAAAAAGTCATGTGATTGCATTGCCTAATAATTGTTTTGACCTGCCTGTATTCGTTTTTAATTATTGTTGAGAATGATATGGTGTTAATGCTTCATTTGAATGTTAGATTGGACCCTAGAGACATGGGTGGTATGCGAAATAGAAATCACGTAGACGATGCTAAGTAATGGATAAATTGTGAAGTTTCTTTCTGTTTTAGAGGTTACTGCAGTGATTTGAGATCCGATGAGATTTGTGATGTGATTTAAAACGCCGTGATAAGCTCGAGATGATTTAAGACTGGCAGAGTAAGCCCGGTGATGTATGTGATGATTTAAAACCGGAATAAGCCCGGAGATGATATAAAACCTGGCTGATGATCCAGTGATGTTTGATAAAACCTGGCAAAGTCCAGTGACGTTTTATATTGATAAAACCTGGCGATAGTCCGGAGATGTTTTCTATTGATAAAACCTGGCGGTGGCCCATCGATATTTTGTGATGTTAAAACTTGGCGGCCCACCGATATTTTGTGATGTTAAAACCTGGCAAGAGGTCAGCGATGTTTTGTGGCGATAAAACCTGGCGGAGTCAGTGATGTTTGTTGATAAAACCTGGCGTGTGTCCAAAGTGATGTTTTGTGATGGTGTCCTGGCGAAGTCCAGTGGAATAAATTGATGTCTGGCGAGAGTCGATGGAACAAAATTGATGTCCTGGCGAGTCGTGGAACAAATTGATGTCTCCGGGCGTGGGTCGATGGAGAACAAATTGATGTCTGGCGAGTCGATGGAACAAATTGATGTCTGGCGAGGTCGATGGAACAAATTGATGTCCTGGCGTGGGTCGGTGGAACAAATTGATGTCCCGCGAAGTCGGTGGAACAAATTGATGTCTGGCGTGGGTCAAAGTGGAACAAATTGATATCTGGCGTGTGTCCAAGTGGAATAAATTGATGTCTGGCGAGAGTCCGGTGGAATAAATTGATGTCCTGGCATGTGTCGATGGAAACAAATTGATGTCTTTGGCGTGTGTCCGGTTGATGATCGTGATGTGGTATATAAGATAGGCGAACCCTAGATGTGATTCAGGCATGATAGTGGCCCTTGTTGCAAGTATTGTAACTTAGGTTATCTACGACGGCAAAGGGAAGTGATCTCATGGGATCGAGCATGGCTAACGGGGGGGAAAGATATCGTAGGGAGATGTTGGATTACACGTTAGGTTAATGGATAGTAATGAAGCCGGTTTATGTGAAAAATCTCTGTTTACTTATTCGTATCATTATTATCTTGTTTGCTTTACAATTGTATTGTAAGAGGGTAGTTGGGTTGGATTATTTTATCGGGTGATTTATCACTCACGGATACGTCTGTCCCAAATCGATTGCTTCAAGCATCAATTTCTGTGAAAGCGCGAAATTCAATGGAAGATTCAACGATGATGCGATTCGACACGGAAAGAATATCAAGAATGAAGATCAAGGATGCTTAGGATTCGTATCAAGATTGTAGAGTCAGAAGCTAGTGTATTTTGATTCCGTAAATCTATCTTGAGATTGTATTAGCAAAATCTTTATTTTGAAAAATCATATTTATTTAGCAAAATTTTCTTAAGAAATCCTTTTATTTTACACCCGAAAAGTCGGGGCGTTACAAGAACCAAGTAATTGGAACTTGGTTTCCAGAGCTTGCAAAGCTTTTGGGTAATTGCTAAAGCTTGTGTGTTGCTAAGCTTATCCTTTACTAGAGCCAGTAAATCCTTTTATAGAACACAAGGATTGTGGCTGTTTACAATTATCAGGGGTGTACTGTGAGCATGTGATTGCTTTCGGTGGAAAGCAAATGAACAGTTGCGAGCATTATGCGTGAACAGTAAAAGCATGAATAGTGTACAGTGACTTTTGTCGAATGAACAGTAGCCGTCTGTCGATGAACAGTTGTGAACAGTTGTCAAGGCAATTATTCAATTTTAGTGGGTGAGAAAAGCTGGAAAGTGTTTTGCTTTTGTCACGTGGTATGAGTGGTTAGCTGAATAATTGTGCAACCGCTTGCATATGCAAATGGGTCTTGAAAGCAGATTGGTGACAACTAATAATCCATTAAGTTGTCAAGGTTGTTGAGTTCTTCAGAAGACAGATTCTTGTAATAATCCTCTGCATCAGTAGTGGCATATGAAGTAGAGGTTAATGAGCAAGTTTTGACCAGTTCTTCTTGATAACTGATTACCAAATGCTTGTATTGAGTATGGAAGATAAATGGAACTTCCTTGATTGGTTCAGTTGATCTTATTTTTTGGGTAGAATCCTCACAGATCAAATAGTTGAGGATGTCAGTGTAATTGCTGTGGCTGTCATCTCCAAGATTGGAGGCAATGGACCAGGCTCTGTGATGCCTGATTTGGGATCGGATTGAGACAGAACAGGGCCAAGGGATTTCATCTTCAATAAGTTGTATAGGAAGGTGAATCCTGCTGAATGGCCAGTTGACAGATATTTGCATAACATGTTGAGCAGGGATGATATTTCCCGTCATTGTCCATTCTGGCATCTTGCTTTTGATCAGAACTTGGCACCGGAGAGCACCATATTTAGCAAATAGGTTTAAAATGGAGACAGCCAGTTTTCTATTAAAATTATCAGTCTGCTCCGGATCAGTGAAAATAAGTTGTCTTAAAAATCCGTAATCCATTAGGGTTGACGGAGTAATTTCAATTAATTTTTTATTATATTCAACATTGATATTTTTGAAATGTTGCAGATGGATGCAGGCTTTTGGTATACTATAAATTAGGTTGCATTGGCAATCAATTTTATCCAAAGGATAATCGGAACAGTTTGGATTAATTTTAGGGCACTGAACCCTATCCTGGTGATTTTTGTAAAGGGCTTCCCAAGTTATTGTTAAGCCAGGTGTAGTTTTAGTAGACAAATCAGTTAGGGTTTTGAATAGAAATTCTTGAAAACAGTGGCCATCTTTTCTGGCACGATGTTGAATATTTTCAATTAATTCTGCAGGAAAATCAGCAGGGAAAGTCATTTGGTTTTTTACCGAAATAGGACCATGTGGGATGCTTTGAACAAGATTTGAGAAGTAACTTCTCAAATTTTCAATATGCAACTTACTTCTAATGTTTTTGTCTATTCTATTGGTGCTATTTACTAAGGCATTGGTTTTACCATCATCGTCATTATCATGAGTGGTAATACTTACACTCCCTATATGCGATGACCTAATGCAGCTTTCTAGTCCCGAATGGGAAGACTCACTTTTTTCTCCCTCAATGCAAGGATGAGAAAATCATTTTTTAATAATTTTGATCTCATGGTGCAGTATGTGATTTTTAGCTTGAAGCTGAATATTTTGCTGGAACAGTTTTGAATATTTATTGTTTAAGTGTTTTAGTTCAGCAGAAGTAGCAATAGAAGTTTCAAACTTATTTTGAGCAATTGAATTTTGTTCACAAAAGTAATAATTCAAACCATTTAAACAGTTAATAAATTGTAGGTTATAACGATAATCCCCACACAAGTTCCAAATAGCATCAAGTAAACATTGTTGGGTTTCGTTAACATTTTGTAAATGGTTTAATTTAGTAAAACGGAGACTGGATCCTTCAGGAAGTACTGGCAAGGTGGTTGCCCCCAGGGTTATGCTTCTCTGAGTCATCTGAAAGAATATCAGGGTTAGTAGCAGGATAAACAGAATATTCTTGTAATTGTTTTAAATCTTTTTGATCAGGAACTGATAACAGTTCAAAATTAATTTCTTTATCAAAAATTACCGTAGTAATTTTGTCAGAGTTTACTGTAAATGGATATAGTAGGTAAATAAAAGGCATTCCTAGAATGACTTTATCAGTTAAATTTTTGACTAAGACAAATGAAGTTTTAAAACAAATATCATTTTGGCAAATATCTACTTTTGGAATTTTATATTTAATAATCATCTTGCTACCATTGGCAGAACTTAGTGTTTCAGTAGTAGCATGATAATGTTGACTAGGAATTAACTCCTCTTGGATGCAGTTTAAATCAGCTCCAGAGTCAATCAGTGCAGTGACCTGTACTTCAAAATCATTAATCTTTAATTTAATTTTAGCATACCATTTTTGGAGGTTAATTCGTGTTATTAGATTTAACCTTTCATTTTCTTCTACAGGATTTTCAGGATTAATAGTTTCAGCAACACCTTCGCTTTCATCAGAAGGAATTTTAATATGCTCCAATTTAATATGCCGTTTTTGGGATTGCGGCAATTTAGCTTTTATCAGAGTTAATTCTTTTTTAATAATTTCTACTTCAAGATGTAAGTCTTGTAGTGTAATATTTTTAACAGTTTTGTTAAATCTTTCCATGGTAGTGTGCAAGTTAACAATGGGTTTATTATATCTAGGACCATCATTTTGCTGTCCTAAGACTTGTTTCAATTTTTTAATATATTGTTGTCTTAACTCAATATTTTCTATTTTACTGATTAAATCAATTAACAGTTCTTCTTCAGGTATTTCTTTCGAAATAACATTCAATTTTTTACAACATCCATCAGTGCATCCAATTTTTATTTGATTATCACTAGAGCTAGCAGAGTGATATTCTGAAGATTGATTAGTGTGATCATCATCTGAGTCACTTAAATGAGCCATTTTGAATATTTCCAAAATTTGGTGTTTATCAGTATCAGAGATTGCTAATTGATCAATTTTTTGTTTGACTTTGCATTGGGACTTGTAATGTCCCTTTTTACCACAATTAAAGCATGTAACAGTGGTTTGATCAGTGTTTTTCTTTTTATCAGAAGATTTTCTCTTTTTATCAGAGGATTTGGGTTTATCACAAAACTTATTTTTTGAAGATTGGGGTTTACTAGTTTTGTGTTTTTTTAATATCTTTTTCAATCTTTTTCTTCCTTCTGGAGGGTGCAACAGGTGGTAAACCATATTGTTCACAGAAGTTTCCTAATTCATATTTAGCTTTATTTTTATCTTTTTGTTTATTGATTTTCATATCAATGCACATTTTTAATCCTTCTTTTTGAATAATACTAACTATATCACCATATGTCAGTTTATCATATTCAATTATACCAGATGGTTGACTAAGAACATCTCGTATTTTGTGAGCAAATAGATTAGGTAAACCATTAATAAACTTTTCTTTCCAGAATGGTTTGGTGCAGTCATCTCTTAACATAACTTTAGAGATAAAAACCTCTTTGTACCATCTAAAGTCACTTAAAGTAGGGCAATGTAGATTGCTTAGTTGATCATGTATGCGGGAAGTAATATTACTAGGTTGACCAATAAAGTGTTTAATAATGGTATATATCAGAGTATTAACTCCATCATGTATACCATGTTCATTTTCAAAAATAGGGATACCATTTTCATCAGTTTGAACAGCATGGATAATTTGTTGTCTAGAATCATCATCCAGATATTTGTCCCACCAAGCTTTCAAAACTCCCGTGAAACCAGAGGTTAATAATTCAACAATCTGAGGTTGATTCAAATTAGTATTGCTTAAATAGCTATTAGCAACCATGGACATATGATTTAGTTTTTCTAATATTTGATGTTCACTGAGACCATCAATATTCCATTCATATAATTTAGTAGATGAAACAGAAAATTGGTTCATAAAACTATTTTCTTCATATTGCATGTCAACAGGTGTAGGTCTAGAATACCAGTTTTTGGTAATACTAGTGCCAGGGTTAACTAGGCGTTTAATATTGTGTTTTATTTTAGGACCAGAAAATTGTTCCTGGATTTTAGCAATTTCAGAATCAGTAGATGAGGATTGACTAGAATTATCACTAGAATTATCACTAGGTGCTTGATTAACAACAACAATTTGAGGGGTTGCAGGTTCATTTTTAATAACTAATTTTGTTAACATGTTTTCAATTTTTTGAATATTTTGACTTTGGTTAAGACTAATTGGTGACCTCTTTTCAGGGAGATTAATCAGGGGTTTTTCTATTTTACCATTAGAGGGAATGCAGCAAGCTGTTCCATCTTCCAGTTTAGATTCAATTTTATCAAGCTGTTTACCAATGACTTTTAGACATTGATTAGTATAATTGACTTGTTCGACAATTTGCCTGCAATCAGACCTATCAGTTGACAATTTAAAGGGGGAAGCAGTTATGCTTGAACCTTTGTGGTTTAATAATATAGAATCCAAAGGCGGATGGCTAGAGTTAATAGTGGTATTATCAGTTTTTATCCATTTTGTTTTGGTAATTACATCTAGCTTAGGTTGGCTAGGGGTATCAAGACCTGGTTCATGGATATGTTCTAACCAGATAAAGAACCGTACACCTATGTTCTTTGTGTTAACATAATTTTCCCATTTTTCAACCAATTGATCATGTTGAACAGAAGAATACTTGATTCTATATTCTTTTCTTTTTTGTTTATTTCTTTTTGAATAGAAATCATCATAGAGTTCATCCATATCGAACAGTTTATTTTTCAGATTGTCATCAATTTCTTTCAATTTGGCTTTTAGCCTAGCATCCACTTCTTTCAACTTTTCTTTTAGTAAAGTAGTTTTACTAGGGAGAATAGGTTTACTAGGGGGTATTTTAATAGACCCTAATTCAGTCATTCTCAATGGAGGACTAGCATTTCCATTTAAATATTGTTTAATATAATTTAATTCGTTATCAAATTCATAATCAGAATTATTATCATAAACAGAATTGTTATCATCATATTCATTATCAGAATATTCAAAATCAGACATAATGAGTATGAGCCTGGAGTTAACAGAGTAGGGGATTGGTGGATAAGATAATTTCTAAACAAGTGAGGGACTGGTGGATGAACGATACCTGGATAACCTGTTTATCTATTTAAAAGAAACTGATCCGAGACTTATACTTAAATGATCTTTCTGCTACCCTCAATTCTAGATGTAAACTTGCCTAGTATTTCTGTTCTAGATTTGTACTTCTTTCGAACATACCGTTATACACCCCAGATTACTCGAATCACAGTTACATACACACATACCCAATCTCTTGATACTGGCCACATACACATACCCAATCTGGGCCTTTTCTATCCCTAAACACGCCGACCTCGGCTTCAAAGCGGGACAATCCACTGGCCACGGGTGGCTTAAGCGATCAGTATCAATAGGCTAGGTGGCTTAAGTGTCAGTGATCGAAATAATTAGTGGCTTTAAGCGGTGCCAAAACAAGTATAATCAACAACAGACTTACTTACAATATTCTTAGAATTAAGTCAGCGATAAAGACACCCAATTATAAGAATCCATCACGAGCTTTTAAAAACACAAACAGATAATCCAGTAATTACTCATCCACCCATCCACTTACTGTTCAGTCATCACCCATCCACCGCCCCTACAGGACACTACTCCATACTTGGCTCTGATATATATATATATATATATATATATATTCTTCTGAAATTTCGTTTGTGCTTAGCTCTTCTTTGTAAGTGATACTGCCGCTCAATAAATTAGAAAGGAAAAAAAAAGGAAATTCTTTTTGACCAGCTAGAAAATACAGATATTATATATAAGAAAACAGTACAATAAAAGTGGATACTACCGGTCCGAAAATACAGGAATAACAAAATCAAAAAAGAAAAGCCACCTGAAACCACGACGTCAAAGTCAGACCCGTCGAACATACTCATGAAGAGGGGTTGGAGAGGCCGAAGTTGAGAGGCCAAGTATGAATACAGAGCAGACCCTCCTGGATGACCCGCCGCACCAACTCAAACTCGTCCCGCCGCAGACTGAAGGCAGAAGCCGCCGCAGACACCGTTTTCATCGCCGATGAACTGGTTCCAAGAAACCAGACCTAGAACCCTAGATCTGGCTCCTGAGTCTAAAAATGATTGGGAGAGTGGGAGGTCTCAGCTTGCGAAGGAGTGAGTTTCAACTACCTCACAACCATGGGCATAAAAAAAAAAACAGGAAGAGAAGAGAAGTATGAAGATGGGAGATTAAGAGAAAAAAATGAAAGAAGGTGATGAAAATGGGGGGAAAAAGGGGGAGGGAGGGAGCGAGGGTGGGGGAGGGGAAAACCCACCCCAGAGTTTCTCTCTTTTAACTCTAATAATTTCTTTCTTAAACTCTATCATTAAAAAAAAAACGAAGAAGAAGATGAAGTGCCTTGTTCGGTTTGGAACTCAAAAATCAAAATTTTGGAAAAAGTAACTTTTGTATTTTTTCACTCTCTGACTTTTCAATTGTTACTCTCATTTCTTACTCTATCTCTTTCCACTTTTTACCTCTCTCCACAATCATTACTCTCATTTCTCTCTCTGCCTTTATTCAAAAACAGTACTCAAAACCCACAACCGAACAAGGACTTTATGCGCTTCCTCTGATGCTTGTTTGGGGGCAACATTATTTTCTAATTCATTTAAATCGGTGCATTTTCTCGCATTTGTTCCCTTAATTGCATTCCCTTGCCCAAAAGAGGTGTTATTGCCCTTTTGTCCTGGCAACTGATTTATTCATAGATCGAGTGTTTTTTCCCCAGTGCTATCAACCTTTATGGACCTAGTTCATAGTTCATATGAAGTATATGAAACTTTGCTCTAGCTTTAAATGAACCCTGATAGTGAACAATAAGATTGATTTCTTTATATATTAGTTGAGGTGCGCGTAGATATATTAGTTGAGATGCGCGTAGTCTGACTAAAATACTTCGAGATATCAAAAAAAAAAAAAAGGGAGGGCGGGGGGGGGGTGGTGAATGGGACTTTAGTGGTGTCTTATGGGATGGCAGTGGATTGGTGTATTTTGACTAAACACGGGAAATTCGATAGGTTAAAATGTGGAAATAAATACACTGTTGCAACCATTCGTTAGCAAATCTTTAAAAAAAAATGCCTTTAATTCGTCCATAAACAAATGTTCGGTCTGCAAATCTCGTTCTTTAAAAAGATGTACTATTTTTTTGGTTAAAAGTTTCAATTTTTTTCCACAATTTGAAAGAGCTTATTGATAACTACTGATATGTGAAAAAAATTTGCCTTTATAACTATAAAAATGCGATCGGAACATTTATTTAAGGACGAAGAGAGTTCTATGATTTCAGAATCCCAATAGGAGGTTTCTGTAATTATTTGAAACTAACAGGAGAGCCGTGTATTTTTCACCCTTTTAATGAAAACAAATTTTAAAAGGAAAAGGGGAAAAAAAGTGGAAAAAAAGACCAGTCATCGCCTCGATTTTCGAAACAGGAGTCTCCGTCATTCACCCTTTGCTATGCCTTTCTCGATCGATTGTTTTTGAGAGAGAGAGAGAGAGAAGACGACGACGAAGAATGCGTGCTCTTACGCTACGAAAGGTATCTTTCTCTCTACGTGATCTACGGCTCTTCTGTGCATTCCCTAGGGTTTCTTTTATCCTCTAACCATTTCGATTATTGTCTCATACATGGGTGTATATTGTTTATATCATACGGACTTTGATCTGATTTCTATATTTGGATGTTGCGCGAACGAATCTCCATTAATTTTTGAACGCAAATGGTTGGATCTCGAAGTGGTTCTTTCTGTTTAATTTGTACCTGACCAGAGTTTATTTATTATTAGTGGATTTAGGGTTCAAAGGACAAAATTTGTTTTCTTATAGTTGGATTGACATAAAGGTTTTGGATACGGGGAAATGAACGTAGAATTTGTTTCTAATTTTCTGTTAAGGATAGGTTTAGTGTGGTTAATGTGGTGCAGAAGGATTGGTAGCATTATCTGATGCTCTTCCCTTTAAACTTGAGGTATTTTGTATTGAATGGGACAATTTCTTTCGTCAAACTGAGATGTCGGCGTATAAGGTGAAATAGGAGTTTCACAGGAGTGGATGTTGAGGAATGTATGCCCTGAAAGAGGAAAGAAATAATGCGAATTGTGCCGGAAAATTTTGATTGCAAAAATTGTCAGAGATAACAACCATGGGCAGAGGGTTCTTTGTGGTCTGCATTTCCCGTATGTTAAAGGGGCTTAGATGGGATTGTGGGTAGAAATCGTAGCATCGTGATTCCATGGGTAATGGTTGGGCCCGCTTTGGTTTTTTTTTGGGGGGGGGGGGGGGGGGGGTTGTTGTTATGGTGATGTGATCGAGCTTTTGTTTGATTATAACCGAGGTGGATACTTCCAGAGTTTCACGTTCATTAGTTGAGTGAAATCCTTGCTTCAGGTTCTTAGCAATATATGCTCTTGCTTCATATAGAGGCACTCTTTATTTTAGAGACCTTTGGTTGGGATTTCATGGTTAGGTTCTCAGAAGTCAGGTATTAAATAGCCAATATAGCTTCGGTTCTTCAAATAAGAGCAGTGACTCAGATAGAGAGTGTATACCATTACCTAGCTTTTAGGCCTGTTGTTCCGTTATGAACCACCTCAGATGGAGAAGTGACCTACACAACAATTATCTTAGAACTATCCCTTCAGGAAGTTTGTACCGATGATGCCACAATTAATTTTGTCTGATAGGGAGAAATGTTCTAAAACCATCACACAAAATTAATTATATCGCCTGCAAACTAGCAATGGAGACTGTTGTGAGAGAAATAAGGATAGGAAAAGTGTGTAGAGTGCTGGGTTAACTAACTCTAACACAATCAACTCTTATTTATATAATGGGAAATCATAACATAAGACTACATTAACAATGTGGGACTAATACCAATACTATATTCTAACACTCTCCCTCAAGCTGGAGACTCTCCGGCATGTTACATATCAACCAACAAAACAATTATCTCAACTACTAACAGCAATAACGAAAAACAACCAACTTGTTAAAAACAATGGAACCAACTTTCAATAGCAATGACCACTGAACGACTTCAACGACCAACCAACTTCAACGACTTCAACTTCAGCGATTTCAATGACTTCAACAAAATAATTTCAACGACCAACGAATCAACGAACGAATTCAACGAACAACGAACGAATTTAACAACCAACGAACGTTTTCAATGACCCACAAATCAACGAACGAATTCAACGACCAACGAATCAACGAATGAATTCAACGACCAACGAAATGGATGACAAAACAATATATGTTACCACGCTCACCAAAATCATGGCCAAAAACCCGACCACGATACCCAGTATCACGGCTGCGACCATGACCATGGCTGAATGAAGAACCACACTCACTAGAGACAGCGAAAGCAAATCAGAATCAGATTTCATTGCAAATATGTCACCGTGCAATGAGAGGCAACCAACGGATCAATTGCCAATATTCCACCAACTAAAAATAAGTATCAAACAACTATCAACAATACCAATACGAATATATCTTCAGCAACCAAAAGCAAAACCATAGAACAGATCTGATCAGCCTTGAGTGATGGAACAGTACTAAACAGCGAACAGTTTTCAATGAACCGTATCGACGATGAACATTAATATGTGAACAGTGCCAACGGTGAACAGTGGTTAATGGCTATAGATTTCAGTTAAGTGTCCAATTTTGGATTTCAATGGGTGGAAGAGATTAGGGTTGTGATTTTAGGGTTTCGTGGTGAGATGATGATGGTAGTAGAGGGTGGTGGCTAGGGTTTTGTATATCTAAGGTGGATGGTGAACCCGCTCTAATACCATGTTGTGAGTGAAATAAGGATAGAAAAAGTGTGTAAGGTGTTGTGTTAACTAACCCTAACACAATCAACTCTTATTTATATAATGGGAAATCATAACATAAGACTACATTAATCAATGTGGGACTAATACCAATACTATATTCTAACAGAGACCGTGGGATTTATTCAAAATAAATTCCCTCTCCCACTTATTTAAAAAAATTTTGAGGGTTATCAAATTTTTGAGTTTGCGTATGTGATAGTTTTCCATTTTGGTGGTAGAGCCATTCATTATTTACGTTTCCACATATATTTTGTGTGGCTCTGATTGAGTAGAATTTCGGAGGAAATGCCTTATGTTGGTGAATGGTTTACTTGACACCAACTTCTGATTTCATGGATTATTTTCAATAATGTCAAGGGAAAATATCTAAAAAGACAAATTGCCTAGAAACAATGAACTTTATTTTAGCCAAGTGTTAGGTGGTGATGAAGAAAATGCACTCGAATGATAGTTTTCGGCGCTTCCTCTCTTAAGATTATGGGATTGAAATAGATGTGGTGATTACGGTCTGCTGGCCAATGGCCAAGTTGTTTTCCTAATTGTGTCATGTTTGTCTTCTTATTACATGCACTTAACATAGGTTCCAACATCTGTGACTCTATTGTACGAGTGTAATTTGTTAAATCATTATATTCAGGTTCACTGTCTACCTTTTTTTTTTTTTTTGATCATTAGCGATAAGTTCATGACAATTACATCAATCTAGATATTTCAAACAATGAGAAAATCATTCAATCTTTCATAAGCACTATAATAAGTCCAACTATCACAAATACAATTCTAAATAAAGAGACAAAGCCTTCATGCAGGAAGAAAGAATTGATTATTCACCTCTTACTGAAGTGCAAGAATACTACTACTGAACCATTTTATGGTAATCTAGATATTTCCTCGTTGGTAATATGAGGAATCAGTTTAGTTGCACAAAGCGGAAGCGGGTGTGGGAGCGTGGGAGCGGAGATAAGTGGAAGCTCCTAAGGTTAGGAGCGTCTTGGGAGCGTGTATATATATATATATATATATATATATATATATATATACACACACATTTAGTCATTTGAAAAATAACAGCAGGTAGTTTGAAACTTTAGATTCTAAAACAAAAGACATCTTACTTCCCATTATATGAGAGAAAAGTCCATTATATGAGAGAAAAAGGAGTAGGCCCATAAAAGCATTAGTGGGCTGCCCTAATACCTTTAGGGGGTGTTCCCTTTTTAGAAAAACTTCTTTTTTTTCAAATTCATGTAATTTCAAACTCAAATATAATGAAAATAAAAAATATTTTTTCAATTTTTTTTGCATTGTTTAAAAGATCTTAATGAGATCTATCAAACAAGATCCATATTGGTAGGAAAATTATTTGCGTAAACACATAATTTTTGAACTTGAAATTACCTTCTTTTTCTAAAAGTTCTTTTTCCGGGAAAACCGGAACACCCCCTTAAATACAAAACAGGAGTATATATAAAAAAAAGAAAAAAAGAAAAGAAAACTATAAGTTGCTATACAGCTGTACGCTTGTACAGTAACTATTGATATTTTAATTTCTAGTAAAAAAAGAGTTGAGGAGTTAACAATACCCTAAATAGTGTTCTGCTCCTTCTAACGATAGCTCAGCAGCCGTAGCTCTTCGTCTTCGTCTTCGTCGACCAAAGGAATCGCAGCAGCAGTCGTCCAGGTCTCTCTCTCTCTCTCTCGTCCTCCTCCTCCCTCTCCTTCTTTCGATCTGCAGCAGCGGCTGCCCCTGTTCTTGCTCCGATCGACTGATTCTCTGGTCTTCTTCCCACACTCTCCAAGCTTGGTTAGGATCGCGCTCCCATGTAGTAGGACTCGCGCTCCCATCACGAATCTGACTTTGGAGTGCAAATCCGCGCTCCTGTGTTGGGAGCGACACCAAGCTGGACGAATCCTGCTACTAACTTTCCTCTTCCTCCTATTACCATTTTTTTGGTAATCTGATTAGTTTAATTGGAGGAATGTTCCTTAATCATCAGGTCTACAGGCATTCGCCTCTGGGCTGAAAATTTTCAGGTTTCAACGTGCCAATATCTAGTATGTTTGCAATGATTATTTCCTACCTGCCTGCTAATATTGAATATGTTTTTTGAAGAGCAATATGTAAGTGTGTTGTTCCATTTTTCTTCTTCCGTAGTTGGCTTGATAAAATTTAGCATATTTAATGCAGGTACACAGATCATTGGTTTCTGCGAATACTGCCACATTGTAACACAGGGGGTTGAATATTCTTCACAGTTGGGCTGTATTTATTAAGGAGAATGGCAGATGGAATGTCAAGCTTCTGGGGTCCTGTCACGTCCACCACTGAGTGGTGTGAAACTAATTACGTCTACTCTTCCTACATTGCAGAATTCTACAACACTATATCAAATATCCCATGCATTCTTTTGGCACTAATAGGCTTAATAAATGCCTTGAGACAACGTTTTGAGAAGAGATTTACTGTTCTTCACATATCAAATATGATACTAGCCATTGGGAGCATGTTATTCCATGCCACATTGCAGCATGTGTAAGTATCATTTCTGTCATTGTCATTGTTTTTTTTTTTGGTCCATGGAACTGATTTCTTGTCATAATTCCTTTTCCCCCTCTTTTTTTGGTTCTCTGAAAGGTGTTGGAGTGCGACCAGCACTTCAATCATGAATATTCAATAAAAAAAAACCTTGGCACACTTACTTTCTAGTTTCATTAGTGTCTGTTGGGGACTTGTTTTACGCCAAATTCATCCTCCTGCACGTTGCTATTTTAATGTTTGTCATTCTCATTACAACGAGGCTTTGAAGTGACAATTTTTTTTTTGAAATTGTATGGTTTAGTATTGGAAATATATTTTGAGAGGTGCGTGAATTGTGGTTTTTGATATATACTAGGATTTTGTATCCCTCTCAACTTTTGCATTCTGTGGAGATAGTTGCAGAACACTGCCTCACAAGAGGCTTCACTTGAGAAGCTGGATTTGTGTAGATATATATATATATATACACACACACGGGGGCGGTTCAAGGGACACCAAAAAATAACACCTAAAAAAACACCCCAAATGTCAATCTCGTAGTTTCCGATCAAATTTTTATGATCTGAATCGTTCAATGTGTGCAGAATGTGATTTTAAGGGTGTCCGCGAGAAATTAGCAAAAACTACGAACGGGAAGTGCTTATTTTGAGCTGTTTTTAATTGAACCGTTCATCAAATCTAAGCTAAAAGCTGCGCAGAACAAGCCTTTCCAGGTCTTTTTTTTTTTTTTTGCTAATTTCTCGCAGGTACCCTTAAAATCACGTTATGATCACATTAAGCGGCTCGGATTATCAAAATTTGATTGGAAACTATGAGGTGTTTTTTTAGGTGTCTAATTAGTTGTCCCCTGAACTGCCCCGATATACATATATATTTTTTGTGATCATGAATTTTGGTATATTCTCTCAAAGAATTAAAATAAAAAGTAAATTTTTTGATATATCCCATTCGCTAATGTAAATAGCATATTGCAAACATTACACTTTGCTATGATGATGTTGGATAGAAGTGAGGACGGAAATATAGTTTCATTGAACCAAGTATTCTTGACAGTAGTGCTAATATTCTGCACTCGAACCATTTTTTTTTTTTTTTTTGGTAAGTAAATTTATTTCACCAAATACCGCGCAAGAAGCTACAAAATCTCACAGGAGCAAACCCCTGGCCCAACTATACACCAAAACCAAAGAAAAACAAAAGCTCTCTATCTACAATTATTTATCCCAAAAATTCGAGAATCAAGAAGTCAAATCTTCACACAACCCCCTGTTTTGGGCATGGAACGTCACCGTATTCCAAGAATTGACCTTGGCACGAATAGCATAAAAAATTGCATTAGTAACCTCAGGAACACTCCTGGACCTGCCCTGGAATACCCTGGCGTTACGTTCCCCCCATAAGAAGTAAACAAAAGCAGCCAATGACAGCTTGTAAATGGTGTTTCTAAACCCTTTACCTGTATAACTCTGCACAGCCCAAGCAACTTCTTGAGATAAAGGCAAGACAGCCCTGTGAATACCATTACGGGTCAGAATTTGCTTCCATATGTCAGAATCTTGTGCTTGTGGGTTACTTTTCACAAACATTAGGCTGATCAAGGCGTATCCATGCCTGTAGGCTTAAGGTAATGTGGATTGTTTTATAGTAATATGCTGTGAAGTTTGGTATAGAAGTCACAGTATTACTAAGCTTTCTGTGTTTTTGCTTTTTCATTCCTTTTTCACCTTCATGGACCTCTGCCATCATTAGTTTAGTAAAGCCTTGAAACAGCTGGGTGAATGAAACCATTATGCACAAATGCTCAACATTTGTCTCGTTTTTGGAAGGTGGCACCACGTTTGTCTAACTTCATAAAAATAATTATTCTTTGTTACTCTAATCTGATTAGTTGTGTTTGACATTCATTTACTCCGGAGTGTGATATTCAAATTTATTCACAGGCAACAACAAAGCGATGAAACTCCAATGGTATGGGAAATGCTTCTCTACCTTTACATCCTCTACTCCCCAGATTGGCACTATCGCAGTACAATGCCCACCTTCCTTTTTCTCTATGGTGCCGCTTTTGCTGTTGCCCATTCCCAGATCCGTTTTCGTATTGGATTCCAGGTTCACTACATAATCTTGTGCCTCCTATGCATCCCCAGGATGTACAAGTATTATATCTACACTCAAGATGTCTCTGCTAAGCGGGTTGCAAAGTTGTATGCGGCTACCCTATTTGTTGGTAGTTTGTGTTGGCTGTTTGATCGTTTAATGTGCAAGGAGATATCAAGTGGGCCCTTTAACCCACAGGGCCATGCCTTGTGGCATGTCTTAATGGGTTTTAACTCTTACTTTGCAAACACATTCTTGATGTTTTGCCGCGCTCAGCAACGGGGATGGAACCCCAAGATTGTCCATCTCATGGGGGTCCTTCCTTATGTGAAGATCAAGAAACCAAAATCCCAGTGAGACGTTTTCGGGGCAAAAAAGCAAGCAGAAAATCAACTTTTTTTGTTTTCATGTTTAGATGAATTTCCAATTACGTTTATTGATGTGGTTAGTTTGGACCACATATTTTTCCCCATGTGCGTGTGTGGAAGTACCGTGCATTGTACCATATCTTATATGCTTGTTTTGGCGGTATTAGGATAGTGAAATTGTTTTGTTAGTTTTTTTTCTTTTTTTTCTTTTTTGGATTTGGGATTTTAGAGAAGACGGACGAAAAAACTACCTTGAATTTGTTATGGAACCTGAAGCAGCAGGAGTTCCGATTAATTTGATAGTGTTCGGTTTAGTGTTACGGATTTTACATTAGAAGTTTATTTGCAAATTCTGTTGCATCTGAAGCCTGTTTTGGGGTTCTTGTGTTTGCTATGTCATGTATTGGAGCTCATGGATGCACTTCATCCATGCCTTTTAACTCGTTGAGGGTTCTGAGCTTCTTGGATTTCAATGGTGCTCGGCGTTTTGACTGCCTTTTCTGAGGTGATGGGAAAACTTATTCCACAGGGATTGTGAAGATTTATTTGCAGGTTTTCGCAGTTATTACAAAATACATAAAGGGTTTAATTTATGGGACCGGTTAATATGGCTCTCAGCCTGTATCTCCAATCTGTGCTACATTTTCTTGAATTGATGCCTTTTTTGAAATTTTCTTTTGGTAACTCAGGTATCCGAGCCAGCCGTTACAAGACTATTGATTATTGATACCTGCTTGAGTTGGGTTCATGTTGCAAATCTGAAGTTGTCAGTTCTCCCTAGCCGTGATCCAATGAGCACTTGCACAGCAGCAAGAAAGGGGTGATGTCCACACTCGACAGGGATCTGTAGGTATTTTATAAAGACGTGCTTCAAATATATTCTAATTCTAAGAACCGTGCTAATGACACATGCAATAGTGCACAGATTTGTGCATAGATTTTTTGTAGGACCCACTTTTGGATCTCACACAAATGATCCGATTTGTTTATTAATTTTAAAATATTTTTTGAGGGATTTCGAAAAAAATCAGCTCATTAGGATACATGTAAGTATTTGATTCAATCTCACAACTTTTCATTCAGATGGAAAGTTGTGAGATTGGATCAAATACTTAAATGTATTCTAGTGGGCTGATTTTTTATGAGGTTACTCCCAAAAAATATTTTAAAATTAATGAACGGATCAGGTTATTTGTGTGGGATCTAAAAATGAGCTCTACAAAAAATCTGTGTCGGCAGTGTTTCCGTAATTCTAATGGCACCATGACAGTGGGCTCATTTTTTTTATTTTTATTTTTATTTTTGGCACTACACCAGTAGGCATCATGAAATTTTTAATTTTGAGCTCACTGATTTCTTTTTGTTTTGCCCGGAACACACGGGGTGAGCTCCTAGCAGTTGGCTATATCATCCTTGAATAATGTAACTTGTTTATGGCTGAGTGAAGCTTGTTATTGAAGTTGATCGCTGGTGCATGAAAGAAATATTCATCGTTGTAATTGTACAGTGGAAACTTGTTAAACTTTTTTTTTTTTCTCGGTGGAAACTTGTTAACTTGGTAGCTCAAATTGACATTCAACCTAAGTCACATAATGCACGGGTGGAGGCGAGAGCACGAGCGTGAAAGTATGTCTCAAAATCATGCCAAGCAATTAAAATTCGCGAGTGTTAGAATTGAGAGCGCAAGTGCAGAACGAGAATTGAGTGCACGAGCGAAGTCCATTTTAAAGGATAATGTGACTAAGCATAGGACTACGGACTGCTTCAATTGACCAAACGATTAAAAAAAAAAAAAATACATAGTATGTCTTAAGTTCCATTCCAGATGTCATTCATCAGCAAGTACTTGATCAATTCAGAAGATTTCAAACATCAAAAACTAATCCTTATTGATCCAATTGGCTTTCCTGTACATCTTGTGAATCCCACGTCCTCAAAAAAAGAAATACAATACCCTTCCACGCAGGGATTTGGATTGAATCAGCATAAGCATCAACTAAATTAAATTAACAATAACTACCAATCTCATGACATGCAATCAAACTCTAGAGAGATAAGAGTGCAAACTGTCCAAGGCAAAAATATACAGCATAATGAGTGGGGTACACTACAGAATGTGCACTGCAGTGGACACCTCAACCTAAATAACGTTTGTTGCACAGGAGGAAATTGTGACATTGTCAGCTTGTCAGCTCCGCGTACACAGCATGCCAGAGAGAGATGTGCATAAATTACAGAAGAAGGTGCAGTTCTTGTGGATTTAATCAAGACTCTTCAAGCAGCCTACGCTTGATGATCTCCCCAAGCTTCATGAACAATGCTTGTTGCTCCTCAAATGTAAGGTTCATCATTATCTACATCACAGAAATAACACAATGGAACTCCGTGCTTATACTTATAGATTGAATCCAAACAAAAACACTACGTCCACGAGCAAATGAACATGGGAGTAGACAATCCTACCTGGTCCAAAATCCTATCAACTGATAAACTTTGTGGCGCAATAAATGACTGATGATAGATGTATGCGAAAACTGCCATCACCATCTGCACAAATAGGGTAAACTTACCACAGCACTAGGGAAAAAAATATGTGCATTACTGATTCCATTGACATGTGCTTTAGATACCAGTTCAACAACATTCTCATAAAAAGAGATTAAAAAGGCACGAGACAAACATAAACGTACACTAATTCAACTAACATTTTACGCCAGTAGTAGTGCCATTTCATTCTCATGCTAAATGTTTTTGGCACAAAATGGAGGCCAAGCCACCCAATCTAACTCTGGAAAGAAGTTTTACGGTTCAGGGTACATGGGTTCAGATCTCTAATACGGATACCATGTCATCATCTTTCATGAACTTGAAAGTTGGAAGCTATGTGCCATTCTCATGAGAGAACCAGTGGGCCAATCAACAACCACAGTGTGCCTCGAGCGCACTACTAGGGACACGGGGCACGGGACACAGCACAAACAGTCATCTCAACCAAACTGGAACACGGAGACTTCGGGCACACACTGAACATGCAATAATATATACCATATGTCACTGGCATCTATTTACATTCACAAATATCAATGGGGAAGACATCATTATTAAACATAGTAGCATACATCAGGATTAAAAAAATCACAAAAAAGTATTCCAGAACTAATCATCTAGTGCAATTTTGAACCTTCTATGACCTGTTTAAATTGCATTCTGGCTTCTTCACACGTCTCTAGCGTGTCCCCAAAGAGTATAGTATGTCCCTATCATTTCCCACACATACTAGGATGCACCTGACACATTTATGGATGACACGTGTATCGAACGTGCCCAAACGAATGAGTATACGTGAGGTCGGTAATGGGGACTGTGCTTCTTAGCACTCCAGGGTCGAGTCACATTGGATGAGGCTCCATTACGCGACGCCTAAGCCTCAAGTGATAGGCGCTCTGGGACAATCACAAAGACATGTCCTGGCTTGACCTAGCGAAGTACATCACCTCCTGTTATCAATGACATGCATGATACTGACAACTCGTTTGAGTGACACTAACGTGTCTCTCTGCACAGAAGTTGCGGCTAAATTAAGTGGTGCCTTAGCCTTGATAGTGTCTCAGGGATGACCTTGGACTTGGAGGCATCTCCAAATACACTTGCCCACTCAATAAGCAAATCTCTACTTGAGCATGTTGCCTATTCCAAATTTCCAATTACAGTACCCATAACCAAATGGATTGACCCTCCACCAAGTGCATCCCTCCTACGACTCAAATTCACATCTCGAATGTCATCTCTAATGGTACCCTGGTGCTCTCATGCCACCCTAGGTCGAGAGCATAGCCCAGGGACCATGGTGGTTTGTGAGGGTGACGATGAGGCACTCGGGCAACCACATGATTCTTCAAGAGACCTCTGGCGGTGTTGTTAGATAGGGTTGAGAGATCTTCAAGTTCAAGGTGCTTGTTCCATCACTCGACCTCTAACTGCCCACCAAACATCTCTAACTAGACAACCAGTTAACTCACCCTCAATCGTCCACATCAGTCAAATTTATTTAAAACTCAGTGTATTTCTCATGCCCGTGATTCGTGTTGAAGAAAACTCAAGTACCACAAACCCAAGTGCCACAAAGTTTTGAAAGTCATCAAGCGTGTACAGATACAACAAAGTTTTGAAACTCAAGTACCACAAACCCACTGCATAACCTTGATATTGAAAACTAATGGTGCTAATTCTCACGCGTTCCTTCATACTTGGAAAATTGTGGGAGCAGTGATCCTATCAAAACCCCGGAACAACATAGGATAGCAGCATGTACGAAGCAAAGGATCTCAGGGATACGACCGAAAAAGTTCACAGGGTGATCAAAAAGGAACAATTTGGCATTCTTTCATAGCTGGAACATTGATTGAGCAGCACAATATCTTATCAACTAGAAGTTGTGGCACATGTGAAGCATGCGCATTGGCTATATTATTCCAGAAAAATAATTAAAATTGAGGTTACAATTATGAGACTCCATCCAGTCCCTTTAGTTGGACTTGAGAAGCAAATATTGTGAATTTCGTTGTGCTTTATTCTTGTTAACTCTTTTCAGCCCAAGGAAAATAACTTCCCTTTTGTACGGGTTACATTTGTGTTCTTGTTCATCCTTGACTTTTGAAAGTCTTTTTTAGAAAAAGAAGATGCGAGTCCGTGACAATTATTCACTAAAAATCACCTTGCTTCAAAACGCAATAAAATAGATGTAATGACTGCTGCGCTACATACAATCAAATATATGTTGATGAACTTCTCAGTTTGATCTAGTGGAGAGGCCTCCTGTCACATTTCTCTCTTTCCCATGGTATTCTAACATTGCCCTTAGATGGACGCTCCATCCCCATATTTTTGCACAAAAAGTGAGAAAGAAAAAGGGAAAGATAAATTTAAACATGCTAGAAACAAAATATTAAAGAGATAAGCCTTCTTAGAACCGACAAAATATCTTTTTTCCAAAAATACAAAATAAAAGTGTATGGTTGTTAAACAGAGATTGCACAGTAAAGAAATAAAAGCCTTGTATTTCTTTTCCCCCCTTCTTATCTTTTATTTCTTCCTTATTGTCTTGCATTACACTTAATCCTCACAAGGCACAGAATTTGACATTTTTATACAGCTTACCTGGCAATCCATTCTATCTGTAATTCCACCATGCCCAGGAATACTATCACCAAAATCCTGAAACAAGAAAGAAAAGGCCAAAATGAATCAACATCTGTGATCTTTAATGGTATCTACACCACACAGGGGTACCTTAGATATGTATAGTATCGAAAAAAACACTTACCTTAATCTTAAAAGCTCTCTTAAAACCACTGGCAAAAAAACCTCCAAAAGGTGCAATTATTGATGCGAAAAGACCAAGCCACATTGCATGCCACTGAACGGGCAAAATCTGGACTTCTCTCCAAGGAAACTGCAGAGGAAAATGACAAATGCTAAACCCTCGGTTGCCATAAGTAACTTTAAGTTAAAGAGTGAAAATAATTACGGGTAGTATGGAGAAGGAAGCTCAACAGAGGAATGCATAAAAAATAAAAAACAAAAAACTCCAATTGTCCAATGAAAAGACGAGCATACAAAAGGCAAGAATACCATAAGGACAACCAAACTCCCAATGGCTTATGAGCTGAAACCTCCAACACTAAAAAATATCTTATATTCCTTTGCCAGCTGCCACTGCATAGCACTAGCAGCCACTATCGAGATTTTCCCTCACTGCACTCCTAACCTTGATCCCACAAAGCAAATAAATTGTCCATCATTTTAGCACCATCCAGGCAACCTCAGAAAGAAATACCAGTGGATCCCATCCCCGTGCCGTATATATAAAAAAATTCTCTTGTCCTCCTCAACATATGAAACCAAGCCATGAGGACTTTTCCTCCGCATCTCAAGTTTTCATCTGGAAAATAGCATCCCAAGAAGCTGACCAAGCACGAAAATCATGCTTTGAAGATCAAGTAAGTCGAGGCCCATTGACCATTAACCAAGAAAAGAGCCATGGAGTTCTCGTCACCGTCTCCCTGTCATCAGATCAGCAACTTCCTTGACACCGTCCAACTAAATAGGCTGATAGGACCAGTGGCATAGCCATAAATTTAATTGGTGGGGGCACCATTAAACATGGTCTTAGAATCTTCCATCTTTTACTTATAGTAACCAACAATCATATAAAAGAAATGAACTTAAAACGTAAAATTTGCTACAATATATGTAACTGGTCTTTAGGTAAAACAAATAAGTTAGGACAAACTTTTTTGGAAACTTGAAAAAGATACTAGGGGATGTAAGTGATAGAAGGGAAAATGTGTCTAATTTTCGGAATACAAATTATCATGACCTTCATTATTTAGGGGTAAAACTGAAATTTTTGGTAAGTCCAGTGGGGGCGGTGCTCCCTACTGTTTGTACATTGCATCCGGCACTGGATACGACCTAGTCCATAACTAGATAACTAGCCAACTAGAGAACCCCCTCCAAATTAGTTCTCTGTTCTCTCAGCAGAATTCTTGTTTAAAGCCCCACAACAAACATGACCCTTTAAATCTATACCCACATTCCCCTGCCACCCACAACACAAAAGCTTAAATGCTTTGATAAAAAATCTCCTCCCTTCATAGTATACATTAGCACCAGCAAAATGCGAAGGGGAGTGAAGGGAGGAAAACTTTATGCTTTGTGAAGAAGTGTGGCATCCAATAGAGTAACAATTAACAAGACATAACAAAATTAACGCTGAAAATTTATATGCTTTGTCAAATGGCATATGAGAAACAAACTACAGAGAACCATGAACAAAATTCAAAATCCTGTTCTATACCCTATCAGCAACAGGGTGGAGGTTTGAAAGGAATCCCTATATCAAGCCCAGTCTCAGTACTTACAACTCCCTCAAGATCTGTCTCAACAGTGTGATGACCCAACCGTAAGACAGGGTAAAGTGAAAATTCACAAGACATTAGTAATGTATTCTTTAGTTGTAATGTATTCTTCAAACAGCCCATGAAACTTGGAACTAAATAGTTAGCTAGTGCTGTAATACACAACATATTTTATTATTTCCAAAAAAAAACTTACAACTTCTACGGCCACTGAAAGATGCCACCAGTCATCCATGCAGAAATAATGAAGAGGCAAATCCTAGAAGAAACATCATTCCCCATCAAATATCTGTAGCAGCACATAGGGGGCTTCCCTACGTCAGAGCCTTCCTAGATAAGTACATTTACAGCAATTCACGATTGGTCATAACCAGCCTTCTCCCCAATGAGTCATCATTAAAATGTTAACTCCCAAACCCCTCAAAACCCCAACTCCATGTCTCCCATACCCATCACATCAGAAGCAGGGTGGGTCGGGTCCACAACCTCTCAGGGCAGATTGCAACCCCTGATACCATGTTCACTAATAGCCTTTCCAAGCAATGAAGAGGATGAGGTGGAATGACTACCATTCTCCACAGCCCGATCATCTCCCAATAACTCTCAGAAAACATCTTTAGATTCTAAAAAGTATTATCAGAATATTAATGTTCATCACCTCTAGCTCCATTTTAATGATATCTCCAATTCTCCATTGCGTGCATCACAGTCAATCTTGAACGTTATTCTTTCTGTAATGATAATGTCCTCGGTTTAAGCAATTCTCCTTTTATTACAAAGCGGTTCTAATTCACATTTTCATCCATGGTTGGGAAATTTGAACAGATTTCTGAGCTAGAAAAGACCTGTATAGCTATCCAACATCATATACTCTGTCAGTTATGCACAGATGTGCAACAGTATCTTCACTAAGTTTCATTCTAAATGCACAAAAAACTAAGTTTCGTTCTAAATTATTCTCCGAGGTTGGCAGGTCAGTCCCAAATTGTATCGCAAGGAATAAAACCAATTTGGTAGTTTATCCCACGTACCACCAAGTAGTTTGCCAGTTGACGAATTGCAGGTGCCTAAACTGCTAGATCTGTTGTATTTTTTTGTCCGGAACAGGAATATGCTCAAATATAGATAAACAAAGTACACCTCCTGGATCTATCCATAGTCCATACCCAAGTTTGGCTGGTGTCCTAAGAGATGCAAAATAGAAGTCCAACAGTACGACACGTACTCTCCCCCGAGGCATCAGGACCTAAGTTGGAACCTACCGATCCATGGGTAGGGACTGCACAGCTCTTTCTTGTTTGCATCCTTTTCCAAGCATATCAATGAATCACAGATAGAGAAACCTGCAATGACGGACCTGATAAAAGAAGCTTGTGATAATGAGTCACATGACCATTCTCGGCCTGCCTCAAACTCGGCAGTACTAATTGATGACTAATCAGATGACCCTTAAGTAAGAGTGACAAGACAAGATCGTTCGTCTAATTTGAATATTTCCCAGAACGCATCTATCAAAGTCATTCCATCTGCTACGGTTTCAAACATCAATGCTGAAATGCCCTATTACCTGACGGGTGGTTATTTTAGGTCAGCTCAGCAAGATACATGGTTCACAAAAGGTATACGCTCCCGAGGTAGCTATGTGTTCTGCAATAGGATGGTTGAATCTCACATCATTTGCTCTTTTGTCGTAGCTTTTCAAAAGAACAAATGGTTACAGGGTTCAAGCAATTCTCGATAAATGCCACATTATGGAAACATTGGACCAATTTATTGACTGTTCGAACTTGAAATGGAAGGAAATCTTGTTCCAACCATATATGGAAGTTGCCCATTGCCGCCTGGCATAGCATATATATCACACTGTTGCTTTTAAACCAGGCGATGCATGGACTACGTTTTCGGGGAACTATTCTACATTAGCTGGAGACATAATAGAATTGGAACTTGGAGCTCAGTGGCTCAGTTTTCTTACTATAACCAGTAAAGAAGCAATCAATGCTCCTAATGTACTTTGCCTCTGTTCTTTTACAAAAATCCTATTCTAACAAGCAAAATAAACAAAAATCAATAGAAAGAAGACAGCGATCGCTATTTCTTACTACAGTTGTACTTGGAGTTCCTATAAAAATGCTTCAAGTCAACAATCACTATTAGACATTTAAAGCAAACTCTAAATCACAAAAACACACTTTTACCAGTTAATTCACAATGATTAAAAGTGTACTGTCAACTAGAGCCAGAAATCAACTAAAATATCAGTCAAAGAAGATCTTTTGGGCTCGAGTTCGTATAAATTCAAGTTCACTTACCCATTTTGGAATCCATGCTGGTAAAGTGAAGTACTCAGGTTTAAACAATGGACCAGGATCACAATGAAGCCAACCAGTTGACAAATCCTGTATGAATTATCAGAATGCGTGAATATAGAAGTTTCTTCAATTTGGACACAAAGAGCTTTATAGTAAAAGAGAAAATACTATAATACTAAATTATAGAGTTTACCTTCCTCGGACATGTTAGCCACTCATAGCGACCCAGGACATTCGCAAGCTGTCAAAAATTACACATCATTCACATATGAAATCCCAAAAGTACAAGTACAACGAATGACTCTTATTCGACATATATCATCAAGTGAGTATGCCCTTAGTTAATCGGTGAAAATACAAGCACTAAAGAGTGTGTATATAAAAGATTCTACATTAATCAATTGTGACAGCTATACTAACAAGCAACACAATAGCACATTATTTAAGGTTAGACTTCAGTACTAGCACAATATCTATGAGACCAATGCAATGCAGGGCCTTCTTTTTTTATTTTGTCCAAGAGAAATTTAAGACTGGGTTTATCATATGAGAGTTGGAACTGTTAAAACATCCAACTCATAATCAATTGCCAGTGAGTGTAGAAAGGCTGCCTAGGTTCACATACTAGTTTTGGAGGCGATATTTAACCAGTGAGGGACAAGCTCCAACACTTTTCCGCATATGTGAAATAAGGTGCACCTAAGGCACAAACAAAGGGACAATCAATCAAGTAATGTCTACAAATCATCGAGCCTATCAGTGACATTATGTTGAAGCATCCAACTTAAAACGTATTCTTGGAGGAGATAATTAACCGCTGTGAGACAAGCTCTAATAGAACCCTATAGAATTTACAACCATCCTCCAAAATACTCAAGAGCAGTGTACCTTCAAGGAGTACAACACACTATCATGTAAATTGGAAAATAAAGTGCTTCTCAATGCTCATTGTCGACTCCAACCGAACATACAAAAAATGCTCACCACAAATGCAAAGATAATGGTCGTAACGGATGCTCCAATGAAACCCTCCCAAGTTTTCTTTGGAGATAACTTGATCAAAGGGGTTCTCCCAAAGAAGAATCCAAAGAAATAAGCAGCACAATCATTGATAACAATAAGTGATGCTGGCAGGAGGAACCTGTGTTAAAAGCAAATGTTCTTGATCAATTCACATTCAAGTTTAATACATTCATATGGAAAAAGTGGAGGGCACACAAGAAGAAATAAAGAAACAACATAAAATTCAAAAACCTTGAGGTCTCACAAAGAATCCAAATTGAATTAAAAACAGGTACGGTGCATAACTCATGACTGCTCATAAAACACCAAAGCAAATTGAAATACAGTGCTAATAATTACCAAAATTCCAAAGGGACAAACATGACTCTTGTTATTGCCTCATTTCACAGTCAAAGAAAAGATTCCCAAAAGTTCCAAGTCCCCCGCTTTTACAATTCTTTTTGTTCCCTGTTTTCTATTTGTTTGTTTGCATGTGTTATCCTAATAACAAAACTCCTCACGTCTGACCCGACAGTGCACAGAACAAGGATGATCATTTTGCTACTCCCATGGTTGTATAAAGCCAGAAAGACCAGAAGACGAGCTAGCAGTGGTGTCTCAGAATTCTACCTACATTATATTAATGGCTCCTTGCCCACCCAGATTAGGGGCTTTAGAGTTTGTGAGTGGGAGTTAGGAATGTTGCCAGCTAATTACATTCTCCTCTACCATTGTTAATTGCCCTGCGCTGATCTATGCAAAATTGATTAGGCTTCAAGCTGAAGTGCTGAACCATTTAAATCCTCAGTATTTGTACGATTGCTCTGATTTTCTTTTTTTTATCATGGTGATTCACCATAACAAGAAGAACATGCAAAAGCATGTAAAGAAGCTTCCCTAATATCTTTATATGGAGAGTTGACGGTATAAATAACAACAGAGTCATAGACCAACAATAGAGATGGTTTGCATGTTTTGAGTATGATTAATTCCAAAACCATGATTTGAAACATATGTTACCAGAAAATTCCCTCGAAAATGTTGGCAACGGTGAAGGAGGATTGTGTGAACACCACAATTAGAATCATGTGTGTCCACGCATATTGGCCAAATTGATACTTGTACATCTTCTTCTTTAGCGTAAGAATGA
The DNA here is from genome assembly GCA_025413875.1 of Rhododendron molle. Classification (NCBI taxonomy): domain Eukaryota; kingdom Viridiplantae; phylum Streptophyta; class Magnoliopsida; order Ericales; family Ericaceae; genus Rhododendron; species Rhododendron molle. The sequence goes on along the minus strand of CM046400.1, from coordinate 26,481,743 downwards.
ACCACATAAAACCTGTGTTCAGTAGCAAGGCATCGCAAATGATATGTCAGGGCTGCAGTATACTAAGAGCAATGAATCAGTAACATAACAATCAAGCATACACGAATAAAACACCAGACACGGATGAAAATCCATGCATAATGGAATGCGCATTTGTGTGAAAATGATTGACATTAGCTATAACCCAGACACTGTTCTACAAGAGGAAGCTTAATGCAAAGACGACTCCAATTCATTGCAGGAGATAGTTATAATCATAAACTCACCTGCAATATACAAGAAATAGCAGGTAACCATGTGATACTTGATAAAAGTGCTCACAAGCTGATATAAGGGTTGGCCAGAAGTAACAGTGTTGACAAGCTGTTGGTTGAGAAAACGGCCATATACGAACAGCACGGCGGTGAAGAAAAAGTGCCTGAAAACAACAAGTTGAAGTTGAACAGAACGAAGACCATGACAGAACTTTAGTGGACTTTGGGGAGACCCCAAAAACAGGTCAGACAAGGACAAGTTGCCCGCTTAAAAGGAAAAAAAAAAAAAAACCCAAGAAGGCAAGAATCCTCTTAGAGAAGAAAATAAAAGGGAACGTTATTACACAGATATCAGATCTCTACAGCATGTTTGCTAGCCATGGTATATTTGTGACAGAGATAAGAACTAAGGCGTAAACTACCCAATCGTTAGATTTTCTAAAGAAGATAGACAAAGCTGTGTAAGGTATGACTGATCCACCTTAGAATTAAGAACAGCTCATTCGTTGGCATTCAACTAATGAGCTTTCTTCAAGAGTAGCTTTCCCAGTTCTACACCAATCTTCTGTTTACAGTTGAATATGACAAAAATATGGTTTTACATACCAATTCATTTGCCTAAATCCTGGTAGCTGTCTATCTTCATGGGATTTCCTGAGAAGACTGAACAGCTCTCTCGCCATAAAAATTTGGATAACCACCACCATAGCCCAAATATAGAGATGACCCAGGTATATTATAAGTACGAAGCCCCCAATCATCCAAATTGATGAATATATGCGAGTTAGCATTGATCTGTATTTGTTTTGATCATTAACAAGTAAATGACTTCCATTTTCTTTGCCAACGTCTGGAAGAACCTGAATGCCAAAAGAGAGAAACAGAAAAAGAAAACATTAAATCTAGCATTCAGAAGAACCAAAACACAATTTTCAAGAGTTTCTGCATCTTCTTATCCTAGAAGGTACCAAAAAAGTACTATGATAAACTACAATTCCAACTCAGTAAGTTCAAAAAAACCATGCTGATGGCTTCATGAGGCCTCGAGCACCAACAATGAGATGTATGTGAGTTGTTGAGGAAAGTGCTAATACTCAAGTTTCACAAGGTTAACCAGTGAGGCAGCAATAATATCTAATAGTTATCTGTTACCAATTAGCACAACTGCAGTTCTACATAAGAGATTGCCAAAAATAAACAAACACTCCAGCTAAGTAACCTACCTCAGTTGAGCGTCTACGGTGCCGAAGCCGTCCAGTTGGTGTTGCTGGGGTACTGCCATGATCCTTCTGCATGGCTCTTTGATTTAACTTTTTCTCACTTAACAACAAACAAAAGCATAGAGAAATTCTACACGCAGAGGCCCTGAAACATCAAGACAATCTATGATAAACATGAAGAAGGCAGATGATATTCTCATGTAAAGCAGATGACAATGCTCAACGCCATCGAAGAATTCCTCTCTTTTAAAGAACCCAACTTTGGCAAGTAGCAAAGGGCAAAGAGTATAAATTCAACTAATTGTAGACCCACACTTAATGTGGACACAAGAGGTGCAACTTATCACAAATTTTGTATGGATGAGATAATAGCAGCTGAGAAAAAAGTAGCAGGGGAATTAGCACGCTACAATGTCCCACAGGCGGTGCAAGCGCAAAAGAAACTAGAGATAACTAAGGATTTTAACTCCAGTTTTCCGAATAACATGCAAGCAGTTATTGTTGTTGCTCATGTAGAGCTTACCAAAAGGCAAAAGGTTCAGGCCAGATAGGAGGAAGTGGAAGCGATGGTTTTGTCTTTCTTGAGGGGCTCTATGGAACCCATGAGGCCGTGATACCCAGTAGTGAGTCGTTGTGTTAAGAAAAGACTGGCTATCTAGAAACTTAAGAGCAAGCAGCCACACATGAACCGCGATAAACGATGTCTCCCAGTCCTATCTTGAATGTAGTGAGCCCTCTTCTTCGACTGAATGATCTCAGTAATGCTTTGCTCGGTTCACATTTTGAAAAAAAAATCTCAACTCAAAAAACACTCATTACCCCTATTTCCAATCATTATTCTCATTTCTCTCTTCACTCATTACCCCTATCTCAGATCATTATTCTCATTTCTCTCTCTATCTCTCTCCACTCATTACCCCTACTTCCAATCATTACTCTCATTTCTCTCTCCACTCATAACCCTAAAAAATTTCTCAAAAACTCATCCAAACACAGCATTAGTTACTTATTGCGTTCCGCTCTCAAATTGGGCAATAAGGGTCGGAGAAGGGCAATCACTTATTCTTAAAACCAGAGTTCTTAAGACCAAAGAGTCGAGCGAAAAGAAGGGGGGGGGTGAAGCTCTCTGTTCCTGGTTATCCTGTAGCTGGATCCTCCGGAACCATAAGAATCCGTAGTTAGAATGGGATTCCAACTCAGCACCCCATTAAGGGAGAAATGAGATTGATGAAAAATAGCAAGCAGTCCAAGTGAGTATAGAATTCAATGCTGACCTAAGGCCAAAGTTCCAAATCACCACATAAAGCGCAAAAGAATCTAAGCCATGTCACTCATGTCCCATTCCCGGTGTAAAATGTGGCCAAATCATATGAAGAATATAACTCCACATTTTATTGATACCTGCCATCAATTCTAAGAAAACTACTATGATTAACCAAACCAAATCAAACCAAACCGAGCCTTAAGTCCCGATCAATTGGGGTCGGCTATATGAATCCGTTTTTTCCATATGATTATCTATTGTAATGGACACCATTGTCACCAAAGCCTTTTCTTTTTGCAAAACACTGAGCATCATCAAACAAGATACAGATTCAGGAACTTCAAGCAATTAGCCTAAATTTGGCTAATTCAATTCATTCTTACGGAAGCCTTAATGCATCTTATCAAGGATTAATTCCTCTCGAAAGGCAGGAAAAAACACCTATAGGAGAAGATGGCAGCTAAGGAAGAACTAGAAATCACATGTTGGACACTCCCTATTGTTAGCCAATGAAATTCATTTGCAAGTGATGATCTTGAGCATCCACAAGGCTAACTCTACACTCTTCACTCGAATAAATCAGTGATATCAACAATCATAGTGCAATAGAGAATAAGATATCCAACTCCCGTTTCTCCATATTCAGCAACAAAATCCCATATTCGGAGAACTCATATCAAGCACGTGACGTATATAAGCTACCTTAGCATTTCCATTCAACTGAACCTATATCCATTAACAAAGCGAGTTGATTATATAAATAATGAATTTGCCTCTCTCTAATAGCTTAAGCTTTTAGATGAGGTGGTGGTTAACAGTCTAATATGGTATCAGAGCAGACAAGTGTTCAAACCTCACCGCCTACCTAATTGATTAAATATTTGCATGTGTTTAGCCCGCTTAGGATGAAGAGACTAGCTACACGTCGGGGTTATGATGGAGAGGGGGCGGGGGAGTGTTGAGAATATAAATAATAAGTTGCCCCTCCCTCTAACAGCTTGAGCTTTTAGATGAGTTGGTGGTTAATAATCTATAAAGCGAACCGGTGAAAAATGATTCATTTATACCCCAATCAATTGGAACATAAGGCTTAGGTTTGTTTGGCGTAGGGTAGTACCTGCTTGGCTGTTTTTTAGGTCTGCTCACATTATACTGCAAAATCTCAAGTTCAATCACAAGCTTAATTCGAAAGAAGCACAAAAGACAATTTCCGACACTAAATATATAATTTTGCATATGGACATGACACAAAATGAATCTCGAAATTAACATTTGAAGCGGATAAGTAGAAACACATTCGAAAGCAAAATGAAAACTTGAATGTGAGGAGCCAAAGCGTTCTTACAGTCAAATCTGAACTGCTGCAGCCTCGCTTCCCCTAATTCGTAACCTGAAGATTGAAACCACGACAGCATTTACACACAAATCGATGTATAGCATAGAAATTGTGTAAGTAGGCATTTACAGAGGTATAAATAGAGAGAGACAGACCAGCTTCGGTCGAACTCAGAAGGGCGCACACTTTAGAGAGAGAGAGAGAGAGAGAGAGGCGAATAATTACGAAGATGGAGAGAAGAGGCAAAAGGAGAAGAGTCTCGTTACTGATTCCCTGGAGAAATCCTATTTAGACGAATATATCATTTTGGAAAATCTTTTGAAAGTCTCATCGGGGATGAAATATCATTTCGGAATATAATTTTACCCTACGGGTCAGGTTGGAAGGTAGGAATTTTGAGGAGGAATGAAAATGTGATATCTATTTTTATGATTTCGAAGTTTGGAAGGAACATGAATAGGAGTATGATGCCGCATTCTCAGGATTCTTATGTTTGGAAGAGACAGGAATATGATTGTGATTCCTGACGATACATCCGACCAGGAATCACATTTCCAGATAGAGTGGGAATTTGATTTTTCCCTTACCCCACGAGAATCTTAGATTCCTGGCTCAATTAATAAAAAAAAGGAAATATTAACTTTGATAATTTTCAAAAAAAATGATTCCTGTAGAAGATTACTAAACTAATCCAAACACTGGAATGAAATTACTTCAGGTATCGTATAGCAATCATATTCCTATTCCCACTCAATAAAATTCTTAGGAATTTGATTCCTAGTAATCACATCCCTATTCCGGTCGTCCAAACGGAGCCTACTTTTATTTCAAATCGCTTTATTTTCCATATTCATACTATAATAAAAAATAAATTATATATACCATATAAATATTTTTTTTAAATTAATTACATTACACCACATCGTCAAACTAGTGGTTCCAACAAATAGAACATGGTGACGTGAAGCCATGTAATTGATTTGGAGGAAACCCATGTAATTGATTTGGAGAAAACAAATGTTTACAAGCGACGGTGGTATAAATAATTTATTCTCTAAATTCACTCTATTACGTGTGAGAAAATTTAAGTTTGTTATTGATTTTATATATTCACGTGATTTAGAATAAAAAATGTGTATGTGTATAAAAATGTTTATCGTAATCAAATATTTGTACTACTAATTGAGAGGAGTTTCTTAAGAAACATCCAATAAAGATGTAGGGATTCTAAGATATATGATATGTCACCGGAGAGGCGCACGTCTAATTAACACTCACGGCAACAAATATAAGACTAAAAATTCTAAAAATAAATAAGATGTGAATCATGTGATAACCAGGCGGACCCCAACCTCATATATATATTTGGCAATATTGTATACATTAGCGGGAGTCAGTGGGGGAAGAAGTTAGTCCACAGGAGTTCAAAGCTATCCATAACCCTGAACCCACAAACCGCCCACAACGGAGCTCGAACCTTGATCCAATAAGATGTAAGAATTCTAAGATGTATGATATGTCACCGCAGAAGGCGCGCGTCTAATTAACACTCACGGCAACAAATATAAGACTAAAAATAAATAAGATGTGAATCATGTGATAATCAGGCGGGCCCCAACCACATTTTTTTGGCCATTGTATACATTAGCGGGGATAGAGAGTTCATCCACATGAGTTCAGAAGCTATCTATAATCTTGAACACACAAACCGTCCACAACAGGACTCAAACCTTGATCTCCCACGAGAAAGAGTCAGGAATTACCAATTGGACTACAAGACCATTGGTCGAACCTCATGTTTTACATGTGTTTTATTGGGAGTAACTTTTAATTCTAAAATGTGAAGCTCAAAATGTTACTTCTATATGGACGTGTACAATAATGAAAAGTAAAATGGGGATCTGGGTGCGCGAAGCCTCCTCAAAAGGGTAACACCGTACTGTCCCGCCAAGTGGGATTCGCTCCGGTTTAATTCCAATTGATCTAAGACGTTCACGTTGTAGAGTTCATCGACTAGAATAAACAAGCAAAAAATCAGCTCGAGCTGGATTGGATATCACGAAATGCTTGATCGAAATATATTTATCTTGGAAAGAATGGATCTGAAACACTAGATCAAACCCATTGGAACTAATTATTTTCATTCGAAGTGAGACCGGAGTGGACCCACACGCAGGACAGCACAGTGTTGCCCCTTCAAATGGCTACCCAATATTAAAATTTTGTGCCAATTTATTTTATAAAGACTACTCCAATAAGGCAATCTATTTTAGCTCTCTATAATTAAAATATTAATTCGTTTTCTTAAGATAGTCTGTTTGCACTCTTTTTTTTAATTGTTAGAGTCCGCTCATGTTCTTATCTTTTTAAGTACTTATTTTTCGCTTTAAGAGACATGTTATTCTCTCATAATACATCACATTTAATTCAAAAAATAAGTACTTATTTTAGTTAGTGGAACACTTACTTACTTACTCTCTTTCTTTCTTTTTTTTTTATCAGAAGCTTACTTACTCTGCGCTTGCTTGCATTTCTGAAAGTTGAGAGGACAAATTAATAGGAGAGAGAAAGAGTTTATGATTTGAGATTAAAAATTTATATGAACTAAATATAGTGTTTCAAATTTTCAATAGATTTGGCTACGTACTTGACCGGGCATGAGGATCCGTTTCTTTTGGAATCAATCAACCAAGCGAGGTCTCTTTGTTTAGGTGCTTTGCCAGCATCACACCCTTGGAATCTCTCTTGTTTCTCTTTCAATGCGCTTGTGCTTGCCAAGCAATCAATTAGCCAAACAACATTAACCAATGAGGAGATCAGTTTAACTGGTTAAAGATTTCAAGAGGAAGAATTTTACACTTGTTTTCTATAATTGGGTATGCATGCGGGTCAACTTATATACTCACACATACATTATCAGGCCATAAATTAACAAATGCGAAAACTTTCAGTGGCCCTAAGATTAAAACTACAGTAATGATGCTTAAAAATGGTGAGTTCATGCTACATTTTTTTTTAATCTTCAAGCTAAGGCAAAAAATACCATTTGTTTCCCCTAATAATACCAAAACTGCCATTTAGTTAGACAGAATGAATTGTCTTGAATAATAATAAAAAATTGAACTCTCAATGCCTAAAATGCCATTTAGTTAATAGCGTGAACTCGCCCTAAATTCATTTGGTTGTTGGCACGACGAATTCCTAGCTCAACTAGCAATTTCTCCAAATGTGGGGTTACCCTAGCTTGTGGGCTAGTATACCTGAATTTAGAAAATTCACATTACTATGCTCAAATGGGTTAGGCAGTTAGCATGGGGTAGAGCAACCCTTTTTCTTTTTTGGTTAGGCAGTGGGGGACACAAAATTTCTGTAAGCAAGATTTCATAGGAAAAAAGGTTCCAGAAGGACACCAATGTGAGTAATGAACCCTACTCGACTACTCCAAGCCGCAATGGGATCAAACCATGTAGTGGAAAAGGACATTATGTGCTACCGAACGGTATAATCAAGATTTTCTTTTCTCTTTGGTTGTTTCCGGTAGTTAAAAATTTATAGATTTTCATTTGTATTGAGAAGTTGTTAGGTGTTTCCAGTAGTGAATAAGTTATTTCTGGTAGTGAATATTTTGTTAATATGTTTGTGAATAGAGTTATTGTAGTAAAAATAGTTTTTTTGACAACTTTTTTGTTAGTGGAAACGAGATGGTAAAATGCTGAAATTTTTTTGTTAATAAAAACGAGATGGTAGAATGTGTTAGGTTTTTAGTGTTTTTTGTTAGTGAAAACAGGATACAAGAGAAAAACAGTTGAAATCTGTAGGGAAAGTCAATGAGTGTGACGATTTGACTATTTGACCAACTAACCAGCGAGTGAAATGTGTAGTCACCGTCGTGGGGTTGACTCTTTGACCAACCAACCATAACTCACCATGTGGCCCAAGACTGACACAACGCGATGAGTGCCGCGCAGGGCTACCTGCGCTACCTCCGCGATATCTAAATGATCACAATGCCTGATCAAGGTGCGCGGTCCCACAAATCCTCCTAAAAGGAGAGGTAGCCCAAGAGACCAACATTGCCGCGGCCCCGGAGAAATAAAGTTGGTGGGCACTGATTTCCAAGGGGAGAACATTCCCTAATTAGTGCCCTATTGTCTTTCCTCTTAAAGATCTTAGATTAAGGATTTCACTGTCTTATCCTTACTGTTCACCTCTACTCTCTTCTTCACCTTTCTATATCACTCTTTTCATTTCCTTTCCATTGATTATCCTTACCTATCTGCACAAATATTTGTCTCATCACATTCAGACCTATCCTACACAATCAACATTGTACACCATTACTAGTGTCCACGTTCAATGGCATGCGAGTTTGCGACCTTACACAAAGAAGGGTTGCCCAACCCTATGCTACCCCATTCCGCGGGGTAATAGGAAAGTTATCAATTACTCATCGAACACTGACACGTGGTACTTTAGTTTTCTTCCCTACCACAAATAATTGTGAGCTGTGTGGCTCTTGCATCAATGTATAGTTGGAAAGATCCCTTGACAGCCCATCACTCGGCTGTGCTCACTCAATAATCACTTTTTCTCTTTATAAGAGGTTTTACATTTCCTAAATCCAAACACAGCCAATATAAATACCTAACCTCTACGAAATAGGGATTCAAAGCCGTATTAAAAACTCAGAAGAATAAGGAGAATTCAAAAACACTTGGGAGGATTATTGGATTTTTATCCCATTCTGGTACCGCAGTCTAGTTCGGTCTAAATCACTGATGAACTTATATAGCTCAGGAGAGGTACCTGGTGATTCAAGGCCAATTAGTCCAACTAAAATGGCCGCGACATTTAACTGAATACCTTTTTTTTTGTCCTTGTAAAAAGAGAAAGGTCCCTAGAAATCCTCGAGGAACAAAGAAAGCGTTTTACTGACGATTGAAATCTCAGAAGTTTTCGAAACATACTGACACCGTGACTTAATTATTAGTAGTAATGGGTGAAATACAGTAGGTAGCCTTTTGTGACCCGTTATTCAAATTCCAACCGTCAATGGACCGGATTTGACCCGACAAATCCGAATCCGATAAGACTCGAATCCGATAGTAGTAATCCAAAAATCCGAAACCGATCCGAAACTTTTTTACTTCAAAAATTTTAGCAATAAATTTTTTTCCAAAAAAAAAAAAAATTTAAATAAAAATACAGCTTCTTAGACATTTTTTTTTTCAAAATAAAGTTCGGATCGGATTGACAACAGATTTAATCCGATCCGATCCGTATTTGGATTATCGGATTATTAGATCAATGTTATCAGATTCTGATCAGATTTTTCGAATCGAATCTGGTCAATTAGCAGGCTTATTCCAAAGCCACAACACAAGAAAGAATGGGCGATTGGATTTTTTTTTTTTTGTCAATTGATAGAAGAGACCATTTTACATAAAGTACAAAGTCGAAACATTACATCAATTGTGAGAGTCTACGAGACAACCAAGTTCAGCAACTGAACCAATACAAGAAATAAGCCTATATAGGGTAGAGACAAAGAAAGAAAGGAAAAACACTATAAGGGAAGAACACCCACACACAGGTAGGGAGACTCGAACTCCTAACTTTCTTGCGAGATATAAGAGTCCTGACCAACTGAGTTAGCCTCAGTTGATTAATGGGGGATTGGATTTACAGGATTAGACATGCGAGTATGTGACCAAACTTGAAAGTGAAGAAATAAAAATTGTGTTTTGACTTGCATAGTTTAAAATAATCAGTCCCAAAAGAAACCGGAACCTAATTCCATGTTTGGTACGAAAAATCCCGTGGATTTTGAATGACAAGCTTCAAGAAATCATGTGATTACAAGTATCAAATCAATATGCGTGCACAAATTAGAATATGGGAAAATGACGGCCCAGGACGTGTTTTGATAATTACTACTCGCTAATGACAAGCTAAGAACATTTGCTAATACTGAAAATGTCCTCGGCGGGTATTAATTATTAAAACACGTCATTGACTGTCATTTTCCCTAAACATATATATACACAGTGGGTGATCATCAGTAAAAAAAAACTCATGCAAGACTGGCCCTAACATTTTGAGAGCCTAAGATGGACATCGAAAATTGGGCCCTGACATTTCGGGGGCACAATTGAACTTTTCAAAAACACACAAATGCATGTACTCAAGATGAAAAGTGGAAACCCCCCAAAAAAGATCCAATCTTGCAAGATTTCAAAAGCATGTATAATACCTTGTCTCTCTTAATCTCTATTTTTTTTTTTTTGGCTCGTGGTCTTCCCCTCTCCTTCTTGATCGTCTAAAACAAAAGGAGAGGGGAGTTTGTAAAGCACGAATTTTGTAAGAAAGAGGCATAACACAGTACATGAAAAAAAAAAACATAAAACTCTCCATGAAAGAATCTAGACCGTTCAAAATTCGTTTATGTTTTCCTTTCATAAATCTTATCATTTTATCTTCCGATTGACCCCCCAAAAAAAAAAAAAAGAATCATTTTCCCATGAAAAATGATGCACCAAACTCAAATGATGCGTCCACCACATTTGATCACAGGCCCTCACTGGAGTTCAGCCCAACTTACTTTTTTCCCCCTCTCATTTGGGAAGAACCCGGCCCGTGGCCCTTAAGTTTAAAATGGATTGTTTGGGTAAATTTGAGTCCACTAGTGTTATAAAAAAAAAATTTAGACTTATATCTAGGGTACTAAAATAATGCGAAAATGAAGGCTAAAGAAGTGTTTTGATAATTAATATCCGCCATGGATATTTTCAGTATTAACTAATATTCTTAGCATGTCTTTAAAGATTATTAATTATTAAAATACGTCATGAGCCCGTCATTTTTCCTAAAATAATTAGGCCCTTTTTGAGATTGTTGGGGGCTCTACGGTAAAGAACTCTGGGCCCTTGGCCCATGGCACACACCATACAATCCCATTCACGTGCCTTTGGTAATTCCACGTACATTGGTGATGCAGCAAATGTGAAACTCAAAATATGTGTGAATGTGATTATGTGTGGATTGTAATGATTTCGTTTAATGGGGTGTTTGATAGCCTACTTTTTGGCTTTTCATTTTCAACTTTTTAGTCTTTTGACTTTTTAGATTGTGGTCAAAATGTATTTGATTTTGATAAAATGTTTGAATGATATGTACAGAATATATTTTGCAGCATGAGTAGTGTTTGAGAGATATGGAATGAAAATAAATTATGGGTTAATTTTTTACTATGTTGCCCCTGGTTATTAATAATGGTGTATAATGTATATAAATAATGTTTTAATCAATTTTTTTTTAAATTTCTTTTGAAATTGCTTATTCTTCATTAACTGAAAGTGTCACACTATTTTTTTAATTATATTTTTATTGTTTCAATAATTCTTTGCTCTTACTTTTCCACCAATAATGTTTTTCCCACTATAAATTGCATACATATTTTCATTTCAGTAGAGGAAAAGAACAAGCAAAAGAGAAAATTAATCAGATCAATATTAGCTAACTAGAGGGCCGGGGTAGGAGAGAAAATGGCGCGGGCATTGCCAAGGGTATTGAAGAATTATCCAAAAAAGGAGAGGATAGGGATGTCTTTTGGCATGCTGAGAGAAGACAATGGGAATGGAAAAAGCTCCTCTAGAGCACTTTTTGCCTTTTGCTCTCCATCTTCAAAATCTGAAAATGGGTTTTGAAAGAATGAGTTTTGGGGACAAGCAGCCAAACACCTGGAATGGAAAAAGGGAGAAATGGGAAAACGAAGGATCTAAACACCTCCTAACTCAACGAGCTCAAATCGTATATTCCCATCCACTCAAGTGGACTGCAAAGAATTCAAAATTTGTGTGAAAACTTGATAATTTATTGGAAAGCCATCACGTATAATGTGGCAGACGCATTGCAAGTGACACAAGTTGTAGTGAAATATTCATTTGACACACAAATAGCATGGCCTGATAAACCCCTCCCACAAAATTGTTACAATATTATTACAATATATACTTCAATATCTGTCCCAATTTGTCTATTCATTTCTTGAAACATAACCTTTTTTAAGAGAATGATGATCTTTAACTTTTCAAGATTTACCCTTCAACTTTCAAGAATTGTTCCTTTAATTCAGAACACAAGGGGAAAAAAGGAGAATTTTATGCTCCAGCTTTTGATCTATTTAGTGGGTGTTTCCACTAAATAATAAGTTGTGAACCATAATTTTTTGGTTGTCTTTATTCATTTTTTTTTTTATGTTTGTTAGCTTTGCGCTAAACTTTTATGTATTGTTGATTCGTCTCGACGAGAGGAATCAGAAAAGTAAAAAAAATTATGATTTTTACACTAGTACTTTTGAAAATATCAAAGAAAAAGTCCAAAAAATCAACCTTTTTTTTTTTTTTTTAAAACTTTTGCGATTCCTTTTATTAAGACAAACCAATAGTGCATAAAAAATTTAGCGTAAAACTAACAAAAACAAAAATAATGAATAAGAAGAAAATCAAAAATTATAATCCACAACTTATTAGTTAGTGAAAATATTAAACAAATACTACATTTTAAAATAAGTCAAAGTTAAAAAGTGAACAAACCTGTTCTAGAACATTCAATAAGCACTCATTTGTAATTTTCAAAGTAAAAAATAATAGATTTAATGAAATCTAAAAATATATCATATAAATAATGAAAAAAAATTAAAAATTAATTTTGTGAGTCCATTATTTTTTTTTAACTTAAAAATTACTACAAATCACCACCCAATCCCTGTAGAACGTTTCTCAAGCAAAGCAAACTAGGAAGGAAGAGCTGGGAAAGAGACCGCCCTCGGCGGAATAAATGCGACTATACTACTCCACTCCACTCCACTCCACTAGTACCCAAAAGCAAAGGAGCTCGTTTCCTTTCCCCCATACATTACTTTACTTGTACTATTCTCCTTCTCTCTCTGTGGGCGCACTTTTAGAGAGAGAGAGAGAGAGAGAGAGAGAGAGAGAGAGAGAGGGAGATATCTCTTCTGCGGAGATTAGAGAGCGAAGTGTGGTAATGGGAGGAAAATCGAGGCTGTTGATAGCTATGGTTGTTGTTTGGGTTGCCATTGGAAGAGGCCAATGGGTTGGTGCCCAAATTCACCATGTGGTTGGAGGTGACCGTGGGTGGGACCCCTCTTCCGACATCCGCTTTTGGGCCTCCACCAGAATCTTCTCCGTCGGAGATAAAATCTGTAAGCTACCCTAACCCCTTCTTTCTCTATTCTCATCTGTGTAAATTTTTTCCATAGCTCAGGTGTGTCGGTCAAGTTACGTGCATTTCAATTAATTTTGAGAATAAATTCCACCGCCAATTAATTTGCTCCGTATGATTTTAGTCTCAAAGGAGTTGATGGAGAGATTTCAGTTTTCGAACCTGAAACCAACCCTTTAGAAGTGCCAACCTTGACTGCTGGTTGGGTTGAGATCTCATCTATATAGGACTACCGACTACGTACATAGCTAGTAGCTAGACTCAGCCCAATGCGTTTGAATAATTTGTTCCTATCACAATTTTATTCCAATCAAGAAGAAAGGAGTCCAAAACAAAATACTCAAAATCCTTGTAACTAATGACTTTCTAATTAGGCCAATATATCATTTAATTTTCTCATCAGCCGATACATGGGAATTTTTATGATCCAATTTCCTGTGAGTAAACGCAACATTAGACAATGAATAAATTTTGAATAAATGGTCTCTCTTGTATCGCATTTCTCAATAGTAAATTTAAAGTCCTATTCAATAAAGATGCTCTCTATAACAGTTTAAATGATTCAGAATGTTTCCGATTCGTACTACCACCATATTGTTTTTGAGAGAAGCTATATTGGCGAGGAAATTAGCTCAAAAAAAAGCCAAAACGCACAAAGAAAAAAAAATACAAATGCGTGGTTAGCTTGTTTTGGACGGTTGATTTGTACTATTCCAATGGATCAAGGGCAATTACCTACGGTGCAAGGTGCAAGATTGGTTTGGAGTAATTATTGATCTTGAACACCGTCACGCAGTGCCACAAGCCACCAAATAATTTTTGGTTGATTTGCTATATCGTGCCCCTCAAAAGTCTCCAGAGTCACATGTTTAGAGAGACCTGAGCCATGCAAACGTAGGGAGTAAGAAAAGCATTGCTTCTTTTTCCTGAAAGAGTGAACACCTCACTTTACTTAACAGGGCAACTAACCCCTATTGAAAAGGTCACTTCAGTTAATGCTTCTGTTTGTCATAGGAGTAGTACTTTAGGGGCGTTTCCCTCGGCCAATAAGTTATGGACAACTTCGTGTCGTCCAAAAAATGTCAAGTTATTTCCATTAACATATAAATTGTAGATGATATATGGATGGGTGAAAGCATTGAAACGAAAAAAGAAAAAAAATAGAGGGGAAATTGAAGAGGAAGAAGTTGTGGGTTAGATTGAACGATATGGCAAAATGTAATAACTTGTAGTCTAAAATTTTTAATGGAAACGCCCCTGAAGATCGCATAATAGTGACAGAAAGTATTAATTAATTTGGACGGCTTATCTTCTACAACTGACTTTATATTAGCATATTCCCCACTAGGGTGGTTTTTATTTCGAGTGACTTTTTGGACGGCTTTCGGTGAATGTCATATTCCTCGTTTGGTTGGTTGAGAACTTGAGACTAGTTTTGAAGTTCCTATGCCATTTTCTTGATGAAAATCGGAATTTTGAAGAACTTCTCAAATCAAAAATCATCTACAATCTTGAGTCAAATCCCTAAGACCCTAACCAAATTATAGTTTTTGCCAAATTATATGAAAAATCTGGCATAAAGTTTCGTCCAAGCTAGATTTCGCGTCTCTTTCTCTCTTTAAGAACCAAAGTATTATTGCTAAATAAGGATATGCTGACACTGGGGCTTTTAGCTTTAAGATGCCAATGGAGATGTTTCGATCCCAATCTAGTCATGGATAAGCTAAGATTAGAGTTGAATCTCCCTTTTCTAACACTTTCGCCGCAACCAAACAAGTTCCCCCCTTTCTTTTTTTGCCAAAAACATACGCTAGAGGTCGAGAATTTTTTTTTTTTGGGGTAGACGGGTAATACGTTGTACCTTCTAGCTAGAACTTGCTGCGGTCGAATTGATTTTAGCCATTTTTTAAGATGGCTTGCCCTCGTTGCAAGTCATTCTGGCTGTGTACTTGGGCAGGGTTCACTTACTCAGCAGCACAGGAGAACATTGTGGAGCTCAAAAGCAAGGAAGAGTATGAGGCGTGTGATGTGAGCAACCCCATTAAGATGTACACCAACGGCTTAGATAACGTCCCTCTTGAAGAGGAAGGGATTCGTTACTTTGCAAGCGGAAAGCCCGAGAGTTGCAAGCACGGGTTGAGGCTACATGTGGAGGTACAACCTCAAGCAAAACACCACCACATCTCTGCTGTCATTACGTCGGAGGGCTCTGCTGGGGCCACCGCCGATGCGCCCGCATCCCCTTCTGCCTCGACACATATCAGTGGACTCTCTTATCTACTTTTTGTTGGAATAATGCTTTGCCATCTCATCAATCAGGGCCTGTAATGCAGGAAAACTTTGTAAGTGAACTTTTGAAAGTTTTGCTGTAATTCTTAAAACATGATTGAAACCTTCAAATCTTGTATGCTCAAAATTATATTGTTTTGCCGCATTACATCGTTGTCATGTTGGGGGTGCAATATAGCATCCCAATCCACTAATTTGTAAGTGTTATTTTTTTTTTTTTTTTCCGAAGTAATGTCCAACTTTCGTTGCTACTTTTGTTGTCTGCGATAAAGCATTTCTGAATTAGTCAAACATTTACTCATATATTGAGAAGACGTTTCTGCTAAGCTAAAAATTATGGACTATTTCTTGCAATACTTTGTAGTCAAGTTGTTTTCACTAAACTATAACTTAAAGATGGTATAGGAGAGGTCAAAAGAAAAAAAAAAATAGTTGTGGAAAAAGTTTTAGTGTAGGTGAAACAATTTTACTTTTGACAATAAGTTATACATGAAAAAATAGTAGAAACGGGGCTTGAATAAAAAATTTCACTTCATAAGATTTACTTTCTCAATGACAAAATACGAATGCATATTTAATGAAATCATAGGTTGGATCTTTGTCTCGATCACTTTTACATGAAGAGCTAAATGACAACTTGATGGTTTTGATGATGCTAGGGTAAAAAGAAGTTTTATTGAGGTGAAACAGAGAGAAATTGATGGATGGGAGTGAATGGAAGAAGGCTATTAGGGCAAAGATCTGGTCTTTGGTTTTCTTAGACATGCGAGTTTATATGTATATCAATCGTTTTGAACATTCTCGTCACGTTTCAATAGAAGTAATATTCGTGCAATATTCTAGGCTCTTTAACGGCTACTATACCAGCAGCGAATAATGGGGCAAGTTGAAAGGTTTATATAGTTCAAGGTGTTTGAGTCAGTGTAGGGTTTTGAAAAAGTGAGATAGTTTAGGGGGCAATATATAATTAAGCCAAAATTTAAGCAAAACTCCATTTAGTATAAATTCGAGTAAATAAATACAGAAATTAAAGGGGATTCGGTTAGATTTATTCCATATTTTTTTGGACTAGCATATTCATTTATGTTAAAAGTTCCATATTAGTTCGACTATTAAATTTATCAAAATATTTGTTTAGTCCCGTTTGATTAGTGATTACCGTTTGTAATGGGTCATTTTGATACACATAATTTTATTAGTTTGTATTTTGTTAAGTGTGGGCCTAATGCTATAAATTTAACTTGGGTCCATAATCAATTGGGCCATTTTATTAGGCATAAGTGGAGTATCGTACCCTCATCCTATATATATGTGTTTGGCCCACTAAAACACATACTCTAGAGAACACCAGAAAAGAGAGTAGCTTCTTCTTCTGCTCTCTCTCTCTTTCTCTCTCTCTGGGGAAGAATGTTGTTTGTGGTTTTGGCACTTGGTTTGATCTCTTAGCAATTAGTAGCTGCTTGCTAAGTTTATTTTTACATGCCATAAATTGGAGCAAAAAATAAGGGCTTGCGATTGTGTAAATCTAACAGTTTCAACTTACATCTTGAATTTTGATTAAATCAGAGCTGAAGATGCTCTCTTGTTGAAGAGGTTGGTGATGGCGAATCGAAATTGACCTGAGTTTTTTACAAAAGTTTTGTCAATTCAATTTGACACAATAGCCACTAGAGGTAAACATTTTCGCTTTGTTCGGTTGTGGGTTTTGAGTTGTGTTTTTGAATAAAGGTAGAGAGAGAAATGAGAATAATGATTGTGGAGAGAGGTAAAAAGTAGAGAGAGATAGAGTGAAAAATGAAAGTAATGATTGAAAAGTTAGAGAGAGAAAAGGTAGAAAAGTTACTTTATCCAAAACCCTGGGTTTGGAATTCCAAACCGAACAAGGGCTTTGAAGTTTTAAATGGTGGTTGCAAGGAGTTGTGTTTTTCTCTTCGAATGGTCACTTAAAATGAAATTAATATGATATCTGGCCAACAACTAAGGTGGCATGCGGTCTGGTGGCATGTGGTCTCATTCATAAGCTCCTCCATACAAAAAGGGAAAAAGGAAAAAGTCTATTCCCCCTTCGTGGTTTGGGTCGGGTGCACCATACCCTTCTAAGGTTTGGCCATGACCATATAATTCCATGTGATTTTTGGACTAAATGCACCGTCTAATTTTCTATTGACAAAAAATAAATTCTGTCCGGCTAATCAATATACCCCCCCATTTCAGCCCTACCAATTAATGCGCGACACTGCAATACCTCAGAAATTGCCTTTAAGGGCTTAGGAAAGTCACGTGCACAAACAAAGGCCTGTACAAGTATTGTGGTTATTTTAATTTAACTAAGGTTGGTCATTCCATTACATTCCCACTCTTTTGAGTCATTCCATTACATTCCCACTCTTTTGAATGGCATTACTTTCCCTTTGTAAAATTGATTTGCTTCAACAAATTAACTGGGGAAAAAGAAGAAGAGGAAAGGTGCGTTTATTTTTACGTCAAACCAAAAACATTTTGAATTGCAAAAATTATTAATCTATTAAAGTTTTCAGTCAAAACTTTTTTTTGTCTCAAATTACTCTCATCTGGACTAACTGTAAAAATAGCATTTTGAACCAAATCAAGAAAATTCAATGCATACAAAATTAGTCAAACTAAACAATTAAGTCCAAAAACAGTTGATATCGTCGACATAATATGGTCATCTAAAAATCAATGAGAACAAATTCTATCTGGCTGATTAAAAAAAAACCCCATTTCCGCCCCACCAATTAATGTGCGACAACTTAGAAATTGCCTTTAAAGGCTTTGGAAAGTGGCGTGAACCATGAGAGGCCTATTAAACTACTGTGGTTAACAGCCAAAACAAAAACTACCATGGTTCGTTTAACTTGTGCTCGCTTTTTAACTCCATTACAACCCACCACTACCAGCAGATTATTCTGTTGAAAGGAAAAGAATCAGCTTTGATGTAAGAAACCGACTCCATTTTTTTGTCTTCTTCCACGGCGGGAACCCAGTTATTCTTCACCAGTTAACCGGAACTATTTATCATCATATTCTCCGCACCCCCTCATGAAATGGGTTCACGCTCTCCGGTGCTTCCCAAATCAAGAGGCATAACAAGAAAAAAGAAGAAGAGAGAAATCAACACACATTTCAAAAGCTTAAACTACTGCATCTGTATCCTAATTCAGCGAGTTCATACCATGTCCTAAATCCAAATTCAGTGTCAGAAAATTAACCTATCAGATGTATAGGGCTTAAAGCACACTTCTTACCTCTATTTTTTGTTCCTCTGTATCCCTTTCGGAGAGAGAGTGCAGAAACATGAAAGAAGTCAATCATACTAAACTGCTTTGTTGGGCATGCCTGTTTCGCTCAAAACTACATAGCTCCGCCCCTCTGTTTGTTCGACCTTGCAAATCCTCTTGAATATAGCTTTGAAAGCATCCTTATCCTGCATGAGAACTCCATTTGGTTATTGAAAGAAGACGACAATATAAGCCGACCAGTTGTAGAGTCAGAAATTTCATTCCGTGGGAGCAAAGATATACGTCACCTCAATTACAAAAATTATCCAACAGACCACAAAAAGATAGCTAAATCTTTTGGCACCGGAAAAGAACAAAACCAATACATTCGTCGATTAGTTCCTATAATAAATCCATGAGTTGTCATGTTGTGAAAACTTTGCATTATTGCTACATTATCAACACCATGAAAGATCACTGTTTCTAAATGGGTAAAGCATACTATCAGCAATATGTACATGTAAAAGACTCTTCAAATGAATTTTATGAAACTAAAATGTCAAGGGAGGAATTTATTAGGTCTCTTTTGATATTTCAAATAAAGACAGTTCAAGTTTTCTGAGTTTTATTGCGTATGGTAAGCATAGACAAAGAACCTGACAAAACAAGAAAGGCGCATACCTTGTCACATCGTAGTCTTGCTTTAAAGTACACATTGACAAGATCCTTAGCAGTCACAGGAGACTTTTGCAATAGAACAGCCCGGATTTCATCTTCTGTGACAGGTCCAGCAGATGAATCAGTTGATGCATGTTTCGAAGATGACGAAGGTTTATCTTTCGAAGATTTCACCTCCTGCTCCAACACGAAAGAAAAATGAAAATAAGATACATCTAGAGGAGGCTGTGGAATATCAAGGAAACTCATTCTTCAATATAGAACTGGTGCATTATATTGAAACAAGCAGGTTTTTTTGAACGGCATCGAAACAAGCAGGTTAAGGAAATGGGGTTTGAAGCTGAAACATAAAGTGGCATCATTTTGGCAAAAACCGGAACCCCAGCCCCCTATCCAGTTAATCACATTTAGGAGATCAAGGGAGTTACTCAACTCAAAGCTACGTGCTTTTGACTGGATTAGCAAACATAGTAACTCCATACGTTAAAAGGCGTCAGCAACCTCGTTTCGAAAACAATGCATCCGCAAAATGAATTTAATTCCTTCAAGTACCATGGAAATGATATCATCCAGAAAGTGACCACAAAGATAAATCTCATGACCAGAAAATGATGTGGTTTTCTCTCTCCCCAAGTCGGAAAAATACAGTTTTGAATGGTGTTGGGTATTAAATTTGGCCCAAACTTGGTTTCACATTGGGCACAGTTTTGGCAGGATTCTCAGTTTTGGCAAAAAACAACAATGTTAAATTGGCAACGACATACATTTTCTTTCTTCACTTTTTTTGGAGGTGCACCATCACTAGCTTTTGCATCCTTGCGATTAAGTTCTCTCTTTCCCTTTGCTGACTTGGAGATAGTTGGGGTTCCCTTGACGTTATTGGCAGGTCCTTCTTTCGGAGCATCTTTCTTATTGGGAGCCAACACCGGTGAAATATCATCATTTATCTGGAAAAGCCAAACAGAGCAAATAATTACATGGCAAGAACAAGTAGCAGGTATGTTTGGATAAATAAAAGATAGAGGGAAGCTCCCAAAATAGAATTAATGACCAATGGACCATAGTTTCTTACTTTCTTAGAACAGCACATAAAAATGGTAAGGAGCCTGCCTTCCCATAGTTACTTACATCATCATTGCCATCGTCACCCTCTACAACCATAACATTCAAACCACAAGCTCGCCCGAGCAGCTTCTTCAACTCTTTTCCAGATTGGCTCAATCCTCCCTCCTCTTCATTTGTTTCATCTTCATCCTACAGTGCAGGGAAATGCAAGGACATGACCATTATTTCAAATGGCATTTTTTCAAGTCAAACAACCACAAGCAACAGCTATGCTAATCCATGCAGATTGAGAATACAGAGACAAACTTGCAGATTGAGAAGACAAAGGAAAAGTTATTGCCCTGGCTTCGGGTAGATTATGTTAACCAAGACAAAAATTGCATACTTGATGTTTTAACATGGTTGACAACTATAATCAAACAAGAGTAGGAGCGAAAGAAAACAAGGCAAAAAAAAAAAGAGATTTGTTGAAAAGCAAATACAAACCCCCCCCCACCCCCCGATAAGACTACTAGGCTAGCTACAAGAGTGAGAATATAATGCAACAAAAGCTTCCGGGAGTATCTCCTGCTATGGGCTTTAAGAATACGAAGAATGCAACAAGGGGCTTCTCAGTTACATAGGATGTCGGACCTCATCTAATCTATTAGTTTCACCAGCAGGTTTATACCAGAGGAGTTCACACAGATTTTCTCCGTCACCAACATAGTTGATTTGAAGTTTCACATTTTTATGCCTGTAAGATCAGAAGTATCATTCCTACGCAGATGGATATATAGATGCCTACCTAATTATTCTTTTAATTTCTGACTCCATTGAGATGCCATAGAGGGAAGCAGCAACATAAGTACTAGTAAGCACAACATATGAGTACAGAAAGAACTGCACTCCTAAGAATACAAGGCCTAGAGAACCCCAGCTATGGTATTTTACACCATGCCACAGTCTTGGTATGACGTACAATCCCCACCGAGAATTTTGGACAATGCAATACTATCTTTCAACAAAAGGAAAAAAAAGAAATTTTGTTCTCCATGGATGATATACATCACTGGCGCTGCTTACTTTATGGTCTTTTCCTCCACTAAACAATTTTTACTCCCTAACACTTCTCACCTAGTAATTCCCTCTCTTTCTAACCCTAATATCACAGAACCTTAGTCAAATTTGTCAAGCATAGGATCACCAGTTACATGTTCAAGGATTTTAGGAAGTTATACCCATTAACTCAGAGTACATGTACATCAACACTACAAGTATATCACTTAGCAAAAGGCTAAAAGTAATGAAACCTGTTTAATTTCTGGAGGAGCAGGAATCTCTGGGCCTAAATCTTCTCGTTCCTCGGGATCATTACCCACAGCTTCATCATCATCAGTAAAGGTCTCTTCATGCTCCCAACCATCACCTAAAGAAACGAATAATCCTCACAGATAAAGCATGCAAAGAGGAACTTGCAACTAACGCGAGAAACACACAGCGTTTAAACAAAAAAGGATGGACAATGGTGAGGCCTACAAATAGAGTATTATTAGAAGGATGCCAAGAACAACAGATCTTCAAAGAACTAGTATTCAGAATCTCAGATCTTGCACGTGATCTAAGCAGGGAAAATAGACAAAAAACCATTTGGTTGAATTACTTTAATCTAAAACGCAAATTACTTTCGTAATTTCAAGCATGCCAAATTTAGGTTTGACAGGAACGCAAAAAAGTATAAACCCACGTCTAAACATAAAAGAGATATGTCAAATAAATGCAAAAGAATGTAAATCAGAGTCCAATTCAACCCCTTTCTATCTTCTAAAGCAGATATTAATCAATTCTTCATGTGTATGGGAAAAGAAAACATTACTACATAGTTAATAAACATTCCACCCTATATGAAATTGAGATAAAAGCAACCAACTAGAAGTCAACATAATCCTTGTACTGAATACTGTAAATAGCGGATACAAGGCAAATGCTCACCCTTCTCAAAATCGTCATCATCCAGATGAAGGTCAGCTCCTCTTGCACCTTCTTCATCTTGGTCGTTATTGCCTCTTCTGTAGAGCCCACCTATAATGTTTCTCGCTGCCTCTTCCCGTTCCTCTTCATCATCTTCTCCATTATCTGAAGCATTAGCTTCACCATCATTCCCTCTGGTTATTTTACGTCCTCTTCCACAACTAGCCCCAACTTCCTTATCATCAAACTTTTCTACTTCACCAAATGTTGCAGGTCCATTGTTCGCAGCTTTCATCATCCATCTTTGATACCCATCTGCAGTTTTTCTTCTATTTTTCATTTTCTCTTCAGCTTCCTCCAAGGTAAGTTGCTTATATTGTGCAACTTTGTTAAAGTTGTACCTAGAAGTGAAAATCAGTCAAATAAACAAAACCAACCATAAGATAGCATTGAGTTTGAGATGTATTCAACCACTACCACCACAGACTTGCAACACGAGATTATCATATCATTATCAGAAAAGCAAAACATAAGGCTCTCTTTTTCTCTTTCTTTCTTTCTTTCTTTTAGAAAAAAGGAACAAAGCCTAACTTATTTTGACAAGCACCAAAAACTGCATGTATTGTTCCCCCAAAGATAAGATGATCAACGAGACAGTGGAAATGTGGTGTTTTGTGAGGTGCGGATAGACAAGACATAACATATACGCCATGCATACCAAGAACCTGCAGGAATAGCAACAAATTCCTTCCCCTGCATCATTAGTAGGTAGTAAGATGCTGATGGTGCACCCTCAAGGTAACCATGGTACTGAGATTGGCCCATTTCGTTCACCAATAGCCAAGGTTTATTCTTGTATTTCTCCTACAAAATTTCAAATAATGCAGCTGGTAAAATAGGGGTTCGGAAGTGAATTTGGTGAGCAATAAAGAACAGATTGAGTAGTAGATCGATTTAAGCAAAATATAAAGCAGCGAAAGACCAGAGAACTGAAAAAACTGTTAAACATCTTGCAAAAACCTAATCAAATAGACACCAGCAAAATATACATAAATATTAAATCCGCTTTAGCGGGGTAATATTAACCATTTCCTCAAGCATAAGTTTGAATACGAATAAGGAACAACGCAGCAAGTATGCAGGATTGTGCGCGCTCTAACAAAAGATCATTCTACAAGGTAATTGCTCGGGCCTCTAACTGTGTATTGAACTAAAAACATTTTGATTTTAGACTCACAGGGCATCAACAGAATAAAGGAGACAAGCATTTATTGTCTTGAAAAAATAGACATTAACGATTAGGAATAAAGAACCACACCAAGTACATCATGCAGAATTCTTCATTTTTGGTAATCAGTTAAGGATGCATCTGGACTTCATATAAATGGACAAAATTTACATCAATAATGGATACATGTACTTATCTTAGGGATGTGTCAAAAGATAAGGAGTAAGCCCTCCATAAATTCAAACAACATGCAACAACTTCAACTCCTCAATGATGAGCAGAAACATAGAAAAATGTGTCGTAGTTGATTAAAAAGCAAACAATGAGTAAACCAATAAATTAATCAATAAGCTAAGTCTGGCTACCCGCAAAGCTTCAGTTAGTTGGCGACCACCTAGTAATCCTTCTTTCAGGAGAGACCATTTGTTCTGGGCATTCCGCTTGCTTGAAATAATTGGTAAACCCGTAGCAAACCTACCAATGAAGAAGTTCTTGTCGCTGCTGGAACATGCCCGGATTTTATATTCCTGAATACATAGCAGATCAATACTCAGGATTTGACCCAGCAGTCGAAATACTTGGCATACAATATTTTACAACAGTAAACCTCCACGAATTGTAAATTCGTCCCCAGTGATGCTCAAGATCATGAACAAAACGATGCAACAAGAAGATAAAACACATCACCCAACAAAACTATTACACGAATGGACACAATTTCATACATCCTTTGTATTGCTTCATATCCGTAATTCCAACTCTATTGGAATGTGGTTATACAACAAAATAAACAGGGAAGAAGCCAGGAAGTAGACGGCGGGTTGGCCAATGTAATTACAACCAAGAAAAAATAGAAGTTAATTCTAAGAGAAATTGATATTTCATACGAAATCATTTCTATGAAATTTATTAAATTGTTACTTCCACTTTTATAACAGCAACGAGCACACCGGACATTTTCAAACGCGCTCAGTATCCAGCATCATGCATGGCACATGCACGCAAACAAATCATCTTCCAGCATAGTAATCTACCAAAAAGTGCAAAAATCTAATGATAAAATTAACATCCTCTCCAGTCAAAAATCCATATGAATAACTAGAGAATTCCAAATAATAACGTGGTAACCTCTTGTATCCCTGTTAAGATATGAGGTTTTGTCTTTTGTGGACCAATTCGGTGATGTTATTAATCCTTGTGGCCCAATTTACGTATGACATTCCCTTACAGTAGGTCAAATTCCAATTCCAAATACTCCCCCCAATTTTGATAGTCCCATACGAAAAGACGTGTAGTTTTCGAATGAAAAAAAAAAATGCACTCATAATTTTTTCAATCTTTTTTTGCACAAATTAATAAAGAACTAATATCTTTCATTAGGTGCGAAGAAACTCGAAAACATATGTATACTTTATTTTTTATTCGAAAATTACACTTGTGTGACTATTATTTTGGGACGGGGAGAGTAAAATTTAAACCAAACAAAGTGAAATATGGACATGTGCACAAAAAATGCGCCCGCTTGGTGCGAGAAACGAACCCGAATCAAGCGAGTGATGGTAGCGCCGCACTCGCAGCATTTACCACCGTTCTCGGCCATGGTTTTGCCACAAGCGAAGCACAGAGTCAAGTGCTTGCAATTGCTTCCATAAAGATCCTTAGACGATCCACAGCCGCCGCAACACGGCTTCAACACCATATCAAACGACATTACTGTTGCCCCGGCCCCACTGAATTACGTACACGCGCAAAATTAGACACGAAATTAATAGGGACACAAATTAGGTTTACAGCAGCAGGTAACAAGAGAGATTAGCTTCGAATGACGAATTCCACGAAACCCTTTGAGCGGTGTCCCGTTTGTTCGCCTCGCACTTTATAGTTTTGTGTTGGAGGGTTTTTTTTTTATTTTTCGGGGCTGAACAGAGCCAGGATTTTACCTGCAAAATGTATCAGTAAAAAATTAAAAAGATGAACTACAATACGGAAAGTCATTATCTTTTATACTACTTTGGTAAATTTAGTTTTAAAATATTTTTTTGGGTCTCCTTTTTTTGAAAAAAAAAAAAGAATTAAGATTATATAGCAAAAAGTAATACAAAAAATCTAGCAGTGTCAAATTTATATAAGTTGGGAGCCAGGGAGGGGCGGTAGGAGCGGTCGCCAGGAATGGGCCAGTAGGGGCGGTCGCCACTGCAAGAAGAAAAAAAAATTCTACTTATTATATGTAAAAAATAAAAATTACTTATGAGAGTATAGAGGCTCGCCCCCCTTTAGTATTTTGGGGAAAAAAAAATCAAATGATAGTAAGTAAATAGTAACCTTTGAAATACAAGATACCAACGTTAATTTCTAAACGTTACGGGTTAAATATAACAAAACGTAAAATTTAAGGGTTAACTTAGTAAGTACTCAATTTGACTCCTAATTTTTACCCACAAAAATCCTCAATCGTTAAGAGGATTTTACATGTTTTCTTCTCTTTGCCAAAAAAATCTCCATGGCACACCAAACCCTTCTCTCTCTCTCTCTCTGCACAAAAATCCCACATCGTCAAGACTTTGAATGCAGTTTCGAGAAAATAAAAACACTAGCTAGGAGAAGAGATTTTGGGAACGCTAAGTAATCTTGGTGAAATCTAAGTTGTAACTGTGAGGGGATAAACTTTTAGCAAGTTTCTAAATCACTTACATAGAGAAGGATATTGCGAAAAGATTTGATGTTGATTCTATCATCGATACTTTTAATGACATGAAAAAACGTCAAGTGCAATTGAAGATGCCCGGTTTTACTAGATAGGTAGGTAAGTCGTTAATGCTTTTACAATATGTTAATTTATGAAAATCATAATTAAGTATGGAGTGTTGCTATTTTGTACATTTTTGAGTTTTAATGTATTCACGTTGTTATGCATGTTCTCTTTATTTTTTGTCTCGCGTACATGATTTCCTCCGTGTAGTAAAAATTCCTGGCTCCGTCCCTGGATAAAAGAGAGGCTAAAAGCACGATAAATGAGATCCTGATTTTAGCGGATCTAGCTACCATCGTCAAATTTTCGTACTGTTTAATATTAAAAGCAAAGAGACCCAGTAGATCTCTTCTATGCACACCATTAGTATTAGGAGAGAAACAGTCATGAACCTAATCGTTCGTTTTGGCAATTAACGGTCGAGATATATTTTTAATCTTTGACCGGTGTAATAAATATCTTTTACCGTTAATAATTTGTTTTTAATCTTGATCGTCCAAATTTATTTTTAATCTCGATTGTTCAAAAAACATTTGGTCAGCCGAGATTGGCCTTAGTAAACAAAGATTTCCCCTTGGTATTAGATCCCAGGTTCGCCCAAACTTCTCCAAACCGTAGCGTAGTAGATAAGGTCTCCGGTCTCAAACGAAATGGTGAGAGTAGCCACACTTTGTTAGCACGTTCACAGCCCATAAGTACATGAGTTTTGGTTTCATCAACTACTCCACAAACTGGACAAGCCAACGCCACAGGCACTATCCTTTGGGCTAGCATCTTGTTGACAGGTAGAATATTGTGCAAACTACGCCACAGAAGAAGCTTATGTTTGTTAGGAGCTTGGATTTGCCATATCCTTTTCCACTTCTTATCTTCATCACTACTGCTTCCACTGGTTTGTCCACAATCCCCACTGCGATTTAAAGTGTGATGCCCCAACTGTTTTGCACGCTGACTTGACTGAGAACTTCCCTTCGGGCTAGCATCTTGTTGACAGGTAGAATATCGTGCAAACTACGCCACAGAAAAAGCTTATGTTTGTTTGGAGCTTGGATTTGCCATATCCTTTTCCACTTCTTATCTTCATCACTACTGCTTCCACTGGTTTGTCCACTATCCCCACTGCAATTTAAAGTGTGATGCCCCAACTGTTTTGCTAGCGCATACCCTGACTTGACTGAGAACTTCCCATTTAGTGTACCCCTCCAAGGTCGCTTGTCTGATTGATCAGTTATGCTCAAATGCAAGCAGAGGATACTTGTCCAGCATGGTAGCACCCCTACTATTGAACACAGTCCTTACCAGCGACTCCATGACTTAAGTGAGAGATTGTGAGAACCCATGACTTTGTCCCACGTGCTTAAGCGGGTACTTGTCCCATCTCAATGAGGGTCAAAGTTGTTAGACCAAGGAGAGCAACAAAGGCGTTGCGATCTTTAAGTGGGGAAGATTGTGAGAATCCATGGCTACGTCTCACATTGGGTGGGAATTGGAAATGGAAGAGGTATATAAAAATTCATGACCAGCTATTGTACAACTCGAGGTTAACCCTTTTGAGTCACGTGATTAAACTAAGGGTTACCAGGTTAACTAATGTGGATCATTACAAATGTGTTTGTAACCCAAGATATGAAGACAATATACTAATAAAACAACCCAACAAGCAATAGAAAAACATCAAACATCAAAATAAGAGAACCTGTCTCTATTATTTTGAAAGCTTCCAGCTCTCTAATCTAGAAGAATCCTAAAGCAAGCACATTTATTCCGCGATTGCACAATATATGGTAACACTCCCTGTGGTAATTGGCAAGTTGATCCAACAGTATATGCAAACAATTTACAACAAGCTCCCATAACCACCAAACCATTAACATGCCCAGCATGGAGTATCGAATTTAGAAAGCTGCCAACTTGGCTCAACTCCATACAAATAGCTCTCAACAATTCAACGGAGGTGATGCCTGCAAGACAAAAGTGAAAATGAAATTATTGTATGATGAAAGGCAAACGTGGTAAAACATAACAGAGGTAGGTAGATGGACACACACACATGTACATGGAGAGAGAGAGAGAGAGAGAGAGACCTCAAAGTTTCTTTTGTTCCTCTCCGAATTTTACAACGTATCGTTGGGAGGCCTAGTTGTTGGTGAGCCTCAAATCTGTGACAACCAGAGAAACCTGTGGAGATATGAAAAGAGAGAGAGAGGAGAAACTTGATTATTCTAGGAGCCAATCAGAAGGCACGAAACTTTTTCCCAGATACTATAGTAATGCTCTACAGGAACTAAAAACTGTAGAAGAAAAAACTGGTATAATCTTTTTTGATCTCCAATTGGTAATAATTTAGTATGGGAAAACTAAATCAGCACGTACCATAGTATACTCCCTCAACCTCGAGCACATCAATCTGCAATATGTATTAAGTACAAAAGTTCAAATTACTGTTCATGAATCATTATTGCAGGAGAACAACAATGAATAAACTCTGCAACCAGAAAAGAGAGACGATGAAATATTGCAAATGAAAGAACCTTTACAAGATAACCCTGAGACATTGCTCCCTAATTCTACTCAGTTCAACTCCAGGAAGCCATAAATGTCAACCACGTAGGCTTACCTGAACAATTTTGGTTTGGCAAGTGGCTGTAAAGGTCGTTTTTACTGCTTCAATCAAAGTACAAAACAGTTTGTCACCACCTTGGAGTGACTTCAATTTGACTTAAATCAATCATCTTGTGCACTCATTCATCTCTAACTACTTGCATCTTAATGGCCCCCTCCTCGTCTAGTCATATTGCTGTCAAATCAATTTCAGTTGTTGCAATGCATCTTAAAATTCAAATTTTTGTTCCACTTTTTCACCAAAACATTCTATCTGTTTTTACAAATCATTCATAATGCTAAATTTGACAAAACAAGGGATCCACTATTCCACTGTATTCACGGGCCCTACTTTTCAACGACAGAAATCTACAAAATGCAACATGGACACAAGTCACACAAGCCTTAGACTTCTTTCTGTCATTTTCAAAAGAGGAGGACAAATTTCCCGCATAATTAGTATACAACTGAAAGCATAAAAAAAAAAGAAGGTAAACACATCACAGTGAAGAGGGGAAAAAGGGTCCCAGTAAGCATATAAATCTCCAACTGTAAATTGCTAGTGTATTATGTATCGTAAGGAACATCGGGACAAGCCAATATCAAAGCACGACGTACAAGTTTACCTGGTGATGTTAGAATATACTAAACCATCAGAAACATAAAAGTAATTACAAATTGAGTGAAACTTTTGAAACGAGAAATTTGCCAGGATTGGATATACCCAGTCAACTATTGATCTTGAACGCTTGAGCTGTACTGCCAAGAGGGAGAAACTAGGCAGAAATAAAACAGCGCTAGTGGACATCCCACTCAAGGTCAGATAATTTAGTAGACTATCATTTTCACATTACATATACTTCGTTCAATAATTTGATACTTCAACGTCTCTCTACATTAGCAGATTAGATCATCCATAAGCATCAACAGTGGTGGAGCAAGGATTTTGCTCCGCTGAGTGTAGCTATTTAATGGGAGTCCACTGGTATTGTTGCATAATTTTCAGTAACAATATGAAGAGAAATGTTAAGTGAAAAATCAGGCTTTATCCTACGCTGCTTTTTTTTTTTTTTTTTGGTTAAGACAATAGCAAAGGCTTGATTCAATTCTCCTGTGGTCTTTAAATGGAAGTCATTGGGAAATTATTTTTACTAATCCAAACCCTTCCTCTTTTAGATCGCCTTCATCATTTGTGTGAAAAATCAAGTTGTTTAGATACTGGTAAGTGTCTAATCCATTAGTGTAAAATAATATTTTTCTTGAAACCAAGGGTGGCCCATGCCCCACCGCCCCACCAACTAGCTCGGCCCCTCAACAAGAAGTCTGATCAATTACTTATTTTCTAGAATACAATGGCTTCATGGTATTCTCTTGAGCAATCAAAGATCTTGGGACTTGCAGCTACTGTACACACCAATTTAATCACAGTTTGTTTAACATGCTGCATTGGACTCGTATAGAATTTTGAATCTTGTACCAACAACGCTCTGAAAACCAGCA
Source organism: Rhododendron molle (assembly GCA_025413875.1). Classification (NCBI taxonomy): domain Eukaryota; kingdom Viridiplantae; phylum Streptophyta; class Magnoliopsida; order Ericales; family Ericaceae; genus Rhododendron; species Rhododendron molle. The sequence goes on along the minus strand of CM046400.1, from coordinate 26,451,127 downwards.
ACAGGAGCTTAGCCCCATTAGAATTTTCTCAATCTCACAACCATTCCAAAAGAAGAGAATTTAAGGATCCAATTAAAACGAATGCAAGTAATCTAATGATGTGCAGCCAATTTTATCGCAAGATGATTAGAGCATATTGCATTAGACTCAGAGGTTTCAAAACACCTCATAGGTGATCAATCAAATTTGCAGTTTTTCCATCTCACAACGATTCCAAAAGAGGAATATACTTAAGATCCGATCAGAAATAACAGAAATAGCCCTAGATCAAAAGAAAGGAGTTAAGAGGGTTTGTGGCTTTACCGGAACTTGAAGGCCAATTTGGGCGATGCTGTCCATGAGTTCCTTCACCTTCTGTGGGTCGTTGGATCTTGTCCGCAGGAGTGGCCTCCGGATTTTGTCAAGGGGAATTTCCAGAATCACCGGTCCTCCTTGTTGAGGCACACCGGGAGGAGCACCTAAACCGAAAATCAACCCATGTTACATACCTTCTCACATGAAAGAGGTATTAGACCATCTCCAATCATTACCCATTTTAAGACCCAAATTCAAATGCTTTACCCAAATCTCTCCCCATTTTGGGTTTTACCCATTTCCTCACCCAAATGACGAACAACCCAAGTCCCAAACCCATCCCCATTTTTTCAAGCGGCTCATTTGAGAGAGAGAGAGAGGCGAGTTGAGATGGTCACCATAGCTACTAGCTAGGGTTTCAGATCAGGTTCTTCTTGCTCTGTGCTTGTGAGTGCGGCTGAACAAACAGAAGCATTAAAACCCTCCATCGCCATCTCCGGCCACCTCCACCACATCTCTGTGCTTGAGTTCAAAGTTGGGGCTTCCTCATCCTCCTCCTCAAATCTCTGCAACCCCTCTCTTTCCCCACCATCACAATCTCTGGTCGCCACCACCACTCACCGCCACCTTCACCAGCTCCTTCTCTCTCTCTCTCTCTCTCTCACACACACACACACACACCCCTTGGTCTGGGAGAAAAGTGTGTTCCAATTTGAAAATGGGTTTTACCATGCGTTTCCCAAATTGAGTATTTACCCAGATTTCGACTCAAAATTGGGTAAAACAAAGGGTGAACGCTGGAGGTGCTCTTACTTATACAAAGAAGAGCCCAGTTTTAACAAAAAAAATACAATTGATTTCCACTTAACTGACTTACAAAAGTATGAACGTGTATTTTTAGTCCTGTAGACAACCCACAAAGACAGAGAGCTCAATTTTAAAAGAAAACTTTCAGAACCTTCCAGATAGAGAGGGAGACCTAAGTTTCGATATGTATATAATCTATAAGCACATAAAGAGAGAGAGAGAGAGAGAGAGCCCCTCAATTTTGGCGTACAATTTTGAGAACCCATGATATGATTTGCACCTAGTTGAAAATACACAACCATATATGTATGTACACAAACAGACACATACACAAACTCAGAGAGAGAGAGAGAGAGTACCATTAGAAGAAGCTGAAACATAGAAGTTCCTGGTTGGAACTCGCAGAAATAAACTGGCCATTTTTTCTGGACACTGTTTCTCAAGGCATCCAAAACCCAGATAAAAGGAACAAGAAAGGGGGCGAAAGAAAATGTTATGGTGCAACCCGAACATATTACTCCAACATGTACAGCAGCGAGTTATACCACCCTTAACGGCAGCCGTCCATCAAGAAGTCAACAAATCTGATGGCGTAGGTGATGCTTGTACAATAAAGTGTCTGAACATCGCTAGCACACTGAATAATCAAAGCCACCACTATTAAACCTAATCTACTGTGTTGTGGTACATGGCTGCGTCAATCTCCTTCGCCCTAAGGTACTCTTGCTCTCTCTCTCTCTTCATTTTTAGACTACACTGCCATTTCTGTTTCTATTTTTCTTTTTTTGATCATCAATTTTCGTTTCCTGAATTCAATTGCATCGCAGAATTTTGAAAATTGGGAGTTAAGTTAGTTTTTGGAAACAGGATTTCGGTAAGTGTAAGAGCTTTGGTAAGAAACAAAGGATTGGGAGTAGGAGGACACGCCGTCCCCCAAACTCAGCGAGGAGGCCTCTTTCATCTCCCTCTACAGCTTGGCAGGTAGCTTCTCTTCCATCAAAACGAAAGAAGAGTAAAAATAGCTCCTCTCTCCGGCTTTTGACGCCGTGTATACACACAGCACACCTTGTACGTATAGATACAGTCTAAATCAACTGCCTAGTCCATTTATTTCATACTCAGTATTTAACTTTTCCGGGGAAGAGGTTTTTTTAAAAAAATCTGCACCGGTCCAAACACATCTGAACGGCCATAATTGTTACACAACCAACACAACGGTTGTGCGCGTTACATTTTTCTCAGTATATATGTATAGCCGGTCGCAACGGGTTAGATATGTAATTTTATTATCTCTTAGAGGTAAATATGTTGTAACTTCAAATATTTAGGGTGAGAATTTGATTTATAAAGTCTACAAAAATTAACCTAATCGACTCCTACCACTGTGGGAAGGAATTTTGTCCTGGTTTTGAAGCCCTAGATGGACTACAAATTTATAAGTATCATGTATCATTATATAATGTGCATATATGTATATATCACTATACAGATATCCGTTATATTCATTATCTAATACAGATTTCTTATTTAACACTACTGCTACTGATGTTAGCTGTTTACATTTGAAAAACTAATCACCGGGCACACGTGATGTTAGTGCTAATTTTGCAAATTTATATGTTAGATGCGGGCACACGCGATGCATGTGCAAATTGTGTTTTGCAAAAGATGAAAACAGAAAATTCTTGAATTGAGAAAAGAGGGAGAGAGCTTGGGAGAAGGGAGAAAGGAATAAAAATATGCAGTTGTAGATGCAGTAGGATAGATGGTTGGAGAAAGGGAGAGATGGACAGACAATGTGGGTGGACATGGCCTTTCAGCATTGGTGTTGAGGGAGTTCTGAGTGTGGAACTGCTAATTTACAACTGGTTGGGTTTTGGTTACGTGGAGTGATTGCATGCTATATTGCTATGGATTTACTCGACTACCCCTCTAGCTATTTGGGTTGAGGGATGGTAAGGTTAATTGAAGTGTAAAAGATACCCTTCGTTGGTGGGTTTTTTGAATAAAGAAATGTCAGCCAGCTTCACAAAATAATCTACACCACAAGGGGTGTTCCCTTTATAATAGTACTCCTATAGATAACAGATTATACTAGTGACACGCGCACGTGCGCACACACACACAAGTATGTATATTTTGTATTATATGTACATTGCCATGTCTGTGTTCCCAATTTTAAAATTCTCATTTCGTGACCATATCCATGCTGCATAGACTACAATACAAAGTTTGCATGACCAATGCAGTGGGATTTTTACGGTTCTGATAATTTCTTTCAAATTGTATGCTACTACGCTTCATTCATGTTTAACACTTTCAAAACAACTGTAACTTAATGCATTATGTATTTTCTGCTGATTTTATTTTGGGGCAGATCCATGTCTCGTGTTAGTGCTACACATGACGAAGAGGCGTCTGCAAGAGCAGCTGCAGCCACTGCCGACACTGGAGCTCCCACCATGTATTATTTGGGTGCTTATGTTTTGCTATGAAATTTGATTTTTGTTATATAACATAGTCAAGTTATAGTTTCTCTGGAAATACCGGAAGATGGATCTCTATGAAGTTTATTGTTGGCAATTTCAATTACTTTCTAAAAACTAGGAATGCAATACTAAGATTTTGTAGCCAATGTTTTGCAAGTAAGAAACCTATTAGGCAAGAAAATGTGAAATAATTTATGTCAGGCAATATTGAGTACACAACCTGACAAGCCTGTATCAGTAGTTATTGGTGCATAGGTTCATGATAGCTGCTAATGTTGGCAAGCTACTTAAACCTGTTCTCGATCTATCTTTTACCAACACATGGAATAGATGAATAAATATTCAGTCTAGCCTTTGTCAATGTTCTGATTTAACTTTCCCAGGCTGTATATTAGTTGGCTATACCTGAAATCTTAATAGCAGCGATCAGAGGATTTAGAGATTTACTTATACTTGCTTCTGTTCTAGATTTGACAAGATTATTGCGAAAGAGATCCCTTCCAGTATAGTTTATGAGGATGATAAGGTCTTGGCAATTCGGGATATCAACCCACAAGCTCCTGTTCATGTTTTAGTCATTCCTAAACTTAGGGATGGATTAACGGATCTTGGCAAGGTAACTTGTCTGTGTTGCGTTTCACTTGATTTGAGAATGAATGATGTCAATGATCACTTGTTGTATGCCTTGTACTATGTTACACAAACTCCTCAAAATGTATGATGTACCTATGCCAAACATTCCACTCTTATTAAGGGTATGGGATATGTTGGACATGATTGTTGGACATCTACAAAGCAAGATTTAAGTAATACGAGCTTGCCACATACTTTACACTTTATCTGTACCTTATTTAGCGGATCAGCCATGATTGGCCACTCGCCCCGAAGAATCGGGAATCTTTTTAAGCGTCACAGGAGTTCCAACTTGCTTAATTACTTCCTTGATGCGTGATTGCTTAGTTTGATTTTCCTTTGTTTATTGCTAGTTCACTTGCAAGTTTTTAATGTTTAATTGGTTCTTGCTTCATGTCTATATTCCATGCTAGGTAGTTTACATTACTTGCTAATTTTCTTGCTTTTTTATATGCATAAAGCTCTTTCATCCATATAATCTCTATTGCACGTTGGAAACACCATTTGGCTGTAGAAAAAAAGAGAGTATGTTGACCAATTTGCATGTTTTGCGGTGTAGTGTGTCCTTGGACATACAAATAGGATGAATGTGATACTTGGACACGTGTGCCAGCACCCCACTCGCACCCCATTCCAGGTAAATTTGCCTTATGAATGTTCAGCCACGTGGAAAAAGTGACTCCATTGTTGACAAGTTGACCCTTCTCCTATTTTGTTAATGTTTTGCCACTTGTTCTGATATACTTTTGGTAACGAGGCCCTTACCCAAGCGGTGCTCTTTTCAGTGCAAACTAAAAGAACCTTTTCTTTCAGATCATGAAAATAGCTCCATATTCCATATGGTAACTCACTGTGCTACTTAATAAATAAGCTTTGTTGTGAAGCTATAATGTGGTAGGAAATCATTCACTGACTTGCTTCCACTCTTTCCGAGAAGTGAAAATATTATCCTTACACGTTGTGCTTCTCAAAGCAGAAGTGTTAGCTGAACATGTCCAACTAGTTTCACCATTTTGAGGTCTATATGGAACGGCTTTGCAGTTGTGATAGTCCAATTGATTAAGAAATAGTAACAATGCTCTTTCTTCTCTTTTTAGTGGAAATTGTATCCTCAAGTTGATCGGATAGTGGTTGTCTCCTGTCATTTTTGTTCAGGCTGAAGTACGGCATCGAGACATTTTGGGAGAACTTATGTATGCTGCAAAAATAGTTGCAGAGAAAGAAGGGATTCTTGATGGATTCCGTGTTGTTATCAACAGTGGTCCAGCCGCATGTAAGTTGACAGCAATCCCTTGTTTTCAATTCCTCTATTTTCTTTCGTCTTTTTCCATAATAATTTGCAACCTAATCATTCATTAGATTCAATATTTTGTTCGGTTTTCTCAGAAAAGCAAACGAAGTGTAAATGTTACCTCAAATGCAAAACCATGTTGACTCTCTCTCTCTCTCTCTCTCTCAGGTCAATCTGTTTACCATCTTCACTTGCATGTTCTTGGTGGGAGACAGATGAAATGGCCGCCTGGCTAGATCAGAATCAGATGCCTGTGGATGCTCAGCACTATTGAAACTCTATTATCAATTTTTGCTTCCTTTCAAAGACAAAATAAAAGACAAGTACTGGCGTAGCATTTTGTATTTCCGATCTTGCATGGACAACTACTAAACTCTCTGGTATTATGCTTACTATCCAGTTTACCTTTTATCCCTTCTCTTTGCTCTTTTCCCTGTTTTTGAAATCACTAGAACGTACGATATTGTGATCTTAGTCTAAGTGATGCATAGTTGAGCATCAAGCTACCCACTGGATCCGGGAACCCTGCCCCAAAGCACTACTGGGTTGTAGAGTCCCAGGTCTGAGGTTTTATGCCCATCTGAAAATTCAAGTTGTTGAAATATTGGTAGCTACATCTAATGATAAATGGATTTTAAATAAATGGATGTCTTCCTTATGTTGCTATCAATACTCAATTAATTTGAAGCCCTATAAAATGAGTGGTCGGATTGTGATGATGGCCTGATGGGCCTGAAGTGAACTTACAGTTACAGGTCCCAGATCCCCTTGGGGGTGAAACAAGAACCGAGAAAACCGGAGGAAAAAAGTCGTCTGGTTTGGTTTTGTAACTGTACCGGTTGGGTTTCTCCGAGAAAAAAAGTCGTCTGGTTTGGTTTTGTAACCGTACCGGTTGGGTTTGGTTGTTTTATTTAACCAAAAAATTAGTTTGGTTTCAGTTTTCATTCTAGAAATTTTGGTTCAGACCGAACCAGACCGATAGAGTTATGAACAAAATAAAAAGTTCCCAGCCCAGCAAGCTGCCAAGCCCCTACCCCGCTTCTCCTTGAGCGAAGAAGTTTTCATTGATCAAAATAGGGCACTTCAACTATTCTATACTTCTCGTTTGGGGCTCTGTGTAAGTCGATCTAAGCGAGATTGCTATACACTCCCAGTCCCAAAATCCTATCAACTACAGCTCACTTCAATCCTTTCTCTCTATACATGTTTGTATGTATCGTAACTGAATTCTCCAGCATTGGTAACTTTGTTCTGTTCATCTGATTTGCTAGTTAGGGTCTCGATTTCTAGTTATTTTACTGGAAATCATCTCTCTCTCTGAGGGGTATAGAAAGCAATGTCGCAGAGAAGGAAATATAGAAACCCTATGAATGAGAAGGGCTCCTATGACCAGACGATCTTTAAGAAAAAAAGGAGATCAACTCACAGATAATAAACCAACTCACCGATAAACGCATATTTGTAAAAGTATGTGTTTGTATTTGTTCTTGGAGTATCACTTGGCATTGTCAATTGATTGAGCTATCAATTTTTCTGGGTTTGTCCTCATATCTTCAAAATTAGGCTATTGCAATGATGGATCTAAAATGATCTTATTTGCTTTTAATTGAGTAAAGTACATCTGAGTAGCAAAATGGACCTTTCTAGCTACTTTACCTAATGAACACACCAAAACAGGGGTGCACTACGTTCGGTAGACAGGAAGGTATTTTTCCTCCATGAACAGTAGTTTGCTTAATCTACTGAAGAATTGTTCACAAGGGATCCATTGAAATATTGTTTCCTTTTCTCTCTCCTCCCTACCACTCTCTCATTCTCTATCGTTCTTCATTTCTGCAACAATGTATTCCGACAATCGGCGTCAATGAAAATCTGGGATATTGGTTTAAAGTGACAATCGGCGTAGAACTTCAACCGTGAGGTCGGACGACCTCAATCTCTCTTGGTCGGGTGATCCCAACTCCAATCTCTCCTGGCTCGGTCTGGCAACTTCAACCTCGACGGCGGCAGTATAAACGGGCTAAACGAAGCAGTTTTGGTTGTGTGTATAGGAGTATATGTATATCTCGAAATATATATAATGGGAGAGAGATATCTGGATTCTGAAATGGGAAAGATGAAATTAACGTTCTTTACCTCCTTTTTCTCTTCTTTTAGTTTGTGGTTGTTTTCCCTAATCTCCTCCCCTTAGATCTACCACCATCATCTCCGCCGTCCGGCCGCCTTCTGTGCCACTGTCCACCGCAACCACTTCCCTCCATTCCCAGCCCTTCCCCGTGCCCTCCCCTCCATCCCCACCACCCCTCTGTAACCCATCCCTTCGTCAACTCAGCCGTTGGTCGCCCTCTCTGTCTACACCCTTCTCCGCAACCATCCCCCTTTATCCCCAGACCATATCCGCTACTTCCACCCCTGTCCCTTTCCGCCGCCCCCGTCACCGTCCACCATTTACCCGAGCCATGGTCGGAGTGAGTTGGTATTCTTTGGGTTTCAAGGAGCGACAGATCAATTTTCGGGGTTCTGCCAGAAGGATTCGAACTTGGATCTGTGGTATTTTGTTTTTTTTTTTTCTGTAATTTTGCTGTAGGCTTTTGAGCTTCTGTTAAAAGAAATTTGTGTTGTGACGATGGGGCCCAATGTTGTACCCGGCACGCGTTTATTCTTTAAGCTGTATAGCTCTTTTCCTGTTGGTTTGTTTTTCCCAGTTTTTCATTTTAGTTGGTCTGGTACTTGGACGCCATATATGGCCGCCGGCTGGACTTGTGCCGGTGATAGTGTTCATTGGAGTGGTGTTGATTTGATTTGGGCTTCTCGGTCGCGGTTTTCGGTAGCCGTTGGTGCATCGTCCGCTGGTTCACCTGCGGGTGCAGGTATCACGGTCGTGAAACCTTCCAGATTTCATATGCGCTTCTCGGGTTTGAGCTGAGATCCGGTCCGTTTGGGATTCTCTACTATCTAGATCTAGATTGGTTCTCATCTGGCGATTTCGCCGGTCTTGCTTCTGCAGGGGGTGCCTGTGTCGAAGTCTGGGTAGTTTTGGCTCATTCTTGTATCTCTTGATGAAATCTGTATTGCCTTCGGGGTTTGTTATGAAATGAATTGATTGTCAAAAAAAAAAAGAAAAATGGGAAAGAAGAAGAAGAAGAAAAGAAAAAGGGAAATTAAAAGAAAAAAAAATAGTACTTTAATAAATGATATGTAAAGTAGAAAGTATTGATATAGTATTGAAAGAAATGTGTGTAACTAAAATGAAAAAAATGCACTGTTCAATAGCATGTTTAGCTATCAATTGGTGTACATGCTCTTTTAATAGCCTTATATATGGCAAGATTTTCGGCAGGGGGAAATTGCAAACGTTTTCTGACACTCAGCTAGAGAGAGAGAGAGAAAACAAAAAAGAGGAAAACATCTTTGTGTTACAATCTGCATAGAGGAGAGGAAGAGAAACATCAATGGAGGACATATATATTTGTCGAAACCAAAATCAAATGAATAAGCTCTGATCTCTAGCTAGCCCTTATTGTCATTTGTCACAATACAACAACAAAGCAAAACATTTATTGCCGAATTTGCACTTCTCCAAAGAATGAACTAAAAACATGTATGTGGAATCGCCATCAAGTACCACTACCTTTTTCCTGCCATTATACATGCGCAAGTTCTATTTTCCCTGAACATGTATGAAGAAAAAGACCATTTTAGTTACCACAGGGTACGAAACAAGTCTTAAATCCTTTGTAATCGCCGTATAATCCCCAAAAGAAGCATCATAGTGTGGTGTGTGGATCCTGGATTGGTTCGAAACGTGGTGTCATATTTCCATGATTCCTACGTTTGGAAGAGACATAAATAGGGATAGGAATGTAAGTCCTGATGACACATCCAACCAGAAACCACATTCCCAAATTGAGTGGAAATCTAATCTCTCCTTACCCCATATGATAATTTTAGATTTCTGGCTCAACTAATAAAAAAAGGAAATGTTCACTTCAATAAATTTTCAAAATACTGTAATTGTTTTCTGTAAAAGAATACTGAATCAATATAAACACTGAAATGAAATTACTTCAGATTTTGTATTCCTAGTAATCATATTTCTATTCCTACTAAAAAAAATTATAGGAATTTAATTCCTCGTAATTGCATGCCTTTTCCTACTAAAAATTGCAGTCATCCAAACATAGTCTTGGTTGACTACAACCCTCTAATGCACAAGTGCACTAGAGAGTCCCCTCTTCTCCTCTCCTTCGTCTTTGCAGTGCAGGCTCAAAGATATTGGTGGTTCAAAGTAGGGGTGAACAAAAAACCGATCGAACCGAACTGAGTTCAAGAACCGAACCGAACCGGTTCATTTTTTCGGTTTTTTTCATTTTTCGGTTCGGTTCGGTTCTTGAAACCGGTTCGGTTCTCGATTTTTGAAAATTTCCGGCGAACCGTACCGAACCGGTTTTTAATATATATATATATATATATATATATTAAATATTTTTAATGTATTTTAATATATATATATTAAATATTTTTTAAATATTTTTAAAATATATTAAATATTTTTTTAATATATTTTAATATATATATTGAATATTTTTTAAACATATTAAATATTTTTAAAATTTCTTAATATATATATATATTAAATAATTTTTAAATATTTTCAAAATTTTCGGCGAACCGAACCGAACCGAACCGACCATCAAAACTCGGTTTCGGTTCCTTCTAGTCCCTGAACCAGTTTCATCCGGTTTCGTCAAAACCCCCCTGAACTGAACTGAACCGAACCGAACCGATTCGGTTACACCCCTAGTTCAAAGGGAAGTCAAAATATGAGGCCCCATGTACATCTTTGAGCGAAAATTAAAAATTTGCAAAAAAAAAAAAAATCTAGAATTCAAATTTCAGAGTAAAATTTATGATAGAAAGACCCCACTTTTATAGAGAAAACTAAGACCATGTTTGTTTGGGATTTTGGATTTTTGGTAATGACTGGAAAGAGATAGATAGAGAAATGAGAGTAATAACTAATAAGTGAGAGAAGATTTATTGAGAACTGTTCACAGAGAGAAAAAGGTTGAGACTTGAGTCCTAAAACGAACATGGTCTAAAGGTCTAATGAAATAAACTTTAGGAAAATTCTAATGCCTTTTGCTTCAAAATTCAATAATATTTAGTGACAAGATATAGTTGAGCTAGTTGGCACTTTTTAAAAAAACGGAAAAAAATTGCGCTTACTACACACTCTTCAACTCTATCCATATTGAGTGCGAGAAGGGGTCCTTTGCTGAAAAAGTTAAGAAAAACTTAGCCCTATTCTGCCAAGGGTTCTTAAAAAATAAGTACGTAGTACTTATTTACAATTTTCAAATTTAAAATAATGTATTTACAAATATAATTTTTTGATTTTTTTTTCATCGTCTAAAAGATTTCATTAAAATCTATCAAAAAAGATTTATATTTTTAAGTTTAAAAATTGCAATTAAGTACTTATTTTTTTAAAATTTTTAATGGAACATAGCCAAAGGTTAGGTCCATGTAGCTCCTCGGTTCTTGGAGGTTTAGGGAGGCTACTGTTTCAGTGGTATTCTGAGAGCAGTCACTTTGTGCATATATTGTCAAAGGTTAGGTCTGTCTCTAATTATCCCCGCCCATACCTCCAATGATTGAGGACTAGATAGAACACAGCCAAAGGAACACAGCCAAAGGAGTTTTGGCTGCCACAGAAGTGGAAGTTATTTGAAGGATATTGAAACTCTTTAGTACTCCGATAGTCCGGTAGTATATACACGCATAATCGTTGTTCAAAATTCTCTATACAATCAATCTTTGACCATCCATTGTTGTAATTAATGGTCTGAATTCATTTCATTTATATCCGATCATAAATTGTTAATAAATTATTTTTAATCCGAACCATCCAAATATATTTGAATGATCAGAATTAGTTGCACAACTAACGTAACGATTGTGCGTGTTGTATTTTTACTATATTTTTTGAGCCCCTCCTTGGGCCAAAAATTTTGGGCTGAAAAGTCAAAACGACGGCTTCCTCTATGAGCCGACACTGTTCAGTTGGTTTGGACTGCAGAGAGGATTACGGAAACCATTGCGGTACTTGCCGCGGGCCATGATTGGTTTGAAGAACCGGTGGTCATCTACCACGTGATGAACCCTTCGGAAATTCTACTAACCTTAACCCCACATTTGGTGTCACCAAATCTTAATACTCCATTATCCATTAAACTTTAATAGATAAAAATATAGTATTAAAATGACTCACGTTTCCCTACAATAGGCCCCTTTCCCGTCTCTATTTCCGTCGCCTCTCTTTCTCTCTCTCTCAGTTCAGCCACGGTTTCGCCTTCACCGTAGTAGCTATTTCTAAAGTGCCAGTCACACGACCCTTTTTGCAATTATGGGTCTGAAGTCTTTCGTTGAAGTACACCCGGACTCTCACTTCCCAATTCAGAACCTTCCCTATGGCGTGTTCAGGCCCCAACCCGGTTCCGACCCCAGGCCCGGCGTGGCGATCGGGGACTACGTGTTGGACCTCTCCGTGATCGCTGCCCACGGAACGTTCGATGGGCCGATCCTCAAGGGCTCCGATTGTTTCAATCAGGTGGGTCTTTTTTGAAAACTCTGTTTCTTTGCTAAATTGGAGGAGATTTATAGTTGCAGGGTTTTGATTGTTGGGTTTTAATTTGATAAGTTTCAGTTTGTTTGCTGAGAAATATTGAGGATAGTTTCGTGTTGTATATGGTTTAGTGATCGTATATTTTATACGCTTTGGATGGTTTTGGGAAGCGTCAAACTGGATTACGCTGGATTACACTTGCGCGTTGAAGCTTCTACGGAATCTCACCTTAAAAAAGGGAAAATGGAAACTCAAATGCTTGAATCATCTAGAAATTAACGCTCAGTTTGCATATGTGGGGATTTTAAAGAGAGATGCTACATATACTGCATAGTTACACTACATTTTATGGGGCCTTGTAAAAAATCAGCTTCAACACTTATCAATAAGTATTATTTCTAGATTCGTAGTGACAAAACTGCGCAACTGAGCAGTTTCACCCCTACGAATCCACCCTTGCGAATCCAGAAATAATACTTACTAATATTCGTTGAAACTGATTTTTTATAGGACCCCATAAAATAATATTTTAAAATTTATTGGTATTTTTTGGGACCCGAAATGAGCCCCACATAAGATGTAGTGTAACTACATAGTGTACCTATCTTTAGTGGATTTTATATGATGGGGTTTATAGCTATTCTGTAATTGGAAAAGTTAAAAAACTTAAATTTGGTATCATACGTATGGGTTCCAATAATGGGTTTGGTAGCTTAATCATGATACATTTGAAATCCATCTATCCAAACACAGCCTAAAAGTTAATGTAGGATATGGAAGTAGTACCTCGTATCCTATCTGCTAGACTATGCACATTCTTGTACATTTATATGTAACATAGTCCTATGGCCTACCTTCCTGGTTCGTATCACTGATAATTGGTTTAGCCCTCTTCTGAATGCCTTAAATATAACCGATTACACACCTGACACCTACTGGCCTAGTCAATCTGGTCAATGGGGCCACAAAATTTGGCCCAAAGCTAAACTCAGGCTGCCAGGTAGTAGATGGGTATTTCTGATATACTAAACCAACTTTGGGTTCCCAAACAATGTGGGACTGAGAACCCTTTAAGCCTCTTGAGCTAGACGTCAACCTGGGCAAACCAGGCTTTCATCCGGACATGCACCTTAGGCCTCTTGATGTCCCCTCGAGGTCTATGGTCACACTTTATGTTGCCGTCTTTGTCCTGCCTTTTTGAATGAAGAAGCTAATGAAGTCCGTATAAGCATGTTTATATCCATTCTCTAACTTGTTTATTGCGCTATTTGTCATGTCCTGGTGCCAGCCTAATCTGAACAAGTTCTTGGCTATGGGACGCCCTGCATGGAAGGAAGCTCGTGCAGCAATCCAAAATCTTCTGTCATGTATGCTACTTCTTATACTTATCATTTTTTTGGTTTTTATTCTGGCTTTTTATCATCGCAAAAGTAGCCTGTAATGCTAAAAGTTTCTGTCGATTAGTTTTATTAGCAGTTGTTCTTTCACAACTGCAGTAGACTACTGTGGATTTGAAATATTATTATGATCCTTAAGTTGGGGCAGGAAATTGCATACCTAGGCTTAGTGATTTGTATCTGAAAGTTGGGAGCTTAATTTTAAATGAAATCCATTGCAAATTAACAACCCTACTGTTCGTCAATGCAGCTACTGAACCAAAATTGCGTGACAATGCAAGTTTGAGACAGATTGCACTTGCTCCTGTGGTAAGATATAGGGAGGGTCCTGAATATGTAGTTTAGCAGTATTTGCTTGCCATTCTAATTGTTGTGTTGTGCTCTATGCTTCAGGGCCAGGTAGAAATGCTCCTTCCTATTGCAATAGGGGACTACACGGATTTTTTCTCATCGATGCATCATGCGAAGAATTGTGGGACCATATTCCGTGGACCGGAGAATCCAATTCCAGCAAATTGGTATGCTGATATTGGAGTTCATGGCATGTACACGCTATTCAGGGGAAATTTTGGAAAACAGAGAAAATATGTTCTTGGTCTTCTTTCATATGAACTTTTTTTTTTCTTTTCCATATTCATAACTTTCAAAAAAATTTCAGGTTCCATATTCCTATTGCATATCATGGACGAGCATCATCCGTTGTTATTTCTGGAACTGACATTGTGAGACCAAGGTGAGATAACTTCCCTGGAAGCATTTTACATCTTCAATTACAGCATGTCATGCGGAGCTGAATGATAAGTACTTCCTCAGAGACCCTTTGATTTAGGAGTAAATGCATTTGACTGCAAAATTGTTGACATCCTAAAAACAATAGTGGAGGTATGGCCAACCCAGTGGAAGCTTCGCTCAACTGTCTCAGTTTGTATTTTTGGAAGCTGTACCGTTTGATATCTTATATTACTCATTTGGAGCATAATTAAAACTGCCTTAAAATTTATGACTTCGATCTTTGAAAATTCTTCAAGGGTACACTAGAAACACTACTGGTTGGGATTGCTGCGATATGGGAGCCATGGTGATGGTTTTAAAGTAGTTTGGTTGGTCTTCTTACAATAATGTAGTGAGACTTGCATTGGAAATTTTCAAGTTCTTGATCCTTGAGTAATTTGTGCAACCTTCAACATTTCCCGTGTAGCTGACATGTCAAAGTGATATGATTCCAACTTGAGTAGCTAATAAGGGATTATTTACCCATCTCCATTCTGAAGATGGGAATCATTGGACTATAAACAAGATTCTCATTGCCTCTTAATATTTTCGCCATCCAAATTGAGCTGCTGTTAATGTGCAGCAATTTCATTTCCTCATGAATAGTTGCTACAATATAGAACAAGAAGGGTCATGATTAAGAATTTCTTCATACTCGGGTCCAATATTGTTAATGTGATAAAATCCTGGGATTTTTTCCATGCTTATACTGTTTGTTTCTACCGCAGAGGTCAGGGCCATCCACATGGCGGTTCTCCATATTTTGGTCCTTCAGTGAAGCTGGACTTCGAGCTAGAAATGGTTAGCTTTTGCAACATTCATTCTAACTTAACCTGAAAGTTGACTTCAATAGTTGTTCTATCTTGTATGTTAGTTTATTATAGCTAAGGAATTGCCTTCATGTTAGCTTTTTTCCCAGCGTATTCACCTATTGTTTGTCCATTGTATTGCTTCTAGGCTGCTATAGTTGGTCCTGGGAACGAACTCGGAAAGCCTATAGATGTAAATAAGGCTGCAGATCATATCTTTGGGCTTGTGTTGATGAATGACTGGAGTGGTATGCATAAAACTCTCTGGTTCGTTACCACATTCCTTATTAGTTGTAATTTTGGATGACATGTTAATTAGAACTTGTTTGACAGCTAGAGATATTCAGGCGTGGGAATATGTGCCTCTCGGGCCATTTCTTGGGAAGAGTTTCGGTAAGAAATTAAAAGTGTTATTGCACTGGAAGTAGAGTTTTCTGTTATTAAAGGCTACATATCAGTGAAATACAAAACAATTAGGCAGTGTTTGGTTTGTTGAAATGATTGATGTTTGGAAAGGAATGGAATGACAAAAATTGGAATCAGAATTCCATTTGCAGTGGAAGTCTTCCACTTTTCGTCAAAACAACTCCCCCCTCCATCCCCATTTGTTGGTCCCTTTTGGGGATTCCGACTTAATAAGAGGACACAATCATTACATTTCTTATCATTTTATTTTCCACTTTTACTTTTACTCTCCAATCATTAGTTCATTACCTTTTCTTACTTTGTTAGTATTACTTATTTAAAAAAGAAAGTGTGAAAGAGGAAATTCTTTCAATAGTAGTTCCCATTTAATTTTGAAGTGGGACAGCAAAAAGTGCTAACTGGGGCCAACAAATGGGGATGGAGGGAGTATCAAAATGACCATTCCATTGCAGCATTCATTCCAGTGAACCAAGCATTGCCTTGGCGTGTGACATAATCACATGCTCCCATTTCTCCCATTCCAGTGAACCAAGCATTGCTCTCATTTCTAGCGTTAGATCTTTTATCCTCTAGCCTCTCGGTTACAGCATCAAGATCATGGTTGCTGTCTTGATTTTTTTCAGGTACAACAGTATCCCCTTGGATTGTGACCTTAGATGCTCTCGAACCTTTTGCCTGTGATGCTCCCAAACAGGTAGCTTATATTTCTAGAAACCGGTGGTTTTTGCAATTATGCTTCTGAAAACCATGTATTCTGTTTTTTGTTTTTTTTTTTTGAGTAATCCTCAAGTCTGACGTGCTGAATTCATGCATGCTGTTAATTGCAGGACCCTCAACCATTGCCATATCTTGCTGAAAAGATATCAAAGAACTACGACATTTCTTTGGAGGTATTAGTCACTGCTGTGTACTTACATTTATAGTTTCTCACATTTCATTGGTCATCTGTCTATTATACACAGGGATTTGAAAAGTTCTTTCTTGTTATTGTTGGGACAATAATCTGCCACAATTATGTTTTGGGCCCCATTGATTTTTTCTTCTAAACCAAATGATAGTCAAATTATTGTGCTTTCTTAATGAATTGTTATATCATCCTTGTGATGATCAATCTGACTTTTTGATGCAAGGTTCGTATTAAACCTACTGGAGAAGAAAGTTCCCATGTTGTCACAAAGAGTAACTTCAAGCACCTGTAAGGGTTTGCCTTCTCTGATTTGCGATCTTTTTTTTTTTTTTTTTTTTTTTGGGGTAAGTTTAAATTTTATCGACAAAACTCATTACACAAGCACAGGGGCATTCCCCAGGAACAATACAATCAACTCAAAACTGAGTACAATCAAACATTTTGAATTTAGCTCAGGTATCAACCTGCCTAGAGCCAATCAGAAATGAAAATCAATAAGGCACATGGACAATCATACAAGCAATCAAGGCTTATCAAAAATACTACCAGGAAAGTTCCATGCAGAGGCTAGGACCAGATTCCAATCAGATTTTTTAACTCCCCTCCAAGAACTAATACATGCTCTGACATCAGTGATGATTTTGGTTTCCACTTGCTGCTCACTGCTCAAGTGGTGGCAAAAAATTCTGCTATTTCTTTCACTCCAGACATGGTACAAAACTGCAGCTTGAGAGAGCTTAAAAACCAGGCATTCAAATTGAGATTTAGGGTTATGTTGAATTAACCAATCAATGATAGGGATTAACTGTTGAGCAGGGCAAAGGGACCTGTTTTTGTGCAGAACATTTTGCCAGATCATAGAGGAGAATGAGCATTGGAAGAACAAGTGTTCATGAGTCTCCACAGCAGCTTTGCATAAAAAACACTGAATCTAGGACAATCCCCCACTTATGAAGCCTATCCAAGGTTGATGACCTGCCTAACACAGTCATCCACTGGATAATAGCCCATCTAGGCACCCCATGCTTGAACCAAACTACCTTGGCCCATCTTACTTCAGGAAGTTGCCTTCTAATTGCATTCCAAGCAGATTTGATTGAAAATTTCCCATTAGCAGTCAAATTCCACCTGACAGTATCCTCTTCAGTTATGGTAGGCCTAAGTGAAGCAGGAGTATGATGAATAATTTCCCTTGTAATAGAGTTTCTGGACCTAGGCCACATCCAATTCTGATTATCAATAGCAGAATCCACTTTAGCATGCAAATTCCTCCCCAATTCTGATTATCAATAATAGAGTTTCATTTAGTTAGCAAGAGCTGCTTGCATTAGCTTTTTTTTGGTCTCAAGTGGGGAAAGATAATTGACTATTGCTGATGCTTAGACCAAAATTAGCTCATGGGGATGTGGGATTTCACCTGTCCAAGTATCTTAAACTGTGTGACATATTTATTTGGTGGTAAACAAAATTTAACTTTTTGATTATCAATAGTCACTGATGGTGATACTTTCAACTCTTTTACTGTTTAAAGTAACTGTTCAAACTTTCAGTAGATTTGTATACGTTTCCATATTGGTACATTCACTATTCCTCCATCAACTGCTGAATTGAGATGATTTGAATGAAAACAAATCTTGGCTCCTAAAATAAGAGCCATATTTTAATTTGCTGCTTGATTTTTGTTTTCATGCCATAGATATTGGACAATGACTCAACAACTTGCACATCATACCATCAACGGTTGCAACTTGAGGCCTGGTGATCTCCTTGGGACTGGGACAATTAGTGGACCTGTAAGCTTCTCAACTTTGATTTGTATATGATTTCATAAATGCACGGTGCTTAAGTTCTAGATCCTCCTGCAAATAAGATGCATTATTTGTTCTTCTTTAAGTGGGGCTTCCGTTTCATTTCCCAACAGGAACCAGAATCTTATGGATGCTTGTTGGAATTAACATGGAATGGACAAAAACAGCTGTCTTTAGGTGGAACAACTCGTAAATTTCTAGAAGATGGAGATGAAGTTGTTATTACTGGTTGCAGCAAGGTTGGTTATTATCCACAACATTTCCACTCTTCTATTCTATTTAGCAAATTGCAGCAATACTTACAAATTGCAGCAATACTTAGTTTTCCCACTCGAGGAAGTCATTCATCTACTTAAGCATCTTTGTTCCAAGATTCTGCAATCTAGATCATATGATGGTAGTCTGTATTCGTTTGTTTTGAGGAAAGTTCTGGAAGGGTATTAGGTCGTACGCTCTAGCATGAAGTTTCTGTAAATCTGTGTTCTGCAGTTGTAAGGTATTAATATTAGTAGTAAAGAAGCAAACATGATGCATTTCAATGAGTGTTATTCTTTGTTCTTGGTTCTTGGGTTAATTCGTACTTTGAAGTCCAGTTTTAGGTCTTTAGCTACCTTGAATACACAAGTTATTGGCAGTTCTTTGAATATTTGCAATTGCGTTGTTAATGTCTTACCGTTTCTTAGACAAGTGCATCCGCTGCAATCATTTTATGTGCTGCTGTATGTTCTCAAATAGTTTTGGTTTCACGGATTTTATTTGTTTTCGTGGACTGATAGTTGATGTCTGAATTCGTCTGCAGGGCAATGGCTACAATGTTGGGTTTGGGACCTGCTCGGGGAAGATCCTTCCATCACCGATTTGAGAAAACATCAGGAGTATTCTTCTTCTTTTAGATTCGAGTGGCTTCCAGTTGTTGTGACCTCAAATGATTTTTCTGGTGGTGGTAAACGAACTTGGAAATGCCTTTTGTTTTCCTTCCAGTTCGTGCAATATTATCAGACTTTCTGTTTTGCAAAATAAGGAATTTACATCCTTGAATCATGTTGAAGTATCTTGTACCAGATATGGAAACGCTCTTAGGGCCTCCTTACATCCTTGAATCATGTTGACGGGGTTAATAGTGAGCAGGTATATGGGAATTTTGACCCTCTATGCGATTATACAAGGCATATTTAATTTGAGCCATACGAATTGTAACCAAATACCGAATATGTCCCTTGAATACATAGTCCAAATCGCTGCTCATATCCAACCAAACGAACTAACTGGTTAATCATTGATTTGTTGAATCTTACACAGTGGATGAATTTATTTTCTCATGGCAATGATGGGTTTCTTTTGTGAAGGAAGACAATGAATTTATCAGGGAAGTGTTTTGAATTTTTATGCAAATGTCACGATTTTAATGTGAAATGGACAAATGCATCTAAACATTCCTACATCAGATATTATCACAACTTGGGTATTTGACTGGACCGGGGAGGAAAAATAGTTGAGATGTGAATAAGATGACACTCCGGACTGTCCCGGGAAAAAAAAAACAAAAGAACACCCTTTCATTCAAAAGCTAGCGACTCCCTTTTATTAACGGTCTGAACCCGACACACTTTTTGGGCGTGATACGCGCCAAGTGAATTCAATAAACCTCCCCAGATCTCTCTCTTACTTTCCCTTCTCTCTCTCTCTCTCTCTCTCTCTAGAAATGAAGCCCTCCGCTCGCAGGGTTCGCTCGCACTCATCCTTCACCACCACAGTCACCCACGCTTCTCCGAATGTCCACTCCATCCCTCACCCCCAACCCAAACCCCAACCAATTCCCACACAACCGGCTGCCGCCGCCGTCAGGATACAATCCGCCTACCGCTCCCACTTCATCCGGACCCTCGTCAAGAAGATCTCTGCCGTCAATTCGGAAGCCACCCGCCTCGAACGCCTCATCCAGCGGCAGGAGACCGTGGACGCGATCAGGACCGACGGCCGCGAGAGGATCAAGGTGAACGAGGCCCTGATGGGGCTACTGCTGAGGCTGGACGAAGTGCCTGGGGTCGATCCGACGGTGAGGGAGCTGAGGAGGCGCGTTAGCCGTCGGATCGTGGGGCTGCAGGAGATACTCGACGCCGTGTCTGATGCGAAGGTGGATTATTTCGGAGGTGGGTTTTTGAGGAGTTGGGACGAGGTTTTGGAGAAAATAGAGGAGGATGTGTGTAGGGAGAGAGGTGGGCAGGAGATGGAGAGGTTTTGTGCTGAGAATTTAGGGTTTCGGTGTCTCCAGAGGTTTCTTCGTGATCAATGGTGATCGTAGTCGGTGACTCGGTGGTATATAGTAATACTAGTAAATTTAGCATCAAGATGACAACTGTAGCTCTGTCAGTTTCTTACTTTCTTAGGGATTGGGAGAATGAAGCATAAAAAATGCTGCGGACACATGCTAAATTGTATGGATTCGGATATAGACGTGTTTCGGAATCGTCAGATGTATATGAGCTCCACATCTACCTTGGATGATCCACATGCATCAGACGATTTAGAACACAGAATCACAGATTGTGCATTTTGATATTTGTCCATAGCATTGCTTAGAACGTATTCTAACAGTAGTACTAACCAAACCAAATCAAATTAAACCGAGCATTATGTCCCAATCAATTGGTATCAGCTATATAAATCCCGTTCTTCCATTGAGCTTTATGTGAGCAGCTACTTGTTCACTTAGATTTAGTAAAGCTCAAATTCTTTCGTGTCACGACATTCAAGGTCAGTTTAGGTATTCTTATTCCCCTGGCCCTCTTATCCGCTACTAGTTTCATTTCCTGCACTTCTTGTTTAGTTGTAGATAAGCTAGTGTGGTGGAATTGATTAGAACTGAATTCCAATATATATTTTTTGTACTGAATGAGCAAAGCTAGTATCAAGTAAGGTTAGTGAATGTCAAACGATTTTTTTACTTATTTTTATTTTGCTTGGTATGTATTTCTAAGCACCAAGTAAATAAGCAATGTGGATCAAAAGGGTCCTGTTATAGAGTTGGACTCCTCCTTTAAAATTCCTTCCTTTTATTCTCCTTGGGAATTCAATTGTGGGTCTACCCCTATAAGCGAAACTTTGATTTTCTTTGAGTTTATTGAGTATAATATTATTCGTCAGAAGAAAGAAGAAAAATAAGAAGACATGTGAACCACCTACTCCCTCTCTCTCCCTCACACACCACATTCAGACTCACAGAAGAAATACCATGTCTATTACAAGGAAAGCAAAATCAAAGCATTGCATTTTCGTTCCGATTATTAAACCATACCACATATTATGATCACTGGTCTAATCAATCTAAGCCTGAGCACAGCTGCATTTGCACTCGGACATGCATTTCTTGCAATCCGAAAGCCTCGGGTACCCGCTGTTGCAGTCGCACTTCTTCACACACTTGGCCCGTGCCGAGCCGCCCCACAAGCACCGCGACATACACCGCAGAATCGGCACGCACGGTGGGCAGTCGTACTTGAACCGGTCCAGTATGCAGTTCCTGCACTGGCTGCCGTCCGATGCGCAGCCCAGCGCTGGCGAGCTCATGATCCACACCGTGATCAGCAGCAGAATAGAGAAGGCTGTTGTGGTACTGGAGTGCTTCATTTTCTCCACCATCTTTATCACAGGGAAAGCAAGGGTCTTTTTGCAAATGGCAATAATACTCATATTCTCTTTAGCTTTTATATGCAGAGAGGGGATGGCAGCGTCAATTGTGAGATCCACCAGAACTGAGAGGAAAAATATAGGGTTGTGGCTTGTGAGATCAATCAGCCACCGTCTGATGAAAGTTTTGATGGTCCAGGGGGATGTGAGAAATAACTATAGCCAATTAATTAGTAACTGTTTCATTTGCTCACTGTTTGTTCACAGTTGGCCTATGTCTTGGATTGCGCACTGTTTTATCTCATCCTTTGTATTCATTCACACATACTTATTAGGCATGCAGCATTCGAACACCCAACAGGCTTTTGACAAAATGCCGACACCTCTCGGGCTCTCCAATGAAGAAAGGATGGGAGTGATCAAAACCCCCTTGGAACTGAGACTAGATCCCCTGTCCGAGTCAAATTCGGACAGGCGCCTGTCTCAGTCCTCCGAGCCGTTGATCTCGCAAATCAACGGTTGAGATGTGCCGAATACTTTTTGCTCCAAAACGACATCGTTTTGGCTCGGCACATCTCAACCGTTGATTTGTGAGATCAACGGCTTGGAGAACTGGGACAGGCACCTGTCCGAATTTCACTTGGACAGGGGATCCTCGGTGCTTGGAGCTACACACATCGAGTGCGTGGAGCCCACACACTTGTAAGTGTGTACTTAAGTATATAAATGAGTGTGGTTGTAGTATTGCTCTTGTAAATATGTACTACAAGTTTATGCACCCGAAATTGAATTTACATACATTTGTAAATATAGCTAGTCATTCCATTTCATAATTTTCCCTTCGGGGCAGAACATATTTTTCTTGGATTATATCAGCTATGACCTCATTCTGTGAATTAGAATTGAAAGTAACAACATAAGAACTGCAACATCACAAATACCACAACCAAACATCCAACTTACCAGCATTTTATTTCATCAAAACATAAAGTGGAGTACCACACCGAACTCATTTTTCAAGCTAGGGATGAAAATATAACCGATGAATCCGAACCGACCGAAAAAACCGACGTGAATTTTTGGTTTCCGGTTGGTCTAGACCGGAGCCCGGTTGTTTTCGGTACTTTGCCTTGGTTACTCTCTTTTGCAGTTTTTTTTTCTGATTATGGCTACCTGGAGCCTGGACATGATTTCTTTTTCAAGGATTAGTTTGTGGATTTTTTTGTCATTAGGGTGATCTTCATAATTTGCCTTACCGTGTTGGGCCTTAGATTTTGAAAAACAGGTGGAATGTGGGTGGAAAAACTTGATTCATTCTTGATTGGTGTTTTATATAAAAAGAATTCTTAAATTGATGGGTTTGGCCCACAATCAAATTTTTTAGTTTGGCCCAACTACGCGCATTTTTAGTTTGGCACGCATTCAGTGTGGCCCACTTCCTGTACCGGTTCCTTCTTAAAATTGGTCGGGATCAGTACCAGAAAATTTGGCCAGAACTGAATCGGCACTAGAAGATTGAGCAACTTCCTGGCCGGTCCTGTCTGGGTGAATAATAGCCCACTATGTCCTGCCCAAATAGCCCATAGTCCAGTAGGTCCTCTTCATTACTTTGTTGACAAAAATACCCCTCGCAAAAAAGATGCGATTTGAGAGAGACGATCCAGCCACCACCACACGACCACCACCACGACGTCGCCACCACAGTCGCCGCCACCACCACTTAGCCACCACCACCACTTCGCCGCCACCACCACAACGCCGCCGCCGCCACCACCATGCCGCCACCGCCGTCGCCGCCACCACCACCACCACCACTTCCGCCACCACCACCACAACACCGCCACCACCACCACCACAACCACAACGCCGCCACCACCACCACCGCCACCACCACCATGCCACCACCGCCGTTGCCACCACCACCACTCCACCACCACCACCACCCCGCCACCACCACCACCACCACAACACCGCCACCACCACCACCACAACACCACCACCACCACCACCACCATGCCACCGCCGTCGTCGCCGCCACCACCACCACAACAACACCGCCGCCACCACCACCACAACAACACCACCACCACCGCCACCACCACAACACCGCCACCACCACAACACCGCCACCACCACCACCACCACAATACCATCACCATCGCCACCACCACCACCACCGCAACACCACCACCACCACCACCACCATTACGTCACCACCACCACCACCATGCCGCCGTCGCCGCCACCACCACGTCGCCGCCACCACCACCATGCCACCATCACCACCACGCCACCATCACCACCACAACGCCGCCACCACCACCACAACGCCGCCGCCACCACCACCACCACCATACTACCACCGCCACCACTCCAGCACCACAATTAACAGTGTTAATACCCGGATTAACAGTGTTAATCCATCACGATTAACAGTGTTAATCTTCGTCTAAATTCACATCCCAATTAACAGTGTTAATACCCGGATTAACACTGTTAATCCATCACCACCACTCCCCCATCACCACCACCGTCACCACAATTAACAGTGTTAATTTTGGTCTAAATTAACAGTGTTAATTAACAGTCGGCCCATACAACCTCATACACCACCACCACGTTGCCGCCACCACAATGACCACCATCACGCCGCTACCACAATCACCACTCCACCATCACCAACACCACCACCACCTCCGCCGCCACCATAACCACGCCGCCGTCACCACCATCACCACCACCACAATTAACAGTATTAAATTTTGTCTAAATTAACAGTGTTAATTTTCATATAAATTTACACAACAATTAACAGTGTTAATTAACAGTCGGCCCATACAACCTCCTACACCACCACCACCGCAACCACAATGACCACCACCACGCCGCTACCACAACCACCACCACTCTACCATCACCAACACCGTCACCACCACATCACCACAACCACGCCGCCGTCACCACCACCACTGCCACCACCAAAATTAACAGTGTTAATTAACAGTCGGCCTATACAACCTCTCACACCACCACCACGTAGCCGCCACTACCACCGCCACCGCCACCACAATAACCACCACCACGCCGCTACCACAACCATCACCACCACCACCACCACTCCACCATCTCCAACACCGTCACCACCACCACCGCCACCACAACCACGCCGCCGTCATTTTGTAAAACTCACCAATAGCAATATTATTGTTAAAAAGAGAACAAATTTACAACTTAAATACAAAGTCAACAGAAAAAACAAAATAGATATATTAAAGAGAATGGTTGTATACTAATGTGGTGTGCTATTCTCCACACTAGATAATCTCTAAAAAGTAGATTTGGGAATACAGCTATTGTACACTATCTCCCAAGCACCATTACTGAAGAAATCCCAAGAAGAAAACGCACAACCATACAGATAAGTTTGAACTTTGAAGACGTGTGGAGGACAGGAGGAGAAGACCAATTCAAAGCATGAGATTGATCAGTTCTTTGAGATAATCATCGAAATGCTTCAGCCTCCAAGACCAAATGGTCCAGATCTACCCGTTCTCTCTATTTTCCTTCAATTTCTTCATTTTTTTCACTTGTATTGGATGAGATGGCGGCGAGATGCAGGCGAGGCAGACGGTGGAGTCGGGGTTGGGAGGCGACGGACGGCGGAGTCGGGGGAGAGGGCGTCGCCGTGGGAGGCGGAGAGGAGGGAGATGAGGCGGAGGCAGCGTGAGCTCCGATCAGAGGCCTCTTGGCCAGTAGTTAGGCGGTGGTGGCGGGCGCCGCGCAGTGGGGGCTGGTGGCGGTGCATTTGGGTGGTCGGAGGGTTAGGAACCGGAGATGATGAGGTCAGACTGGGAAGTCGGTGTGGCCTTGAGTCTTTGACGCAGCCCTTGGAGCTTGCGTCACATATGCGGAGGGTAAATAAGTAAAATCATAGTCAAGGGACTTGGAGGGAATTGCACTTTTGGGGAACAGGACCTTGCGGGCCAACAAGCCCAAAATTAGGAGCGGCTTGTCATTTACTCTAGAAGGATTTAAGAAAAAAATTAAGGAATCTAAGTTAAACATTTTATGGAAGTAAATTGGTTTTGTGAAGACTCAAACTTTGAATCTATATTATTTTCCAAGGAGATTAGGAAATGACTTACTATTAAAATGTACGTTTTTTTTTTTTTGGAAATGGTTATAATTTTGCAAAGATTAGTAAAACCCCCCAAAATGGATGGGTTACATTAAAGTATTTACTAGAGTATAGTTTTACCACAATAGTTTGATGGTTTACTTATTGAGCCCATAGATTGTCAAATTTTACATTTCTCCTACAGTTTCCTAAATTATATATTGCCCTCCCCATAGTTACTTTGAAAAAGTGACACATTGAGCCTAGTAGTTTTAGTACAGTTTTTCAAAACAACAATTCTACAACCACAAACACACTTACCCACATGCACACACAAACACACAAACACTTACACACACTTACAAAGGAAGTGGGCCACACTGAATGCGTGCAGTGTGTATGAGGCCCACTTCCTTTGTGAATGTGTGTAAGTGTTTGTGTGTAAAATTATTGTTTCCAAAATAGATTGACGATTTACACATTGAGCCCATAGATTGTCAAATTTTACATTTCCCCTATAGTTTCCTAAATTATAAATTGCCCTCCCCACAGTTTGGAGAAGTGACACATTGACCCTAGTAGTTTTCAAATGAATGATGACTTATGATTGCCTATGGACTGTCGAATGAACTTTGTTACTACATGAAACTTAGAATGGACAGTATGGGCACTAAGTGGCGTATGTTGTTGGTTTAACCTAATAGACGTTAATAAGACATGGGACTCAGTATGGTTTAGAGCAACATAAATGGACCCCCGAGGAGAGGGGCAGTTGAAAGGACTCTAACAAAAAGATTGATGAAACTCTGAATATGACACGACATGATTATCTTTGACGGGCGGGGTCTTCACTTACCTCTTGCTATAGTAGTAGGTGAATCCACTAAGTACATGACTTAGATGCATTCACTTAGGACCCTGGTGCAGGACATGCAACCAAGAGAGGAATTATATCATGCAATGGTCATCGTTGGAGTTAAAGGGATGAATAGATAAGAGAATCCTAGAAATCACATTTTATAACAACTATTAAAGAAATCAGGATTATGACAGATGTTCCTTGTTGTTTATGAATTGCCTTGTATAATTCTGTATAATGTAAGGGTCAGTGGGATATGAGTTATCTACTGAATGTAAATCACTCAATGTGCTACTTTTTTGCCCTTGGTGTTTCATACTAGGTATCGAGGAAGGAGAACAAGTATAGTATTAACATGAGGAGAGAGTGGAAGCTGAACAGGAGTATTCAGAGACTTGGATCTCGTACCCTTGGAGAGCTCTGATCTTTCTCTTTAAATTTCAGTTGTAATTGTAATTTGAACTTTAAACATAAGCAGGAGTATTTTGAATTTGGGTACACATTAAAAATTGACTATGCTTTATATTATTGGGACTACTTAATGATTGTTTTAATTAACCTAATCATTTTAGAAATTAGTTAAATAATGCCACCGAGAATTGGAGTGTTACATCAATAGTCAAGTTGTTTTAACAAAATGCTATTTTATAGTTGATGTATGTGAGAAAAATAACTTGCCTATAAATCAGTGAAAACACAGGCTTTAGTCAATTTAGACTCACTCTAGCTTATGAATTTTCTGATCGTTTTATAAAAAAAGTGCTAATTAATTAGGTTCTTCTTAATTTACACTAAAACGTAAAATAATTGTACTCCAAAAATCGAACCTAACTTCCATGTACACCAACCGATGAATAAGAAGAAAAAACAAGATAAGAGTACAAATGCGACTCAAGGAAAAGTCCCCCAAAACAAAACAAAAAACAAAAACAAAAAAAAAAGCCCATAAAAAACCTAATTTCCATTTGTAGCCAAGCCCAGGACCAACATTGGAATTTGGTGACACCATGATTACCTTTAAATTAATCTAATCCTCTATTGATCGACTTCCGGTATACTCTGTAGACTCGGCCTCCACGACCGTTGATGCTGGATCTCGAACCGATCACTACGGTCCACCAACGAAGACAACACTTGTTCCACAGGCATACTCTGCACCTGATCAACATTTCCTAGTAATTCCCTCAGCTGCTGCTTTGTAATCTTGATCTTCACCTCTCTACCACATGGCTCGGATGATGAAGATGCAGACGTTGATGAGTTTTCACCCAATAGTCTTTGTTTTGCCCTGTTAGGAAATCCCTTTGATCCTTCTGTAGACTCCCAATCATCGTCATTTGCCCACACCATCGATGCTTTATTACGTCCAGCACAATTTCCCATGAGGAACTGATTATACGAGCTAATTGATCTGAGATATACTTGAAGAGGCTTATATTGCTGCATATATAAATTAAAGGAAGGGAGAGAGAGAGAGAGAGAGAGAGAGAGAGAGGTGTATACGGAGGTGTGTATATATAGAGAGAGCCTGATCGAGGGAAGAAAATTAATCAAGAAAGGGAGGAAATGACGAGATCTGCGTTTTTACTTGGCAAATGGGAGGAAGGACATTGGTCAGGTGCGTTAGTTGACCATTTTACTGAGGACGTGGGGCATGCAGCTTCAGCTGGTTTGAAGCTAGGCTAGGCTACATAACTAGCTCTATCGGCTTGGCTTCTAATTTCTCTCATCTGGAATTCTTTACTACCGAATTTCTGAGCTTTTTTTTTTTCTCTTCTTCTTCCAGATTAAGGACAGTTTAAGAGTTTGATCTAGCTCTAAATTAGTTTATGTTCATTACGTGTCATTGTAATTAAGGGCATCAATTGTTTTTTTTGTCATAGAAGCTATATTGGCCGACTCGAGGAGCCTGTGGTGAGGTCACCACAAGATTGTAGTCCTCTCAAAACGGCACCATTTCAATTAATGAGGCACACCCAACGATACTCTGCAAAGTAGGGGAAAAAATTCCCAAATAGCGACGTAAAACAAATACAAACTCTAATTAGATCGATTCACTCTTTCTGTGCATCAATGGCTTCCCAGTCGCCGACAACCACTTTCTCACAAGAATGTATGATTGTAAAGTGGTGTAAAGTATCACGTAATGATACACCCGAATTATTGTAGGATTAATTTCGCTCGTTTTATGGAGCTGGTGAGACAACGCCGCCGACTGTGTAAAGAAAAAATACGCATGGCTATAGGAGTAGGTAGATAGAGTAATATTTTTGCAGTGTGAAAGCCTTTTAGAGATGGAATCTAATGGGTGTTGAATAATACTACTGAAACTTAAAAACGGAATCATTCAAGTACTGCTTCTGATTTTCTTGGGCTGGACACATAAGTGTAGGATTAGTCAAATCGTACGTACGGACTGGAAGGTTCTTATTCTGGCCATGTGTCATTCTAATGGCATTACACGTTTTGGCGCTGGCCGGACACAGTTGTTTGGTTTTTTTTTATTTATAAAACGGTGAACATAAGGCTAACTCAATTAATAAGGTGTTTTACCTTCTGGATTCGATTTCACGGTGGGTGTTCTTTTCCCCACAGATCAGGTTAGTGTCGGTTTGTTTGTTTTTTTTGGGCAACAGGTAGTTAACGAGACACTTATGTCTATATCAACTACTCCTTCCATCCCAATTATCGCTTGTTGTCTTAGAAATATTGTCCCAATTGAAAAGTAATGGCCAAAGAGTGGCGATTTTACTATTTTACCCTCATTGTTTGGAATAAAGTATATGTAAAGATGATGGTTTTAAGGGCAAAAAAGAGAGAAGGAAATATTACAAGTGCAATAATGATATTCCCATAATAAGTTGGAATCTTCAAAAGGGCCGGCCTAATAAATTGGGACGAAGGGAGTACATTTGTTTTTTTTTTTAATTACTATTTATGAACGACAAAAGAAAATTTTATTAACATAATTCGTAAAAAAGACTACAAAAGTAAATGAAATATGCAACAATGAGCACTGCAAGAAAAAACACAATTCCCGACTAACGATTTAGCCGGCAAAAGGCTTTCCCGACTAAAAAAATTAGTCGCCAAGTTTGTCGATGAAAGAGGGTCGGCAAAGGTTTTCGCCGACTAAAACAAGTTTAGTCGGCTACCTTTACCGACTAACATATCCCAACCCAATACTTAGTCACCATTTGTATTTAGTCGGTAAAGATTTGGACTATTTGCCGACTAATTGTTTAGTCGGGGAATGTGTATACCTATTTCCCGACTAATTATTTAGTCGGGGAATGTGCTAACTATTTGCTGACTAAATGGTTAGTTGGGGAATGTGTTCACTATTTGCCGACTAAATGTTTAGTCGGAGAATGTGTGTACCTATTTGTCGACTAAATGTTTAGTCGGGGAATATGTGTACAATTCAACAAATGAGTATCCTAATGGAGACCATTTAGGTAGTTGGGCAATGTACCCATTGTCCGTACCAATTAGCCAAAATCCCATAATTTTCTACAAATTTTTTCTCGATTCATTCCCTGTAAATTTGAGCGGCCTTGTAAATTTTATTTTTTCTCCATTTTCATTACATCCACAAAATAACGTATTTAATAAAAAATAAAATTCCAAGAAATAAATCCAAACTTCCATCAATAGATGTGTCCATCAAATACTTAGAAAACAACTTGTATCCAAATTTCTAAAACGCAAAATAACAACACGTCCAACCACGAGGGGGAAATAAAAAAAAATCCAAGCTCAATAACAAAATGTATCAAAAACCCTAGATTGCAAAATACTAAAAAGTTCAACCTCGACAAATGGATAACTTAAAAACATTTGCACGTCCACAACCAAAATCCAACTTTGATCTTCATAGTCAATAACCAAAAGTAGAACTGCGGGATACTCCATTAAGCGTTGATCTGTAAAAGAAGAAAAGAAAAGAACAATCCACCATTAGTATTTATGAACTAGTGTATCCCATTGCTCAAAGCATGAACATAGGTAGATACTAACTAATTACAAGCCAAAACGAAAAATTATCTTGACATTTTGTGCCTCTTAATGCATAAAAAGCTAATTGAGTGGACTCAATTATGGGCATGGAATCAATTAAGAAAGAAACAACTCTAACATTAGAGCCACGTAATCTACAACATTGGTTTAGCTTACAACATGGATAATGCACCTAGAAAACAGCTCTATTAGAATTTCTTTAATTGGATCAGAAAGAACTAAATTTATGGGCAAAAAAGAAAGTTGAACTTCTAATTTCCAACCTATGAGAGCGGTAGGGGTTGAGAATATACATGGGACACGCACAAACACATATCAGGTAAGAAAAAAATGCAACTCTCAGGAGACCGACTGGTGTATTGGTCATTGCCTAAGGTTAAGAAACTGTCACGACCCTATCCTAAAATTTGTTAAAATGATAGGATTATCGTGACCGGCCAGTGGATCTAACTTCCACCCGAGGCCACATTGTCCAAGAGATAAAAGATTGTAAAATTTTGAAAGTGCGAAAGCATAATTGACATAAAAATATCGTCAGAGCCTTAAAGATTTAAAAACTTTACAACGTAATGTGACCTTACACTAAACAGGGAGTAGTCAATTCCCAACTTTGAAGTTCTTAAAATGTTGACTAAATACTTGTTTTACATGTCCCTAGGCAAGAGCGTTCCATTTTATACCTTCATTCAGCTATACCCATAACATCTTACATAAACTGCTTCTTAGTGTCCTTCTAAAAACTTTAATTCGAAGGTCCAATATATGAGTCTTTACCCTTGTCATTTCTGCTAGTGCCTATGGTAGGTCATTAGAACAAACTTTTATGAATTTGCAAATGACGGGTATCTTACCTGATTCTAAGGTGATTGTTACACTAGACAGATAATCATTGATAGCATTGGTTAGCGATCGTCGATGGGTCACAGAATGAGTAACAGGGCGACATTACCTCTAGGTCCAGAAAATAGAAAGTAATTCCCACCAAGTTTCCTCTAATTAACGAAACACTAAAACCCTATGAAAGTGCCTAAAACCCCCAATACTGAAAGTGCTTAACTCTTAGGGCACCCTATGAAAGTGCCTAAACCTCATGGTATCCTATAAAAGTGCCTAAAACTCTAGGGTACCCAATAAAAGTGCCTAAATCGCTAAAACCCTATAATAGGAAAGTGCACCCTAAAACTCCTATGAAAGTGCCTAAACCTAAACCCTATGGCTCTATGAAATCACCTAAACCTAAACTCTAGGGTACCTTAAACCCTAGGGTATCCTAAAATCTAAAATCTTAAGGTACCCTAAAACTCTAGGGTACCCTAAAATCCTAAAATCCTAGGGTACCCTAAGATTTTAGGGTACCCAAGGGTACTAGGGTACCCATTAGGGTACCATAAAACCCTAGCATACCCTAAAACCCTAGGGTGACATTTCTATTAATGGTAAATGTATTTTTGTAAAAGTGGACTTAGTGGTAATTAAGTATTTCACCTCTCCTTAATGGGAATTAAGTGTCACTTTTCTATACTTAGAGGTAATTTTCTCTTTTTTTTTTTTTAAAAACACAATCCACTGTGGCAAAAGGTATAGCACAGTTGTACTTAGTAATCGGTATTACATTAAAAATAGTGCATCTCCATTGGTATCACGTCATCCAACAACCATTTTTCAATGTATTATATTTATTGATTGTTTAAATTCGTAAAAAATGGTTTTTACTGACTAAACTTACTATTAGTCGGCTAAAATCAATAAATACTGACCATAATAATTAGTCGGGAAAATGTATGTTATTTAATAATTTTTTAAATTGGTTAAAAAATTAATTTGCCCCGACTAAAGATACTTTTAGTCGGCAAAGACGTAATATTAGCGACTAAAATATGTTTAGTCAAGAATAACTAAAACTTCTACCGACTACTTTATATTTAGTCGGTAATTGGTTAATATTTGGCGACCAAAATTTTTTTAGTCAGCAATTTTAATCGGGAATTGTGTAATTTGTTGTAGTGTAAGATTGCCCCTTATCTCCTTGATGTCCAAAATTGGTTATATTGAAACTCTAGTGCCACTGCTGATTTTTTTCTAGGATTAAGCGATTTAGGGCTTAGAAAAAGGGGATTTTAGATTAGAAAAAGGGGATTTTAGATTAAACAATACGGTTTACTGAGAAGGACATGTATGTAGGCGTGCACATGTGTGTAGATATGAGATTAAGAGAGAGGGAGGGAGGGGAACAAACCTGGTGGGGAGAGGCAGAGTTGTCCACACCAAATTCCAATAGTTGGAACACACACACATCAATCGTTGGAACACACAGAGAGGAAGAGAGATAATGTCACGCCCTCGATTTTAAACATAAATATACATATCATTTCGATATAAGATCCTCGCATAAAATAGATAATACCCAAAATGAGTTTCCCACCTGCTTAATTACAAACGAATTTCCAAAGTCTACATCAATTACATGTTTGGCACCACGGCCCAAATTAAGCTAACTACAAGTACAAAGGAGTTTTGAATATTACAAACTTTAGTCAAAAGATCAAACGAATTAAATTAGTTATAATACCATCTCTATCAAAAAGAAAATAGACTAATACAAAGATGGTTGAGTAACTAGATCTTGTTAGCTTCCAAAAATCCTCGTTCCAAATACACCATGTCACACAACCTATTGCCCTGCGTTCGAACCTGAAAAGAAGGATTTTGTTGAGCTACACTAGCCAAGTAGGAAATTCTCTACAAAATCTACATGCAATGAGACGATAAACATGGATACGGCGAATCAATTTAGGTAACAAATTCAAACGATGCACATCAACACCCTTGGCAAGTATCATAGAAATACACACATATAACCACACACACACTCACACCTCCTCCAACCAATTTCCACCCCTTGCGATTTAGTGTTACCACCCCTTGCGTCACAATATACTCCACCCCTTGCGATTTTGTGTTACCACCCCTTGCGTCACAATAAACTCCATTTTTCACTTCATACCGACAATCACACTATCGTCACAATCAACACCATAATCTCATTCTACACACATCGACACAATCTACCACATCTCAAATGGCCAAAGGACCATAGCATTCAAGACTACAAATTCCATATTCGAGAAATACACGATCCACAAGTCACAAAGCATTCCATTCGACCATTTACGACAAATAAACACTCGTATTCATGCATAATCACCACAAGACATGTAAAAGAAGAGAGAAATCCCTACCAAGATGGGTTTTGAGCAAAACCCTAAGTCTAACAAGTGGATTGAACTTGAATCCTCCAAAAAACAAGCCTCACCCGAGCTTGGATGCAAGATCTAGAGTAAATAAAGTCCAAAAACATGAATAATGAGCAAAGATCAACCAATAATCGAGAGGAGAGAGAGAAAAAACGTGGGTAGGCCTCCAAGTGTGAGGACAAGAACATAAAACTCACCCTTGGGTCACCAAATGCAAGAATCTTGTGAATTTGAGGAAGAAAACCTTTGAATCTTGGAGATTCGAGCTTGAAATCGAGAGTTTTGGGTGAGAATGGAGTGGGGTGGGTGAGAGAAGGTTTTGAGATCTGGTTTCGTGGCCTTTGGGTGTGAGAAATGACATAAAGGGGTATTTATAGTGTCCCAAAAAGCGTGCTGAAAAAAGTGCAGAAAACACAACATGAACCGGTACGGGGAAAAAGCTGTACCGGTACATGAACCTTCAAAATGCCAAAACACAACTTCTGGACAGCATGAACCGGTACGGGGAAAAAGCTGTACCGGTTCAAGTTGGGCAGAAAATAAATTTTTTGCAACGGTCACCGAATCAAACCCCACTTGCTACCAACATTACCAAACATCATTACAACCTCAAACTAACATTTTACCATCCTCCGAGAGTCCAATACACACCAAAATACGTATCTCCGTACACCCCACAACATATGAGCGACTTTACTAACAATACAACTACTTTACGAAATAAATGATTTCCGAAATTTAATAAATTCACAAGTCTTCACATTCTATCCTCCTTAAAGAAATTTCGTCCCAAAATTTCCAATTCAAGTCAAACATATTCATGCATCAAGTAATCATGCTTATACCGCAACACATGTCATGAAACAATCAAATTAACATTCACAAAATCGGGATTCGAAACTTACATTGATTCAACTTGAAAATAGATGTGGATACTTCTCTCTAACCTCGTCCTCCCTTTCCCACGTCGACTCTTCCTTTCCGAGGTGACTCCAAAGAACTCGCACTAACGGAATGGTCTTTCCCCTCAACACTTGGTCACACGAATCTAGGATACGTATCGGCTCCTCCCCATAGGACGCATCGGCCTCCAACTCTAATTCGGACCACTCTAAGACATGCGACGGATCAGGCTCGTACTTTCGTAACATCGATACGTGAAATACGTCATGAACTCCCGATAACCTCGGTGGTAAGGCCAATCGATACGCGACTTCCCCAATC
Source organism: Rhododendron molle (assembly GCA_025413875.1). Taxonomy (NCBI): domain Eukaryota; kingdom Viridiplantae; phylum Streptophyta; class Magnoliopsida; order Ericales; family Ericaceae; genus Rhododendron; species Rhododendron molle. The sequence goes on along the minus strand of CM046400.1, from coordinate 26,415,766 downwards.
TTCTCGATAATGTCAAACGGTCCAATGAAACGTGGTGAAAGCTTCCCCTTTTGACCAAAACGAGACAATCCCCGATGCGGTGACACCTTAAGGAAGACATGGTCCCCCACTTCAAATGATAACGGTCGGCGACGACGATCGGCATAACTCTTTTGCCTACTTTGCGCGGTTAACAATCGTTGATGAATCACTTTGACTTGCTCGGTGGTTCTCCTTTGCGTTTCAAGAAGACGTTGGCGAATCATTCTCATGCTCTCGGAGGTTTCTTTGATCAAATCCGGCCCTACTAACGTAGCCTCGCCCAACTCGGTCCAACAAACAGGTGATCGATACGGTCTCCCATACAAAACTTCATACGGTGCCATTTCGATACTAGATTGGTAACTATTGTTGTACGCAAATTCGACCAACGGTAGGTGATCCTCCCAATTCCCCCGGAAATCCATAACGTAAGCCCGAAGCATATCTTCTAAAATTTGGATCGTTCTCTCGGATTGCCCGTCCGTTTGAGGATGATACGCCGTGCTAAATAATAAGTTGGTACCAAGAGCAGCCTGCAAACTTTGCCAAAAACGCGCGGTAAATCTCGGATCTCGATCGGACACGATAGAAACAGGAATCCCATGAAGACGGATAATTTCACGGATATATAAACGACTAAGCGTATCAATCGAATCTGAAATCTGAATAGGTAAGAAATGCGCTGACTTGGTCAATCGATCAACTATCACCCAAATGGCATCATGCCCCCTCGGCGATCTTGGTAACCCGGTAACGAAATCCATAGTCACGTTCTCCACTTCCACTCGGCCACTGGTAATGGTTGTAACTCCCCCGCAGGTCGTTGATGCTCGGTTTTGACTTGTTGACACGTAAGACATTTGGATACAAAAACGACAACGTCTCTCTTCATTCCCGGCCACCAAAACTGTCTACGCAAGTCATGATAGATTTTCGTTCCTCCCGGATGCACGACTAACGGTGAATGGTGAAATTCCCTCAAAATTTCCTCCCGACACGAAATGGGTACAAACAATTTTCCTTGGTATCGCAAGCCTTGATCAGTATGAATCATCCACCCCTCTCGAGCATTTCCGCTAAGGAACTTAGAGCGAAATTCTCCCGCTTCTTCATCTTGCTGTTGGGCCTCAACTACTCGAGTCGACAATGTTGATTGAATGGTTAGGTTGCATAAAGTGACTCCCTCTCGAACTTCCTCGAAATGCAATGCGTACGAACCCAAGTCATTCATCGTTTTCCACTCGTGGATAGCTAAACTCGCGAGGTGCGTCGATTTTCTACTCAAAGCGTCCGCTACAACGTTCGCCTTTCCCGGGTGGTATTGCAACTCAAAATCGTAGTCTTCTAGGTGTTCCATCCAACGGCGTTGACGTAGATTAAGTTCTTTTTGAGAAAATAGGTACTTAAGACTCTTATGATCGGAAAATACTTCGAATCTCTCACCGTATAAATAATGACGCCAACTCTTCAAAGCAAAAACAACGGCCGCAAGCTCTAAGTCATGGGTAGGGTAATTCCGCTCGTGAGTTTTTAGTTGCCGTGATCCATACGCCACTACTCGTCCCAATTGCATCAACACGCACCCTAACCCCTCTTTCGAAGCATCACAATATACCGAATAGCCGACTCCCCGCTCGGGCACGACCAAAACCGGCGCGGTTGTCAACCTTTTCTTCAATTCCTCAAAAGCCTTCTCACACGCATCATTCCAAACAAAACGGGTTCCTTTACCGGGTTAATTTAGTCATTGGAGCTGCTAAACGAGAGAAGTCAAGGACAAAACGACGGTAGTATCCAGCCAAGCCCAAGAAACTACGAATCTCGAATACACTCTTCGGTCGTTGCCAATTCATTATGGACTCTATCTTCCCCGGATCAACGGACACCCCATCCTTCGATACAACGTGACCCAAAAACTTGACTTCAGACAACCAAAATTCACACTTACTCAATTTGGCATACAAGCGGTGCTCTCTCAAGAGTTCGAGTACGATAGAAAGGTGAGTTTGGTGCTCCTCCTCCGAAGGTGAGTAGATAAGGATATCGTCCACAAAGACGACCACAAAGCGATCAAGATAGGCACGAAAGATACGGTTCCTTAGATCCATGAAAGTTGCCGGTGCGTTCGTCAATCCAAAAGGCATAACAATAAACTCGTAGTGGCCATAACGAGTACGAAAAGCGGTTTTAGGAATGTCTTCCCTCCGAACTCTCAACTGGTGGTAACCGGACCTCAAGTCGATCTTAGAAAAACACGTTGCACCTCGAAGTTGGTCAAATAAATCGTCGATTCTAGGCATAGGGTACTTATTCTTAATGGTGACACGATTCAACTTACGATAATCGATACACAAGCGGAGCGACCCATCTTTCTTCTGAGCAAACAAGGCCGGTGCTCCCCACGGTGACGTACTCGGACGGATAAACCCCAAACCCTCCAATTCTTGCAATTGCGTCTTCAATTCTCTCAACTCGGCGGGCGCGAAACGATAAGGAGGTACGGAAATGGGGGCGGTACCGGGAAGTAAATCGATAGTGAATTCGATTTCTCTCTCGGGTGGTAAACCGGGTAACTCTTGTGGGAACACGTCCGAAAAATCACAAACGACAAGGGGCAACTCCCCACGTGCGGACACATCCTCATCTAAGGCCAAACTTGCTAACAAGGCATACATCGACTCTTGCTCCCGAGACCCACACAAACACGGCTCTAACGGTTCTCGACGCTCCCCAAAGAACTCAAAACAAGGACCCTCAGGCGGACAGATACGGACCCGATGCTTGAAACAATCAATGGTTGCGTGAAACGTAGACAACCAATCCATTCCCAATATGAGATCGAAACTCAACATATTCAGCACAATGAAGTCAAAGGTAAAATGACGATCTCGAATGATAAGTTCACAATCCCGGCATATACGATCTAACGACGACCTACCTCCTATAGGTGTCTCAACGAACAACGGAGGACTAATTTTCTCAATTTCCAATTCCAATGCACAAGCAAAAGATGCAGCAATGAAAGAATGCGATGCTCCAGAATCAAATAACACTCTAACAAAAGAGTTAAACAATAGAAATGTACCCCTCACAACCGAAGTCTCTGGGGTCTGAGAAGTAATAGGAGGTGGTGGCGGAATAGCAGAAGTGATAGCAAAGGCTCTACCTTGAGTCATCTGACCCTGAACATGTCCACCTCGCTGACCAGAACCTTGAGTAGGTGTCGAAGAACTCGCTCCTCTCTCAACCTGAGATCCCTGAGCTGATGTGGTCTGGCGGAAGTGAGACTGCTGCTGCCTCTGAGTACCCCGGAATGATTGCCGACCAGAATTTTGACCACCCCTCGGTTGCTGTACCGAACCAGACTCACTTCGAGTCCCTTCCCCAAGCGGACAATTCCGAGCAAAGTGACCGGCCTTCCCACAAGTAAAGCACGTGCCCAAAAGCCGCGGACACTGAGCCCGAATGTGTCCCGCTTGACCACACTTGTGACACACAACCAGAGGCCTATTAGAAACCCCCTGTAGACACCTCCCAGACGGGGCATCACCATACAGTTGTATCATTGATGAGCACCCAATATTGTAGATATTTGGTGCGACTAGTCCCGTTGTATGTCATTTTATCTTGCGTTTATTTAGCTTTTATAGTGATTTTGCGCGTAAGGTTATCTGTTGAGCGTTTCAGGTAATACGCGAATAAGAGAGTTTGTTTTGGTGTTTTGAACAACCCTTGAAGGCAAGCGAGTAGGCGGGACCTTGAAGAATTCAGCCGTCGGGGTTTAAAGATGAAGAACCGTAGTGGCCGAAGCGTGCCATGGGCCGTCGGGTGTCAAAACAAAGCCCAAGAGTTGGAATGCCAGGAAGCGGAACCGTATTACGTTTTTCTGAGTATTGATACGGCTTCAAAGCGAAGCGAATCAAGCCAGTATCGATCTGATTTTTAAGCGTATTGATACGTTTGGTCTACGGGGAACTTTGGAATGCAGCCAAAACAGAACCGTATCAATACGGTTTTCGGAGTATCGATACGGATGACTCACCGACTTACTTTTTGCCAGATTTTAACTTTCCAAAAGTGACAATTTTCCACTTTTTGGATATTTTCTGATATTTTGAAGGAGAGAGGGAGCCTTTTTGTATAAATACCTATCCCTCTCTCTCTCTCCTTGGCTAGCTAGCTCATTACTAACTTAGTTGTTTTCTCCATTAATGGTGTTTGAAGCTTTCCAAATTTAATTTCCATAGAACTCAAGTAAGTACTTGTCGTTTGTAAATTTCTCGTTCTTTAACGTTGTAGCCGTGGTTAAGCTCTTTTATAAAATCAAGTTTATTTTCGATTCCATTGGTTTAAAGTTATGCCTTACTTTTATGCTTTCGTTTATGCTTTAGCTATGAGTGAGTACTCGTTTGGCTAAGTCTCGGGAAAATCTTTCCCGAGTACTTAGGTAGTTACTTGGTTCTCGAGCCATCGGGCTTTAAAGCATGATTTTCGGAATAGAGCTTAACTTGCATTTTTGGTCTAAGCAAAGGGGTGTTAACCCCTCGGCATGGTATTCAGTCAAGCGGTCTTGGCAAGTAGCATCCCGAGGCCTCGTGGCCTCCTATGTGTTCGATAAATATTAAAAACAAGTTGGTTCGCCTTCGGAAAATCACATCTTTTGATAAGTGTAGTCAATAAAGCTAAATCTTCCGGGCGTGAGCACGCGGTCGTGACTCTCGCCTGAGTTATAATCGAGAGCCGGTAATGGCCTTTGTCAAGGGTTAGAAGATCCCTAGACTTGCCTCTTTAAGTTTATTAAGCACCTTTCTAGTCTTTTTTTCCGTAGCATTTTCACGTTTTAAAGCAAAACCGATAGTTGGCCGTCTTAAACGCCACAAACCTACCATATTAAACCTTAATCCGAATCAAGCTGTTATCGAATTCTCTGTGGGAACGATCCCGGTCTTACCGGTTATTATGCTGCTGACGACCTAGCCCTACGCTTCGGGCATTTCAACCTTATATTGGAAGGCGAGGTTTCGACGTAAGCATTTTTGGCGCCGTTGCCGGGGATTCTTATTATAGCTTATTTGGAGGATCGTCAAACCACTGTAAGTAATCCGTTTTCTTTTACTTTGTGTAATTTGAACTCAAATTAGCGGATACCTCTAACCGAGCCACCAATTCGACTTGAGGTGTAACGAAGCTAAAGTGAGCGTCAATTGCCTTTTATTGTTTTTATTTTATAGCCGTGGTGGTGGCATAACCCCACGAGACTGTTTGTGAACGAGGCGGCGGCATACTCTAGTCTGTTAGCTAGTTTTGTGCAGGGTGTATGCTAAACGTTTATCGTAGCCCTTTCTCAAATCGGCTACATCGGTCTACTTCTCCGCCAAGGGTCCGTAATCTTATTCAGGCATACTCTCCACCGCGTGAGTTATCACCTCCGTTAAGGCCAATGGAAGAACAACCAGCAGCCCGTACTTTGCGTGATTACCTAACACCGGAAAGAGGTCCGCATGTGTCACCAATTGCCATTCCGAATTGCACCGCCGCTAATGCTTTTGCTTTCAAGCCAGAATATCATCGGGTTATACCGGAATTTCGGGGGCGTGAACTAGAGGATCCGTATTCTCACATCCGGGAATTTGAAACTATTGTTAGCACATTTGTGACAACTCCGGGGCAATTAGACCAAGCTCGGTTGAAGTTGTTTCCTTTTTCACTTAAGGATAAGGCGAAGCAGTGGTTCCATTCTTTGAAGCCTCGGTCTTTGCATACTTGGAGGGAGGTTCAGGATGTGTTTACTCAGAAGTATTTTCCGGTTAGCCGCACCAAACTTCTCATGGATCAAATTGCCAATTTCAAGCAAAAAGATGGGGAGATCTTTTACAAGTATTGGGAGCGGTATAAGGATTTGCTTGCAGCCGTTCCACACCACAACTATCCGATGTACTTGGTGATCAATTATTTCTATGTGGGATGTAATCAACAAGCTAAGCAGCTTCTTGACACGATGGGAAGCGGTGATTTCTTGGGCAAGGATCCGGAGGCTGCATGGGAATTTCTGGATGCATTGGCCGAAAGGGCTCAGACTTGGGAATTTATAGATCCGGGTGATCAAGCGATGAGGAATCAAGGACCGGGTGGCTCCGGCAAGTTTTCAGTGAGCGAGCATACCATGTTTGAGTCTAAGCTAGATGAGCTCTCGACTAAATTGGACAAGATGAAGTTGGACGCGATCCAGGTTAAAGAAGTGAAAGCGGTAAAGGAGGTGCAACAAGTGGAGGAAGCGTGTGTTATCTGTGAGACAGTGGGACATTCGACCGACAATTGCCATACCATTCCCACCCTTCGACAACACTATAGTCAACTTCCCGTGGAAGAGGTTTGCGCATTCAACCAACGTTGGGATCCGTATTCTAATACCTATAATCCAGGGTTGAGATCTAATCCGGCTTTTCGTTGGAGCAATCAAAATGAGGCAGGGTCTTCGTCGGCTCCACAAGCTCCACCTCCGGCCCAAAATCAAAATTGGCGGCAACCTCAACTTCAAGGACCGCCACGTTCCTGCTATCCAAGGGCCGCCGGGATTCATACCGTCGGGCCCATTTCAAGGACAAAATCAGTTTCAGCAACAACAAGCACCTCCACCTCGTCGGTCTTTAGAGGATACCATGAATACTTTTTGTCAAATGCAAATCACCACCAATGAGCAAACCGCTCAGGCCATGAACGATATAAGGACTCAAATGGGAAAATTGACAACGGCTATTGGTGTATTACAACAAGAAAGAGGGAAACTTCCCACTCAACCTTTGGCTAATCCACAAGGACAACATCTAATTGGTAGCTCTTCGGTGCCTCTCCCCGAGCAAGCCAAAGCCATTATTTCTTTGAGAAGTGGGAAGACGGTGGATAATGCTCAAGTGGAGCCACCGGTGCAGCCACTTTTGTTTCCTATTCCGCCACAGCCTAAGCCGACATCGCCAAATGGGGAATCTCCCAAGCCAGCCTCTACAGAAGAAGAGAAAGGAAAGGCTAAGGATAGCGAGGTTCCACAAGCTTTCACCGTTCCAGCACCATTTCCGAACCGGCTAAAGACGCCGGCCAAGCCAAATCTCAATGCCGATATTTATGATGTGCTTAAACAAGTAACTGTCAATCTTCCTTTGCTCGATGCTATCAAGCAAATTCCGTCATATGCCAAATTCTTGAAGGATCTTTGTACTCACAAACGTAAGCTTCAAGTGCAAAAGAAAGTTTTCTTGACCGAACAAGTGAGCTCACTTTTTGAATCAACCCTTCCGCCCAAGTATAATGATCCAGGGTGTCCGACGATATCCATCACTATTGGGGGTAAGATTGTGGAGAAGGCTCTTCTTGATTTGGGGGCGAGCGTGAATCTTTTACCGTTTTCGATATATGAGCAACTTGGGTTAGGCGAGATGAAACCGACTCGGGTGACATTACAATTGGCGGATCGAAGTATCCGTGTTCCAAAGGGGGTGGTTGAAGATGTTCTAGTTCAAGTTGACCAATTTGTGTACCCGGTGGATTTTGTGGTTCTAGATACGTGCCCAGTGCCAGCGGCTCAGTCATCGGTTCCAATTATTCTCGGGCGGCCTTTCTTAGTAACTTCAGATGCCGTGATTCATTGCCGGGATGGCCGACTCAATATGAGTTTTGGTAACATGAAGATGCAAGTCAACATGTTCCATATTGGAAGCCAAATGGGCGACGATGAGGATGCTTGCGGAGTAAGCATGATCGATTCACTTGTTCAAGACCATGTCAACGAGTTCATTTGCAAGGATGAGTTGGAATTGGCTCTTACGTCCGCCGAGGCCGATTTTCTTGATGCTCCCGAGGTTGCATATTTGGTTTCTTTGCTAGATGAGGAGGAGGCGTGTGGTATAAACCCGTGGATTCCGAAATTCGAAGAGCTACCGCCCATTGAGAAGCGAGCCATTCCGTCTTATGTGGAACCCCCGATGCTTGAGCTCAAACCACTACCGGACACGCTCAAGTATGCTTATCTTGGTGATAGTCAAACTTACCCGGTGGTGATCTCCTCCGGCCTAAGTGAACTTCAAGAGTTAGAATTGCTAGCGGTATTGAAGAAGCATTCCAAAGCCATCGGGTGGTCTATAGCCGACATAAAGGGTATCGATGCATCTCTTTGCTCTCATCACATTTATATGGAAGATGATGTCAAGCCATCTCGCCAACCTCAACGACGCTTAAATCCGATCATGAAGGACGTCGTGCGGGCGGAAGTGCTTAAATTGTTGGATGTTGGCATCATTTACCCTATTGCGGATTCTAAGTGGGTGAGCCTGATTCAAGTGGTGCCTAAAAAGTCCGGGGTGACGGTGGTGAGGAATGACAAGGACGAACTAATCCCAACACGTGTTCAAACCGGTTGGAGGGTGTGTATAGACTATCGGAAGCTTAACGCAAGTACAAGAAAGGATCACTTTCCTCTTCCTTTCATAGATCAAATCTTAGAGAGGGTGGCCGGCCACAAGTTTTATTGTTTTTTGGATGGGTATTCAGGGTATAATCAAATTGAAGTGGCGTTGGAGGACCAAGAAGACCACATTCACTTGCCCATTCGGGACTTTTGCGTATCGTCGTATGCCGTTCGGGCTTTGCAACGCCCCCGGTACTTTCTCAAGGTGTATTATGGGTTTGTTTAGCGATATGGTGGAGAAGATCATGGAGGTGTTCATGGATGACTTCTCCGTTTTCGGTGATTCGTTTGAAGCGTGTCTTGCCAACTTGGGGCTCGTTTTAGCCCGGTGCGAGGAGAAGAACCTAGTATTAAATTGGGAGAAGTGTCACTTTATGGTAACCGAAGGCATTGTGCTTGGCCATATCGTTTCTTCGAAGGGGATTGCAGTCGATCGAGCAAAAATTGATTTGATTGGGAATCTCCCGACTCCAAAGTGTTTGAAGGATATCCGTTCCTTCTTGGGGCATGCCGGCTTCTATCGGCGGTTTATAAAGGATTTCAGTGCCATCGCTCGCCCGCTATGCCATTTGCTTGCAAAAGATGTACCGTTTGAGTGGATGCCGGCTTGTGAGGCCGCTTTTGCCAAGCTAAAGTCAAGTCTCACCTCCCCGCCTATCGTACGGTCTCCGGATTGGGAGTTGCCTTTTGAGCTTATGTGCGATGCCAGTGACTATGCTGTCGGGGCCGTTTTGGGCCAACGCAAAGGCAAGGAGCCGTATGTCATATATTATGCGAGCAAAACGTTAAATGAGGCCCAAATGAATTATTCAACCACCGAGAAGGAGTTATTGGCTATTGTCTTTGCACTTGACAAATTTCGGTCTTATTTAGTGGGAGCTCCGATTACCGTATACACCGATCATTCCGCCCTTAAGTACCTTTTCACGAAGCAAGATGCCAAGGCAAGATTGATTCGGTGGATCTTACTCTTACAAGAATTTGATTTGACCATAAAGGACAAGAAGGGTGTCGAGAACGTGGTAGCCGACCACTTGTCTCGTTTGGAGTTCGAGGATCATACGGCTCATATTCCGATCGGTGATTCCTTTCTCGATGAGCAATTGTTTGCAATCTCCACAGCTCCATGGTATGCCGATATCGTGAACTACTTGGTTACCGGGTTGATGCCGGCCCATTGGAATTTACAAGCGAAGCGCCGGTTCTTGGTGGAAGTGAAGCGGTTCTCTTTTGATGACCCGTATCTGTTTAAGTATTGTGCCGACCAACTGGTTCGACGTTGTGTGCCCGACTCCGAACAACAGAGTGTGCTTAAATTTTGCCATACGGAGGCGTGTAGGGGCCATTTGTCTTTTCGGAAGACCGCCGCCAAGATTTTGCAAAGCGGATTTTATTGGCCACATTTGTACAAGGATGCTTATGCCTTTTGCCGGAGTTGTGCTCGCTGCCAGCTTTTGGGGTGTGTTACGCAAAGGAATGAGATGCCTCTCTCCCCTATCTTGATTATTGAAGTGTTCGATTGTTGGGGCATCGATTTCATGGGGCCATTCCCGTCGTCTTTTGGCTTCCTTTATATCTTGTTGGCCGTTGATTACGTGAGCAAATGGGTAGAAGCCATTCCGACTCGGACCAACGATGCGGCTGTTGTGGTTGAGTTTCTTCGGGAGTACATTTTGGCACGATTTGGGATGCCTAGGGCTATCATTAGCGATCAGGGGACTCATTTTTGCAACCGATCCGTGGCCGCCCTTATGAAGAAGTACTCCATTGTGCACAAGGTTTCAACGGCTTACCATCCTCAGACCAACGGCCAAGCGGAGTTAGCAAATCGGGAAATTAAGAATATTTTGGAAAAGACGGTGAATCCTAACCGTAAGGATTGGTCTACTCGTTTGGTGGATGCGTTGTGGGCATACCGGACAGCTTATAAGACTATTTTGGGCATGTCTCCGTACCGGCTTGTCTATGGGAAAGCATGCCATCTACCTGTGGAGCTCGAGCACAAAGCTTATTGGGCCATCAAGAAGCTTAATTTCAACATGGCAAAGGCCGGTGCCCAACGGAAGTTGCAACTCACCGAGGTGGAGGAGATGAGGTATAATGCCTATGACCACTCTAGTGCTTACAAGTCTAAACTTAAAGCTAAGCATGATAAAAATATTGTGGTTAAAACCTTTGTGCCCGGTCAACAAGTTCTATTGTATAATTCTCGTTTGCATCTCCATCCCGGTAAATTACGGTCCCGTTGGGCCGGACCTTATCTTGTCAAAACTGTTTTCCCTCATGGGGCTATTGAAGTTGAAAGTATGCAAAATGGTTCTTCCTTTAAAGTCAATGGTCAAAGGCTTAAGCCTTTCCTAGTTGTCGTCGAAATTGGAGAGCCCGACGAGGTGTTAGCCAATCCAGTTTACACGGATGGCTCCTTAGCTTAGTGTTGTGTTACTTTAATTTGCACGGGGAGCGAAAGCGTAATCGCTGAACTTAACTGTTTGTCGGACCTGGCCCCTTGACTTAATTGTAAGGGGTACCCTCCATTGACTTGGGTATTTGTAGCTTCGCACGCCGCTACTAAAATAAGGATCGTGTGCCCAGCTCCGGTTCGAAGGGCAATTTTAATATCAGTGACATAGGACTTTAATTAGTCTTTCTGATAGGAGTAATTCACAAGGAACCACTCACGTCTACCAGATTAGCCCCAACGGGGGCGGTATAGATCATAGGTTCGGCCTTGGTATTCCCGTGCTCCACTACCGCACTTGGCTCTATCTTGTGCCTGCCTAGTTACGATCTTAGGGGACGCTGGACTTAATTGTTTGGCGGAGTCCATCTGTGACTTGGACGCTCCGAGTTCTGATATTAAATTCTTTTGTTTGTATATATTGTCCATAGTGTGCATATTGTAGATATTGCTTTTGGTGTTTTTGTTTGTTTCTTTTGTGTTTCGGAATTTTCTCACTAAAAGATTTCATTAATGCATCATTGTTTCGGGCTTTCATTAGCCCTCTTTGTGGTAGTTTACCGTTAATGATCCGTGCTCTCCGCAATTGTCCCTATCGGGGGCAGCTTAGGTCTTTGGGTGAGCTTTGTTTATCTTGGCTCACTTTGCTTTGATCATTGGGAACGCTGGGCTTAATTGCTTGGCGAGGTCAAGCGGTGAATTTTACTTCGGGCATGATGTAACAAATTTGACGGTCTAGTATAGCCACCCGAGTCTTGCCTACCCGGTGGGACTTGGGAAGAAAAGTATGACTCGTGAGATTGCGTGAAAATCGGGTGGTGTCTCTCTCGTTCTTTTGTATATATTTCTCTTTGTTGGAGCCCGGATAACACGAGCCGGGCGGTTCTAATGTCATTTGTCTCTTAGTAGGTAGTTCGAGCTTAAGTCTTTTGCAGGGTGAACATGCTACCACACCAACCTTGGTGGATTAGGTCTAAAGTTGGAGTGATTGAGGCATTCAGGAGCCCTAAGCATGGGTGCGATTGCGTGTCGCGGTTGTTAGTCCAAAAAGCTTTGGCCATGTCCCTGTGTGACTAGCTGTGGTTCCGTTGGAAGGGCCGAAAGAGTGAGCCTTGGAAACTGTTCGGATGACGAAAGGAGACAGTGTGACTCAAAAGCCTCCAACTTGGTCGAAGTATAAGGGGTTGACATTCCCGTGGGTAATCTCTTTTGTCCTTTCCCTCTCAATACTGTTGTTCTCCATGCTATGAGGACATAGCATATTTTAAGTTGGGGGGAGTGATATATATGTTATATATACGGTTTATGAGACATGTCTCATATGGTTTTAGTTAAAATTTTAAAAAATTTTGCTTTTACTTGCAATCCTCTCTTGTTAGTAGGGATTTCGCATGCTAGATACTTTAAATATGCTCACTTGTATCAATATGGCAAGAGTCATGTATCCCGTCGAATTCGATCTTGTGTTTTAATTCATGTCATATGCATATACATGAGCATTGATGAACAAGTTGAGCCTAAAAGTCAAGTCAAGTAGTGTGCATCGCTAGAGTAGAGATTTGTTTCTTAAGCATCCCATGCTTTTTGTTCTCATTTCCCGCACTTGCGTAAATAACATCTTTTGTTCATACTTGAGTAGTGTATATATCTTTCATGCATCTTGTTGGAGTTATTGGCATACTTAGGAAATGATTCAAGGCATTTTTGCTTGATTAAACCACATAAGAGTCACCTTGTCCTTATTTTGAACCATAGTCTGAGTCTCTTCCAATGTTCAAACTTAGGTAACCGGATGTTTGGAGGGTTGTGTGTCAATAGTGTTCAAAGGTTCAAGATGGTTTGGGGGTGGTGTGAATGTGATAGAAGTGGTTGGGATGTAAAAAGGCGAAGAATTGATACGTGATTCCTTATTGTTCCTCTCCCACTACAAATGCTAAAGCCCCAAATTTTCATCTCCCTCTCCAAAGCCCTCAAAATTAGCCCTCAATCTCTCTCACTACAAATCTCAATTCAAATGACCCAATCTCTCAAAGAAAGAAAAAAAAGGAAAAAAGAAAAGAAAGATCAAAGATATGAAAGAGCAAAATTGGATTCGAAAGAGGGTTGAATACTATGATGAGAGGATTGGTGCGAACCTCTGGGCTAACATACATTCCGGATAAGAAAGAGTCCGATGGAAAGGGGGAGCTCGAAACTCAATACCGTGAAGAGCCGGATGAGGATAACAACTATGTGTGGTGGAGTCGGTGGTAATATTTTTCTTTATTTTTCGTAACTTTGTTTGGTGTTTGGTCGATATTTGGCCATGCCTTGGGTAGTTTAGGGTTGATAGTGGCCAAGGGTAGATGAACCGTGCTAGCATATGGCCACTACAAATTTTTGTAGTCCCTTTTTCTTTGTATCCAAGGTCGTTATAAGCTAATAAAGTCCTCCGTTGATCTTTTGTACGCTTCTTAACTCCGTTTGATGCATGATTGATATCTATTACTTTTTGAGTATGATTTGTCCCTTGTCGTGTATAGTTGTCAATAATTAGCTTTCCTTTCGTTCTAAGCGCTCTTTTTGATAGCATGCGTAGCTTTTTGTCTCTGGCTATTGCATTTACTCGCTAGCGCTTGTCATGGGATGTATCTTGTATCTTAATGTGTGAAAAGTCGAATAAGAGTGTATCCTTGTGAGTTTTGGAGTCGAAACTCGTTGTGGTGCATGCATACTTGATTGTTCTAATATAGCAAAGTTTGTTCATCCTAGTTCATGGCATGCTTGTGTGTGGATTGCACTTGATCGGATTTGAAGGGCTGGCTTTGGACTCTTGCCTAGTTGTAATAGTTGAGCATAATATTTGTATCTTGAATCTTAGGGAGATTGCATAGCTTAGTTAAATACATTTTGTTTTAGTTTGCTAGGGACTAGCAAAATTCAAGTTGGGGGGCGTGATGAGCACCCAAATTGTAGATATTTGGTGCGACTAGTCCCGTTGTATGTCATTTTATCTTGCGTTTATTTAGCTTTTATAGTGATTTTGCGCGTAAGGTTATCTATTGAGCGTTTCAGGTAATACGCGAATAAGAGAGTTTGTTTTGGTGTTTTGAACAACCTTTGAAGGCAAGCGAGTAGGCGGGACCTTGAAGAATTCAGCCGTCGGGGTTTAAAGATGAAGAACCGTAGTGGCCAAAGCGTGCCATGGGCCGTCGGGTGTCAAACAAAGCCCAAGAGTTGGAATGCCAGGAAGCGAACCGTATTGATACGTTTTGAGTATTGATACGGCTTCAAAACAGAGAAACCACCTTCAGCGTATCGACACGTTTTGAGTATTGTCGGCTTCAAAACAGAGCGAATCCAAGCCAGATCGATCTGATTTTAAAGCGTATCGATACGGTTGGTCTACGGGGAACTTTGGAATGCAGCCAAAACAGAACCGTATCAATACGGTTTTCGGAGTATCGATACGGATGACTCACCGACTTACTTTTTGCCAGATTTTAACTTTCCAAAAGTGGCAATTTTCCATTTTTTTGGATATTTTTTGATATTTTGAAGGAGAGAGGTAGCCTTTTTGTATAAATACCTATCCCTCTCTCTCTCCTTGGCTAGCTAGCTCATTACTAACTTAGTTGTTTTCTCCATTAATGGTGTTTGAAGCTTTCCAAGTTTAATTTCCATAGAACTCAAGTAAGTACTTGTCGTTTGTAAATTTCTCGTTCTTTAACGTTGTAGCCGTGGTTAAGCTCTTTTATAAAATCAAGTTTATTTTCGATTCCATTGGTTTAAAGTTATGCCTTATTTTTATGCTTTCGTTTACGCTTTAGCTATGTGTGAGTAGTCGTTTGGCTAAGTCTCGGGATAATCTTTCCCGAAGACTTAGGCGGTTATTTGGTTCTCGAGCCATCGGGCTTTCAAGCATGATTTTTCGGAATAGGGCTTAACTTGCATTTTTGGTCCAAGCAAAGGGGTGTTAACTCTTCGGCATGGTATTTAGTCAAGCGGTCTTGGCAAGTAGCATCCCGAGGCCTCGTGGCCTCCTATGTGTTCGATAAATATTAAAAACAAGTTGGTTCGCCTTCGGAAAATCACATCTTTTGATAAGTGTAGTCAATAAAGCTAAATCTTCCCGGCGTGAGCACGCAGTCGTGACTCTCGCCTGAGTTATAATCGAGAACCGATAATGGCCTTTGTCAAGGGTTAGAAGATCCCTAGACTTGCCTCTTTAAGTTTATTAAGCACTTTTCTAGTCTTTTTTCCGTAGCATTTTCACATTTTAAAGCAAAACCGATAGTTGGCCGTCTTAAACGCCACAAACCTACCATATTAAACCTTAATCCGAATCAAGCTGTTATCGAATTCTCTGTGGGAACGATCCCGGTCTTACCGGTTATTATGCTGCTGACGACCTAGCCCTACGCTTCGGGCATTTCAACCTTATATTGGAAGGCGAGGTTTCGACGTAAGCAATCATCACGTTGTTTGCTCGATTGGTTGCTTGCTTTATAAACCAAGATCGTGGATACTTCCATGGCTAGAGGTATCACCACACGATAGCGGTTATCATCAAAACAGAGTCGCCACTCAGTTTATTAAAACTAGGAAATAAGTAGAGATTCCGTACCTGGCCAAAAAGTACAAGTAGAAGCGTGGTGCACTCCCTCTCCTCGCTTTAGCCGCTGAGGCTAGCCCATAATCATTCAACATAAGACATATAGATGCTTTATCTATCCATACACGTAGTCTGCTTTTATCCTTTAAATAGTTAATAAGGTGAGCCGAGGCGTAAATAAATCATGCGTCGTAGCGATAAACAAATCAAAGCGTGCGGCCAGATCGATTACTCGGCGGTGAATGGATGTCACGGCCAGGAATCCTTCTGGATTGATGTACGCCGAGGCATCGAAGCCCCGCGTGGTGTTCTTCCTCACACCAGGCGAAAGTTTAACAGACTATCGAAGGATACGATTAGAAAAATAAAAATAAAATAAAACAAAACAGAGGCCGTTGGGCCTCAACACCTTGATCAATCACTTGCTTGATTGCTATGGATCGATGGAGATTGACTGATTGATTGCTTCTTGGACAAAACCCTAGGGCTAGGGTTTGAACTCCGGGGTTGGATCGTCTGATTGATGGCCGCCTATGGAAGGTTGGGGCTTTTGCAGAGAGGGTTTTTGGGAGTGTATAGCCAGAATTTCGTGGCTTGAATGTGTATAGATCTGAGGATTTTCGTTGTATTGTGGTGTGTATTTTCGGAGGCCAAAGGCCTCTTTATATAGGCAAAGGGATGACACACTTCGTCCAATCAAATCACGGGGTTACAATTGCATTTGCATTGTAACTCGAACTCTTCAACGTAATCCCTGAACGTAGCCCGAACGCATCGGAGAGGAGGTGGATCGATCAACCGACAGAAGGTTCGAGAGTCTGGAAAAAGGCCGATCTGGCGGTCGAGCAAAGGATGTCACGGCCTGGAAATGGATGTAGCGGCCGAGCCATCGATCTGGCGGCCGAGGTTTCGATCTCTCAGGGAGATTTTGGGTGCAAAAGGTTGCTCGGGTGAGGAATGGATGTTAAGGCCGTGAAATCGATGTTGCGGCCGGTCGATGGATTTTCCTAACACACTATATTTCTGTCTGAAAGGCTATTTGGCTCTGGATTGGGTCCTCTAAGTGGCTCAAAGTTCGTACCATAAGTCCATGGGTTTCATCAAAAAGCAATCAGCAATCATCGAATCCGTATCATCATCGGGATGGTCCCAAGGTGAGAGTTGAAATAATCGTTAGGCCAAATTGGAGTGTCTACAGATGCCCCTCTTTGACTGAGCTCAGGCGGATCGCGAGACATGTTTGAGTAAAAGTCAAAGCTGTAAGAGGTTCAATTTGGTCCAACCACTATTCCAAGGGTTTTTGAAAAAGTTTTGTTATGGTCGGGTCGGGAGGCTGCCTCACGTATTCCTCAAGGGAAATTCGGACCAATCGTAGTTCAAGGGCAATAAAAGAAAAAGTTTGGAGGGTTAGAGGCAGAAGACGTACCTTCGGGCTTTAAAAGCCGTAGTGTGACGACGTACCTGGATGGTGCCAGGATTTTGGCAGAGTAGTTGAAGGAGCGCGGGGCTACCGAAATTGTCGCGGAGGGCGCCCTTAGTATTTGGGGGTAGATCAGTACCACACCGAGTGCGTTGGCTCTTCTTGATCATCCTTACTTTGACCGAGGGGAGCTTGGTAGAGTAGTTCATCCTTTTGAATTAACTTGATGGAACTGATGTAATTGGGTGGAGTCCAAACCATCTGCTGGGGATGAATTGGATGCCGGCGGAGAGCTTCTTTTAGTATTTTGGGGTAGATCAATACACGGCAGGTGCGTTTGCTTTTATCATCCTTACTTTGACTAAGGGGAGCTCGGTAGAATAGCCTATCCTTACGAATGAGCTTGATGGAACTAAAGGGCGGAGCTGGTAAAGTGAGAGCCTGAGGAGTCGGCACTTAGAGCTTGACGTGATTTGAACCGAGGTGTAGAACCGGTGGCATTCTGATGGTCTGGAGCTTTCTTGTCATAAATTTTGGCTTCGAGCCAAAGGATCGAGGCACCGGGCCGATCAATAAAACCGAGGCGTAGAGTCGGTTGATTTACAGGATTGACCTGTTTCATAAATAAGAGAGAGATGCAAAGTGCGTATATGATGATAGTGGTTAGATATGAGCAAACATGATGATGCAAATTCGATGATAACAATGGTGATGCAATATGTGCACGGGCTCGTGTGTGTGTATTTAATTTATGCATAAAGCTTCTTTCAAGTTCCGGACTTGAGCACTGAGCTTAGAGCTCGAGCATTCGGACGGCAGAATCCGAGCATTCAAAGCACAGGCTTTGAGAGCCCAGTACGCAGTGGTTGGGTATCCAAACGTAGAGCTTGATGTGCATTCAAGGTATAAACCTTAAGCATTCGAACGTCGAGTTCGAGCGTCCAGTACACAGTGGTTGGGCATCCAAACGTAGAACTTGTGCGTTCAAGTACAGGCTTGATCATTCAAAGTACAGGCTTTGAGAGCAGGTGATATGGCGTTGTTGAGTAGTGAGTTTGTAGAACTGCTGAGCCATTGAGTATTCCATCTTCCATCTTCCACGGGGTTTGATTTGTTCTTCTTGCTTGGAATGCTTCCAAGGCCACTGAGTATGCTCGGGACTCCCCCAAAGGCTAGTTTTGAGTGTGCTGGGACTCCCCAAGTTCTTAGTATGCTCGGGACTCCTCCCAAGGCTAGTTCTTGGTATGCTCAGGACTCCCAAGGCTAGTTAGGTATGCTCGGGACTCCCCAAGGCTAGTTACGGTATGCTCGACTCCTCCCAAAGCTAGTTCTTAGTATGCTCGGGACTCCCTCAAGGCTAGTTAGGTATGCTGACTTCCCCAAGGCTAGATCCGAAGTATGCCCTGACTCCCCAAGGCTAGATCTCGAGGTATGCTCGGGACTCCCCCAAGGCTAGATCTGAGTTGCTCGTGACTCCTCCCAAGGCTAGTTCTTAGTATGCTCGGGACTCCCCCCAAGGCTAGTTCTTAGTATGCTCGGGACTCCCCCCAAGGCTAGATCTGAGTGTGCTCGGGACTCCCCCCAGGCTAGTTCTTGACCCTTTTCCACTTCGATTCTGTCGACTTGTTGACCCAAAATGCCATAAGGCTTGTGAAATGCTTCGGCTATTATGGCCTTCACAGATTTTCATCACCTTGACTGACGGGGTGATTCACACATACGCTCTAGGAGATTTTCATCGCCTCCTTTGGCAAATTCGACTTGTTTTGAGAGATTTCCATCGCCTTCATTAATGGGGTACCTTCCGGAGGTTAAATGCTTTCTGGAAGCTGGCTACACAAATGCCTTCTGGAGAGCTTCAGTAACACGAATGCCTTTTGAAGAGCTGAAGTGTGTACTAGGTTATTGTGAGCTTCATGCAGGTGCTTTTTCTTGTTGGCTGTTGGCTTAGAACTGCTGAGCGCGAGGCTGTCTGAGTGTAGAGTTGCTGATGTGGAGATGAAAGCATGAAGTAAGGAGTTTTGGAGATGCAAAGTGCGAAGCCACTTTAATGTTGCTGATATGGTGCCAATTGTAGAGTTGGCTCAGGACTAGTTATGAAGCTATCTTCCAGCTTCTTTGACTTGGCTTTGTCAGTCATAGACACACAGCTTGATGTGGTTGATCCTGATCGCTTCAAAGACAGAAATCCAAGAGAATCCTGCAGTCCACATTTGAATAGTTTAGAAAACAGCAATGGATAGGAAAATATCATGCAACAGGCTTGGAGTCGACCACGGGCCGAAGTCCTTTTATGCTGACTGCTAAGAGGACCACTACACTTGAAGAACCCTAGTTCAAAAGCTTGAACGATTTTGGGTGACATAGATTGCAATGCAACACATAGGCATGTTAATTTGGAGTATTTAAAAAGAAACGCAAGCCCCCTATTTAGGCCATGAATGCTTGACCCTAGCTCAGTCGTGCATGATGACAATGATCTTATTGCCCCTAGCATGCGGTGTAAATAACAATGAATGTGAGTGAAATGTTTCTGTTTGGCGGAGATCTTGGCATGCCCTTGACAGTGCTGTGTGACAGCATTCCACAAAAGAGTTGAGGTGTTCCCCCAGGATATGACGCTTCTCAAGCTGAGCTTTCTTTAAGTGTGCTGGCAGGGAGGTAGACGTTATAGTGCATTCCTTGGTTGCCCTTTATTTCTTGTATAAAGATGATGGCCATGATGCCTTGATGAACCTGCCTTGCTTGAACATAAGAACAACTCACACTTGGGGTTAGCTCGTGCAACCAAGACAACTACTTCCATTAAGCAGCCATAATGACATATGCATGAAATACTTGGATGCAAAGGACAGGGTGATAATGATATGCAAACAATTCCACAATGTATTCTGGACATCTCAACTTTCGAGCATTTAAGCTAATGCTTCTCTTTGATTTAAGGAGACCAAGAATGATTTTAAACTAGTTAAGTGACTACGACAAGATAGACTACAATACTCTGGTGACACTGTTGAAAATATTGTTTGACCAAGGGCCCATATAGCTACACTCATCATGAAATGAGAAACTCATTTTATCTCCTCGAAAATTTGTAAAAGCAATTGTGCTTGTATTGCTGTGTCAAGAATGTTTAGGATAAAATTAACTTTGAAAGCTTTTCCTCGAGGACTTCAAGGTCATATCATTCCATCCATGCTCCATACTTACGTCATTCAATCATCAAAAGATATAGAACTATTTTGCAAACCTATGCCCCTAGTCAATTAGGTGAGTTTGTTGCTTTGAACTTTGATTTGGTTGACTTGAGTTGGATTGATAAGCGCCCACTGAGACCCATATAAGAGGTTGGATACTTTTGAGAGAGGTGCTTAAAGGGAAACATAGGCATACCCCCTTGTCTCACGTAACTCTCCATGTTGTTTGATTTGCCAAGATGATGCAAATTTCAAGATTCTTGCCCTTCGTGCTAAGTTCCACGTTGGTGATGCCCCCTAGTGTCTAGGACCTTGCTACTAAGTCATATTTCTCAATCTGAAAGGACTTTGTTATAGACCATAATGTAGGCTTGGGTTTTGGTTTGAGAAAGAAGCGGATGTAAAGGCTCAAACCTAATTTCTACTTATGCTTGGGTTTTAAAAGCTAGCAGCCATCTTCAACATTTTTATCAACTCTTGCTGTCTCTTGCCATCACTTTGTGTGAAAGAGTTAATTTCTTCAAAAATGGCCTTTGCATGGATTGGAAGAGATGTTTCCTTAAAAATGCCCCTTGTATGACGGGGTGCTCATTCTTTCATTTGATTTTTCTTTCATCTCTCCTTGTATTTTTTTTTTTTGCCCCAGTGTAGGGGATGGCTGCCTAGCAGGCTTTTCAAAGAGATTATCCAGAGGCTCGACGTGGTTAGCAAGGGATAAGTGTTTGAGATAGAGAAATGAATGCCTTTCTTCATCTTGAAACATACGACAAAGTGACAGGAATCCTAGCCAAGAGATTTAAGAGCTTCGATGTTTAACCAAGCGAATCCTTTGAGACACATAGCAGATGTATGGAAACACGGCGAATTTCTCACTTTGTTTGTGCTCTAACTTTTGCCTAGACCGCTCTTGCGGGTTTTCAATCTAGCGAGCTCACTCCCTTTCTTTTTCTTTGTTTTTCATTCTTCCTCTTCTTCCTCCTTTTTACTACTCTTCATACAGCATGATTTTCTTGCAAATGAATTCCGCGAGGGTGCAGAAACGTTTTGACTCCTTCTTAGCCCAACAAAAATGACATGGATCATAGATTTCAAAACTCGTTCTTAGCATTTGACAACTTGAGTGATTTATAATATGTTTCAAAAAGATATCATGAGATCACTTTGAAATCCCTAAGGATCGTTTTTCAACTTCTGACGTTATCATGAACATTCTATAACAGCAACTCAGCACATGGGAAAATAGTTTGAAAATTGTGGCCGACCATAAGGTGCCTACGTATCCCAAAAAGAGAATCAGGCCATTCGTAGTTCAAGTCTAAGGAGATTTCTCATTTTGGAAGAGATTCACATTTCATATCGAGTGCAAAAAGCTAGTCAAAAACCATGATGAACAAAATGACTTTAATTTTAAGAGAAAATAAACTCAAGACTCAAACTCCTAAAAGAAAATAAACCCAAGACTCAGATTGTGCTAAAACATTGACTCAACATTCAGACTAAGACGTGACAGACTTGGCTGTTGCCGCTCAAACATTCAATTTGGTTGGAACACCCATTGATCAATGAGTTCTTGGATATCATGTTGCAATTGGATGCAATGATCAGTTTCATGCCCAGAAATCTGATGGTAGGCACAGTGCTTGGTAGGATCATAGTTTGGGCCAAATGGTGGGTGAGGTGATTGAGTTTTTAAAGGTTCAAGGAGTCCTTGTTCGACCAGAGTAGCCAGGGCTTGAGATGGGGATGAGTTAAGATTTTGGCGGTGGCGGAGTGCACGACGTTTAGGATTTCTGGAAGTGGGGTTCTGGTGAGTAGGGGTGCTTTGGGATGAATTTAGTGGAAACATAGCACTGTTGGTATTGGTGACAATGGTATGGTTGGGACGGCTTCTTTTGGATTTGGTGATTTCTCCCTCGACTTGTTCCATATGTTGAGCCTGCAGGTTCATCATTGTTCTTCCTTGTCTTTTCTTGGCAAAATGAATTTCCTTTTGAATTGTTTTCTCGGTCCATCTAGCAGGGGGAGATGGAGGTGGAGCTTGTGGAGAGGTTCTTCGCAAACTGTGAACAATGGTGGTCAGGGTAACCATTGATTCAACCAATACATTAACCTTAGCAGCCAGAGCTTCAATCTTCTCGTCAGCCATTGTTGTCACGTCTTAGACAAAACCCAAAATTTAAGAAAAGCAAGAACTTAGTTACGTTCAGGTTGAGATGTCTAAAATCAAGTGTCTATACAGTGCACACATTAAACACACTTATTGCCTTAAAATGCAAATCTAGCATGATGGGGTGGTTTAACCAAATGATACTCGATGTTAGCACGAGGTCATGCAATGTGCTATGAGAAGAAATAAGGGTGATGAACTCCTCTTTTGGTTTCGTCCCTACATGGTTAGAGAAAGACAAAAAAAATGATATATATAGCACCCTAGCTACTTTCACAGATTATGGATGAGTCATGTACAACATTTTGTTTCTATGCATGAGTTTATTGGATACCATAGATAGCCAGCAATTTTTGATATGGATGATTCTTAAGACTCGTTGTTTACAAATACTGCATGTCACTTAAGAAGATCCTACTATAAGACAGACCGAAAAAGTTGAGCAGATGCCCACAACAGAAAGTAGACTTAGAGTTTTATCGCAGTGCTGATGGCTATTTGAATGTTCCACAATTCTTGTCATTTGAGGATTAGATCAGGTTTTGCAAAAAAATTTTGAAAGTTCTTTCAATTCTTGATTAGGGAAGATTCCTTCATTCCACATAATGCTAACACGACCTTTTACCAGCTTTGGATTATTTATTTATTTTTTTAGTAAGTGCTTATCAAAACTTATTTTCACCAAAACACATTGAGGTACGCCTTTCAGAAACTCATTCAACAAGTTTTTTCTTTTTTCTCAAAACATGATCGAGGTAATCGGGATTCCTATGATTACCTGTCAGCACGTCGACAAACTCCTAAATCTTACCAACTCGTTGCAGTAAGGATGCTCAAAATTTTGAATTTTAAAAGATGGGTTGCTAGGTTGATTTGAAAGTAGGACTTAAAGTCCTACACTTGTCATGCTGAATCATTCATGGAGAAACAAGTATTGCAAGTTCTATCCATAATATCCTCGACTTTGCATATAATCATCCATAATCTGCTCTACTACTTTACACCCCCTCTTTCCTTTAGCCTCGCAAGGCAAAGATTGCTAGAGCAACCCCTAGTTCAATTGTCGGCGGGACAGCCAGTGTTTGATTTCGTTCTAGAAATCCATGCTTCGCGGTGCTTTAAGTAAAGCGGGCATGTTAAGTAAGCAATGATGCTTTCAAGATGCCAAAAACATACCTTGCAGGCAATGGCATGCCTCATTGCTTAGTTATAAAGACTTAAGAGTTAGGGCTCTTAGTTCATGCCCCAACCCTTCTGCACAGAAAGAGCTATTAAAACAACATATACAAGGTGTGAGGAAGAATTTGGAAGCAAAATGCAGGTAGGTTCCTATCCTGTAGGTTCCTGTCTTAGTTTGATAAGTTCTATGGCTTTCTAACACATGAAAGGTTTTAGGTAGTCTCAGGGTGCTCCGTTGTCAAAGGGCACCAATCCTTTCACCAGCCCATCATAGGCGGTAATTGGGTGATTCCCTTTTTGATATACCAAAAGGTACAAGTGACTGTGGAGTTTGCTGAAACCCCTAACATAGCCTGTGTCATGCCGGGATATTAGGTGAACTCAACGAGGCTTGCCTGCTCGATGCATATGATAAATGAATTAAATAAGGCATGTATTAGTCTTATGTTGAACTTTCTAGTTATGGCTCTCATATCCCCAGCAGAGTCGCCAGAAAACTGTAGACACCTCCCAGATGGGGCATCACCATACAATTGTATCATCACGTTGTTTGCTCGATTGGTTGCTTGCTTCATAAACCAAGATCGTGGATACTTCCATGGCTAGAGGTATCGCCACACGATAGCGGTTATCATCAAAACAGAGTCGTCACCCAGTTTATTAAAACTAGAAAAATAAATAGAAATTCTGGGTACGGAAGCCAAAAGTACAGTAAGGGGAAGGTGTTAGGCACCCCCCTCTGCCTAGCCGCGAGGCTAGCCCATAATTGCTCAACAAAAGACATATAGATGCTTTATCTATCCATACACGTAGTCTATTTTTATTGTTTAAACAGTTAATAAGGTGAGCCGAGACTGTAAATAAATCATGCGTCAGAAAGCAGTAAACAAATCAAAACTGTGCCAGCAGATCGATTACTCGGCCGGTGAATGGATGTCACGGCCGAGGAATTGGGCTGGTTTAATGTACCGGCCGAGGCATCGAAGCCCCGGCTGGTGTTCTTCCTCACACCAGACAGAAAGTTTAACAGACTATCAGAAGGCTACGATTAGTAAATTAAACATAAAATAAACCAAACCAGAGGCCGTTGGGCCTCACCACCTTGATCCCTCAGTTGCTTGATTGCTTTGGATCGATGGAGATTGACTGATTGATTGCTTCTTGGACGAAACCCTAGGGCTAGGGTTTGAACTCCGGGGTTGGATCGTCTGATTGATGGCCGCCTATGGAAGGTTGGGGCTTTTGCAGAGAGGGTTTTTGGTAGTGTATAGCCAGAATTTCGGGGCTTGAATGTGTATAGATCTGAGGATTTTCGTTGTATTGTGGTGTGTATTTTCGGAGGCCAAAGGCCTCTTTATATAGGCAAAGGGATGACACACTTCATAAATCACGGGGTTACAATTGCATTTGCATTGTAACTCGAACTCTTCAACGTAATCCCTGAACGTAGCCCGAACGCATCGGAGAGGCGGTGGATCGATCAACCGACAGAAGGTTCGAGAGCCTGGAAAAAGGCCGATCTGGCGGCCGAGCAAAGGATGTCACGGCCTGGAAATGGATGTAGCGGCCGAGCCATTGATCTGGCGGCCGAGGCTTCGATCTCCAGGGAGATTTTGGGTGCAACGGGTTGCTCGGGTGAGGAATGGGTGTTAAGGCCGTGAAATCGATGTTGCGGCCGGTCGATGGATTTTCCTAACATACTATATTTCTGTCTGAAAGGCTATTTGGCTTTGGATTGGGTCCTCTAAGTGGCTCAAAGTTCGTACCATAAGTCCATGGGTTTCATCAAAAAGCAATCAGCAATCATCGAATCCGTATCATCATCGGGATGGTCCCAAGGTGGGAGTTGAAATAATCGTTAGGCCAAATTGGGGTGTCTACACCCCCGAGTCCCAAACGACGAAGAAGATGGAGGTCTAAAGTTTGACGGACCCTGTGAAGCCGAAAATTGATCTCGTTGCCTCTTCCTCCCCTGACTACCAAAACTCCCCGAAGAAGAGCTCAAACCCCCAACCGGTTGCCTCGGTTCCCAAGCCTTAGAATTTCTCGGTGCCTCCCTAGGAGACTCAATACTCCTCGCACATTCTACAACCTCGGAAAACTTCCCCTTGCGTTGTGCCATTACGTATTTCTTCACGGTGTCGTGCAAACCCCTTTCAAACCGCCTACTTTTCCTTTCTTCCGTTGCCACTAATTCCGGCGCAAAACGAGATAGAGATTGGAACTTCAAAGCGTATTCTGACACGGTCATATTCCCTTGTTCTAACCTTTCGAACTTATCCCTCAATTGATCACTGCTAGTCTCCGGAAAGTATTGCTCCTCGAAAAGCACTTCAAACTCAGCCCACGTTAAGTTCTCCACATCTGGCTCATTTACTTGAGCCGCGGTCCTCGCCGCCCTCCTCGCATCCTTTCTTGATTCTAGGACCGACTCCCACCACTCATTAGCTTCCCCGATAAGTTGGACGGCCACAATGTTGACTCGCAAGTCATCCTCCGTAATCCCAAGAGCCCTAAACAGCTTTCCAATCTGAGCTAGCCAATGATCGGCTACAAGAGGGTCACTGCTCGACCCATCGAATGTTGGTGGATTTCTACGGCTGAATTCCCTCATAGCCGACAAAGCACGGCTTTCAACACCTTCCCTTGGCGCGGGGTTTAAAAGGTTAGCGGCCGCAAGAGCCGCAACGAAGTCCCTAGCAAAAGGATTTTGAATAACCGGTGCCTCCTCTCCCCGACCATGACCGGCTCCCTCTCTTGAATTCCCACTCGGATTTTTCCCATGCTGACTAACCTCATCCTCAATTGGTACCCTTCGGCCACGACCACGGCCGCGACCACGACCACCCTGACTCTCAGCCTCACCTGCTCTAGCACGCGTTCTCGGAGGCATCGAGCTACAAGTTATAAGAGAGAGAAACTTATCAACGATAACATTATTTAATGAGATCTTAAGCCCCTAATCATCCCAACATGAGCCAAAGCAACTCAACACCACCATATCATATTAAAATGTAAAGCCACGTAAGCCAAGTGACGGTCAAAGCCTATAAGCGCACATATGTCATGCAAATGGCGTGACTTTTGAACCCATGAGACTAAAAGTCTCCCCATGGTGTCAAAGCATTCAAACCTAGTTGCTCTGATACCAATTTGTCACGCCCTCGATTTTAAACATAAATATACATATCATTTCGATATAAGATCCTCGCATAAAATAGATAATACCCAAAATGAGTTTCCCACCTGCTTAATTACAAACGAATTTCCAAAGTCTACATCAATTACATGTTTGGCACCACGGCCCAAATTAAGCTAACTACAAGTACAAAGGAGTTTTGAATATTACAAACTTTAGTCAAAAGATCAAACGAATTAAATTAGTTACAATACCATCTCTATCAAAAAGAAAATAGACTAATACAAAGATGGTTAAGTAACTAGATCTTGTTAGCTTCCAAAAATCCTCGTTCCAAATACACCATGTCACACAACCTATTGCCCTGCGTTCGAACCTGAAAAGAAGGATTTTGTTGAGCTACTAGAGCCCAGTAGGAAATTCTCTACAAAATCTACATGCAATGAGACGATAAACATGGATACGGCGAATCAATTTAGGTAACAAATTCAAACGATGCACATCAACACCCTTGGCAAGTATCATAGCAATACACACATATAACCACACACACACTCACACCTCCTCCAACCAATTTCCACCCCTTGCGATTTAGTGTTACCACCCCTTGCGTCACAATATACTCCACCCCTTGCGATTTTGTGTTACCACCCCTTGCGTCACAATAAACTCCATTTTTCACTTCATACCGACAATCACACTATCGTCACAACCAACACCATAATCTCATTCTACACACATCGACACAATCTACCACATCTCAAATGGCCAAAGGACCATAGCATTCAAGACTACAAATTCCATATTCGAGAAATACACGATCCACAAGTCACAAAGCATTCCATTCGACCATTTACGACAAATAAACACTCGTATTCATGCATAATCACCACAAGACATGTAAAAGAAGAGAGAAATCCCTACCAAGATGGGTTTTGAGCAAAACCCTAAGCCTAACAAGTGGATTGAACTTGAATCCTCCAAAAAACAAGCCTCACCCGAGCTTGGATGCAAGATCTAGAGTAAATAAAGTCCAAAAACATGAATAATGAGCAAAGATCAACCAATAATCGAGAGGAGAGAGAGAAAAAACGTGGGTAGGCCTCCAAGTGTGAGGACCAGAACATAAAACTCACCCTTGGGTCACCAAATGCAAGAATCTTGTGAATTTGAGGAAGAAAACCTTTGGATCTTGGAGATTCGAGCTTGAAATCGAGAGTTTTGGGTGAGATTGGAGTGGGGTGGGTGAGAGAAGGTTTTGAGATCTGGTTTCGTGGCCTTTGGGTGTGAGAAATGACATAAAAGGGTATTTATAGTGTCCCAAAAAGCGTGCTGAAAAAAGTACAGAAAACACAACATGAACCGGTACGGGGAAAAAGCTGTACCGGTACATGAACCTTCAAAATGCCAAAACACAACTTCTGGACAGCATGAACCGGTACGGGGAAAAAGCTGTACCGGTTCAAGTTGGGCAGAAAATAAATTTTTTGCAACGGTCACCGAATCAAACCCCACTTGCTACTAACATTACCAAACATCATTACAACCTCAAACTAACATTTTACCATCCTCCGAGAGTCCAATACACACCAGAATACGTATCTCTGTACACCCCACAACATATGAGCAACTTTACTAACAATACAACTACTTTACGAAATAAACGATTTCCGAAATTTAATAAATTCATAAGTCTTCACAGATAAATTGAGCGAGGGTTAAGAAATTAGACCTTACTACAACAGAGAATCGATAGTGGGGGTTTTGATTTTTTTGTGTGGACTTCGAAGTAGTCGGGTTATGGCGATCGAATTTGTGATGGTGCTTGTCACCCTTATCACCAGAGGCATGGTAGTCCGTGGTGGCGGCGGTGGCTGGAGATGGGTTCTCCATGGTCACACAGACGGCGACGCTCTTGGTTGAAGTTGGAGGGCGTAACGTGGAGAGAGAGAGAGAGAGAGAGAGAGAGAGAGAGAATAGTCGATGGTGAATGTCGATCCTGATTTAGGAACATAGGGTAGGGCATTTTTTTTTTTACAAACATTTGTCCATGAAACGACGTCACCCCAAAAATTTGAAAAGGTGCCCTCCTCCTTCCTTCTCTCCCTTCTCTTTTTTTCTTTCCCCATTTTGCCGACCCTTCCTCTTTTTCTTTTTCTCTTTGGATCACACACTATGCAATTACAAGTGCAACTATATTTTTGTGAACAAAAATTAAAATTAGAAATATACTAATTTGCTAGTGTTACACATGCCATACACTTGGCACCCTACTAAGTTAATTAAGGGGATTGCCAAGTGTTGGCTTGACCTTGACACCTAGCCATGAATGCATGGCTAGCTTCGGAGCGTGACTTGCGTGCGGCTTGAAAAATTGTTCGGGTTCCGAACTCAGAAAAATATGAAATTCGCACAGTAACCGAAATAAATTATTCTATGAATAACTTCATTCTCGGAATTTCAATAAAAAATCCAGAACACAGAGATTTGAAATGCCTGATTGATTGACTCGTAAAATGTGTGATTCCCTCCTCGACCAATAATTAATGTTAGTGACGAATTATCATCGCATATATAGTAATATTTCTAACGTGAGGGCTCTCACAACGACCATACCAGGATGGCTCTCGTGGATTACTCTACTTTTGTAGGGTTTATTCGACCCGCGGGACCCAATGTTTTCCCGTTTGGGGCTCATCGTCTTGCTGCGTGGGTTTCCTGCACAGGTCTCTGGCCTCGTGTCACTCTTTCAGGCCCCTCGACACGTCTCTTTGTGATTGGGTGGTCAATCTTCTTCTAGGGTCAACGGTCATAATTTTGACCACACCTATACAGCTTAAACTTTTAGATGAGTTGGTGGTTAACAATCTAATACAAGCTTCTCAGTGTAGAAGCGTCAAGATTTCTGATCTCTCCCAAGTTCCTTCCTGTATTCTGGTCTTTAGGATGTTCGTTTGTTGTCCAAGCTATTCTTTGCTTTGTTGGGGACTTTTTTTTTTTTGATCCGTACTTTGTTGGTGATTGACATAGCTAGGTTTTTCTCCTAATGAAATGCTCAGCTATCATATAAAGCTTAGAACGGCTAGAAAACAACAGTTTTTTAAGTAACTAGGTGCTTGCTCACGTGCAAAGCACGTCATTCATGCCCGTTGTGTAGATGGGTTTAGATTTTCCTTGGAATTGTGGATTTTGTTGATGGTAGCGATGGTTATATGGATAAGTTTGGTCAAGTGTATAAACAGAAGTAGTTACTTGTAGTTGTTATGATTTAGATAAGTTTTTGTGTTGAACAAAAGGATTGAAGTTATTTGGTAGAGGAAGAATGGTAGTGTAACAAATCGTGATTCCTTAGAGACTCTTTTTCATGAATGCCAGTGCAAGGAGCAAAAGCGTTGAGGACTACTGGTATGCACTCATCTGTATTCAACATTAGGCATATCAGGAAGTAAAGGAGATAGGCATAACTAAGTCAGAAAATGGTGGTAGGTTGGTTTTCAATCTACATAAATTTCCATGTAGTCCAGTTTGTCGAAGTTTTAGTCAAGAATCAATAGTCTTTTGCAGTAGTTCATTGCTTTAGGTAGCTTGGAATGATTAGAAACATGGAGAACAGAAATGTAACAAAAGTAGAAAAACAAAAAGTAGAACTGAGCTAACGGTAAATCAAATGTAATAGTTAAAATAATTGATCGAACATGTTTGAGAACTACTAATCCAATCACAATAACAAATGCACAATTTGTTGCAATCACAGTCGTAGGCAGTTTCAATTGTTCAGAGGGTGCACCTGTGCATCAAATCCACAGATATTGTACCATTTTGTATCTTAGCCACGACTGGTCACTTGTATTCTTTATTTTCGTTTTGCTTCCTTTGTCTCATGCAATTATTGATTGGCTGATGTTCTTTGTTTGGGCAAACCAGTTCACTTGACATGACTAATTAAAAAAAAAAGCTACTACTTTGTACTCGCTGTGTACTTGTAGCATCTTTCTGTTTCGGGCAAATTTCACTGACCTCCCCTGAGGTTTCTGACACAAACAGAAACCTCCCCTGAAGTTTCTGAAATGCCACTCACCTCCCTTTCTTTACCTGACAATAGACACATGCCCCCTTCCATCTTCTTTCTGTTAAAAACTTAACAGAACTCCATAAAATCAGAAAGTTTAGTTGCTAAAATGTCAAAATTACCCCTCATGTCTTTCATCTCTTCATCCTTCCCCCTTTCTCCTTCCACCTCATCCGATTCACACCAAAGCAGTACTACGGAACTTCCACCCTCTCTTTCTTCCTCTTTCTCTACATTGTTCTTACCACCTTCTCTTCCTTTCCTCATCTTTATGCCTACGATAATGAAATGCGTGCACAGACGTAGATTATGATCTTATTATGAAGCCAACTACAAAAACTAAAAACCAATTCTTCCCAAAGTAAAAAAACTAGTTTGGTAAACCCGTCTTTAAAAAAAAAACCATTGTTGTCCCAAATTAGATCCCTCAAACAGGAAGTTTTTCAGTGTCGGGTGGATACTACGTGGTGCCCGCTTGGCGTATTCGAGTTATTTAATGCGTTTTTGGACGGCTCGAATTTGGAGTGAAAAAAGGAGAGAGAGAGAGAGAGAGAGAGAGAGAGAAAGCGAGTGTTGGGGTCAGAGGAGAGAAAATGTTTCAATCTGAATCGTCCAAAAGTGTATTGGACGACCAGATGTGCAGAGTGAGTACCACGTGAGATATACCCACCCGGCACTGAAAAAATTCTCAAACAAATGACTCCCTAATTATACTTCAACTGATTAAACCGATTGGACCATAAACGTGTCTTCTGGTAGAATACAAATCAAGCAAGATCTAAGAAATTTGATATGCCAATTCATCAAATAGAACCTATTACATGTATAAACAACCCGCCCGGCCAATTGACGCAAAAACAAAACTAATGCCCAGTGGGTTTACATGTGTAAGCAATCAAATTGCACAATGAATCAAAATCTCTACCTTCCTCTGATCATAATCACCACCGTAGGCAAAAATGGGGGTTCCGATACACTGGCGGCATCTTGTCGCTTCTTCTCGGTTGACACTTGAAACCCATTCTCAGTGATTTTTTGGCGCAATTTGGTTTCACGCAGCTAAAATTCCTCACTCACAAGGCGACCTGGATCGAATTACGACACGAGAACCATAAAATCAAATGCAATCACTTGGGGGGCCAAAAAAATCACTTTTCAGGTGGAATTTAGATGGGTAGTGAAATTTTGCAATTTCGAAAGTGGCCCAGAACGATCAACGCTTTCAAAACCATAACATACAAACCCAATCCTTGCACCGACAGAAAATTCAAAACTTCGAAAAAAAATCTTGAATTTTTTGCCGAATTTGCTTAGTGGGTAGTCAAAATTCTTGATTTTGAGGGTGACCCATATCAAGTTGATGTTGGGAACCATAGCATCAAATCAAATCTGAACACCCAATTTGTAAATCAAAATGGAATTGGGTTTGTAAGAGGCACACCTGTATACAAACACAAAGGAAACAAATTAAACCCAACTTCTAGAGAGAGAACGAGGAACAGAAATTGAAAGAAGGAAGAAAGGCTTACCAAAGAACAAGCGAAGGAATCCGGACTGAAGAAAAAAACAGTGAGCGAGATTGATTTATGTAGCAACTTTGGGAGTAAAAGAGTAGCTGTTGATGGTGGACCGTGGATGCCGTCGGTGGGTTCAAGGCAAGACTGGGGTTAAGGTTAGAGACATAGGATTTGTGATTGGGCCGTGGTAGCGATTTGTGAGTGAGTCGTATAGATGATAAAGAGGTGGAAGAAGGGGCTTTTGGTCATTAGCTTTGCCAAGTTAACATCGTTAGAGGTTAGATACTGGAATGGGGGAATCTTGACATTGTCAAGTAAAGTAGGGGAGGTGAGTAGCATTTCGGAAACCTCAGGGGAGGTTTCTGTTTGTGTCAGAAACCTCAGGGGAGGTTAGTGAAATTTGCCCTTCTGTTTTTAATCCACTGATGAATTCAGTGTAAAGAAGCAAGATTCAAGAGAAAGAAGGTTCTGTTCTTCTATATCATTTCTGACATAAATTCGAGGAATACCCTTAAATCTATCCTAAAACTTGGTCAATGCAATCTGTAAAACCAGATCATTAAATCTAGTTCCACACAAACAATACTTATAAATTTCAACCCTGACTTAATGGTAGAGAATCTCAAATCTAGCTTTAGTTACAGATAATGATCTAGAATGTAACAAAAAATCAAACTATGCATTAACTGAATCCAAAAAACTGACCAAATTTGAATTTATATTTTTAATTTTGTGATTAAGTAGGATGGTTGTTCCTGTTCCAGTTGGAATGACATATAATCAATATCTAGCTAAATCCACGAGCGAAATAAGACACAAATAAGTATGCTACTAATTCACAAAACTTGGCATAATTGAATCAATTTAAGCATCTACAGTGTTCTCTATCGCATCTTATCTATATCTTCTAAGGGAAGTTGAACCCATATTGATATAAGAAAGGATGCTACAGACTTCAATTTGTGAATTATGATTGTTTCGTTCAATTCAGTCAAAAGTTCTGCCTATTACCTTGCCTCAATGCATAAATGTCACGACCCTAGCCCGCCCCTAAAGGCTCTAGCCACAACAAAGCGCCAGTGATTCAATCACTAAGGCCATATCAAAATTAAACATCTCATTAGCAAATGAGAAAAAGGGCACAAGTACTAATAGCGGAAGCAAAACCTCTTTCTATTTACATACGCCAAAACTAGAAGTTTTTACAAGAGTCTCTACATGGCAAACCACCCATAGCTGTGCATATTTACATGACAAAAGTGTTCACCAATAGCAACTCCTAACTACAAATCCACATCTACAAGCACGACCAAAAGAAGGGCTGCACACCACCACTCTACTCCCCATTGCCTGAAAGGTGGGAAAAAAATCCATAAGCCAAAGCTCGTATGAATGATTAATACGCAATACACATGCTTTCCATGGACAATAATAAAACCATTTGAAAACGAATCACATTTCATAGCAACATAACATAGTAATGCACATCCTCTATTCATTTCATGTCTACCAGGCGTCCCCGGTAGTGGATAAGTAAAGACATCTTTCATTATCCGATCACAGTCATATCTTGCTAGCCTTTTAGCACGTGTCCCCTAGCAAGCTGGGATGTGGGAGGATGCCATTAATAGATATAAAACATGTCCACCTTTCATTGATAGTCCATGGAGTTCATATCAAAATGTAAAACATCATTAAAGCGGAAAGCTTATAACAAACCATGTGTTTTGGGTATTAATCACTCATCTCGGCTCTACGAACCACCCGAACTTCCTATAACAATTAGGTAATAAAAACATGATTAGAAGATGCTAAATAAGCCATCTTTAATGAACATAAAGTCCTAGAGTGGAAGATATGAAGTTAAACAACCAATATCAGGAAATAATTTCAGAATCTGCAATTTCATCAACTTTAACTTAAAATCTGATTTTGCACAGAGATAACTAAGGTACAAACTCTACATACTTTTTAAGGTCTATGAATCTAGTTTCATAATCAGAAAACGGATCGCAATTTCATCGCTCGAGCTAAAAAATATGACCGTTTTTGTAAAGTGCGACGATGCAGTCAGCACTGCAGAAACCACAACAGCAGGTCGGATAACGAATTTTAACTCCTTCCACATTTTGAGTTAGGTTCTGAAAATTTTACACAATAAAATAGACACATCCAGGTATCTTCAGTAAAAATATCAAAAAATATTAAGGTCGGGAAGTTGGTGAGAAAAATTCCTCAAAAACAGGGCAGATTCAATTCTGCAGATTTTCCAGAAAAACACAGCTTGTTCCTCTTTCAATTTCCGACTCCAAAACCTTTCAATACACTTCAAACTCACACAAAAACTTCACTAATCATGCTCAACCTCATAGATATAGAAGAGCTACTTCAAGAACACCAAATTCATGCATCAAAACAAGTTTTAAACACCCAATTCAAAGAAACAAGTAGAGTTCTATCCCAAACAAATTCATCTTGCTCCAATCACCCAGAGTATGAATTCAACCCCTGTGATATGAAATTTAACATACAAATCATGGAATCAAGTAGGAGATGTAAGAATTACCAAGCTAGATCTTTAATTTCAAGCCAAGCAAGGTTTTTCCCAATTTTTTTTCCTTTCTCTTCTTCTTCTTCTTCTTTTCCACCGTTTCTACCTCTCTCTCTCTCTCTCTCTACGTTTTGAACGTGATAGGAACAAAAGAAGAAGAACGTAGAACCCCCTATTTTGTCTTGCTAGGCTTAGGAAAATTTTTAAGTGTGTGTGTGCCATATTTTAACTTATGTTCCAATTTTACTTAGTTAGCAATTAAGACCAATAACTCACATAATTAACTTAAAACATAATTAAAGATTAGGGGTATTACAATAAAGAAATTAGAGGTTCCTTTTCAACAGTAGTTAACTTCCCAATCTCTTCATTCAATCTCACTCAATAAAAAGAAGGCATGTGTTCTCTATCCGATCCTATCTATCTATTCTAAGGAAAGTGGAACCCATTTCGATATCGATATGAAAAAGGATGCTAGAGACTCAAATTTGCGAATTATGATTGTTTGGTTCGATGGGCTAAAAGATTCCTCCTATTACTTTGCCTCATTACATAAAGAACATTAATTTCCAGCGATAGTTAACTTCCCAATCCCTTCATTCAATCTCAATCAATAAAAAGAAAGCATACTGACCAACTACATTATTAATAGAAGGCATGTGTTCTCTATCCGATCCTATTTATCTCTTCTAAGGAAAGCTGAATCCATTTCGATATAAAAAAGGATGTTAAAGACTCCAGTTTGCGAATTATGATTATTTGGTTCGATGGGCTCAAAGGTTCCTCCTATTACTTTGCCTCATTACATAAAGAACGTTTTCAGCGATAATTAACTTCCAAATCCCTTCATTCAATCTCTCAATCAATAAAAAGAAGGCATAGTGACTAACTACATTATTCATAGCTGAAGAACCAAACCCAAAACACACTACTATTTAGTCATCATTTCCTAATAACTATCTTCCGAAAAGAACCAACCAACCAAATGTAACAACAAACGTCCTCCTTTGACCCAAAAAAACAAGACAAAAACAGGACACAAGAGAAGAACTACACATGCAACACAAGTAAAATACAAAACAAAAATGCAGAATCAAACAAGAAAAAAGCAACAAAAACAAACAGATTACAACACATGCAATGGCAAAAAAACCTAAATCTGGACAAATGTAGAAGGATCACACAACAACAGACCAACGAGAACAGATAGAAAACAACACATGCAATGGCAAAAAACCCCGAATCTGGACAAATAACTCTATCAGAAAGAACTCTATACAGAGAAATCAAACACTCCACACAGAGGAATCAAACACAGAAACTACAAAATCAGAAATCAAAAATTAACCATTACCTCCTACGAACGCAACCCAATCAGAATCAGAAATTAACCATTATCTCATACCAATGCGACCCGACCGGAACAACCGACCAGACCAAAGCAAACGGAGAAAATCCGAGAGACACTCTCCCCAAAACCTCCCTCCCTAACAAAGCCAAAACCTCTCTCTCTAACAAAGGCTCTCCCTCCCTGTCTCTCTTTTCTCGTATGATCTAATCATATAAGAGGAGAGGGATATGCAAAACTCTCTCTCTCTAACAAAGCCTCTCCCTCCCTGTTTCTCTTTTCTCGTCTGATTTGATCATATAAGAGGAGAGGGATATACAAAACTCCCCCTAAAAAACAAATGTCCACCCCTTTTTTTGCCAGGTAACCCACTGAGTGGAAGCAGTAAAGAAGGGTAAAATTGTCCAGAACTTAAGAAAAGAAAGGCAAAATTGTCCAAAAGCAGACCAAAAAGTGGCAAGCGAAACTGGTTCTTATACAAGAGGAGAGGAGAGGAAACAATTCGAAATTAATTCAGCGATAGTACGTAAATGCGAGTGCAGAGTACTCAATAATTACTCCATTAGTAGGGTTCTCACTTAATTTTACTTTAAATATAGTACTATAGGAGTAGTACCTAATCCATGATTGTTTATGAAAAAAGAAACAATTAATTACTGAGCATGCTCGTGTAATGTTAAACTGCAGTGCCATTGAAATGCCGCGACTTGACAGCTCCACCAACTACGTCCTTCACGAAGGCTCCTAAAATCGCGTACTCTTCAAACGCTCTCGCGTCCGCTTTGAACCTTAAAAACTGTGGGAAGAACAGCCAAAAGCCGGTACCCATCACAATCACGACGGTCAACGGCGTCGAGATCACCGGAGGCAACTGCCATCTGCCCTTCAACACTTTCTTCATCAATATCTCAACAACTAAACACACCCCGTGGAGAACGAAAAACCACGTGATCTCCCAAGTGGGCCGCTTCCGCCCCAAGTAGTAGAATATAAGCTCGTGCATCAGGGCCGACACCACGAACGTGGCGAACACGGCCGGCAACGGGGCCCACTTCCGGCCCATGATCCGCGTCGAGACGCTGAGGGTAGGATCGTATACTGTCGGGCGCAGGATACGCGAGACCATCAAGTTCCATCTCTTCCCCCAGAAGTCTTGTAAGGAGGTGGAGAGGAACGGATCGTTGAACTGCGGCTCAAGCTCTAACCCGAGAGTGGCTCGAGCCAGGGCTGCGACGGCGGCTAGCATGAGCTCCAACATGAAGTATATGTGGAAGCAGTAGATGACCAACATAACCTTCGGGTGTATACGCTCACTGTAGTCATAAATTTGCACAAAGGCAGCCATGAGAAGCCCCTTGAGAGCATAATTCCAAACCGATTTGTGGCCTAATTTTTTGGTGATTTGGGGAGATGGGTTTGGTTTGGTTTCGGATTCAGGAGGTGGGTTTTTTGGTTCGGTTTTTTTGATGGGCAAACAACCGATGGCGAGGAACTTGGGGAGAGAGAGAGTTGGATCGGAGAGGGGGCCTTTGTCGAAGGCGAGCAAGAGGATTTTGAAATTGGAAAGCCAAGCAACGAAGAAACAGCTCATGCCACCGAGGTGCATGGAGTGGAGATTGAGAGGGAGGTACAAGAAGAGGCAAATGATAGGGGTGAATGTGAGGAATCTAAGTAGGCCTTTCGGGACTATTTTACTCGTAAATTTGCAGTATGATAGGGATATAGTAACTGAAACCCATACCTTGATGAAGTTACTTATCTCCTTATCTAAGCTATAGTTTGGGTAGATGATCTCTCCCTCCATATCTCTCTCTCTCTCTCTGTGTGTCTCGGGAGAGAGATCGAGAGAATTTGGACCGGATGTGTATGGTGCTAACGTATTAATACAGGCACAGAGAAAGTGAAAACCAGCTCCACCAGCGCAAATAGGGAAAGTCATCACTTTCCTTGTTTTTTTTGGCTCTAAGGAAAACAATTTTCCTGGTGTAAATGCATGCGAGTGGCCCAGTTTTTAATTTGGCGCAGGGAATCTAGCTAGTGCCGCTCAGGTGCAGTAAACTACCTTAACATTCGCCTAGTGTTTTTTTTTTTTTTTTTTTTTTTTTAAGTCAGGCGATATACATCAACGGGGTTAGGGAGGGTGTTAGGATTAGCATGGGAGTCCAGAGGCTATCCATAATCCTGGCTCCCAAAGGGCCTGCCCCCTGTGGGTTCAAACCCAAGACCTTCCACAAAGGAAAGACAGTAATTTACCAACTGCACTAAATAGTAGTTGTCAACATTCACCTAGTTATACAGTGGGTTTTATGGTGTTTTCTACGGATTAAAATAATTACTTTTTTTAAATTAAAGATAATATATTATGAGAGAATGATTTATCTCGTAAAATGAAAAATAAATATTTAAAAAATAATAAACTTAGCAGAACGGGACTTTATTTATTTTTAGTGGACTTAGACAAGAGTGTAAAAAATTGCAATGTCAGTTATTTTTCATTTTTGATTGATTAAGATATCCCCAATGTCTTCGAATGATTAATGTAATGCCTTCGAGTAGTTAATGTTACACCTTCGAATGGTTAATGTTATGCTTTTGAGTGGTTAATGTTAGCACGGGGGACACCGTAGAAAAAGTATGCCATTTTTAAAATGCTACGCCTTCGAGAGGTAAAATTTTATGTCGTTCTGTGGTAAAATGTTATGCCTTTGAGTGGTAAAAATGTTTTGACTTCAAGTCTTAAAATATTGTGCCTTTGGATGGTTAATGTTATGCATTTAAGCGATTATGTTATACGGCCAGGGATATGGTATCCCGAGAAAAGAGGGGCGACATAGTATTTTAGTATCTTCCAAAGCTGACAATGTTGTTCTATCGGTGTGATGCTATTTTCGCACTTTGAAGGGGATGTCACAGGTTGGTAAATAGGAGTATCAAATTTGACAACAAGAATGGCAGTACTTAAATTTGGCTACCCAGCCCTGTCAGCACGGAAGTTGCTGAATTTAGCACAAAAGGTTAAAAAAAAGAAAAATCAAATACAAATTGTTGATGTGATCAAATAACTTTGTCTTTGGGCATGGAATGCGGTAGAAGAATGGTAGGCTTGCACTGATCACATGAGGGCAAATGGGTTGCAGCCACATATTGAAAGGTAGGCATATAGCATCCTTTTTAGAATGAAGGATAATTTCAGCCTTTCTTTAGGACATTCGTCTATATTCTACAAAGAATCAAAAATTTCAAAATTATGTAAAACATTGTGTAATTGGGTAGTTAAGAACCATCAAACAAGATTTAAATATTTGAAACTAAAATAGATAGATCGCCTTTTAGGAGATCCGAAAATGACGAAATTGTTGCCAATGATTGAGACCCTTTTCCCGCTATACTACAAATTGTGGACTACACCTCTTTTGTTTTATCCTTATTCAAATTTTTTATCGCACTTGTTAGTTTCAATTTGCGCCAAACTTTATGTATTGTTGGTTTGTTTCAACGAGATGAATCGGAAAAGTCACAAATTATGACTTTACCTATGTACTTTTTAAAATTTCCAAGAAAAACCCCAAAAGTTAATTTTTTTACTTTTTCGATTCATCTCGTTTAGGCAAACCAATAATATATAAAATTTGCCGCAAAATTAACTAACATGACAAAAGTTAGAATAATAACAAAATAAAAAAGTTGTAGTCTAACATTTAGTAGTTTAGAAATTAGCGGAAACGAGGCTGAGTATAATTCATTAAACATGTGATGGCATGAATTACGTATTTAGCTTCTCCAATGGTTTGTCATCTATGCTTCACCATTTGGTCACTACTACAATAAACCATAAAGATCACAATTATTGGCTGTGATTGTAAATTTTCCATCACGCTCCTGCTACCGTGATAGATCTAGGTGTGATTGTAAGTCACTCTCTTTTATCACGGTTATAAACCGTGATTGAAAGAGAGAAACAATCACGGCCAAAAGGCGTGATCGTTTCTCTTTTATCACAGTTATAAGTCGTGATTGTTTATCTTGGGTGTGATCTTTTCTGGGCGTGATTGTAAGTCCAATACAACCGTGATTAAAAGTTTCAAATGATCACACTTGTAAAGTGTGATCGTATGTCACTTTAGATCACAGTCTATAACAGTGATTGAAAGTTCAAAATGAGCGTGATCTTTTCTTTGTAATTACTAGACCCTCTTTTCTTGTCATTGTCAAGTTTCGAACCCACGCACCCTTAGTTGATTTCCCAAACCCTTACCACTATGCTACCCTAGAACTTCTGTTATATTAGGAAAACAAAAATATTTATATTTACTTCCTAATGTGAAAACTTTTTTTTTTCCCTTAAAATTGCTAAATTTTTTGAAATGCAATTAACGTGATATTAAAATTTATAAAAAAACATATAGAAACATTGCTTAAAAAATTTTAAAAATAGGGCAACAAATCTTTTGCCAATCAAAATTAGTAGTTGGTCACCAAAGAATTTTCTTGGGGCGAAAAATTTAGTTTTTGCCAGTAAATTTAGTAGACAATAGTTTTTAAGTTGTAGTGTGCGCTTTGTATTTTTTTTATTTATAAATTAAACATTTCACATGAATTTTGTGTTTATATTGAATTTCAATTTCAATGGTGGCTTCCCAATTGGAATTTAATCCTTTCAGACAAGGCTAAGCCATAATAATATAATTATTTTTTTACCTAATATGTCAAACACTTGGAAGACATCCGAAATTTCCGAAATAACTAAGTTTCACTACTACTATAAACCATAAAGATCACAGCTCGCTCACGTGAAAATAAGGCACTAGTGGAACAGCCCGCTCGTCGTCGAAGAAACAACTGGGCACTAGTGAAACCCAGTCGTGTAGTTGCCTTCTCTCTCTCTCTCTCTCTATCGATCTTTTTGGGCGTGAAGATGAAGATAAAACGTAAAGATTTTTTGGGGTAAATGTAATTAGGGCTTATCTTCTTACGTTTTGTCAAAAAAAAAAAAAAATTCAAAGTCCTTAAACAACATCGTTTTCCTCACATAACTTTTCAAAGCACGCTTAAATAAGTACCAATCCGCCCACGTGAAAATTCAGACCACGTGAACAAATGAGTAGGCTTTTTTATCTATCCGCAAGAGTGAGATCATTTATCTGACTTTTTTCTGCGCTAAAGTTTTTTATCACGCCACAAGGGTGGGATCTTTTCTCTTTTATCTCGCTACAAGAGTGAGATCTTTTCTCTCATTCTTTTCCGCCCTAAATTTTTTTATCACGCCACAAGGGTGAGATTTTCTCTCTTTTTTATCACGCTATAAGGGTGAGGTCTTTTCCCTTTTATCTCACCACAAGAGTGAGATCTTTTATCTTATTCTTTTCCGCCTTAAAATCTTTTATCGCGCCACAAAAGTGAGATCTTTTCTTTTTTATCTCTCCACAAGAGCGAGGTCTTTTATTCCGCGCTAAAACCCACTTTTTATCTCAGCATTGGACTTAAACTGAGATAAAAACTTTTAAGCACCATTTTTTATCACGCTTTGACTGAATACCGTGATCTTTGTGAATTTGCTTAGTGTGATGCATATCTATTATTGTAGTAGTGGGTGCTATTGTCGTGTACGATATTGGAAATCTTGCTGTGCGCTGGGTCATGGTAGGGCTTGTCGTGCCCTGTATAGGGCCTAGGGATGGCAATCCCACCCGCCCTGTTCCGAACGGGGCAGGTTTTCCATCCCATTTTCGGGTATCGGGTCGGGGTAAAATTTTCTAAGCCCATCCGGGTTCGGGGCAAAGGTACCCCACCCCTAAACCCGCCCTATCCCGACCCCGAAATACCCGCCCTGAAATTATCCGAACCCGCCCCGACGTGTATATATATATATATACTTATATATGTATATATATTTATATACATGTCCTTTTATTTTTTTAGCATTAATCCAAAAAATAATGTCTCTTTATTGTCAAGTAGCCTAATTAAATTTAAAAAATAAATAAAAATTGATATTTATCGGTGTTTAGTGGATTTTTTAAAAAGTTTTCTTCAAATATTTATAATAAAATTCTACACATAAAGAAATGGAATGAGGTATCTAAAATATTGATTGCAATTAAAAGTTTAGATAAAATTACGATACCAAAAGACACAAAAATAATTTCAAAAGTTTTATTTTTTTAGATAATTTTTATTCTTATTCAACACTTTTTTTTACTTATACTTTAATTTTTTAATTTTTACGGGGCGGGTAAATCCGTTCCCCGATCGGGGCGGGAACGGGGGTACCCAAAAAAAACCCGGCCGGGGTCGGGGTGGGGCCGGGGGCGGGTAATGATTTTCGGGGAGGGGTGGGTCGGGTTATGCAAAAACTCGCCCCGCCCCGTTGCCATTCCTAATAGGGGCCTCATTCTGGGCTTAACAATATAATCCAAACCGTTTATTTTATTTATCTTATCGGTATCATTTAGCATATGTTTCCCTTAAATTTTACTATCTAAATCAAACTAGCCCTTGTTTGTTGCCAAAACAAATGTGTTCCGTTCGTGGTACATTCCCGGCTAGGCAGAAAAAATGAACAATTTGAATCAATTTTTGAGCTGAGCCCGGGACGGGCCATGCCAAGGGCACAACAGGCACCCAATCCCCAGCTCTGCGTGCGTTCTTCTGTTTGGAATTTTCTTTTCGTTTTGTCTATTATATATTCTTTGATACTTCTAGAACAGATAGATCAGTTACAGATTGTAGACGGAACATGATCTTTTTGTGTCCATACATACATATATATATTCTCAAATCTATGGGCGATAACAATCACCAAGTGGCCATCTCTAAAAGCAAACGAAACAGAAAAAAGAGAGCGAGATCATTGGTCGTTTGAGATCGTTAATTTAGGACTTTTTTGTGGCTCAAGAAATACTAGCTAGAGTAGCTAGCTAGAAGGGATAGTCAAAAGATATTCTTCTAGAAGTATATATATTAATCTACCATTTTCTTTATTGAAAGTTTAATTACTTCTTCCCCCAATTGGAATATTGGACTGTGGAGGAGCCTTCCAAGTTTGAAATCCTTTCCCAATCCACACGAATTTTTTTTAATTTTTTTTGGGCAAGTCAATCCATACGAATTTGAGTTGAGCCGTCGCCAACTTTGAATGTTGAAAAAGTATCTGATTGAGGGAGCAAGCCAAAGTTGATTCAATACAATTTTCAGTCCAGATGAAATGCTAAAAAATCTTTACAACAATCAACTTGGTCAAGTCCTTTTTTGTACATAGTTTTAAAATGGGAGTGCAAGTACGGTACTCAGTCACCTCCGCTAGGAACTATTGCTCCATCATATCACACCACTATCTATAGAGAACCTCATTGCACTTGTATCGAGAACCTAATTGTACTTGTAGCATTGCTGAACTTCATGTTGGTGCTGTGCAGACATTCTCACCACATCCAGTACTTATTAATTGTGAAGCACTTTTTCAATGCATTTAGAGGGTGTTGAATGTGTACTAATCTGGGACAGTACTCAGACAGAGTCTTTAATTAATTAATTTGGGACTTTTAGTTGTTGTATCTTAAACATGACTTTAATTTCTACACCATTAATTCATATTAAAGCTGCCCATTATCCATCTGCCGATGGAAGTAAATTAAAGAACATGAAATCCAACGACAACTTATCCCGTACGTCTTATTCAATAAGGCCTTTTAATTTGATACATGTTCGCATTCCATAGGGGTAAATCCAGTCAATTCCCATTCTGAAGCCTGATTAATTACCAAACTAATTCCCCATGCC
Organism: Rhododendron molle; assembly: GCA_025413875.1. NCBI lineage: Eukaryota > Viridiplantae > Streptophyta > Magnoliopsida > Ericales > Ericaceae > Rhododendron > Rhododendron molle. Next base: position 26,371,869 of record CM046400.1, on the reverse strand, counting down.
AGACTTTTGTCTCGGGTTAGGGATATGATGCAATCATTCTTTATTCCTATTAATCCTTGTAATAATTTCAGAGATTAATAAAAAAAAAAAATTTGCCTTTCAAAAATAAAAAAAAATTCCCAAACTTTTTATGGTTTCCTTAATTGATTTCGTTATTATTACGTTAGTTTCCGTATACAATATATGTTCATTGATTTCGTTATTATTAGTTATAGTTTAATGCCAAACATGTTTTTCAGGGCTCTGACAAGGGAATTTTGACTTCGTCCCTCTGACTATTTCAATCCCTAATTCTTATGATCTGTGATAGTAGTATTTTACTTCTCGTCCTAGCTACAAAATTGGGTTTAGTAAACCCAAATTTGTAAGTTTAGAAAAAATCGGTGGTTCTACTTCCTACACGTACAATTCATTAATTAGGGCGACAAGAAGTAGCTAGTAATGTATTGCTGTGGAAATGATCAGTTGTCACGTCTAGGCTGGTCCATGGTTGGGCATAGTAAAAAAGAAAACGGTCGAAAGAAAGAACAAAGAAAAATTGCAGGTGTTAGGGTCAACTTACGTGTATCTCGACAAATTTTGAGAGACAATAAATCCACCGTCCCAGTAACGGGGGCCCACTAGAAGCTGAAGTTTTGTATGACTTGACCCTAAAAGAGTTGGTAGCACTTAAGAGGTTTCGAACTTAAAACATTAGGAGACAACAAATAAAATGGATGTACTTAATTTTGTCAGGTAGATACCTGTTTCTTATGGCTGAAAATTAAATGCACCCCATTTTTTTGGTAATGCAGGGTATTTTATGCCAGTTTGTGCACATCTCGGAGTTGTTGGCTGAAAATTAAACCCACCTACAGCCCATTCCACAGCCGTTTCACACGCTTATACGTGGGGTGAGATGACCTTAAAAGTTGTTGGCAAAGAGAATCAAACTTGGCGGTCTGCGCGACGGTGGCGGTGTTTCGAATCCCGATCGTTTGTCAAGCATGGTGGTAGTCAGGGCAGTGGGGTTTAAAGTTTTTTGAGTGTTTAGGGTTTTTGTTGGTCTCGGACCAGTGTTTGGGTCTCTGGTAATGTTGTTCTTTTTGTTTTTCAAAAAAATTTTCCCTACATTCCCCCTACTTCTAATATTTCTCTCTCTATCTCTCTCCATTTATTACTTTTACTATTTTTCAAAAAAAAATTTCAAAACACGAACCAAACACAGCATAAGTAATTTTAATTTCTTTTCTATCCTTGTTCATTTAATCTGTGTACTATTGCAGAGATTAATTAAATTTGTTTGCCGATAAAAAAAAAAAAATCAAACTTTAAACCTTAGGAGCAAACGCCTAAATCAAACCACTTGGCCATCCATCCCCTTGGGGTCACCTATTCTTTTTTGGTTGAACATAATTACTTTAAATTAAATGGAGCAATTAATTCAGTTTTTTTTTTTTTTTTTGGGTGAGAAAGTTGAATGGACCTAGTCAATATGGTACTTTAGCGTGGAGAAACACGAGTAAAGGTTATTAACAACCAAAAAGGCACTCAATTTGTTTTGCTGACGAGTTTGTTCATATGCTTCACAATTGACAACTACTCTACTTACTTTCTTGAATAGACTCGTAGACAGCCTTTTTGTCTCAACTAATTTCTGAGATGAAAAATAAGTTTTTCTCTTGAAATTTGGACAAGAAATTTTATAAAGAAACTTGAAATTAAATTCTGGTGAATTTCATTTTGCCTTTGGCATTTCTCGTTGAAATTTGAACATGAAATTAAACTTCATAAAGAAACTCGAAATTAAAATTTGAACATGAAATTTTGTTAAGATGTGCGAGTATTGTTTGCTTTTCCCTTCATATTTGCCCTAGGTCCTGACTCTTTGCGAGAGTTTCCACCCACCCACTTCATATAAAGGTTTGTTAAATTAATTTGGAAAAATAATTCACTGAGTATTCTTGAAATCCATATATCAAAAAGTGGAAAAATAAAATAAAAGTGTAAATTGTTTATACTTTGTTGGAAACGTTTCTTATTTATGCAATGAGTAGAACGATATTTTGTAGTGATTGAAATTAGAGGTACGTCAAACCGTTGAGTTTTGAAGTATTCGAACTCGGATCGTCTAAATAGTTGAGCTAGAGTCAAGTCCAACTAATCGAGTTCGAATTCAGCTCATTCAATATCAAAGTGTTCTAGCTTTGTGTTTGTTTATTAAATGAGTCTCTATAAACGAGTTGAACTTCTACGAATGAGCCGCGCGATTGCGAGTCACTATGGAACCGAGGTGAGCTTGTTTCCTACAACAAACAAATAATTGAGCTAAAACTCGACTCATTTGCAAACGAACCAAGCCAAGCGTCAAACTCAATCTGTTGTGCGATACGAATCAAAATGCTCTCGCACGAATTAAATATTACTACATGCAATGTGACATGTGAACTACTTCCCCGTGCCATCGTAATTTCTGAACTTGACAGCCCCACCCACCATGTCCTTCACAAACGCGGCTGCCAGCATGTACTCATCAAACGCTCTGACAAACCCTTTGCACCTCCGCAACTCCGGGAGGAACAGCCAAAAGCCGGTCACCACCACGAACCCAATCGTCAGCGGCCTCGATACAGCTGGAGGCAGGCGGCACCTGCCCTTCAATACCTTCTTCATCCCAATCTCCACAACCAAACACACCCCGTGGAGTATAAAAAACCCCGTGATCTTCCCCGTGGGCCGCCCCCGGCCCAAGTAGTAGAATATCAGCTCGTGCATTACGGCCGACACCATGAACGTGAAGAACGTGGCCGGAAGCGGGGCCCACTTCCGGCCCAAGAGCCGCGTCCAGACGCTGAGGGCGGGACCGTATACGGTGGGGCGCAGGATGCTGGTTACCATGATGTTCCACCTCCGTCCCCAGAAGTCTTGGAGCGAGGTGGAGAGGTAGGGCTCGTCGAACTGTGGCTCGAGCTTGGACCCCACCGTGGCTCGAGCCAGGGCTGCCACCATGGCGAACATGATTTCCAGCATAAAGTATATGTGGAAGCAGTAAAGGACCAAAATGACCTTGGGATGAATATGCTCACTGTAGTTATAAATACGTACAAAGGCGGCTACGAGGAGAACCTTTATGGCGTAATTCCAAAGCGATTTGTGGCCATTTTGGGGATTTTGAGGAGATGGGTTTTGTTTGGTTTGGGATTTTGGAGGTGGGTTGGGTTGGATTTTGATGGGGAAACAACCGACGGCGAGGAATTGGGGGAGAGAGAGAGAGGGGTCAGAGAGAGGGCCTTTGTTGAAGGCGAGGAGGAGGATTTTGAAATTGGAAAGCCAGGCGATGAAGAAGGAGGTGGTGCCACAGAGATGCATGGAGTGGAGATTAAGAGGGAGGTATAAGAAGAGGCAAATAACAGGGAAAAATGTGAGGAGTCTAGGTAGGCCTTTTGGGACTAATTTACTTGTGAATTTGCAGTAAGAGAGAGATGTAGCCACTGCAATCCATACTTTGATGAAGTTGCTGATCTCCCACTCTAAGCTGTAGTTTGGGTAGATCTCACCCAAGGTGTAGTTTTGGAAGTTCTCAGCTTCCATTTACACTCTCTCTCTCTCGCTCTCTCTCTCTCTCTCTCGCTCTCTCTATATATATATATATGTGGAGACTTTTGAGTTTGTCTCCATTTCTTCTCCATATGTCGGCAATAATATGGAAAAATGGAGTAAACATCCAACAGGAAGAAATATACTCATAAATTAGTAGTATTTACTTTTGGGAGCGTGCCATTGCTACATTTTTTTGTATGAATCCAAGACAAAATTAGAGTTTTCCATGCACCTACAAAATACTCTCTGCGTCCCAAATCAAATGTCTCATATGGCTTTTCATATATTTTCAAACAACTAAAAAATATATTTCGACAAATTATTTTTTTAATCTTCTTACACCAAATTAATGCTAGGTGCAAAAAAAATGTCAAGAGCATGCAACAACACCAATAGTAGAGAACCGAGGGCACACTGTTTGGAACATGGGGAAAGGAATTGGGGGATTGCTATTGGATTTGAGGCTCGTTTAGGTTTTTGGTTGTTTTTAGATCTGGTTTCTATGGATTTTGGATGTTCGATTGGCATCTTGCTTTTCTTTAAGTCTTGGGTGGCTTATTGTCGGTGTGTCCTTTATCCTTTAATCTTTATAGTTCTTATAATGATTAATAAATTCTTTTGCTTGGCAAAAATAAAAACATGTGGAAAGGGAGAGAATATGATTATGAAAGAAGGCGAGATGAAAATATAAGAAGAAGCTAGTTAATGTACTCAAAATTTTGTTTTTTTGTTTTCCTATTTTATTCCCAATTCCTTTCCAAACTAAACCGCGGAGACCGAGAGAATTTATTTTTAATTGTCTCTTCTTCTCCTTTCTTTTCCCCTTAGAACCAAGCAAAACCTTAAATTCAATTTTCTGGATTCCAAGTCCTCTACCACAACAAATTGATGTGGATATCATGATTAATCGTATGGATCCTACATCAATATATAATATAGAATGACTGAACTTCACGTTGCGGCTCTGTAGGGGCACCTAAAAAAATCTCTCATTTTCTCAGTGACACTTGTAGAGCAATTTAAGCTCCGTTTGTTTTGATGTAAATTTTTTTTTCAAAAAACAAACTTCAAATTTTTATTTTTCAGTGTTTGGTTGGCAATTAAAAATATATTCAGAAATCAACAAAATAGGGGGGGGGGGGGGGGGGGGGGTAAAAGGTGGAGAGATCTGAGAATATTGGAATTGAACATGAGTTAGGATTGATGATTAAAGAAACTGAACAGTAAGAATTACAGTAGAAGGCAGCGGGGTTTATTTCGGAAAATAACTTACAGAAAATTTAAGGGTAACTTATTTTCATCCAATTGATGTAAAATGTTTTCCTAATTTTTTACACAACCAAACACCAAAAAATAAATAAAACATTTTACGCCTAAACAAACGGAGCCTTAATTTGACTTTGGTTCAAGAATATTCCATTTGTACGGCATAAACATTGTTTGTGTAACAAAGATTGCACAGCTGTATCAAAGTAATAACAAATAAAAAGGGTGGTTCTAGAGAAATATATTGAGTAGAAATAAACTTGACACGGCCGGCGTGCATGATTTCTTTTTACCATTGAGATTTACCTTCTCATTGTTAGGAGACACATAATTTTAGCATTTGATAAACAAACATAAAATTTTAACATGATATTAAAATCGATCTGTCAATACAAATTATTAAACCAAGTCAAATCGAGTATTGAGGTCTAATCAATTAGGAGAATGGATTTTAATAAGGAGAGTGTAAAAATCAGTTCCTTATAATTTATTAAAACAACTATTAAATTGTTAAGATTTATACAATAGGAATAATGGCAATGGGGTCAAGCATCTATAACACATAATTGGAAAATTTAATTTTTGTTTTAAATCCTAAATATTTATGTTTACATCGATCCTAAAATTCTTTGCCTATATAGACAAGAATTTTAGGATGTAAAATACTTATGTTTACATCCAAAGTACTTATGTTTATATCCTAAAATTCTTGGCCTATGTGGGCAAGAATTTTGGGATGTAAAATACTTATATTTACATCCTAAAATACTTCGCCTATATAGAGAAGAATTTTGGGATGTACAATACTTATGTTTACATCCTAAAATTCTTGGCCTATATAGACAAGAATTTTGGAATGTAAATTACTTATGTTTACTTCTTAAAATTCATGTCCTATATAGATAGGAATTTTGGAATGCAAACATAAGTATTTATACATCCCAAACTATCCTTATATGAATTGGTCCGCGCAACGGCTTAATAGATTTTGGCGGACTAGTTTCATGGTAAACGGTCCAAATAATTAACCATGAAATAGTTTTATGGTAAATGGTCCAAATAATTAACCATGAAATGATAGGAACATACAGATATATTTCATGGTAAATGCTACAAATAATTTACCATGAAATCGAAAAGCTTGTATTACATATATGGTTTAAAATCAAGCCTATATATATATATATATATATATATATATATATATAGGTGACGGATCAAGTGAGGGATTAAAATGAGGGACTAAAATGCGGGACTCTCATTTTCCGATCAAATTTTGAAAATCCGAACCGTTCAATGTGTGCAGAACGTGATTTTAAGGTTTCGAGAAATTAGCAAAAAAATGACGGGAAGGGCTTCATCCGAGCGGTTTTTCATAATAAGTTCATAAAAAACTGCCCGGATGAAGCCTTTCGCTGGACTATTTTCATGGTAAACGGTCCAAATAATTAACCATGAAATGATAGGAACATACAAACATATTTCATGGTAAATGCTACAAATAATTTACCACGAAATTGAAAATCTTGTATTACATATATGGTTTAAATTCAGGCCTATATATATGGTTTAAAATATATACATATAGACAATTAACAACACTCAAAGGGCAATAGCGGTATTAAAAGTATGAGAATGACGAAATCATAAGTTGTTGAAAAAGACAAGATGAATTCATAAGTGAAGAGGGTAATAAGGATGAATTTTTAAGTCTCCCTATATATAAAGCCCTAACACAGTTATATATAAAAACTCAACAACAATACAAGAGCTTATGGGAAAAAAATTGACAAAAAATAGTAAATAGAGTTTGTATAAAAGCAGTCACAACCTAAAAAAAAGTGAAAACCTTTCTTAAGTGGGTTTTGTTCTCCATTGTTTAAATTTTTAATTGTTTTTTTAGAGAAAGATTAACCGATAGGAGTGAGAGTCTAATGCCTTGTTTGGATAGCGTTTTAAAAAAAAAATTCTCTCTTCAAAAAACACGGATTACCCTTATTTCCAATCATTATTCATCCCAATTATTATTCTCATTTCTTTCTATATCTCTCTTCAATCATTACCTCTACTTTCAATCATTACTCTCATTTCTCTCTCCAGTACGTCATAACCCTACAAAATTTTTCAAAAATTTCTCAAAAACTCATCCAAACACAATATAAGAGATATGAGTACATATGAAATAAACTGGTCAAGGGCAAATTTTGCAATTTTTTTGAGGTATTGGGGCAAGATATTCCATGGGGCAAATTTACAAGAATACCCAAACATATGTACTACTCCCTTTGAAAATTTTGACTTGAGTGGGGTCTGTGGACCCCCCTTGCCTCTTATTGGGTCCGTCTATGAATATCGCATAGATGAACTAAAATATATAATTCCTCCTTCGTCTGTCTCATGGGACTTTATTTAATATTCAATGATTTGACTCTCTCTGTTGTGGATTTTTTAACTAGTTATATAATTCATTAAAAACGTCTTTAAAATACATTTCAATCTAATAAAATTCATGATGGCAAGGAATGAGAGCACAAGTATAGTACTACGAGGATTAAGAACAGAAGTGTTTCAAAGAATTATATGATTAAGCTTGTTAATATATATAGAATTAGAGTGGTTTGTAAGTTTGTACACTTCTTTGTTTGATTTGAATGCGTGTTAGTAGCAAAAGTTTGTATAAAATCAAAATTTCTTTTTTTTTTTTTGTTGTTGTTGTTGTGTGAACAAACGATATTATAGAAAATCAAACATAAATCGTTCTGAGGTATTTAATTCCTACAGCGTCAACAACTAATTGTTGCAACATAAACATAGGATGTTCGATTAATTAAACATAAACTTCATTACACAGATCAAAGGCCCGCTTTGCTAGCCCATCTGCGCATTTGTTTGCTTCACGCCTTACATGGCAAACTTCACGAACTTGGCATAACTCCATAAGATGCCTGCAATCACAAATAATAGAGCTAAGAGGATGCTGAGCAATTGCATTAGTGTTCAACTATGATATAGCTTGCAAAGCATTCTGTTTGGATCGGAAATGGCTCAAGGACTGAGCGCGGGCGTGCCAGAACTTGTCGCGTACCAACGTAAAGGACTGGGCGTCCCTTGTCTGACTTCTAGATCTGTGCGGGCGATAGTGCTGCAACCTAAGGGCTGGCTTGCAGTGTTGGTTCGTGGTTTTGCCTCTTCATGCGAGAACTTAATAATTTCCTAACCGTGTAGGAAAAGAAGTAACAACGTAAGAATTACTTTATCACGTCGGAGTAATAAAGTAGGAAGTATGAGAGAGATATGAATAACTTTATTATGTTTCGTGATAATAAAGTTGGGATACAAGAGAGATAGAAGCTCGAGTTATTTGGTGGAATAATCGAGTAAAGGTGAGGAAATAGAGATAGTTGCTTCGCTGGGAAGACTTTTGATTTTTAAGCGTTGAGCTTGATTGGTGTGGGGACCCCTTTTTTGTCTTGCAAACTTGTATTTATAGGCAAATAGTCCACTGGTCCAGATCTGAGCTCAACTTCCCGCCTTCATCACGAGCTGCCATGTGTCCCGAGGAGGCTCCAGATGCTGCCATGTGTCCAACATAACTACCCACTAATATATTTAGTGGGATCATGGGTAGTCATTGGAGGTTAAGAGAAATTACCCATGTGGTATTCCTTGATCATGGCCGGTTTAAGAAAATAATGCACTTCCTCCATCTCCTTCTTTTGTGGGCGGTTGACAAGTAATGGGCTACCTCATGCCCTATTTTCATGGGTTGGTCAAATGGCTCTTTGCATAACAGCAAGTACTTGTCCACCTTCCACTTTTCATGGGATATACGGGCAATGGGCCATTTAATTAAATTAAATGGCCTACTTATATGTTTAACCCACAAAAATACTTCTAGAGATACAATCAATTCCCATGGGCTATGGGCCTTTAGAACAAATCAAAAATGCACCAAGCCTTTATTCTCATTGGGCCTTCGCAAATAATTTTTAACACATGGACCACTTCCCACAATTCCAATCTCTAGTCCAAAATTAATTGGGCCCAGGTAACATGGGTTTGGCCCATTAACTTTTGGTCCAATAGGCCTTTAATTAATGGCCCAGTTTAATTGAATTTCAATTAAATGGCCGCCAAATGCTAGTCAAGGACTGGGTGCCAAAAACGGGTGTAAACAATGCCCCCCCATGCCTTGATCTTGTTCAAGATCTAGGCGTGTAGATCAGGACAGAGTACAGTTTTTGGCAAACCAAACAAGTCATTATCATAGGGTTTAGAGCCAAAAAGAGAATTAGGCTTAAATTTGGCCTAAAATCTTTTTAAGTCCTCACACATTTAAATTTAAAAAGTTAATCAGGCTTAAAACCGAGCCTAACAACTTTTCGAATTCCAATGTACATCTGTTAATTGGATTTGGACGCCACCCCCTTGAACTGATCCAATCCAGCAGTTTAGGGATAAAAATCCCAACGAAGAGTCCTTTCAACGGCAATAATCATCACCCTTCTAGGCCCAGGGGACACGTGTCATTACCCCGGGCCATGCATTGGCTGCCATGCAGCTTTTCAAGCCGTCAGCGCTTCCTTAGGTCAATCAAGAGTCCAACTCCTGGGTTACCTTTTCAAATTCGATTCAAGAAAGAGAGAGAGAGAGAAAGAGAGCAACGGCACCCATAAATCTCGTACCGTCCCTCATTAAAGCTCCAATCTTGGACCTCCATTCTCTCTCTACATCTTCCCTGCCTCCTATCCTCTTGCACGAACGAAACCCAGAGAAACCCTAATCTGCCATTGTTCTGCCGCTGAACCTCTTGAACCCCAGACGAGATGGCCACCCATAGAGCCCATGCCCCTCCTCCAAACCCTAATAGTCTAGCCATTCAAATCAAGAAGATCCTGGACGAAGAACACATAGCAATCACCAATGACGTTCTGCTGATTGCTAACTCTGATCGTGTTGGTCTCAGCCCCGCCTTCCAATTGGGGTTTCCTTCACAGCTAGCTCCCATGTATCCACTAGCAGAGGAGGCACTCCCCTTTGAGTCCCCATGCCTCAACTGGCACAAATTCTCCACCGACATCCCCAATCGCCTCTGGCACCGACCAGACACGAAGTACGTGGAGTGGCTCGATCGTATGATGGAGGCCAAAGGAGATCTGTGGAGGCAAATTGAGATTAGGGACGCCATCCTACTCAGCCGTTCCCTTATCGACATGGACAAGAACCTTTTCCTTTCCGCTTCCCAGTTCTGGTCCGTGACCACCAACTCTTTCCACTTCAAGGTAGGCCTCATGGGTCCCACTCTTGAAGATCTTGCCTTCCTGACGGGCCTCCGTCCCCATGGGATAGAGGCCAATTACTTTTTATCTTAAAAGACTCCTTACTTCGAGTACAAAGAACCCCTGTCCTTCGCCCCCTTCATAAACCATTATGCCCAAAAGGGCCCTGTCGAGGACACCGAACACGTAGCCTTCCTCTTGTACTGGTTGAACAAGTTCATCTTCTGCGTCTCTGCCAACAGAGTCACCAAGGACTTTATTGACTTGGCCTGTGCCCTAGCTTCTCGGTAGAAGCTGGCACTAGGCCCTCTGGTCTTGGCCCATCTTTACCGTGGGATGAAGGAGCTCATCAGCAACAAGTTCATATTCGCCCCAGGCCCCTTGTGGATCATGCCCTTGTGGCTGTGGTCCTACTTCCCCAAACTGGCTCCACCAATGAACAAGAATCCGGAACACACCTGCTATGGTCTCCACTATGCTGGCATCCGTGGCCCTAGGTACGCCTTTGATACCTATTTCAAATTCTTCTACCACGAGCTCACGAGCATGGGCAAGAACTGGATGCCCTTCACCAGAGACACCATGCCATGGTGGCTGAAGCAAAGTGCATCAGACCCTAGGGATGACTACGACGAGCATATGGAGATCTGGACTAGCTTCCTGATCTCCAGGGACCTGATGTACGACATGGCCTTCACCCCAACGAACTACAAGTGCGGGGTAGAATACTATAATGCAGCCCAGTTTGCCAGGCAATTCGGCCTATGTCAGCTCACTCCTATCCCTCCATACCAATCTCTGAATGAGGACTTTACTGATAGGCCCGTAATTCAACCACGGGACCTAGAAAGGGTCAGAAATGTGCTACCTGATCGTAGGAAGGACTTCGCCCTTCACCCCTTTGTTGAGCGTACCGAGAATGGCGCCAAGTTTGATAGCTGGTGGGGAGGCTATACCAAGATGCACTTTTTCAAGCCCTACCTAGACGTCCTGACGGCAATTCTGCCCAACCCTGCTGGAGCTCCCGAACCTGGTATTCACATGCCTCTGCAACAGATCAGCCCTTCCCTTTCCCAGAACACCAAAAGAAAAGGTAACTTAGAGGCTTTCTATTTACTTCATGTTTCACTTTTTAAACCTCTGAAGTTTGTATTGAAATTCCTTCCATATTGGCAGGTCTGAGTGATGTGCTTAAGGATGTCCCTCCAGCCCCTTCAGCCCTTCAAAGATCAAAGAGGGTGAAGACGACTGCTCAAAGACAATGGCCAAAGGTATAAATCCCTTAGCCCTCCGTTCAGTCCTTCAGGGTAAGGTAGTAATGATCCTATTCTTTTCTGCAGGCATTTGAAACTGCGGTTGCTGGCAGGACCAGGAGCAGTGCCAAGACTAGCTCGCCTGAGACGGACCCTTCAGAGAATGTCTGGATCCTCCTTAATCCTTCTTCTTCTTCCCCTTAGACCTCACCCAAATGTTCTACTAATTTCCCTCTTGCAGGCCACTTCCAAGACCCAGGAAGAGCAAGCCGATTCTGCCCCATCCTAGAAAAAGAGACTGAAGAAGAAATCCTCTACCCCATCTGATTCTGAGAAGACTGAATCCGCCACCGAGCACAACCCAATTGTAAGGATGTACTGGGACACAAGCTTTCCAGCATTTATGGCCCTATATTATCATCAACGTCCACTTGTTTTCAATCCTTAGGAACTTGATGCATATCTGGAGGAGGAGATCCTAGAGGATGAGGTCGAAATTCAAGAGAAAGGGCCGGATCAAGTTGAAACAGAACCAGAGCACAAGGCATCATCCCGGACTCCAGAGAAACATGGATCCCCAGCCATACATTCCTCTCCAACCCCTGACCCACCTGTTGAGCAAGAGTTCGTGCATGTACCAGAAGAGGAAGACGACGATGAAGATCTGGACTCCCTATTCAAGTCTGCCCAAGACTTGATGAAGGCGACCACCTCTGGCACCTCGGGCAGCGGACTTAGCTCGACCTCCCAATCCCAATTCACTCTAGAAGAGGTTGATGAAGCCAAAACAGCCCTTAGAATGGCCTTTATTCAGAATTTCCAAGCCATCGTCCACCCCGCTAGAGCCTCCAATATCAAGAAAGCCATAGACGTGCTGGTGAAGTCCCAAGCCTTGGGACCAGATGATACTTCCCTCCAATATTTCCAAAAGGAATTCCCCAACATGGTCAAGACTCATGACGCCTCCAGTCAAGATTTGAGCAAAGTACATGCCAAGCTCTCAGAGCTGGAAGCGGTCGACATGGAGATCACCAGGTTCAGCACCGAGTGGAATCAGTTGAAGGAAGACATCAGAGTTAACGGAGCCAACATCACGGCCACCTCCGAAGAGATCCAGGAGCTTAAGGACAAATTGGCCCAAGTTGAAGGTCGTCTGGAAGATCTTCGAAAGGAGTCCAAGATCTTGGCCAAGCAACATGAAGACCTGGCTGGGTCGAAAAGCCAGAAGATGAAGCTCAATCTCTTGATTGAAGAAGTTCCACATCTCCGGAGGAGGCGGGAAACGCTTGAGGCCCAGCTCACCAGCCTCAGCACTGCATGGGAAAACCTGAAGATAAGTCTTGAAGGCCTTCTGTAGGTCTTTGTCCTCCAAAACTCTAATTTCTGAACTCTCTTTTCTTGGTCTGTAATAAGTTTCATTCTGCCTGGCCTGGAACTTTCCCTTAAATGGCCAAAGGCAGTGGTTTGGTATGGTTTAGATGTTGTTTTTGGTGGCCTGAACTTGAGGCCTTTTAAAGTTTTTGAATCACAGGTACCTTGGGCTCCATTCAGGCCTTGCTTGACGTGCATCTTATGGTTTGTTCGATTGATCTTCTCCAAAATCTCTCATTTCCCACATAGTAGGATAATGATGCTTTAGGTACTTGTCATTTGTTAAATGTTGAAACAAACCACCGTTTAAGTCCATAAGATGATAAACGTTACCTCTAAGGACTTTGGCAATCTCGTATGGCCCTTCCCAGGTTGGAGACCATTTGCCATACCTTGGATTCTTTTCCCCCAAGGGAAAGACAGCCTTCCAGACTAAGTCACCTTCAGAGAAGCTCTTCTTCCTTACACGTTTGTCATAGGACCTGGCCACTCTTTTCCTTTGGATCAACATGTGGTCAAGGGCTGCGAGCCTGACTTCGTCTAAGTCCTCCAGCTCTATTAGCATGGCTTGGGTGTAATCCGCAGGGGTGAGGCCATGTTGATATGCAGTCCTTGCTGATTTTACTGCCACCTCCATTGGTAGGAGTGGGTCATGTCCGTATACCAGCATATAAGGAGTTATGTTGGTGGCTTCTTTCTTTGAGGTTCTGTAGGCCCATAAGGCCTCAGAAAGTAACTCATGCCAAGCCCTTGGGTTGTCTTCTACCATTTTCTCAATAATGTTGACCAGAGTCCTGTTACTGGACTCGGCCTGGCCATTTCCTTGTGCGTAATAAGGAGTGGAATTAGAAACGATGATGTTTTGCTGTGCAGCAAAGTTAACCACTTGTTCTCCCATGAAGACCGTACCCCTATCTGCAACTAGGTGCTCTGGCAGCCCAAACCTATGGATGATCCTCTCCTTGATGACTTTGATTATCTCTTGTTGATCCACAGACTTCAACGGCACTACTTCTGCCCGCTTAGTGAAGTAGTCCGTGGCTACCAAGATGTAAGCATGATTCTCCGAAGGAGGAGCATAGATTTTACCAATTACGTCTAGAGCCCAACCCCTAAACGGCCAAGGTTTGACTACAGCATGATAGTTGGCCGCAGGAACGCGCTGAATTGGACCATGGGCTTGACATGGCTGGTACCCTTTGGAGAAACGGATACAATCCTCTAAGATGGTTGACCAATAGTAACCGTGCCTTCTGATTAGCCACCTCATCTTTATCCCTGATTGATGGGCTCCACAGACCCTTCAAGGACTTCGCTCATGACCCTCATGGCCTCATGACGTCCTAAACACCTCAAAAGCAAGTCATCTTCAGGGCTTTTCTTGTATAACTCATCTCCCACAAGTATGTAACTGATGGCTCTCCTTCTCACCCTCCTAGAGGCTCTAAAGTGGGGCCTCCTAAGAAAAGAATGATAGGAGCACGCCAATCGTTCTCGGGTTCATCATCTGACTCTTCCCTTGTGAGGTCTGAAGTAAATACCTCCAGTCCTAGACCTCTTCTCCTTACAGAAGGTAACAATCTCTTCTGGACTGTGATAATCTAATGAATTGTTTCTGGAGCTAGCTTCAGGCTTGTAGAGGCCTGAGCCAAGCTGTTGGCTTCAGCATTCATACTCCTTGGGACGTGCTTGACAGTGACATCGTCAAAATCTTGCAATAATTGCATGGCTGCCATATAATAAGGTGCTAAATCCTCACTATAGCACTTGAATGTTCCCGCCAAGTGGTTAATCACGAGGTTTGAATCTCCAATGACTCTCACTTCCCTGGCCCCTAGATCCATAAGGATTTCAAGGCCTATAACCACTGCCTCATACTCAGCTTGATTATTAGTGCATGGGAAATCAAATTGAAAGGACAACTCAGTCCTCAGGCCTTGGGGAGAAATAATAATTACCCCACAGCCTGAGACCTCTTGAGTCCTTGATCCATCAAGAGTAGTGTCGAAGGAGTAAGTGATATTTTAAGGGCGCTCAGTCCTAACTCAGATTCATCACCGATATCTAAGCATGGATGATCAGCAAGAAAATCTGCCAAGGCCTGGCCCTTCACACCTTTTTGGGGGATGCACTGAAAACTACATTCCATTAGAGCTAGAGACCATTTGCCAATTCGGCTTCTCATGATGGGCCGAGAAAGCAAGTACCTAACTAGGTCTGTTTTACTCATGATGTAAACCAAAATAGGAAGCATATAGTGCCTCAACTTTATTGCTGAAAAGTACAAGGCAAGACAAATCTTTTCAATAAGACTGTATCTCCGTTCACATGGAGTCAGCAACCTACTTAAATAATACACTGCCTGTTCCTTTCCTTGAGCGTTGTCTTGAGCTAAAAGGGCACCGATAGAGCCCTCAGCTACTGAGATGTAGAGCTTTAACGACTTGTTCTTGATGGGAGGCATAAGGACTGGAGCTTGAGCTAAATTTCCTTTGATCTCATCAAAGGCCTTCTGATGATTTGCCTCCCACATAAAAGTATCTTGGTCCTTCAGCTTCAAGAGTTGAGAGAAGACCTGGACCTTTCTTGCTAGGTTTGAGATGAACCTTCTCAAGAAGTTGAATGAACCCAAAAGCTTCTGCAACTCCCTCTTGGTGGTAGGAGGCTTCGCTTCCACGATTGCTTTGGCCTTGTTCATATCAATCTCAATCCCTCTGTTATGAACCAAAAATCCAAGGAATTTGCCCGCTGAGACTCCAAAGGCACACTTTAAGGGGTTCACTTTTAAGTCAAACTGTTGCATCCTAAAAAATCACCTCCTCAAGTGTTCCAAATGTTCATTGTAGGACAGAGATTTGACCACTATGTCATCGATGTAGATCTCCATGAAACGGCCAATGAAATCATGAAAAATGGCGTTCATTGCATGTTGGAATGTAGCGCCAACATTCTTTAGGCCGAAGGGCATCACGACCCACTCAAAGGTTCCTAGGGCTCCAGGACACCTAAAAGCGGTCTTAGCCGTGTCGGCCTCATCAATGAAGATCTGATTGTAACCAGAATGTCCGTCCATGAAGGACATGACTTTATGGCCAGAAGCTCCATCCACCAACTGATCTGCAACTGGCATTGGATACTCGTCCTTTGGGGATGCCAAGTTTAAATTTCTGAAGTCCACACACACTCTAACCTTGCCATTCTTCTTAAGAATTGGCACAATATTAGAGAGCCAAGTAACGTACCTGGCTGTGCGTATGAACCCAGCATTGAAGAGGCGCTCAATCTCGTCCTTCACTTGCAAATAGACCTCATTGGACATCCTCCTTGGTGGTTGCTTGAAAGGCTTGAACCCTGGTTGAATGGGCAACTTGTGCTCAACCAGGTCTCTGGACAGACCTGGGAGCTCTTCGTAGGTCCAAGCAAAACAGGACTTGAACTCCTTCAAGAGCTGGATGAACCTCTCTTTGATGTCTTCTGGCAGAAGTTGGCTAATATATACAGGTTTGGGATTCTCTGCATCTCCCAGATTAACTTCTTCCAGAGGATCTTGCACATCGGCCCTTAGATCATCCAACTTGGCAGGGGCTGCTTCGAGGTCCTCCAAGCGGATTTCGTCCATATCTTCAACCATGTTTTCATCCTCATTGACCACTTCGGCTGCACAGACCGAATGATCATCCTTTGATTCTTGACTTCCCATCAGCCTCCTTTCAAGCAAGTAGGCCTCAAATTTTGACAGCGTGGCTTGGAGGGCCACACTCTTCTCTTGCTCTGAAGGGTTTACTAACATTGAGAAGGGCGTTTGAATGTAGTCGTAATCGGCCTGCTTGACTCTGTAATCATAGGGCCGATTAGCTCCTGAAAAACTGCCTTCACTTCTTCAACCGACTTGTTACCATAAACAGGGGCAACCTTGTGGCGGCCATATTTGTCCAGACCTGCCACTTTTAATGGGCCAACCCACTTGTCATATAAATGGACCTCAGCATGATTGGTAAAGGCTTGGAAAGGTCTGCGGTCAGCCCATACCACCTCCACGTCGTCTTGGTTCCAAAAAATAAGGCACTGGTGAAGGGTTGAGGGGACCGCCATGCAGGAGTGAATCCAATCCCTCCCCAGTAAAACGTTAAAGGAAGAGTGGGAATTAACAACGAAGAAAGGTGTTGTTAAGGTTTTCAATCCTACCATCAAGTTCATGATCAGGATATCTTGACAAGCTGTCTTCTTTCCTGTGAAGTTAGTCAATGCCGAAGTGCATGAGACCAGGTCCTGATCCGTCTTCCTAAGCTTTTGCATCATGAACCTGGGCATAAGGTTTGTTGCAGACCCGTTATCCATGAGGATACGATTGACTGGCATCCCGTCAAGACAGCCAGCCACGTACAAGGGCTTAATGTGCTTGTTCATGGCGGGGCTGCGCCTTTCAAAGATCATGCTGGCTGCTCGATCCTCAGCCTTTCCTTCAGTCTCAGCCTTTCCTTCAGTCTCGTCCTTCAACACAATCACTGATGGTCCGCTCACCCCTATGGAGAAGGACTCGTTCAAGATCTCCGCTGTCCGCCCTATCTCCACGAAATCCCCTTCCAGGGCCGTCGGAGCATCATCCTTAGCCTGTAGATCTACGGGCAAGATCACCACCATGTTACACTACATACTAGGGCCCTGTCCAGGCCTAAACTCCTTGGCCTGAGGGTTTAATTTGGACTTGCCCCCCGAGTCCAAGGTACTTGGTTCAGGGGCCATCTTTTTGAGCAAAGTTACTTGTCTTGGAGAAGGCTCGATCCTAGCCTCCTCCAAGGTTTTCTCCAAAAGTGGTTGCCTCCTGGGCATGGCAACTTGTCTTGGGGAAGGCTTGGTGACAGCCTCCTTGTAGGTCTTTCCTGCAGGAACTTGTTTTTTGGGTAAAGTCCTTGGAAGAGGCTCAATGATAGCCTCTTCCACAGTCCTTTCCAGAGGTTTGTATACTCTCCTAGCCTTAGGTTCCTCAAACCGAGGCTCTTCTGCCAGAACCTCTTCCTCCATCTTCCCGTTAACGTCAACACCATCTTCAGTCATTGGGTCGTCCAGTAAATCCGTTTCCTCTGCAGCCCTTCTAGCCGCCTGCCTAAACCGTTAGCGGCACCTCTTTTGAGATCTGGACAAAGGTGGAGGTGGGGAAGGAAACTTGGGATGCTCGACCCTGTGCCACTCATTCGGAGGAGTGACAGGGGGTCTCACAGCCCTAGGTTTTCCCTCAGAGGGAGGAGTTATCTTCAAGTTGTTGAGCTCATCTTCAACTTCAACCAATCCCGGCTGGATCCTGTTGAATACTGATTCACGGACCATCCCCCTTCCCTTAGGTCTGTGTGGCTCCTCAAACCTTAGCTCAGTCCTTCCCACGACAACGCTCTTCAGGGTCGATTTGCTAGGACTGGCATGATGCCCACACTCTGCACACACCATGGAGCAAGCTGGCCTTTCTGGTTTCTTCACCCCTGTAGGTCAGGACCACCAGGAATTTTGCTTTTCGAACCTCCTGACTCGCTCAGTCCTGAAATCCCTCTCGCCATAATAAGGATCCCAGTACCTATCTGGGTTGTGCTTGTGAACTTCTCTGGAAGGGGCACCCAAACTGATCTTTTGCCTGGGAGCAGCCCTAGGCATGCCTCTCATGTTGACAGAGACCATGTTTATGCTCAGCCCTGAGGGAAATGGATTGCCATCTACCCCCATGGGCTGCTTCTCTTTCTCCGGGAATTTGAACTCTCCCCGCTCAATTTTGTCCTGGATATCATTTCGAAAAACTATGCAATTATTCGTTGAATGACTCCAAGAGTTGTGATACTTACAGTACTCTTTGCCCCTCAGCTCTTCCGCGGTTGGGATCTTGTGACCAAAGGGTAATTTGAGCAGCTTGTTAGCAAGTAGTTGGTCAAAGATAGCCTCAGCCCTGCCAACGTCAAAAGTAAAGGCCCTGGTTGGCCTATTAGGAGTATTCTGGATGGGCTGCTTCGTTGGCTCCATCTTGACAAAGGCCTTGCAGACGTATGGCTTCTTGTTAATGATCTCTGCTACTGCCACGTCTGGATCTGCCTCTGCTTCCACTGCAGCCACTTCGTAGTTAGGGTCGCGGTAGTACGTCCCTTTGGAGGCCGTCTTCCTGTCTTGTTCCTCTGCCAAGAGCCTTTCGTAGTGAGAGGCCTTAGCAGACAACTCGAACAGATCTCTGAACTCCGTTCCATAGAACTTTTTCTTCATTTCAAAGCTCAAGCCGTTTAGTGCTATGCGCACATATTCGGCCTCTGAAAGGGCAATCTTGCACTTGAACCGAGCCGTCTTGAAATGTAGAAGATAGGACTCCACAGACTCCAAATGGGTCTGACGATAGCATGAGAGGTCTGCCAGTGTCACCTCTGGTTCTACCCTGTAGAATTGCTGATGGAACATCTCCTCCAACTGAGCCCAGGGCTGCACGGAATTTGGTGGAAGGTTGATGTACCAAGTAAAGGCTGTCCCCGTAAGAGAATTGGGAAAAAACCTCAACTTTAGGGCGTCAATCGTTCCAGCCTCTCCACATTGCACTTGAAACCTAGTAATGTGCTCCACCGTGGACTGAACACTTTCTCCGTTGAAGGTCTGGAATTCTGGAACTTTATAGCCCTTTGGGAAAGGTGTGTTGTCCACCTGCTCGATGTGAGGCTTCCTGTACATTGGCCTTCCCAAAGGTCTGAAGCCAGGTCCTAACTGCTCCTGGAGCAAGTTCAGCACCTGGTCCCGTCCTATGAGCATATTGGGCGCAGGAGGCGGCGGTTGGGGCGCCTCTTGTGCTGGTTGATTCCGGGTAGGACTTGCCCCCCGAGTCTTAGAGCTTTGAGGAGTGTGAGCCACTCCCTTGTCCTTTTCAGAGCCCTGACCTCCTTGCAGAGGCCTCTTGTCCGTCTTGTCAGGTCTGGACTGGTCGTCGGCCAGAACAAACCTTTGTTCGTTGTTCACTGGAGGCGTCAAGGCTCCTCCAATTACGACTCCCTTTTCCTTATGCCCCCCGAGTGCAGGGCTGTTGGAAGAGGTTGCATGGTGGAATGTTTGAGGAGGGGGTGGTCCCCCTAGTAGGCCAGTTTGGTCTTGACCGTTGCCAAAGATCCCAAACTGTGGAAAGCCCTACTGGCTTTGAGGAAGCGGCGGTAACCTCTCTGTGGCCGATCATTTTATGGATGCAATGGTCGAGGTTCCAAGGGCGAGAGATTGGTATGTGATGTCATGGGAGATCTCGCGTCCTGCCAAAAATATATAATTTTTGACGCTGTCGGTAGCGTCGTGAAGCTCTTGAGCGTTGACCGAAGGGCCAGCCTCTTGGAGTAATGGCACGTCGACTGCCACTCCCTCAGGACTTCGAGATGGATCCGGGATGGGTGGATCCGGTTGTTGCTGCTGTTGTTGCGCCTTCTTGACCATGATAAAACCCTTAGACGATTAGAGTCCCACTAGGCGTGCTAAAAGATGTTTGGCTCGGAAATGGCTCAAGGACTGAGCGTGTGCGTGCCAGGACTTGTCGCGTACCAACGTAAAGGACTGGGCGTCCCTTGTCTGACTTCTAGATCTGTGCGGGCGATAGTGCTGCAACCTAAGGGCTGGCTTGCAGTGTTGGTTCGTGGTTTGCCTCTTCGTGCGAGGACTTAATAATTTCCTAACTGTGTAGGAAAAGAAGTAACAACGTAAGAATTACTTTTTCACGTCGGAGTAATAAAGTAGGAGGTATGAGAGAAATATGAATAACTTTATTATGTTTCGTAATAATAAAGTTGGGATACAAGAGAGATAGAAGCTCGAGTTATTTGGTGAAATAATCGAGTAAAGGTGAGGAAATAGAGATAGTTGCTTCGCTGGGAAGGCTTTTGGTTTTTAAGCGTTGAGCTTGATTGGTGTGGGGATCCCTTTTTTTGTCTTGCAAACTTGTATTTATAAGCAAATAGTCCACTGGTCCAGATCTGAGCTCAGCTTCCCGCCTTCATCACGAGCTGCCATGTGTCCCGAGGAGGCTCCAGATGCTGCCATGTGTCCGACATAACTACCCACTAATATATTTAGTGGGATCATGGGTAGTTATTGGAGGTTAAGAGAAATTACCCATGTGTTATTTCTTGATCATGGCCGGTTTAAGAAAATAATGCACTTCTTCCATCTCCTTCTTTTGTGGGCGGTTGACAAGTAATGGGCTACCTCATGTCCTATTTTCATGGGTTAGAAAAAACTACCAGCCATTTGACCTAGTCAAATGGCTCTTTGCATAACAGCAAGTACTTGTCCACCTTCCACTTTTCATGGGATATACGGGCAATGGGCCATTCAATTAAATTAAATGGCCTACTTATATGTTTAACCCACAAAAATACTTCCAGAGATACAATCAATTCCCATGGGCTATGGGCCTTTTGAACAAATCAAAAACGCACCAACCCTTTATTCTCATTGGGCCTTCGCAAATAATTTTTAACACATGGCCCACTTCCCACAATTCCAATCTCTAGTCCAAAATTAATTGGGCCCAAGTAACATGGGTTTGGCCCATTAACTTTTGGTCCAATAGACCTTTAATTAATGGCCCAATTTAATTGAATTTCAATTAAATGGCCGCCCAATGCTAGTCAAGGACTGGGTGCCAAAAACAGGTGTAAACACATCCACTTCCACTTCAGCCCCAACCAAGTTGAGCTCCAGCAGCAACTTCAAACCATCCCTTAGAGACCAGCATTCAGCCCCCAAGACAGACCCGCATCCAATAACTTGTTGAAAGCCTTGCACCCATTTACCATTCGCATCCCGAATAAGTCCCCCAACTGTTAAAGGCACACCCCTACGGGAACTATACACCGGTTTCCAATCTCCCCCATGACACTTGTCATGAATTAAAACCGACAAGTACTCCATGCAAAGAATAAAAATATAAGGGGACAGAGGATCCCTTTGCCGAATCCCACGGGAAGGCGAGAAAAAATCGGTGGTATTCCCATTAACAAGAACCGCCCAGGACGCAAAAGAAATACAAGAGAGGATGAGGTCCACCCGCAGAGAAGGAAAATTAAACCAATGTGGAACTTTTCTAACAAAAACCCCACTCAAGACGGTCATAGGCTTTCTCAAGGTCAAGCTTAATGAGCATATTACCTATCTTTCCTTTTTTACGGCCAAAGCTATGGACAACTATTACGTGGTCCATGCCTCTCTTGCCCGGAGTAAAACTGGCTTGGTATGGGCTGATAATCGTATCCAGCAAGGGTCGAAGTCTCTTGACCAAAAGTTTAGTGAAAATTTTGAAGACCGTCTCTGGATGGTGGACTTTGGGAATGAGACATATAAGAGTACGATCGATGAAAATCAGCATCAATATGGCCAGCCTCAAACCACCCAACAAGAAGTTTAACCACAGAATCATTGATGGTTGACCAACATTTTTGAAAAAAAGCCAGGTGAAGCCCATCAGGACCAGGGGCTTTCCAAGGTTTAAATGACTTAACGACAGACCAAATCTCAAGATTAGTTGGGATGACACAAAGATCATTGTGACAGCTAGACTCCAACATGGGAAAATGAAGGTTTCCTATGTCAACCATACCCACGTCCAGATTGTCTGCTATAAGATTAGTGGTAAAAAGAGATTGGAAATGGCTGACAATATGGTTGGCCAACAAACTAGGGTCCTCAATCCACAAACCCGACTGGTCCCTCAATGTATGGATCCGATTAGAACTACGACGATGGACAGTGGAGAGATGAAAAAAACGAGTATTTCTGTCCCCCTCATTAAGCCAGTTGATCCGAGATTCAACACCCAAAAACTCTCGTCAAGTTTCAAAATTGAACTCTTCAGAAAGGGTTACCTCAAGAGAGGAGAGGAAACTACTGGGTTTCGACCCAAGGGCGAGTTGAATACCTCTAAGACGGGCGCAGTAAGATTTTTCTTACGGTAAAACAGGTTCCCAAAGCATTCCTTATTCCAAACATGGACCCTATTAGTAAAACACTTCAGGTTAGAGAGAAAAGAGGACACCGGGGTTACGGCAACAATCATCAATGAGAGAAAAAATGGAAGGTTCGCGAAACCACATTGACTCAAACCTTAAGGCCTCGTTTGATAACAGAGATAGATGGATGGGATTCGTAAGGAGATGGGATTAGGATTGGGATTCGTAAGGAGATGGGATTGGTAATGAGAAGGGATTGATAATGAGTATGTTTGTTTGGGATGGGATTAGATGATGGGATTATTAATATCATGTTTGTTTGAGATGGGATTAGATGATGGGATTGGATTGTTAGAAGAAATTGGTAAAGAGAAGGGATTGGTAATGTGAAGGAATTGGGATTGGATTATTAATACCCCTCAATACCAAGTCCCACGGGGTATTAGCAATACCCCCTAATACCCCCTCTATTAATCCGATTGGACTAATAGTCCGGACCTTTTTTTGTTACCAAACGGAGTATTAATAGTCCCATGGGATTATTACTCCAATCCCAACCCTCAAACCCGTTATCAAACGGGGCCTAAAGGTTTATTAGACAAAGGGTGGCACGGTTCAGTGTTAAGAAGCACAGGGTGGGCAGTGGTCTGGGTGCGTACGGGTTAGATGATGTACACACGAGTTAGGGAACAGCAACTTCCAATCAGCGTTACACCAACATCTATCCAAGCGTTCCTGAATGAGCCTGGCCACCCGGGGCTCGCCGGTTAGACCATGTGTAGTTAGACCCCGATCGAGAAGCTGAGGTCCAACATCCCACAAAAATCCAAGCAGTCTTTAAACAATTGTGTTGTGCACGACCGTTGTTATTGATAGGATTGCCTCCAAACTTATCCTCAGATAGATGATAACACTTGGTTACAATCCCCCAATAACAGCCATGGGTAAGAACGGGTTTGGGAAAGAGTTCTTTAATTTTCCCATAATAATTTCCTAAACTCAAAGCGAGGGCTCGCATATATATATATATATATATATATATATATATATATATATATATATATATATATATATATATATATATATATATATATATATATATACTGATTGGTTGCGCAACTAGTTTAGATGCAGACTTTGCCTTTTCCGATCGAATTTCGATGATCCGAGCCGTTCAATGTGTTCAGAACGTGATTTTAAGGGTACTCGCGAGAAATCAGTAAAAAAATAGACCGGAAAGGGCTTCATCCGAGCAGTTTTTGTTTATTTTTAATTGAACGGTTCAAATAAAAACTGCTCAAATCAAGTCCTTCCCGGTAATTTTTTTTCTGATTTCTCGCGAGTACCCTTAAAATCAGGTTCTGAACATCTTGAACGGCCCGAATCATCAAATTTCAATAGGGAAAAGGAGAAATGGGGTGGTCCGCAACTAAAGTCCGCATTTTAGGTCCGCAACGGAAATGCACTGTATGTATGTATATATATATATATATATATAGCAGAAAGGAGCCAAGGAGGTGAAGAAGGAATAAGCGGGATGCAAGCATGGATCTCCTGCTCTGTAGAGTCAAGCAGAGCACATCACACTGGATTTCCTCTTCATTCCTCAACAACCAAATACCCCCAGCAAAGCCAACAGAGTCAACAATCCGATAATCCGGGAACCCCAAGGAATGGCAAATAGAGTCAGCTCTTGTTCCACAACAGAATCTTAGGCATCCTGTCCACAATTGAGTTAACGACCACTAGCTACTATCCACTCGGGACCGATAACCGGCCAAATGATTTCGTCCTCCGGTGTCAGCTGGACCTTGTGGCATGGAGGAATCCCCACCGCTCGGTTTGATCGGAGAACTTTACGGACGTACAGGAACATTGGCTATTTTGCTGTCGGTAATGGAACCAAATCGGTCGACGGGATCAATCCCTAAACTCGATCGGATTTCCGTTAAGGTTTTTCCTGCCAAATGGGAGGGTGGCACTTGATTGTTGGATGGTCCACTCCAAAATATATTTCGGATAAAACGGGGAGTAGTTCTCCCAAACTGTTGCCATGCATGCTGTTGTCGTACCAACCCCACACATGAGTTGGATTCCGTTGAATGTTCGGGATCGGATGAAGTAGTCCGTCACCTAGAGAGAATAGATTTTGCTAATAACGGAGATACCACCCTGGAGAGTTTGGAGGTTTTAATTGCGGTCTAAGCGAAACAGGAATCCCCGCTTCCTGAAGAGGGGGAACAGACACATTATTATTATTACTACTTACTATCATTACCAAGAGGACTAACATTAAGGAATTAATGTAGCAGCCACGTACATTATTATTGGTGTTGAAGAATTGAAACCTGATCGAGGAACTGTACGTTCCTCCCTCATTTAGCTTTGTTGATTCTGGTAATTGCTAAGTCACACATAATGCATGTGCGGGCACGGGTATGGGAGCGCAAACGCAAGCGTGAAAACTTCTTTTAAAAACAATTAGAATTTGAGAGTGTGAGGATTAAGAACACGAGCACAGATCGAACGAGAATTGAGAGCGCGCGAAATCTCATTTCTCAATTCAAACTAATGAAGGATAGTGTGACTTAAAGGCTAAATGTATGACTAGCATCTGTGAATATCAATCACTTGATACCACACTACTACAAGTTACAAGTACTACTCTACTGTTCCTTATATAAAGAGCTTTCGTTCTTTTTGAAACGGTACAAAGAGCTCTCTCCTGCATGTTCATATATATATAGACTTGTGTTTTACGTACGTTCATTGATTTAAGTTCATCTCATGTAGTATATATGTCATTCCACAGTGTACGTACGTCCTAGACTAGTAATGGAGCAGAAACTCATATTCCTGACAACCAACAAATTGATAAAATATATCGAGGGATTAACGTTTCGCCAATTTTCTTCAAATTAAGAAAAAACATAAACACGCCCACCGCGACAATTTCCACTCTACCCATTACAAACAAAGCTCAGAAAATCGGTGCAGAACAAAATGAGGTGACATGTCATTTCCGGATTACAGCAACAAATATGTGTTTGGTTCACGGTGGGTAGGGAAGGGGAAAACAAACGAAAAGGAATTGTCTCGTGAGCGCTTAGATTATTTATCTTTTCCCTCCACTTTTCCTTTCCCGTCTTAAAATTCTACGTACTTAAATCCATGATCCTAGACAACCACTGTTCAGTGCAGTTGGTATGTCATCTCTCCCCTATGGGGGAGGTCCTGGGTTCGACTCCTGCTAGAGCAATACCCTTGGGGTCCCAAGCTATGGATAGCTTCTGCACCCCGTGCTAATCCTAACATCCCCACTAACCCCCGCTGATGTATGACAATTGAAAAAAAAAAAAACAATTGAAAAAAAAAAATCCATGATCCTAACACAGCCTTGAGAGTAATTTACCGATCGAAGAAAAGCTGAGAAATTTCTCACCATGAAAATAATGCCTAGTGAAAATCCCTTTTTCGCTATCTAAATACTCAAAAGCAACGTAATAAAGGAACGAAAAGCAATAACAGGTGAACACAAGAATATACGTGAAAAACCCCTTAAAAAGGGTAAAAAGCATGAGAGGAAATCAAATCACTAAAAATAATCATTGTGCAGTTACAAAACGATCTTAACTAAAACAACCTTGAATACTCACCGAGTGACCGAAGATAGAGTTGCCGAATCCACGTAAACCGCACCAAGTGGTTAATTGCTGCACGCCTTGAATCCACAAATCCTCCGATATACTTCCAGAATCCACCGGAAGAATATTTCAAGCAGTTGAAATAATATTGAAAAGAACTCTTAGAGTTTTTCGGAAAGATTGATGATCACCAGATCATGTGTTACTCCAAGAGATAATCTCCACTCTCCTTTCGATATTGTCTCAGTGTTGAAGGTAGAGGGAATCAGCTCTCATATATTTGGTACCCAGAAAATGCTAACAAGTCGCATATAAGAAGATTGCAAGAAAGAAGGCAGGTTGCTAGAGCACCATCTATTGCCTTTACTTGAGTTGCTCTTTCCTTCCACAAAATTCATGATTTCTTGATTCCATTTCCTTATCAAGCTGTTGATTGCATGAAATCAAAACCCTCTTGAAACCTTGATTTCATTACACTCTAATTGCCTTAATAATCTCTATTTCTCAATTACACAATATACTTTCTAAAATAAATGCTCTAGAAAGGAAACACAATAAATTACAACTCAATTAACGGGCTACAAATCAAAAGGGGTTTTTGTCATGGGATTTGTCAAAATATGGACAAACAATCTCCTTATTTGGCACTTCCATGACAAAACACATTCAACCTGCAAAAGCAATAAATTCCTCCCCCTTTTTGTCACGGAATGACAAAGGTAGAGCACATATAAAAGAGCACCGTTTAAACCACTGAAGCAACACTATAAAAACCAGTTTAAGTTCAACCAAAGAAGTCGAGAGAGCAACACCATAAAAACCCAAGTCTAGCAAAACATCCAGTGAAGGAAAAACAACTGCCACAACGGGCAAACACCAACAAGAAGTACGGATACGCACAAACATAGCATAAGTTGAAGTAAATATATGAACTACCGAGGCTCAAAAAGAAGCATTTTGATTTTAAATAAGTAGAGTTCAAAAAGAGTTTGTCCCATTAGTCAAAAAGAGTTCATTTGTTTTATATGGATGCTTTAGTAACTGCTGAGTATGAAAGAGACACTACCTTAGAGCGCAAAACAAAACGAAAATTGTTTATAGGACTAAAAATACTTTGTTTTTAAAAAAAAATCCGGGGAAGACAAACATATGGATGCAGAGATGAATACTCAACCATGAGAATCAGTAAATGTCACTACAAGTTTTTGAAATGCATGAGTAAACTTGTATCTATCCCAAGCATGAAGAAATCTGAAATTAAGTACAGCATGCAGAATGGGACTATGACATTAGTGGGTGTGTGACACGTCAGAAATATTAAGATCATCATATTTGGATACAAGATTTCTCGTGTTCCATGAGAATGGCAACTACCTTTCCTCCCATGAAGTCAAACCAAGCATGATGACACGAATGACATCCCAAGGCTTAGAGATAACTCCCCATCAACCAATGAGTATTTTGTCATATCAATTTTTATTGATGCTTCCAAACAAATACACGTATTGTTATATTTTTACCCCACTGTCATTTGACACGAATATTGAAAATAAGAGTACCTCATACCCAATTCCCGGTTACTAAGCGAGTGGTCCAACACGGAGGCCTTCACAAAGTCTATCTATTTTGTGACACAAACGCTCAGAGAGAGAGTAACTCACCCCAATTGTCCAGTACTCGATGAACGCCCAGATAAGCATTAAGATCTCACAAATAGACTTTTGACTTTCTTATATGAATTTTTTTTAATAGAACCAAGAGAACACCGTATCCAACCATAATGCCAAAAAGTCAATCGCCGAGGAAATAAAATGAGACATACTTATGGACAAGAGAACCAATTATCCAATCTAAATAATCTCTCTAATTCTAATGTGTAAATGTGGCGATCATAGAGTCATAAGGCATGGTGCAACTAATATCGGAATATAGCGCATGAGTGGAGATCAATAAGAAGTATGCATGCATTTGAAAAAAAAAGTGTATTTATGTGAAACCCATGGCTGACTACTCACACCAAAAATATGCTTAGCCCAAAAATATTTATTGATTATTAAGTTTTCAAAAATAAATAAATATATGAATGTTTTTGAATTTTCTTTATAAATCATGAATTAAGCAGGGAAGCGAATAAAAAAGGAAATCCTAAAAAAGAATTAAAGCAATAAAACTAAATAAATGACTCATAACTCTAGCTATGAACATTATAAGCAATGCAAATCTACTTAGACTACGGAAACGAGACCGGGCCTTAAAAGACAAGGTCTACACCTCCAGATGAGTCTGTGTCATCTAGAGAGTTGGTGGACAAATCCGCTCGATGTCTCAAGTCCAACTTCCTCACTCATATATGTCTAGTCTTGATTTTCTCAACTTTTTCAACGGTTTTACACAAATGATTAGGATCCACAATCATATTCTTTTCATGTGAAGTCATCCTATAGCCACTGCATTCTATCAAAACCATAACCAAAATGACGATACTTACCCCCATTTTTACTAACATGTTGATAATGGGGTAGAGCATTGGGGGCCCATGAAGTTGAAAGCAATTAGGTCGAATGTCACCGTTTACACCACAAAAATGACATGTCAACATGTGTGTCATAACCATGAGAATATGCTAAATGTCTGTGTGAAGACTTTGGCACGTGCAACTTTCTACAATGAGGTCTAGTGTGACCTTTGACTTGACAATAATGGTATGTAGGAATAAATTTGGCAAAACTGTCATGTCTAATATTATAAACCTTTTCAATCACATTTTTAGCCGTGTCAATACTACGGGGTTTCGGCGTTACCTTCTTTGATTCCAACTCCTTTGGTTTACCTCCAACTTTTTTTGAGGACGAAGCTTCAAAAAATCCAAGCCTTGTTTTGTTACTCGTTGGCCTTTGAACATCAAGAATTTCATCTAATTTCTTGGAACCTATATTCAAACGCTTAAATAGAATATTAGCATTGTCAAATTCGTTATTTAATGAGTCTATTTTATCTTCCGAGGTAGCATTTAAATCATTCAAGATCTTGTTCTTTTCTCGAAGACTCTCAACCTCCTTAACTTTTCTTTCTCACTAGTGACACTGCTCAACAAACCTTGCAACTCTTCCACTTGTTTTTTAGTTGTCACTAACTCCTTGTTTGAATTATTATAATTCTTAGCCATTTTCATTTTAAAAAATTGTTTGAAGTTTTTGGTAAATATTTCCATAGCTTCAAGGTCATACTCATCATCACAATCTGACTCCCTGGACTCGCTTTGAGAGCGTGCAAAAACAATCGACTTAGCCGATGGTTTAACTTTAGAAGTTAGAGACTCAGGTTGTAACATATTAGCTTCATAAGTTTGGAGAATACCTACCACTTCTTTAACAGATTTTTCATTGAGTTTACGTTTACCCTCAAGTATAGTGACCTTTGTCTAAAACCGTTCAGGCAAGGATCTCAATATTTTCTTAATCACCCTAAAAGGAGGAATAGGCTCACCGAGAGTTTCGCAACTATTGACGATAGCGATCAATTTAGAGTAGAATTCATTAAAAGTTTCATCCTCTTGCATTCTGATTGTCTCAAATTCAGTAGTGAGTCTCTACAACTTAGATTGTTTAACAACATCCATTCCCTCATGACAAGTTACTAATATATCCCACGCTTCTTTTGCAATCTTGCAATTAGCAATCTTACGACGCTCATTAACATCAACAGCACTAAATAAAATGTCCAAGGCACGATTATTAGCCTATAAAGCAGTCTTTTCCTCGAGAGACAGTTCAACAGTAAGTTTAGGGACCTGTTTTCCTTCTACTGTTTTCATAAGACAACTATATCCATTAATGCAAGAATTCCAAATTTCCTCATCCACAGACCTCATGATAGCCTTTATTCTAGATTTCCAGTAATCAAAATTTTCACTATCCAAAATAGGTGTGCGACTCGACGGATGATTCATGTTAGTTTTCATATTCATTATTGCTATAGATCCGTTCTAGGACGAAATCCAAAAAAAAAAGAGCTATCCGCTCTAATACCAATTGAAAATCCCTTTTTCGCTATCTAAATACTCAAAAGGAACGTAATAAAGGAACGAAAAACAATAACAGGTGAACATAAGAATATACGTAAAAAAACCCTGTAAAAAGGGTAAAAACCACAGGAGGAAATCAAACAACTAAAAATAATCATTGTGCAGTTACAAAACGATCTTAACTAAAACAACCGTGAATCGTCACCGACTGACCGAAAATCGAGTTGCCGATCCACGTACACCGCACCAAGTGGTTGATTGCCGCATGCCTTGAATCCACAAGTCCTCTGATATACTTCCAGAACCACCGGAAGAATATTTCAAGTAGTTGAAGTAATGTGAAAAGAACTCTTGGAGTTTTTCGAAAAGATTGATGATCACCAGATCATGTGTTACTCCAAGAGATAATCTCCACTCTCCTTTCGATATTGTCTCAGTGTTGAAGGCAAAGGGAATCAACTCTCATATATTTGGTGCCTAGAAAATGCTAACAAGTTGCATATAAAAAGACTGCAGGAAAGAAGGCAGGTTGCTTGAGCACCATCTAATGTCTTTACTTGAGTTGCTCGAGCACCATTTCTAGACAATATTTCCTTCCACGAAAATCCATGATTTCTTGATTCCATTTCCTTATCAAGCTGTTGATTGCACGAAATCAAAATCCTCTTGAAACCTTGATTTCATTACAATCTAATTGCCTTAATAATCTCTACTTCTCAATTACACAATATACTTTCTAAAACAAATGCTCTAAAAAGGAAACAGAATAAATTACAACTCAATTAACAGGTTACAAATCAAAAAGAGTTTTTGTCATGGAATCTGTCAAAATATGGACCTTACACCTAGGATGGCAAAGCGTGTTTGCTGCCAAAAATTGTCACCATTGAACCCACCTTCACCCCATCCAAACCAACCTCTGCCACCACCTCTCCACTTGCCTCTGCTGATCTCTTCTTGATTTCATCGCCCAGTTTCTCAATAGTCGGCTTTCTTTCCACCAAGTACTGCACTTTCTAATGCTTTATTGGCCTGTTCTTACAACCAGAGGTATTGAAAGGGTAAACCCACAACAAAAGCAACGAAAAGAAAAAACGAAGATAGAAACAAAAGAAAGAGAGCTATCTACTGGCACCAAGCGGTAAGTGTACTTGAAAAAAATAATTTGTTCCCCATCATATATATACTTTAAAAGCTCGACTCAAAACAACATTTTACCCACCAAGTCAGGGCACACGTGATGCGTGTGCAAATCAAATTTGACATATTTTGTCAAAGTTTAATCCATATTGTGTCAAAATTTGACTTGAACACATATCACGTGCGCTTGGCCTGTAGTTAGCAATAAAGTGAATAAACTAAATCTGTTCCCGATAACTTCCAATTAGAGATGGGCTCAACCAAAAACTCCAATGCTGCCATGCCACCGCCTCAAAACACCTCAAATCAGCCCCTAATTCAACCCGAAATCAACCACAAATATATATAACCTCGAGCAACACCAAGACCGGCCCATCCCCTAAAAACTGCCCACGCACACACATCACCCTAAATCCGCCGCAAAAAGAGCCACAAATACACCGCAAAAATGCCCCAAATAAGTCCATAAAACGCACCCAAAAACATCCCCTAAAAATAGCAGCCACACCCATTCAAACAACACCCCTGCAGATCTGAAACTCTATAGGCCAAATCGACTCCTTCTCCTCGCAGTCATCTCCCATTTCTTCCACTCGCTCTAACTCTGCAGCCTTGATCGATAAGAAGAAGAGGTAACCCATGATAGAAAGCGAAAACCAAGAAGGGAAGAATAACAGGTTGAAGCAAGAAAAGGGTGCTGTTACTCTGGGTGCAGCAGCTTTGATAGCACTATTACTAAAGTAACTGCCGATCTCCTTGTTGGCGATATTTAAAAAAAAAAAATGAACAATCAATGGCAGTCCATAGCAATAATCACCACTTTGATGGTGTGAAGTTTTGAAATTCTGAAAAACATGGTATCCCCACATGCATAATAAGGACCAATACATGCTAACCATGACTTCCCCTGACCATTTTCCCTTATGTCCTCTCTTCTTAAGGCATACGCAACCATCTTGGAGCAAGGTTGTGAATTCCGTTCCGTACCAATCGGTACATATCGGAATTGTGAGAAACCGGGAAGTTGACCATCTGACGCCATTCCGGTGCCAATACCGGCACTTACTGGTTGGTACCAAAAAATTCGACGAATCTCAGTTGAGATGTCGTTATCGGGAATTTCATCCGGTATTTTGCTAAACTGAGTTTCGGGGTCCGTTGCAACAAGAGAGAGAGAAACCCAGATCATAATATGGACTTGTACCTTACACTTCGACATATAAATTTCGACAAATATTAAACCTACCAAACATGACCCAACTCTTACAGATATGTGGGCTTAAAATTCGGTAAGTCGCCGTAGCGAGATTCTTGAGTTCAACAGCGTCACCGTCGTCCATCGGAGCATGATGTACTGATTTGGTCACAAAGTAACAGAGAGAGAGAGAGAGAGAGAGAGAGCGCAAGCACTCGATTGGGGTGGGGGTGTGTGTGTGAGAGAGAGAGAGTAGGGATGGCCATCTTAGCCGCCCCGTTCGTATCCGATTCGTTATCCGTCCCGAGCAAATCAGATTTTCGAATATCGGAGCGGATTTAAATTTATTTTTTTAAAAAAATTCGGAGATTGGATCAGATTCGAAAGTAAGTCTGCCTCCGATCCGATTCGCCCCGAATCCGATCTCTATCACTGATCCGCTCCGATTTGTCCCCAAATATCCGAAAATCTATTTTTTTAAATCAAAAATCTGCCTCCGATTCGTCCCCGAATTCTCTTTTTGATCAAAAATCTTGTGTTTTTTTTTCAAATTTGGATATCCGAATCTCCATTCTCCGTTCAGGACAGATTCGGAGGACCGAAAATATATTCGATCGGGGCGGATTCGGAGAACTGAAAATATATCCGATCGGGGATCAGGGCGGATTTGGAGGTCGGGTGGAATCCGCCTCCAATCTGCCCTATTGCCATCCCTGAGAGAGAGAGGGATTGTTGGAAAGTGGAAGGGGTGAATGGGTTTTGTCTGAGATGGAAAAGTGGAAATGGCAGAGATTTTGGGTAAGTGGGGAGGTGGGTTTTGCCCGATGGATAATCTATTGATAGAGTGTTTTTCTTTTCTTTTTTTCTTGGATTTGTAAGTAAAATAATGAATTTAAGTCAATTATGTGGATTTTGTTGTCTTAATATATGTATTTTATGACGAATAGCATAGTATGAGAAATTTTTTGAAGTTATAATTATTATATATATTGTAGTTGCGGTAAATTCGAAACGGTACCCGATACCGGACTAGTACCGATATGTACCGTACCAATAAAAAAATTGATACCCTATCCGAAATGGTATTCAGAGCCTTGTCTTGGAGTGCAAGTGCATTAACTAATGATAGAACCTCTACCTAGCTAATACAATTATACAAATGACAAGTCATAATAAGTTCAACCAAAGTGGGCCCATAAAGTCACCATTTTTTAAGAGATGTGAAATTGGTCACTAAAAGTGGGCCCATAAAATGGTTATCTAAGGGTACTAGAAAGTAGAAACCAATACATTGACTAATGAGAGCAAATCCATCCAGTACCAAGGTAAAAATGTAACTTTTTAGGCCTCACCATAAAATGTTTTTGGCATTGTAAAACTTCATACCCTCAAGGTGGTTTTCACTGACTACCCTCGATCGATACCTCATAAATTTTTCATTGAGTAAGGAGAATGTGAAACATGGGAAAAGTTACGTTGTTCCTTAAGTCCTTCAACTACAACACATTCATGTGATCAGGTCCAAGACCAAGTGGGCGATTCCCACATGATTGTGTGGTGTAAGAGGGGTCTAGGGGTCCAGGGCATCTGTACGTGGTGCTCCAAGGAAACTGAATGATCTCTCGAAGAAAGGTAAGATTATCACAGCATGTGGGCTTTTAGGTCCCACAACGATCCGTCAATTGTTTAGCAAAGTGGGCTACCCTAGTAGGCCTAAATAATGGCCCATGGTTCGGTGAAACCATGTCCATCAATGATCCTAAAACCAAACATAAAAGCCACTCCACTTTCTCTCTTTCTTTCTTATTTTTTGTGCTTTTAACCTTTTAAAAGCCACCAGACTTTGTTGCCCTATATATAATCTAGTATATTAGACAGTACACGGGTCAAAGTCTCCTTTGTCCAATCTACTTGTTGTTACACCACGAAATCCAGGCAGAACCAACTTGGTTTTTATACCGTCCATTGCGTCCAATTTTGATTTCATTTTCACACTATGGACTATGTATACACATCATCATCCACGCGAGTATATTCTAATCCAAACATATTATGAAGAAGAAGAAGAAGAAGGGACAAATCATCATACGTACTTTTGGTTAAGTCCAAATTATCAAGTTAACATCCGATAAGTTAAGATCTGTTATAAAATTGTTAAATTCATGACACATGGACAGAGCCGGCCTTGGGGTAAGCCCCGCAAGCCTCCGGGCTTGGACAACCCCCCACGTTAGGGCAACAACAAAAAAATTGTAAACCGAAAAAATCCTTTATAAACCCAACCCAAAAAAAAAATTGTTCCAAATTATGGAGTAAAAGAAAGCCACTTCCAAAGTTAACAGGGAGGAAATATGAAACCCTGCCCTTATCTACGATGGAACGACCCCATACCATTCGAACTTGGAACTTCAAAGACTTAATTGAAGAATTGACTTTCAAAAATGCAAGTATAAATAATTTTTCTTTAATCGGATCGTGCTAATCATAAAGCACTATAACCGATTTTTTTTTATTTTAATTTGTATGTTTTTTTATGACTTAATAATAAGTGAGCAACCAAACTTGGAGTCGGATTTGGACAACCCCAAATATCAGGGCTGGCACTGCCTATGGACAAACATCATCCTTGCCTTGGATCTCCAATTTTCCTTTATTAAGTCATGAAAATGCCTTTCGGTGTAATAGTATTCAAAAAAGCACATCGTGTAGAGTAGATTATTTTATCGCATTGTCTATATAAATGGCACTCCTCCGTCCATTTTTAAGTGTTCAGTTTCGTAATTCCAACTTATTAAGGATACATCATCATTACACCTCTCACATCAATTTTTACATTTACTTTCCCTTCTTAACCAGTTACTCTTTATGTAGACATCATTATTACACTTTTACTTATTAACTTTTCAAAACAGGAGCAAAATAAAAAATATACCAACTTTTACCTACTAACTTTATACAATGGATACTTATTAAGAGACAATACATAATAGAATACTGAACTCTAAAAAAAAGATGGTTGGAATACCTTTTTTTTAAATAAGCAGGTATTCGCGTCGGCTTACGTGCGTCTTGACTTATTATCTCAAGACGCTAATTTTACTAACCAAGTAAATCTCCTGTATGTCATCTCACTCTCTCAAGTACCCAACGGCTGAGTACTTGTCATGTTTCATTCATAAAAATTGTTGGTCACCAAAATCAAAGAATGAGCGTGAACAAAGTACTTTAAGAAGACGGTCCCGGCCGGGGCTAGCGAGAGCTGTCGATGCTCATACGTAAGTCTGGTTGTGTCTCGGGTAGGTAAGGTTCAAGTAGTGTAGTAACGCTCTTTACATAATCGCAAAATGTTTGTCATCTTGGATTCATAACGATCAAATTAATAGTACCACACACCAAATTCATTGTCAGCATGCGATGAATGTTTAGTCTGGACCCGAACACATAATCAAATCTAGTTACTTATATCTAGAAGAATGTTATTTGTTCTTGTAGATGGGTGGGCGATGATGGTCAAAGTAATGTTTTGAAAGTCGGTCGGTGAGCGAACCGAATCATAGGCTGGTCGACCGTCGAACCGACCGATGATCCGGTTCTAATTTTTTAAACCATTGGGTCAGAGGTCATGACTGTGATCCAGCATGGACAAATTAAGACCGGCTGAAAAGTATAAGCGCCAGTTCACGAGCTCACACTGCCTGGAAATTGAAAAATCGACAAGTGGGGTCAGGATGGTGTGTACCGATACCATCTTTTTGGGAAGGGCGGTTTGCAAAGCTGAGGCGCAATGGGTAGTGCAGTATGATAAAAGAAGAGGAAAAAATTGATTAATAATATATGACAGGGCCAAGAGCCAGCTCTGATCTAAAATAAGTGTTGCGGCTGTTTTAAGCCTTCAAAAAATTCTGAATTGTAAGGGTCCATCCTACTTTTTTATGTCTTATTATAGTTTAACAAAAGAGATCCTATTTTTAATTTTCACTTTAAACCTCCGAAAAGTCGGAACCGGCTTTGACTGGGCCACATGCACAGCAATTCTGATCTGTCCGTTTGTGCGGCTTTTGGATGGGCCATGATCTCAGCTGGCTGGTGATGTGTGGTGTCCCCACTCTGGCCACCGGCCTAAAAACCCCATTTCATTTCTTTGTTGGCTTTTTCGGCCATGTCCACATTTGAGTGACATTCAGTGCTCCAAAAAATGAAGGGATTGTACTATATTCAAATTACTCAACATTACAATTTTGACAGAATTTCTAAACCTGCTTTCCCCTGTTTTTAATTGCCAAATTTGCCATCAGCTTTGTTCGAACTCCTGTTTTTCTATCGGTGAATTCGTATGTCTGTATATATGTGTTTATATATGTAAGAACGGAATGGTAGCATCAAAATTTGAGAGCATGCAACCACAAAAATCAAAACCTATTTGATATGGTATCTATCAACTTAAGAAATAGCTCATAATGATACAAACAAAGATAATTAATTCTTAGCCTCAATAGAATTTGGGCCCTGACGTCTCAATAAAGCATGTATATTGGTATAAGGGCTCAATGTTTATTCCAGTTATTTCAGCTTTGTGTTGCTTTGATGATTCGTTGTACAAATTTTAACTCTTTGGTTTGAGAAGTACTTGGATTTACAACAGAACCCATGTGTTGAAAATTAGCATAAAAGACATATGATATATGTAAGAGTATGACGATTACTAAGTTTTGACATCCTGATACATATATCTGCTATTTTGTGGTCTATATGAGAAAAAAAAAAAAAACATCCTAGTCTATATAGCATTGTATCAATATTGCATTGATGAAACTTGCAAGTTAGTATTTCCCAATTGAATTACACGATTGCACCTTTATTACCAAAAACAATTACCCAATTTAAAGTTGGGCATTGAAAGGTAATCTTTATTTTTTTTCAAAATCAGAGGGCATTGAATTTACATCCAACCTGTAAATGACTCATCCAGAGCTAGACATAATGGCTTCACTAATGTCTTTGGTAATTAAAGTGGAATATAATTTTTTTTGAATTAGAGGGCATTAAATTTACATACAACCTATAAATGACTCGTCCAGATCTAGTCCTATGAATGCAGACCAACACATAAAACACACCCCACTATCATTTATGGAAAATCAAAAATACAAATGCCTAATATATCTCAAAATACTTTATTATTTTGGTAAGTAATTTATTTAGTATTTTGTATTGGTAAAGTAAAAAAATTTACAACTAGACATGATGCGGTGTGCTCTTTATGTCAGAGATACGAAATGTCAAATTTGCAAAGAATCTTTTATCAAGCCCTCCCCACCCCATTGAATAATTTTTCCACCCCATCTCACCCATTAGACTCTCTCTATAAATAGTTCTCCAATTGAACAAAACTTTCACCTCTCTCTCTCTCTCTCTCTCTCTGTATATCCAACTTTTGATCCCTTAGTTTTCCAATGGCCAGTGTTGAGGTAACTAGCTAGTATTAGTTTGATTGTTTCCATTATAAATATAAGCTTTAATTTTCACTGTATTTCTTGTTCTACTTTCAAGGAATAATTAAACCAACTGGATGTGATCAAATTGGTTTTTTCCTATTAGTTTAGAATTCGGTCTTCCAATTTCCGCTGTTTCTTTCTTTATATGTTATATATCAGTAGCTTGTTTAGTTGTATTCATCCATAACAATAAAATGTTCTGTCCATTATTGTTGGTCTATCAAGTTCCATAGAAAATAGATGATTAACCGATTCGCAAATTCATAAAACCAGCCTATCGTTTAAGCTCGATCGATGACATCAGTTTGTTCATTTTTCGGAAAATCTTGACGGTGGTCGAGTTCATATTTCAGCACTTCCAAATGAGCATGGAATTTATAACCATATATTATACTTACTTTTGATCGGCATACTGTATATTATACTTGGTACAGAAGTAGTTGGACGAAACAGTAGTTTTGAACATGTTTTTCCCCTTTACAATTAAAGCTATGCAGAATCAGTCTGTCATTTTTATTTACTTTTCTCAGCCTTTTTTTTTTTTTTCAAATTTGCAAATTCATGATTGTCCATATTAATCTGATATCGCTCTTAAAAGTAAAAATTAAGGTGTGAGATATGTCTAAATATGATATATACTTTTTATCAGACACTTCTCATACATTTATCATTGTGTCTGTAGTCTGTATATATATATTTTTGTGTTATAGTATAAAACGACACTCTTATGTTATTTAAAAAACCATTTTTATCTAAATAGATAAATAGAAACTTAAATACTGTTATTTCGTTTGGATGAATCCAATTACCATTCAACTAGAGGTTTGATGGTTCCAACTTTCGACTCCTAAAGGCTCACTCGACCAGACACTTCTGTCCAAGTCCATAAAATGAAAACTTTTCATTACAAGCTATCGAAAGTTCAACGATCTCATCACCAGTGAAAAATCCTTCGGGCCACAGATAATGGTCAGGGTACATGGTTAATAGAAAATCAAAATATTAACTCATACAAATCTCAGAAAAACTTAACTCGTTTTCTTTCTGATTTTGTTATAATTTCCTAATTAATCATTAGTTTTGGTAAAGATCAAATATTGGATGTCTCGCAGGTTTCACCTGCTGCCATCACATGGCCAGAAAATGTCACAACTGAGGTGGTGACCAAGCCCTTGGAGAAGACACAGCCAGAAGAGGCAGTAGCAGTGGTTGCACCACCGCCACCTGCTCCTGCTCCGGAGGAGCCAGTGACTGAACAACCAAATGAGGCAGAAGCCGATGCAGAACAACTGCCAGCTGCTGCCACAGAGACCGAAGCTCCTCCGGTTGAGACTGATAAGGAGGAGGAAGTAGTTGATGCGGAAGAGGAACCCAAAGTTGATGTTGAAGAGCCAGTGGTA
Source organism: Rhododendron molle (assembly GCA_025413875.1). Taxonomy (NCBI): domain Eukaryota; kingdom Viridiplantae; phylum Streptophyta; class Magnoliopsida; order Ericales; family Ericaceae; genus Rhododendron; species Rhododendron molle. The sequence continues at coordinate 26,332,285 of CM046400.1, read as the reverse complement.
GTGGTGGAGAGAGCATTAGAAGAGGAGGTTCTAGAGGTGAAGGCAGAGGCTGTTGTTGGAGAAGAAACTACTGAAAAACCCGTTGATGCACCAGAAGCCCTGGCCGAGGAACCGGCCGTGGCTGCAAAAGAGAAACCCAATGAAGCAGTGAAGGTGGAAGCTAAAGAAGAAGTTCTCGTTGAGAAGAGTGGGGAATAGAGTCACAATGTCTGAAGTCGGAGTACAACAGAAGTTAGTACTGCAATAAAGTATTTTGCGAAACGGTTATATAGACCTTCCATCTCACCAAAAACATGTGGGTGCGAGTCCTGGAGGAGGACCAACATGTTTTGTGAGAGGATGGCTAAATATCCGTTTCGTGTAGTTTAATACTCTCCCAGTGGAATGGTGGTTTCACAAGGATCGTATGTCGGTTTTAAGTTTTTAATCTCGTTTAGTTTATTTGGATTATCATTGTTGTTGCTATTATGATTGGTATTGATATGATGATTAGGGTAATGTTGTTTATGGATGGGGATGGGGATGGGGATGGGAAGCAAGCAAGCACAATGTTGTACTTTTGATTTCCAATGAATAAAAACTCCTAGTAGTATGTTTTGTTCATTTCACCCACATCTCTTACATCCTTGAGGAAATGTTGCTACTTGGTGTTAACTTCTGCTTTCATTCCCATGCTTAATTATCTCAGTAGTATATCAGTAGCTAGCTAGACGCTGCTTTAGAATTGAAATTAGACAAATGCCGACTTCCATGATCCAGCCCAGCCATACTTTCTTCACTTTTGTCATTCACCCTGTTTATCGGGACAGTTAAGATACTCGTATAACAAGAACATAGATGGTGAAAATTCAAAGGAATGGTGCATAAAGGACTGACACTCCATTTGTTTCGGGCAACAAACAGTTTATGGAAAATATTTCCACAGAAAATGCTTTCGTGAAAATGACTTGTTTTTCGGTGTTTGGTCGATCGGGAGAATATTATCTATTGTTTTGTAGACATGAAAAATCACTACTATGATAAAATGACCAATAGTTTGTTTTAAATAGAAGTGAACAAAAGTTTGTGATTCAATCAAACTCAAACCCAAGTCTTGAATCCCTAAAATAGCTAGACGGTTGAACTGAAAAAACAGCGATGTCAAAGCAAGCCTCACAATTTCATCAGAAGAGTCCAACGTTGTAACAAAATTCCGTCCAATATACTCTCTAAACCCACGAACAAATCTGTAAACGGGGTAAACATACATACATAGATGATTAGAATCCAAAATCCAAAACTCTTAAACAAACAGGGTCGTGCTTCAAAAAAATGAAAGTGATTGCATGTACTATAATCAAATTACTCAACATTACAATTTTGACTGAAACTCTAAACCTGCGTTTCCCTGATTTTAATTGCCAAATTTGCCGTCAACTTTGTTCAAACTCCTTTTTTCTAACGGCAAATTCATATGTATGTATATATATATGTGTTTATATCTGTAAGAACGGAACGGTAGCATCAAAATTTGAGAGCATGCAACCCACTAAAATCAAAACCCATTTGATATGGTATATATCAACTTAAGAAATAGCTTCATAATGAGAAAAAATTTGCAAAAAAAAGTTAACTAATTCTTAGCCTCAACAGGATTTGACCCTCGACGTCTCAATAAAACATGTATATTGGTATGAGGGGTCAATGCTTATTCTAGTTATTTCAGCTTTGTGTTGCTCTTATGATTCTTTGTACACATTTTAACTCTTTGTTTTGAGAAGTACTTGTATTTACTATTTACAACAGAACCCATATATGTATTGAAAATTAGCATATGAGAACATATAATATATGTAGGAGTATGGTGATTACTACGATTTGACATCGTGATGCATATATCTGCTATTATGTGGTCTATATGAGGGGAAAAAAACATCCTAGTCTATATGACCTTGTATAAGCATTGATAAAACTTGCAAGCTAGTATTTCCCAATTGAATTACACGATTGCACCTTTATTACCAAAAACAATTACCCAATTTAAAGTTGGGCATTGAAAGGTAATTATTATTTTTAATCAGAGGGCATGGAATTTACAATTTTACATACAACCTGTAAATGACTCATTCAGAACTAGACATAATTGGCTTCACTAATTAATGTCTTTGGTAATTAAGGTGGAATATACTTTTTTTGAATTTGAAGGCATTGAATTACCTACAACCTGGAAATGACTCATCCAGAGCTAGTCCTATGCATGCTGGCCAACACATAACACACCACACTATCATTTATGGAAAAACAAAAATACAAATGCCTAATATATCTCAAAATACTTTTATTATTTTGGTAAGTACTTTATTAGTATTTTGTATTGGTAAAGTAAAAACATTTACAACTAGACATGATGTGGTGTGCTCTTTATGTCAGAGATATGAAATGTCTAAATTTGCAAAGAATCTTTTATCAGGCCCTTCCCACCCCATTGAATAATTTTTCCACCCCCATCTCACCCATTAGATTCTCTCTATAAATACCTCTACCAATTGAACAAAGCTCTTCGCCTCACTCACTCACAATTCCTGATTCCTCCCCCCCCCCCCCCTCCCTCTCTCTCTCTCTCTCTCTCTCTCTCTCTCTCTCTCTGTATATCCAATTTTTGATCCCTTTGTTTTTCCAATGGCCACTGTTGAGGTAACTAGCTAGTACTAGTTTGATTGTTTCCATTATAAATATAAGCTTTAATTTTCACTGTTTTTCTTGTTCTACTTTCAAGGAATAAACCAAATGGATGTGATCAAATTGGTTTTTCCTATTAGTTTTGTGCACATCAATTGGGTCTTTCAATTTCCTCTGTTTCTTTCTTTATCTGTATATTAGCAGATTGTTTAGTTGTTTTTTTCGACGAACAAGATCAACCCAGCTTGGTTAGTTGTTGTATTCATTCATAACAATAATGTTTCTAACCATATAATATATCAAGTTCCATACAAAACAGATGATTAACCGATCGGTTGAGCTAGACAGCGATCGATCGCAAATTCATAAAACCAGCTTATCGTTTAAGCTAGATCGATGACATCGGGTTTTTTTCGTTTTTCGGAAAATGTTGACGGTGGTCGAGTCCATATTTCAGCACTTCCAAATGACATGGAATTTCTAACCATATAATATACCTACTTTTGATCGGCCTACCGTATGATATACTTGGTATAGAAGTGGTTGGACAAAACAGTAGTTTCGAACATGTTTTTTTTCCCTTTACAATTAAAGCTGTGCAGAATCAGTCTATCATTTTTATTTACTTTTCTTTGGCTTTTTTTTTTTTTTTTCGTTTTTGCAAATTCATGATTGTTCAAACTCCATATTTATCTGATATCACTCTCAAATGTAAAGATTAAAGTGTGAGATATGTTTAAATCTGATATATACTTTCTATCAGACACTTCTCATACATTCGTCATTGTGTCTGTAGTCTGTATATATTTTTTTGCATTATAGTATAAAACGACACTCTTAGTGTTATTTCTTTTGAATCAATCCATTTACCATTCAACAAGAGGTTTGACGGTTTCAACTTTCGACTCGTAAAGGCTCACTCTACCAAACACTTCTGTCCAAGTCCATAAAATGAAAACTTTTCATTACAAGCTGTCGAAAGTTCAACTCCCATCACCAGTAAAAAATCCTTGGGGCCACTGATGCTGATCAGGATACAAGGTTATTAGAAAATCAAAATATTAACGCAGACAAAGCTCAGAAAAACTTGACTCGTTTTTCTTTCCAATTTTGTATAATTTCCTAATTAATCATTAGGTTTGCTAAAGATCAAAGACTGGATTTCTCGCAGGTTTCACCTGCTGCCACCACATTGCCAGAAAATGTCACAACTGATGTGGTGACCAAGCCCTTGGAAAAGACACAACCAGAAGAGGCAGTAGCCGTAGTTGCACCACCACCACCTGCTCCGGAGGGGCCAGTGACTGAACAACCAAAGGAGGTAGAAGCCGAAGCAGAACAACCACCAGTTGCTGCCACAGAGGCCGAAGCTCCTCCGGTCGAGACTAATAAGGAGGAGGAAGTAGTTGATGTGGAAGAGGAACCCAAAGTTGATGTTGAAGAGCCAGTGGTAGTGGTGGAGAAAGCACTAGAAGAGGAGGTTCTAGAGGTGAAGCCAGAGGGTGTTGTTGGAGAAGAAACTACCGAAAAAGCTGTCGATGCACTAGAAGCCCCGGCTGAGGAACCGGCAGTGGCTGCAGAAGAGAAACCAAATGAAGCAGTGGAGGTGGAGGTTAAGGTGGAAGCTAAAGAAGTTCTCGTTGAGAAGAGTGAGGAATAGAGTCACAATGTATGAAGTCAGACTACAACAGAAGTTAGTACTGCAAGAAAGTATTTTGCGAAACGGTTATATAGACCTTCCATCTCACCAAAAACATGTGGGTGTGAGTCTTTGGGGATCGGACCAACATGTTTCGTGAGAGGATGGCTAGATATCCATTTCGTGTAGTAATACTTTCCTAGTGGAATGGTGGTTTCACTAGGATTGTATGTCGGTTTTAAGTTTTTAATCTCGTTTAGTTTATTTGGATTATGATTGTTGTTGCTATTATGATTGGTATTGGTATGATGATTAGGGTAATGATGTTTATGGATGGGGATGGGGATGGGGATGGGGTTGGGAAGCAAGCAAGCACAATGTTGTACTTTTGATTTCCAATGAATAAATATTTTGTTCATTTCACCCATATCTCTTACATCCTTGAGGAAATGCTTCTACTTGGTGTTAACTTTTCTTCTTTCATTCTTTCCCATGCTTATCTCAGTAGTATATGAGTAGCTAGCTAGACGCTGCTTTAGAATTTAGACAACTGCCAACTTCCATGATCCAGCCCGCTACTTTCTTCACTTTTGTCATTCATCCTGTTTATCGGGATAGTTAAGATGCTCGTATAACAAGAACATCGATGGTGGAAACTCCAAGGAATGGTGCAAAAGGGACTGACACTCTGGTTGTTTCGGGCAAAAAACGGTTTATGGAAAATATTTTCCTCAGAAAATGATGTCTTTGTTCAGATGTTTGGTGTAACGGTAAAATGTTTTCAGAAAAATATTATCAATTGAAAAAACAGCGATTTGTTCACGTCAAAGCAAGCCTCACAATTTCATCAGAAGAGTCCAATGTTGAAACAAAATTGTGACCAATATACTCTGTACACCCACGAACAAATCTATAAAAAGGGTAAACATACATACATAGATGTAGATATTCAGCGATGTATGAATACATATATAAATGAACGATACATACAAAGAGAGAGTGAGCGAGTTTGGCTGAGAGAAGATGTTAGTCGAGATTCAAGACGTACCTGGTCCATGGTTTGAAAAGGCACGATACTGACGGAAGATGTCATCCCCCTGTAAAATATTGAAATCATTTTCCAGCTGAATTGGTTCATTTTTTGTTGGACTTTGGAATATGTTTACCTCATTTTTCCTTTTCTTTGTTGGAAAACATTTCAATTGAAGAAAATGTTTTCCGCCCGAAACAAACGGAGCATAATCCCAATCCCATGTAGACTTCTTCATGAGCCATACACAATTACATAGAAAAACACTTCAATGGTACAAAATGGACTGAATCTCAATCTCATATCAGCTTCTACGTGAGCCCTACACTATTGCGTAGAAAGATGCAAATAATAGTGCAGAAAGGACTAAATCTCAATCTCATATCGACTTCTTCGTGAGCCCTACACGATGGTACAGAAACACACTTACAATGGTGCAAATGGATTTAAATTTCAATCGCCTATTGACTTCTTTATGAGCCCTACACATAATTGTATAGAAAGACGCTTAGCAAAGACGAGACTGCTGCATAGAGAAGCTCCCTGATAAGTTCTTCACATTATGTGGGTACTTCGTCTAAGACTTTAACGAAAAAGTTTCGCCTTCTAGAAAAGGAAAATCTCCGAGGGATAATTTCATCAAACTTCATACAGCAACAAAGGATAGATGGACAAATAGGGGCCCATCAAAGCAGGGGAACTTTTTCCCCTCCTCCTCAGCTTTTCTATTTAAACTATACCCAACAAACAGTCAAGAAGGAAAAGAGATAAGAAATTACAAATATCATATGAGAAACAAGATACTGACAGCAAATTCTTACATATTACAATAAATAACAACACAGCTGACACTAGCCTATACTTTGTACACAAGATGCATACAAATGTTTTATGTGCAACCATCAGTTTACCCTTTTATCTTCTTTTTTTTTTTTTTTTTATCTTTTTTGTCCAAAAATTGTTGATCTTGTCCATACTTTACCAAGTACCAAAGCTGCAGCCAACATGTTCCTGGGTTATAACACGAAGACGATCTTCCATAACCACCATAGATGGATACGGTGGGAAACAAAGTCGATAAAAGCACGTGTGAGACGAAGGGAGGCGATTATAGGACTCGGCAGATCTGTATATGTGTAGTCGAGAAGCCAAACCACCAAAACCCTCTATCGGTAGGTATTTAACTGAAGTCCAGAAAAAGAGGAGGACCTTTTTCTGCTCTGCTGACATTTCCTCGACAATCTGCAAGATTTATTTAAGGTTAATATGATCCTATGATGGATGTATTATCAGACATGGAATTGGATCCCATAAGTCATACGTAGTTCACCCAGGAGGCTTTGGGCATGACAAAATGTACTGATGTCAACATAAGCTTCTCAAACTGTTAACCAGAGATCAGACGTAATCTTAGCTTCTGTTTACTTTTCAAAACTATATTCCAAAATCAAAGCATGCAGAAAAGGGAGTTGACCTTGTACTTAACCGACATTGACTATTAATAGCCATATTTTGAAATTCTAACCTTTTCACAGTTCAAAAACCTTGCATATTCAGCTATTTCTGTCAATTTTTAATCCCTTCAAGGAGTATTACCAGCTAAGACCCTAAACGGACAATTATTTAGAGCTTCAGGCCATCATAAAGTCAACGTAGCCTAAATAGGTAGCATCATTTTGCAATCATTAACGTCCTTCATCAGTCGGTATTTGAACTCATCGATAAGGTTGCTCACATAGTCGTCCTATGTCACAGTCCATGGTGTGCATGTGATGCTACACTGTTGTAATGAAAGATAAAAAAGTAATCAATCCAAACAAAAGCTAGACAACTCTAACCTTTCCAAGCAGAAAGCAGTGTTCAAAAAGTCGGTGCCTAGGCGCTAGGTGGTGATCCGCTAGGCGACGGCTGGGCAGGATTAGGTGGGATTAAAAGGAGAATTGGGCAGCTAGGCAGGATTAATTGGAGAATTAGGTGGCTAGGCATGATTAATTGTGAGTTAAATATGTAATTTTGCAAATCAAAGGGGTTAATGTGGTGGTAATATACTATAGGGGTTGTAGTGTAGTTTTGATATAATATATATGTCTACAATACAATATAAATGACGTATATCTAAACCTAAATCGTTATTAATGTATACATCTATACTAAACAAAATAAAGTAAATTTATGTGTATAAGACTGTGTTTCTTGTGAAATTATATGGATGTTGTTTAATGTTTTGTTCACCTTAGATAAGTCTACTTACTCAGAAGAATAGTTTTAAAAAATTAGAAAGAAAAGAAAAAAAAAAAAAAGAAAGAGGAAAAACCGACTAATCTCTAGGTGCCGATTAATTGGCTTGCCTAGCTACTTTTGGAACATTGGCTACATGTCACTTGGGGCTAAAAACTAAGTACTTATCCGCCTAGGCAATAACATATTTACAAGAAAGGGCCACAGACAAAAGAAACACCAAATGATACAGAATTTGACTTGTGGTACCTCAAATCCCGAATTTCAACTCTAAGGAGGATGACCACATATTGGCCAACACTTCGCAAATATGATGGTCTGAACTAGGGGTGTATAAGAGATATTAATGCAGTTAAAACACTATTACACAATCAGCATTCCCTCCGGTGCCAAAGCAAATTATTCATGAAGCAACCATAGCCATGCATTTTTACCCACCAAGGAGGGAAAACAAAAGATATCTATCAACAGAAGAATCCAAGCTTACACTTTCTGAATACTTGGGGACGGGGGTGAGGGGAACACAAGCGAAAAGAAATCCCATTTGGCTTGAGAGATTTGGTGAGAAATGATAAGGAATGGATGGATAAGAAACCCTCACTTGTATGTTTTGTGAGAAATGAAGAGCAATGATACACATAAAAGCCCCATTCCATATCTCACCAAAAGTGGTGAGCTTTGGTGAGAAACACTAATCATTTCGTTTCTTTTCTCCCCTACATTCCAAATGGACCCTAAATGTGCTTCAAAAGTTAAACATTGCAGATTTAGTAAAACGACCATCGTGCAGGCACATACCTTCCAGAACCAGAGTATCTGTGGATCAGTGTCTTTGTAGCCATTATATTCGGTATGCGCCTTCCAGTCCTCAACTGAAATAGGACTTTCACTCCCATGCAGCATCCAATCCAGATCTTCTAGCACTAAACTTTGGAAAAATAATTTCCGGAGCCTCACGTTGCAAAGAATATCAGAAAACCCTTGAGCAAAAAGGGCTACCTGATCAAGGATCGATGTTACAAATTGATGCTGAATCAGAAGAGAAACATACTCGTTCCTATTTTGGCTATTTACAGCAAGGGTTCTCCCACCAGGGCAAAGCTCCACAATTTTCCTGCTTCCTAACTCTTCGACTTCTTGAACAAATGTCAGTCCCAGGGCATCAGAATCTACGATCTCAGCATCCATCTCCAAAAGCTTCTTGCAACTATTGTACAAGCATGGATCTGCATCATGAATGTCTTCCAAAGAAACAGACTTTCCAGCCAATTGCAAAAAGAACACATGATCGAAGACGATGCCAACTTGCACCTTATGCATCAAGGCTAGGGCAATTACCCTGCCAGAGAACCTAAAATATTCGAGGTGCATGGGATCTACCTTGGATGCTGCAAAAGAACACAATGTATTAGGTGTAGAACGGTGGGTGCAACCGTGCAAGTTTTTGAACAGAGAGAGAATCCCTAAATTGATAACACTTGTGTTGAATGTGCATAACTTGCATTTTCTCTAACATAATTTAGGAGCAACTTTTACCTTTGATGATAAAAACTGCATATACTGAATGAAAACATATCCTTGTTACTTAAAGAAGCAAGAACATAAGTACAAGCTTAGGAAGGCTAATTTAACACATGGTGCTTGTAGTTGAGTAATAAGGCCAGAACAGGAGGGTTTTTGCAAAGGTCCTAGTGTTGTCAAAGAGAAAACGAAGGTACAAACATCTCAAACCAAACCAAGCCTTAAGTCCCAATCAATAAAAACTATTTTTAGGATTCAATAGAGTTCAAATTATCTTTTTTTCCACAAACCAAACCAAATAACCTGAAAAGGAAGTCAAATACAAAATTCATGGGTTCCTCCTCGTTTCTCTGCTACCAAAGGAGCCATTGGTTGCCACTGCAAAGATTAGAGCAGCCAAGCAAGGTGGAAATGATAACAGCTTACCTAACTTCAGATGTTGTGCTCAGATGGATAGGGTAGTTCCAGACTGAGGACATAGAATTACAGTCATCCGCACTTGAACCAATGGTACTAATAAAATCAAATGGAAACTAATAAAATCCATGTTACATCCTGAAAATACGAACTCAAGAACCAATGATAATGGAGCAACTTGATGCTGAACAGCTAGAGGGAGATAGCAGCATATTTGGAAATTAACACAGGTCAGTGTCAATTCTTGCTTAGTTGGAAACTAAAAAAATCCGACGTAAACCTTACTTCTTTTTCCCCCTTCTCGGCATATTTAACATGGGACTCGTAGCTAGGTGAGTGATGGCTTAGAAGAGAAGCTCTCTTCCCTATGGAGTTTATTAGGGTTTCATCATTCTTTTATCTTGATTTTCCTCCCTTTCTTTGTCTTCAATGGGGAAAAAATACGATTAAGAGAAGCCCATCTACCAAATAGCTCTCGAGGTATTCCATGAAGCGTACTACCAACATGAGGAAACCTTGGTGGTCTCACTCCGTAGAGTAATCTTGAACTTGAACTTGTCTAGAACTAGAATATGCCCCAAACTTGAACTTGTCTAGACTATACCCTTAATGTCGAAAAAATACTTGTCAAGACAAGAGAGTAGATAATACACTTCAATGCACTCCCTCACAATAGAATTTGGTTATCTGCTACATTTCATATCATCAAGGACAAAAGATGAACAAATCACCCACAATAATGCTAGTTTTCTTTTTTCTCTTCCAATTTAGATCAAAGGTAGAATATATACATAAAAGCATACCTACAAACATATGTCTGTATGTATGAAACATTGCAGATGCAAACTGTATACAGAAATAGGCCATAAACCATTAGCCGTATACACCACTGCGTGAACATAAGCTCTACAAAATCCAAAAATTGCTCAAGAGAGGGATTCCTTCTCTGGACTCCCAATGCAAAAGGACTAGCAAAAATGCTCCTTAAACATCTACATAGGAGTATGTAGGAATGACAATGGGTTGGTTCAGCCCAGGTTTTTGACAAGACCGATCTGAAACCCAAATTTTGCAACTACTACCAAACCTGACAGGTTTCTTTTCTCCTAGACCGTAACCAACGGAAATCGGATAGGTTCAGTTTTTCCCATACCTAGTGCGGGCTATTTGAATCCCCGTGAACTACTGAACTTAACCCTAGGTGTGTCACGTGTCGGTGTATACACATACAAGGGCATTTATGCACATATATAACACGGTTTTTGTTCGGGTTTGCATAAAACTGAATCAGAACAGTAACCGCTGACTTTTTCAAATTTAAAAACCAAAACTGAATCAATGGTCAAAAGATCTAGTAAAAATTGCCATGATTGATGCCGATAGTTGCAGGGATCCATCGGTTTTGGGTGAGATTTGTCATTTCTATGCATAGCACTCACCATACCATTAAAAAGACATCGACTATGAACAATGGACAAGAAGATGTAAATGCCGACTCCCAATTTTCCTTAAACATCCAATGCCTATTTTGGTATTTCGAAAAGTTGGGAGCAAAATGCAGAATGTCACGATTGAGGAATGTACTCTTGGTCATTAGCTCTCTGCCTGGATCACGTGATCACACTTTTGCACAACCATTTGTATTGGGCCGCACAACGCATGAAATAGAACAACATTTCGAGGGGCATGAGTCCCCACAATGGCCTTCCAAGGAACTAAAGACTTGTGATCCCTACAAAGACACAAGTAGAACACGGAATAACCAGTGAGCATCCAAACCCCAATTCACCAGATGCTCTCCTTGCCATAGAGCCCATCCAAAAGGTCCACCAACTATCCCGTCCCTCAATCCTGGGATTCCTTCCAAAGACAAATATACAACACTAATATTCCCCCTAAACAGAGTCCTACAATGTAGCCTCCCCATCAATGGTCAATCTGTGAATATCTTAGACCATATTCCCATCAAAGGCCACACTTGCGACAAAAATCTTGGTCGGAATTGCCACAAAGCTCAAAGAATACCCACCCCCCTCCCGCCCTTCCGAATTTCTCTCCATTTGGCTGCCCAATAAGACAAAGAGACTTCTAGTTGGGTCCAATCTACCACCTTCCACATACTAAAACTTTCCCTACTTCCTAACATTCTAGTATGCATTTTACTTTTCGTGGTTCATCTCCAGTCTCTAACTCCAAGGGTTTACTTTGTTACTCGTAATCTCTAACAACTAACAATAGATCTTCAACTACCAACCAGATGTGTTACATCATCCTAGGTTTTTTACAATGCTCTCATCATTTCCCAATCTTCGAATAACCTAAACCAGTTTATCTTAAACATGAGATCACCTATGCTTTGTAAGCCAAAAATATGCCCTATCACATAAAGCATGCACCTTTTCTAGAGACATAACATCCAACATAAAGCTCTATTGAACATATTATCACAACATCTATATGCTCAGCTAAACAGAATAGAATGTCGCACTCATCATTTTCAGAAAATTATAGCGTTGCTCATTCATTATTATTGAAAAAGAGTCCTAAAATCTGTACTTGTATCATGGTCCAATAACAAGAGAACAAATCAACGCAACATGGGGTATCAGGACCATTTTAAAACACTCTCCAGAATAATACTTTTGAACAAGCAATGTTTTACATTTAATATAAATATGTTATAAAGAAAGCATGGATTATTCACCGCGAACACATACCAGGATTGGGGAAAAATCTTCTCCGATCATTTGGGCAAGCTGCGAAAAGGGCATTCTGTGGATTGAATATTGCTTGGCATACCAAGAAAAACCACTCTCGCAATACACCAGGCCCTGTAGCTTCTTCATTTTTGAACTCCATGAATAAACCACTACGTAACGTCTCGGGGTCTGCATGTGCAATGTACTCAAATGATTCTGTCAACAGTTGTGACCTGTCAATCAGCATCTCATGAAGCTCGTCGTACTCATCCTTCACTTCAGGAAGCATCATCAAAGCTAAATGCCTCCTAGATTCAAAATCTGTCACATCCTTGTGCTGAAGAAGCCATTCGTGATCCTCAGTTCTCTTGGCATATCTAACAATGAGATAACGCACGGAAACTTTTCTATGCCTCAAATTTGTCCAGAACTGTTCTTTTGTATCTTCATAAAGTTCCGAGATACTATTCAATTCCTTCAAAATAGCAAGACACTGGCACCATCTTTGACCAATGGATTCAACTTCCCCTTTCTCTTTCATAACCAAGAACTCCTCCATTTTTACCAGACACGTTTCCACTTTTGCAAATAAGTCTGTAAAAATAGCATGAAGAAACTTACTCTCTTCACCGTAACAGGGAAGGCTATAGTCACCTTTACCAAGACTCAATACTGAATGCCGAAAACCCACCTGCTCCTTAATTGCAGTACGCAGGGGGGCCAAGAATGCTGTGAAATCACGGACATCACTCGCCAATGGCCCCAAACTCGTCGATGATTCCATACTTGACACCAGATCCTTAGACAACTTAGCTGCAAGCTCTAAAACAAACGGGTAAATCTCTTGCACAACAATCAATGCCTCCTCCTCACTGCTCTTACCGTTATTCGACCCCCGACCTATCCCAATGCATTCCACCATTGAGCCAAGACTACTCCTACACAAGGAATACAAAGGATCATTATCCGCAGCTCTACCAAGTAACTTACAAAACTCCAACACCACAGGTGCACAGAGCGAGTGTACATTTTTCGGCAACCCATTCTCACTCGAATCAACAAACTGCCGAATCAATTCCTCAGCACAGTCCTTATTACCCTCGTACGGCGACATATACAGCATAACCAGCACAGCCGGCACGCTCGCAGACAAAAACACCTGGAAATGCTTGACAGCCTTTTCGCTGTCGTTCCTAGGCGTCATGTTTAAAAACTCCGTTATCCTAGACTTGACCTGCTCTACAGAAAGAAAGCCTTGACCCTTACACATCCGGCAAATTAACGAAACGGTTTCGTCGATTACCTGCCAAGCTTGCGGGTGATGAGTGCTACGCATTCGCCCAACCAATTGGAGTTCGGCATCGTTCTGGACCGAGCACTCGCCCAGGGTTTTCTCCCACTGGAGCTGCTTACCCCGGTAAATCAAACGCTGCTCGATTACCGGTATCCCCGTAACCGATTGAATCCGTTCGTGGATCGACTTGACGGTGTCTTTGGAGTTGGCGTGTAGGACTAGGGTGCCTTCGGAGATCATCCTGACGAAGAATTGGAGTGGCGATTCGGCGTAGGAAACCCTAGGTTCGAAGTGGTGAGGTGGAGTGATGAAGTGATTGGCCGATGACGTGGAGTTGACGGCGTAGGGTTCGTCCTTGCGCATCCTGACGGAGATTAGGTCGAACGGAAAGAAGTCTTGGTCGTCGTCGTCGTCGTCGTCGTCGTCGGTGGAGCCATAGTCGTCCAGCTTGCGCTTGGAGGAGAGGCGATCGAGGCCTTGTTGTTGTTGGTGTACGCCTTCGATCACGAGAGACATTGAAGGGCGGTGGATTAGGGATGGAGTGAGTCCATCGATGAAAACGGAACCCGAGATTGAGTCGAGGAGGTGAATTAGAGGACTGATGAATCCTTAGAGAGCGAGAGAGAGAGAGAGAGAGAGAGAGAGAGAGAAGGAGGAGGAGGGCGGGGAGTGACAGAGACGGCGAAGAGGGAGAGAGAGAGGAGAACAAATGTCGCGAAGATGAGCTATGAATGAGAAATGGTCGGGAAAGCTACGCTATGTCAAATTACCAAAATGCACCTGCTGCCGTCTCGAAATTCAACCGTTAAGAATGCATATAACGTGAATTTAATTTTGTTCACCTTCTTCTCCTTAATTCACGGGAACTGCGAAAAGAGAAATATTGGAGTGGTAAGAGATATATTGGAGTGCAGCCATCAAAAGTTGAAGTGTGAAAAGAGAAATATTGTAGTATTTTTTTTAGTCATCCCCAATTTTTTGTCCATTTTTTGGGTATGTGTGTTTATTTAAAATTACAAATATGTTTTCAATCTATGATGTTGAAAACTTTATTAAAGAGGAATAATTAAAATTCATACTATTGCATATAAGAAATGTTATGTATTTAAATATATAAATAAATTCTTAAGATGTCCGAAATAGTAATTGTGAACAAAATTTGAGACAGAGAGACTATCTTTCTGGTGTTTTGTTTTGGAAATTGTATTTCAGGGAGGGGTGTTTAATTTTAATGGTTGAAATATCGAAACATCACATCTTATTATCAAAACAAAAATATTCTATTTTGTTTAAAAAGTTTAAAAATAACAATCAGGTCCTACATATTTCTGAGGGTTGCTATTTATCCACAATCTTACGCGGACGAACACACACAAAACATGTGTGTAAAAGAGCACATGATTCCACAAAAATATGCAAGTATGTGTGCAATAGTGTGTATATTAAAGGGTCTTTGGGTTTAATTCATAATCTGATAAAAACTCAATTTATAAAAGGATTAAATCCATTAACTCTCAATGAAGGATTTGAGATAAAAATACACAATCTCCTAATTTGTATCCAAAGGTGGAATGGAGATTAAAATTTTGGATGATGAAATTGCGGAACAAAATTATTGAATTAGACTAATACTTCCAATTGAGTAACTATGGTCAAGGAAACAATGGATAAAGAGAGAAGTAAATTTCCAATTGTAACTGAATTTTCAATTTTTAATTACTTGGGTGGCAATATACTTCTATGGAGGTCGAAGTTGTTAAAATACCCACCAAACTCTTTTGGTCCGTTGACTTTGTCAAAAAATATTAATAATACTTGCATAGACTAGAAGATCATAGATCTCTCTTTCCATCATTTTCTCTTCTCTCCTCCTAGTACGATCTTACTTACTAGGAGTTTTCCTTACTCCACCGTTTTCTTTTCTCTCCTCCACAACAAAGATCGTGGATCTCTCTCTCCTCACCGCCCTTACCGAGGGAAGGGTCAAGCCTCACCACTATGCACTAGTTTTGTCCTCGTGCAGTAGCGATAGCGGCGATGGTAGTTTTCTCCACTGCACATCACTGTCTCTTTTCTAGCATTTTTGAAGGGTCATGGTGGTGATGGAATTTGAGTGGTTGCAGTTCTGACGATGGCAACTTGCTCGACAGCTTAGTGGCTTTACACAAAGATGGCGGCCTTGCCATGTGACGGAGATGGTGAAGGTTGCTCCTAGGCCTAGGGTTTTGTCTTTCTCCCCTTCGCATGACTTTCTCGCTCGTTTGTGGGTGTTTTCAGTTGGTGGTTTGGTGTGATGGTTTCTGTGTGCGTGAGTTCTATGTTGTCAAGCCCGTTGGGTTTGTCTGCTTCAGTGCATGGCCTGTTAGGGTTTGGTTTTGGAGGTGTAGGGATTTTAATTTGGGAAGCCTACCTGCCCGAATGGCTATCCAACCCTCACTTTGAGGATGACAGCTTCTTCTAATTTGTATGGTTTTATCTCTATCAATAAAAACTTCTATCATTTTGACCAAAAAAAAAGGTCTTAATTTATGACATAAATCTCACCATAAATCTTAAGGAAACCCAATAAAAAAAAATCAAAAAGAGTTGATAAGGGTGGCACAACTACAATGTAATATGGAGGAATGAATCTTCATACAACATCGAAAAATGTTATTCCTATTGTAATACTCATTCCAGATATTTAGTATCTTAAACTCATATTTTAATTAAATTATGTGTTTTTGGGGTTAACTCATATTTAGTGGGCATTTAACTAAATATCATTGGTTGGAGCATAAGTTGAGACATGATTCCGCTTGCATATGATAATTTTCCTTGTGCTCTTATGTAACAAAATGTAACGCCCCGAATTTTGGGTACGTTAAATAAACATTTTTATTGAATAAATTAAGGAGAGTCTAGCTCATTATTACAACATAAGTCTCACAAGAGTACTTTTATTCAACAAAAGAGGGGATAATCTATGGTTAACTACTGCTCCGCCTCTTCCTCCATCCTTGCAAGCTCATCGGCTCCGAAGGCCTCCAAGGTGTACTGGTCCTGCTGCTCATCTATAAAATCTGACACATTATACCAGCGTCGCCCCCAGTATAATATGTCAGGGTCACCAAAAAGGTAACACCGTGAGCTACAGAAGCTCAATAGAATAATCCAAAACCCACTAACCCTTAACTTACAACAAAGAGTCATATAAATGATTACACATGCTCATTCAACAACATAATTAACAATGACACATCCGCATTCATTATCTGGCTTACGTTGGTGTAATGTTTCCGTGTGTTTCTCCTACGCGACTCATCGTAAACTGTGTCACCATTTCATTTCGAAAATCATTTTCTCATTCTTTGTTTACCAACGGGCTACCAAGTCCGACCACATTATCAAATCTTGCATTGGCTCCTCTCCGCGGATAACCAAGCCCAATTACCAATGAAGCTACCACGTCCGGCTCTGTTAGCAATCTACACAATGGGCTACCAAGTCCGGCTTCATTGCGGTTTTCGCAAGTCCACACAAAGGGCTACCAAGTCCGGCCACCTTGCGGGTTTTCACAACTCACATAAGGCTACCAAGTCCTGCCATTATGTAGTTTCAAAAATCCTTTTTATCCATATCAACCACTCCCTAAGTGTCATGTTTCTACTTTTCGATTCTCGTGTCTCGTAATCATGCATAGACTCCGCGGCGGGGCGAATCACTTTAAAGTAAATCTTGAAATTAAACTAGCAAGATCATCCAACTCTATTTAATCATGCTTGTTTACAACCACAAGTAAGGTAAGCAATCATGCGATCAAGTTCACAATCCTTGAAAAGGTCAAAATACGAATACTTCGTTTTGAAACAACACTTTATTTTTTTAAACGAAATCGTAACAACATATGTTTATTGACGAGTTAATCAAGTTGGGAAGATTCTATAAACCATGCATTCAATTATTCTCAAGATCAAAGTAAACTACGTGCTTTTAGTAAGAAAGTTCTACATGCTAATTCATACAACTAACTTTATTTCCTTTAGCGAAAATAGTTCGAAAAGCTCAACACACATCTTATCTATATTTTAGGAAGAGTAGATCGGGAAAAATCTACGTATACTTAAGGTTAGGAAGTATAGGAAAAAATCTACATTTCTTCTTGGCGATAGGAAGACTACGAAAAGATTGACGGAAGAAAGTCGGCAAACGAACGGAGTAACGGCTTATGATAAGCTTCCGATAGCTTCGAAAGAGAAAGGTTTCTCTCGAAACTAGATCGTAACCTATGCTACTACTACTTTAGGATCGATGTGGTGGTCGTATGGTGGTTTAGTGGCGGCACTAGAAGAGTTTCTTGAAGAACTTAGAAAGAAAGCTCAAGAACAACTAATACTACTCAAGAACGACAAGAACACTAGGCTTTCTAGAGAGAGAAGTTGGAGAATGGAATGGTGTGAGTTGAATGAGACGTGTGAGGTCCTATTTATAGGCAAATGGGCTCTCCCTCTCTCTCTTTGGCCGGCTGCCCTCTCTCTCTCTTTCCTCCAATTTTTTTATTCAAGCAAATCAAGTTTGCTTGCAAGAAATAACCTAAAAACCTAGGCATGCAAGGCTAGGATGTGTCCTTTGGATTGGATTATGGAAGACTAGGCAAGCAAATGGGATTTGATTCAAGTATAAAATTAGGGTTTGTACAAGAAGGACATGATTGGATGGCATTGGTTATGCTTTCATTTGAAAGTATACACAAACTAGGACAAGGATGACCAAAGCATGGTCAATCACTTGCACACACATCACTCTTTCCATCCGAATCTCTCTCTCTCAATCTCTCTCTCTCGGCCTCTCTCTCCTCCTCTCTCTCTCTCTCTCCTCTTGGTACATTGTACTATGTACATATATATATATAAGGACAAGATTGGTGGATGACAAAGGAAGAGTAAGGGTTTGACTTTGTAAGGGATTTGTACCTCAAATCTCTCTCCTATCTTCTCCTTTCTACTTCTTTCACCTAGTACAAGTACTAAAATATACATATATCTAGGATTTGGTAGACAAAAATCAAGCAATACATCACATCTCTCCCTCTCTTTTCCTTCTCTTTCTCTCTCTCTCTCTCTCGAATCTCTCTCCTCTCTCTCTCGGCAATCTCTCTCCTCTCTCCCTCTCTCTCTCGGCAATCTCCCACTTGTATGTACTATGAAAGACTACATATATACTAATACATATATATGTACTATGGGTCTTTAATAAAATCTAAGTTTTCAAGTAAATTAGATTTTCTAAATATAATAATCTATATACACACATGTTATATACAATATTATATACATATACATACAAGTACACACACACACACACACACACACACACACACACACACACACATATATATATATATATATAAGTATGTACTTACAATCTAGGCTAGATATTGACCAAATCTAATATCTAATTAAGTATTCTACTTCATCCAAAGTACCATGTACTAACCTAATATACTAATGGACTAATCTTAATTTAATGGATTTTAACACATGGCCAAATCTAATATTTAAATCAAACAAGTACATGATTGTCAAGACTAACTATTATCCATTGGATAATGGTTTCCCTAGCGGTCAATAACCAATGGGTAATGATGGCTAGGATTCTAGTCTATCGCCCAATGGGTAAAGAATCTCCTAATGGTTATTATCCAACGGTTAATACCAAAAAGTATAATACTTTGCAATTAAGTACTAAACTAATCTAATCTCGTACTTAGGAAGATTAACCAAGGTTTACCTAATGGGTAAGGAAAACTCTAACGCTATTGTCCAATGGCTAAATATTACTCTAGCTTTTATCGTCCAATGTATAAAGACAAAAAGGGTAAAATGGTCCATCTAGGGTTAGGGAGAAGTGATTAGGCTAAATGGGCATTAGGCTATTCTAACTAATTGATTAAAGACTAACGATACTTAATCTAGTCTTTCATTGCTCGAGTGGTATTTTGGTTTTGTTTAGGAAGAAATCGCCTAATAACGGAATATTAAAGCCGGATGGTGCCAAACGCCAAGGCAAGGCGTGAGTGTGGCCAAGGCAGCCTGGTGGCAAAGCGGTGGCCAGCCGGCGGCCAAAAATGGCCAAAGCGACCGGTGGCAGCGGTGGCGGCGGCGAAAGCGACGGTGGCCAAGCGGTGGTCATGGCGACCCGTTGGCAGCGATGGCAGCGTAGCGACTGATGGCCAAGCGGCGGCCAAAGCAGCCTGGTGGCCAAACAGTGGCCAAGGCAGCCCGGTGGCCAAGCAGTGGCCAAGGCAGCCCGGTGGCCAAGCAGTGGCCAAGCGGTGGCCAAAGCAGTCCGGGCGATGAATCCCAATCTCCTAAGTCATAAACCTAATTATGACGGATTATTAAAATTAAAAGAGAATTATTAAGACAACAAGATTAATTAAAGAATTTCCAATATAACAACGAAATTTTTATTCAGTAAAAATCCGAGTTGTTGCACAAAATATCCTGGGGATATTTATGTTTTCCCATTCCTATCTTGTTTCTGCAGGGGGGAGAGAGAGAGAGAGAAAAAAAATCAGACAGAGAAGAAGAGAGGAAGAGGAGTTAGGATTTGAAGTCGTTTATCTTGAATTAAGGTAATGAGATTGTCAAATGGGAGGTGCCGAACCGTAAATTTGGCGTACCTCGGTCATTACGAAGATGAGTGTGTTTGATATGGTTCTCCTCAATATATTGTTGTGGTGAGTGTATATCTTGCAAATCGTGGTTAGCTTTTGATATGATTATCTTTAATGAGATATTGTTGTAGTGGTGAGTGCATATCCTGCTAATTATAGTTTAGCTTTCGATATGGTTGTCTTTAATGGGATATTGCTGTAGTGGTGGGTGTATATCATCCTAATTCATGATTTAGCTGTTGATATACATGCATGATGATATGCATGGTTGGAGGATGTATATCATGTTAATCGAGGTTTAGTTATTGATATGCATGTTGTTGTGTGTTGATTGTACCCGTTTAAGGATTGTGGAGGGAGTCATACCATGTCGTGGGCCATGCCTGTAATACCCTGACTTTTAATTATGTTCAGAATTGAAGAATGTGTTGAGCTTGATGTTAATTATGTGATTTTGGCCTTGTTTTGCTAGGTTATTAGGAAATGGAACATAAATGGTTATAGGACACACCTACACATGATATTTTTTCTTATAACTTGTTAAAATGAAGGAAACGTGTAACATTCCCCTCATCCTCATCACACGTATAGAGAGAGAGCGAGAGAGAACCATTCGGTGAGAAAAGGAAGAAAAGAACAGGAAAATCTAGGAAATTTCTTCTTAGACTTGAATTGAATCCTAATTTTGTAAGTACATGCCTAGAGGAGTAAAACTTCTTGTTCTTGATGTTCAATTTTTGCTAAAAGTGCTGAATCTAAGTGGGTTTAGGTTAGAGATTGAAGTTTGTATTGAAAACCCATGAACCTCGTTTAAATTTCCAGAAATTGACATGTTTAAAGCATGTGTAATTCATGAATTTGGTATATTTGGGGTAGCCCATGAGTATGTTCGAGTTTGCTTACGTTTTGTGAAGTTTCTATATGAGTTTCGATGTGAATTTTAGGGTTTTACTTCAGAAATTCGTACAGCTTGTGGGTGGGCAATTTAGAGTTTCATTAGAATAGAATCTGCCATGTTCTTGAGGAATTTTTCTCACCAACTTCCCAACCTTAATATTTTTTGATATTTTTACTGAAGATGCCTGTATGTGACTATATTATTGTGTAAAATTTTCAGAACCTAACTCAAAATGTGGAAGGAGTTAAAATTCGTTAACCAACCTGCTATTGTAATATCTGCAGTGCTGACCGCATCGTCGCACTTTACGGAAACGGTCATATTTTTTAGCTCGAGCTATAAAATTGCAATCTAATTTCTGATTTTGAACTAGACTCATAGACCTAAAAAAATGCATGAAGATTGCGTCTTAGTTATTCCTGTGCAAAATCATATTTTAAGTTGAAATTAGAGCTGCAGGATATGTTCGCTCAAGGTTAGCTATGTAACTTCATAATTTTACCCTAGGACCTTATGTGCATTAAAAATAGGCTTGTTTGACATCCTCTAATCATGTTTTGTTGCCTAATTATCTTAGGAGATTCGGGTGACACGTGGATACGAGGTGAGTGATTAATACCCAAAACACATGGTTTGTTATAAGCTTTTCGCTTCAATGATGTTTTATTTCTTGATATGAACTCCATTGAATATCAATGAAAGGTGGACATGTTTTATATCTATTAATGACATCCTCCCACTTCCCAGCTTGTTAGGGGACACGTGCTAAAAGGCTAGCAAGATATGGCTATTATATCGGATAACGAAAGACGTCTTAACTTATCCACTGCTGAGGACACCTGGTAGACATGAAATAAATAGAGGATGTGCATTACTATGTTATGTTGCTATGAAATGTGATTCGTTTTTAAATGGTTTTATCATTGTTCATGGAAAGCATGTGTATTGCGTATTAATCATTCATACGAGCTTTGGCTTATGAATTTTCCCACCTTTCAGGCAACAGGAAGTAGAGTGGTGGTGTGTAGCTCTTATTTTGGACGTGCTATGTAGATGTGGACTTGTAGATAGAGAGTTGCTCTTTGTGAACTCTTTTAACATGTAAATATGCACAGTTTTGGGTGGATTGCAATGTAGAGATCCTTGTTAAGACTTCTAGTTTTGGCGTATGTAAATAAAATGAGGTTTTGCTTCCGCTATTCGTACTTGTGTCCCTTTTAGTCATTTGCTAATAGGATGTTTAACTTTGATATGGCATTAGTGATTGGATCACTGGAGTTTTGTTGTGGCTAGACCTCAAGGGGCGGGTCAGGGTCGTGACAGTGCCATCTAATTAACGGTGAATGGAAATATGGTGTGCAGGACACAATACCTTGGGTACATGAGATGTGGCAGACGTGCCATTGCATGTCATGTAACTACATTTATATTGTTGTGTATTGATTATTACTGCTCTGTTGGGTGGACAGGTTGGTTATAACTATTGTATACATTCGAGTATTTCAGTTACGCTGGTGATGTCTATTCTTGTTGATATTCCTTTGGGTATTGTGGTATTATATTGAGTGTTTTTATATTTCACACACTCTTGCTTTCCTTTTTGAACTGTCAGGTAGCAGATGGTTTAGAGTGAGTCCACTACCGATCATCGTGTTGAGGAGTGTGAAGGATAAGGTCGTATTTATGTAAATCAGACTCGTTGAACTTAAAACGGATGAATTAGGAACAGGTTCGAAGTCAAAGAGGAAGCATGAGGTGGATAAAGGTGAATTGAATCTCGGATTTCCTTGAGTGTGAAGGATTTTTCCGTTTTATGAGAGGGGGATGAATATGATTTTCTTGGAGGGGAAGAAAGAGCAAGAGAGAGAGAGCTATGGGAGATGGTGAGCTATGGGAGGGAGAGAAAAAGTTATTGCAGGAGAGAATGAGGTGAGGGAGGTGGAGAGGGTGGCAAGAAAAAATAACATGTGCATGCATGTTTATAAATGCATGTGTTTATGCATTTTAGGAAGAAAAAAAAATTGTATTAAGAAAATAATTCTAATAATATAATTAAAAAAGATTTTTGGGTCAAAAATTCAGGTCGTTACAAGGTCAACTTACTAATAACCATCATTGTGCAGTTACAAAACATATGTTGGTTTGACACGCGCCGCGGGTCAAGCTGCTAGGTGTGGTCAACAGTCAAAACTTGACCATTGACCCATGCACGCTAGGGCGCAACCCGAGCGCGCCAGGCTGCCACCCGCGCGCCGGTCACAACTTGTCCCCATCACCTTTATGGAAAAAAACTTAACCACCAAGTATCCCTAAGCCAAACCTCGTGGACTGGCTGAGCTCCTCTCTTTGCATTACTTTACCTTACCTTCCACCAACCTTTCCAAAGGAGGAAATTTGGCCACCACCAAGCCAAACCAACCCTTGTTGATTGGTTGTATCTCCTCCATACACCATTTCCACTACTTTCCCTGTAAATACCCCCCATGGTTCTTCTTCCTAAGGGTGACAAAAAAAAATACAAAAGTTAAGGTTCCAAGTTTTAAAGCCCTAAGTTACAATCACTCAAGAACATAGCTTGTTCTTTGCTTTTACCATTCAAACACCCTCAAGAACATAGCTTGTTCTTCCACCACATTCAAGCCTCAAATCTCAAAGCTCAAGCACTCTTTCAAACTCAATCTAGGTATAGTATACCTACTGTTTTCTGTTCTGATCTCTGAGGGGGCTGACAGGACCAAGGCTGGTAATCAATACCAGTCTTGGTCCAAAAGCTGGCAATGTTCCAAAAATCGTAGTGGTAGGACCCAGCGCGTGTCAGTCATCAGTACGCATGCGCCACTTTGTGGTTGCTCACGCAGAACTGCGTGGGGATTGGTTTCCTACTCTTTTATGTCTTTTACTTTGTATAGATCACTACAAGCATGTTAACAACCAGTTTACTGTTTTTTTTTTGTTGTTAGAATTGTTAGTTTCAGTTCAATTTGTATTTCTGTTGCTTTGGGATACCCCTGAGATCATTCTGGATATGTCCAAGAATCCAGAAACATGTAAATCAAACACTGGTTAAATGGTTCAGACCCGCGCGCGCCAGTCTGTCTCCGACCAGTGGCTGGCCTTGCATGGGTAACTAGGCCTTTGGTCTCTGTTTTTATCCCCACACTGTTTATGGGGTGTTTTGTTAATTTGTAGGGCTTTTCGGCCTTTAAATTGTACATTATAACTGCATGAACTGTTGGTTTTTCCTGGGTCCTTCTAGAGTCCAGAGGGTTTAAAAATAAGAGCTGTGAGCTTAGGCTTACTGGGGCTCGCAGGTCTTATAGTAGCGCACGTAGGTATGATCAGCATGCATTGACTTGATTAGTGCATATTGGTTTCCTCCTGTGTACGACACTCCAAAACAGGGGCTTTTCAGTCTGTTTAAACTCCCACAGGAGTCTGTTTTCATCCTATATGAACTGCTCATCCATGTCATCTATCACATCCTGCAAACTGTTACAGCTTTAATCCCCATTAAACTGTTCTCCGTCCTAATTGGCTAAAAATCGATTAATAAAAGAAGAATCGCAAATATTTTCACAAAATGCCTAATTAGAGACCGATCTCCGGATTTGATGAGAGGGGTGCCTTAAAACCATTTCCATCTCGTAACCTGGCTCCCGAACTCAGATATGGTTATGTTGGACTGGTGCTTTCACTTTTTCAAATCAAACAGCGCGGCAGATACTTCGAAATACGGTTCCTGGGGTATCGGACCTTCAAACCTGAGTGGTGACTCTGTATTCCGAACGCTTGCCATCCGCGCTCACGCTCTCTCAATCCGAGCCCTTATTTCAAGAAAGGAACAGAATCTTTTTCTAAAGACATGTTGCCCACACAAGTGTTCTCTGAGATTTGGAGTAAGAGAGAGGCGGCTCTAATGTGTTCGGGAAGGTAGAAACCCCATTGAGCCACTTACTATAAATAAATTGCAGAAAACAGGCGCGTTGCTCAAGCACTACTGAAGCTTGTCTTAGTGGACCCGGGGGCTCTGATGCCCGGGGGGCAGGAGCCCCTACCCACATGTCAAAACATTGCCGTTTTGATGAAATAAAAAATCTAAACCACTAATTTGCAATCTTATGGAGTAGAAACGTGATTATGAAAGCCTTAGAGACAAAATTTGATTATGTCTCTTTAAAATAATATGATCAGAATAGTAAGATCTTCACACCCGTTCAAACGGATTAAAAATTGGACCACTTAATTTTTTAACCATATTTTTTAATATATATAAACGATCTCAAAAAATTAGTGCTCAAATTTTTACTCTGTTTGAATCGGTGCAAATATCTTGTTATTCTTATCATATTATTCTAAAGGGTCGTAATTCATTTTTATCTCTAGAGCTCTCATATTAAGTATATGTTATTTATTTAGAACTCTATAGAGCAGAAGTGTGATTATGAGAGCCCTATAAACAAAAATTAATTATGACCCTTTAGAATACTATGATAAGAATAACAAGATCTTTGTACTGATTCAAACGGAATGAAAATTTGAGTACTTAATTTTTTGAGACCGTTTATATATTAAAAAATATGGTTAAAAAATTAAGTGGTCCAATTTTTAATCCGTTTGAACGGGTGTGAAGATCTTACTGTTCTGATTATATTATTTTAAAGAGACATAATCAAATTTTGTCTCTAAAACTCTCATAATCACGTTTCTGCTCCATAGGATTGCAAATAGAGGGTTTAGATTTTTTATTTCATCAAAACGGTAACGTTTTGACATGTGGGTAGGGGCTCCTGCGCCCCCGGGCAGCAGAGGCCCCGGGTCCTGTCTTAGTTTTCTCAAGCACTTTTTCTGAAAAAACGTTTCTATATTTCAAAACTCTTGATTTCCTTGATTTCCTTCCCCTCCAATTACCTAACGAACTCGAACTTAGAATATACAAAATATCAATTCTTTATTCCTAAACAAACACTCTAAAAATAGATGAAAAATAAATTACAGGATACATTTTGTAATTGGTCCAGTTTTGGGCCTTTGTGCCTTTGTGGGCCCCTCTCAGACCCATAACAACGATGGGTATCATTCATTTCATTTGTAAAGCTCGTTGAGTATGTCATTCAAACAAAAAATTAGCTTGATCAAACATCAATAAGTATATAAACGAAATGTATTTGTACAAGAAAAAAAAATGGAGAATTATGATTTCAACTTAATTTTCGTCCTCTCATTTTTCTTGTACAAATGTGTTACGTTTATGTATCTATCAATGTTCGATCAAGCTAATTTTTTTTAGCTAGTCACATACTTAAAATGAACGCTTCCGATCGTTATTGTCGGCCCGTCAGGAGCTCCCAAAGGCCCAAAATTGGACCAAACTGGACATTTAGAAAACTAGATTGTACCTCACCCTGTTAAGGAGCCTCCATTTTTTGGATTGAACTAGGGGTAAAATGTTAGTATTATTGAACTTGTAAGGTGTTTGGAAGATATTTGCAGAATGCTTTTTGCAATAGGAGAAGTGTTTTAGAGAAGTGTTTTAGAGGTACATGCACGCTCATCTCCCCCTACTTTTGCATTTTGCTCTCTAACATTAAAAACCAAAAATGCATTTTAGCTTCTACCTGTAAAGAAAAGGTCACTGCCCAAGAATTTTGGCTAACCCATGTTATGCCATGGGAGGAAGGGTCGTATTATAGGAAACTTTAGTAAACAAAGCTGAATCTTTACTGGAAAATATGCAACTAAAATGCTGGCACCAAAGTGCCAAGTATTTTGGTGATGGGGAGGCCAAATCGTTAACGATTGGTTGCTCCAGTTTTTCAGAGAATTATTTTTTCGTATGTAGCATTTCTACTGTGGGTATATCTCTTCTTCTTTTCTCCTCCTCCTCTTCTTCTTCTTCTTCCCTTCTGGAATTAGTTTGGACCCCTCCCTCGCAATCAGTTTCCTCTTGGAGATCTCCATTTCAGAATGAAAAGGATGATTGGGGAATTAGACCTCAATGTCGATATTCTTAACTATTTTATGCTCAACATCGTACCAAGTCGAACAATCAGGACGAAAGGGGACCAATGGTCATAATAATCGAGTCAAAATCGGAGTTGAAATGTACACTCAATTGTTGTTTTGGCATGCCAAAGGCGCCCTAAGCTTTCGACTGTCTTCCAAGTGCCAGTACACAGCCAACAAATTGTTGACCAGAGCTGAAGCCATGTTGACAAAGCTGTCGACCGGAGCAAAGCCTCATTGATTACGTTACAACCCCATCGTCCTCGATATAAAGGACTAATAAGGTTTTTTTGCCAAGTCACTCCGTAATGAGCATTCCCGACCAGTTCGTGGAAATTTTCAAAAACAAAGGAGAATCCAAGAGTAGTACTAGTATGCAACGAAGGTAGATACTGTTCCGAAACGGCCCCTAGTAAACGCACTCTTTAAAAACGACCATTCAAAACTAGCGATGCTGAAAGGGAAAAAATAGCACCCGTACCTATCATTAAACAAGAAAGGGGCCACCCGTCAACTGCAAAAGATGACTGCTTATATTTTCAAAGCAAAATTATGCAAAGTATTAATAGCTCATCGCCTTCGCCAAACAAGAACAGAATATGTTAACTTCTGCAGTTGTCCACTGTACTTCTAACAGTACAACACATGCATAAAAAAAAAAAAAAATTATTACTAATAGAAACATATTTTTATGATAATGGAGAACCCTTCATTAGTCTTCTTTCTTTCCCCAAAATCTCCGATTGTCAGTACTCTGCAACATGCCCGATTATATACTCGCCCCATCTGTCCATTGTTCCAATAAAAAACCTGACATGGATAAGACTACTACTGATGTTATATATAAATGAATGAAAGGGCCTACGATACACTTATGGCTATTGCTAAGTAAGCAGTCCAATATGCATCAATGTTTTCCCACCACTCTATCTTCAATGCAGATAACCAGTCTCTAATAATATAGCTACAGCTAGAAAAATTAGACAGCAATAGTTTGCCATATTTTTGTACCAGCCAATATAGCCAAGCCAGTGTTCTAAAAGGCGCTCGGCACTAGTCGGGTAGCGATCCACTGCCAAGTGCTTAGCCTGCCTAGGCAGCCACCGAGAGATTCTATGTTTTTTTTAAATATGTTTCAATTTTTTTCTATGAATTTCTTGTGGAATAAATTCTGGATGTGATAAAATAAGTTGGTCAATAAACAAGTAAAAGAGGCAGGGAAAGCAGGGGGCTTGCTTTCGAATCCAACCTTTCGCCTCCACCTAATCTCCCTGGTCGCCTAATGAACTGCCGAGGGGTATAATCGTGGCGGCCTGCCACCATTTAGAACACTGAGCCAAGCCCCCCTCTTACAATTGGCAACAAAAAGCACAAAAGAAAAAGAGAAAAAAAACGAAAGCAGAAAGAAAGCCACACCCAATGTCGAGAAGATGACTTGAATATATGCAGTACGCTAATAGCACTATAGCAGCGTAACGGGTAATTTAGAACAATACTCAGTAATACTACATCACTACCGCTATAACTTCTTTGCTCCATTTCCAGTTCCCTTCAATTACCTAAAGCACCAGTTTGAAGCCCTTCGACAGAAAATCATCTCTAAAACAAACCAATAAATTCGAAGCAAGAATCTGAATATAAAAGGTAACTAATGCTGAAGCAAATAACAAAATACTTCAGAGCGCAGAAACAGTGCAAGCCATAAGAAAGCCAAATACTTGAGTCATAATCCTCGATTCCTCATACTATCAGGGTAATAGTGGTTATTGAACAAGGTCTAGCGATAATACCCACAAGCGCTTTTATACATAGGACAATCTTAAGAATGCGTAAGGTTAATGTCGTCGTTATGCCAAAATGCTGAAACTTGTTTTTTGCTTACAATTTATGTACAAGGAATTGAACAAGGTCTAGCGATAATACCCACAAGCGCTTTTATACATAGGACAATCTTAAGAATGCGTAAGGTTAATGTCGTCGTTATGCCAAAATGCTGAAACTTGTTTTTTGCTTACAATTTATGTATAAGGAATATTATCATAGAAAATCTAGGGAATTAATTTTGGCACTCTCCAAATTGATAACAACACTCCTTAGGGGAGTGCCAAAATCAATTCCATATCAATTTGGGAGTGCCAAAATCTAACGAGGAAAGGATACTGGGTTTAACCGCCATAATGAGCTAGCATAATTCCCATAACCAAACCAAACCAAACCTAGCCTTATGTCCCAATCACTAAAAGTTTTTCTTGATCAAATGTATTGATTAACATATACTCCCTCCATCCCTAAATAAGTGTCCGGTGCGCAAACCTAGGTCTTTAAAAAAATGCATTTGCTTTGTTAAAAAAATCAATTTTTTTTAATCACAAATCAATAGATGGCAATGGGTTCAATTAGATCGTGAAAAAATTTAGATTTTTTAACGAAAAACATGCATCTTTTATAAGGCCTAGTTTTGCGCACCTGACACTTATTTAGGGACGGAGGGAGTAATTAGATGAAGCTTGTATACGTTACATTGGACAGTAAAATATTTCTCACTTCATTTACTTTGTTTATTAGTTGAAGGCTATCTTATAGAACAATGTCAAGGTATCTAAGGAAACAAGAACCAAAATAATACTCATTCTCCTGATACATTGACAATACATTAGCAGGCTAATCGAATAGAAATACAGAAAACTCCAGATGTCATATTCAAATATCGACGGCCGTGAATATGATAACAGTGAATCAGTGATGATACCATTTGAAAAGAACAATGGCTTATAATATTTACCTCTCTTCCTTTCAAATTCCTAATTATTCCCATAAGTTTCACCACCTCCATTGAATGGAACAAGGCATTCCACACATGCTGATAATTCAAATTTCATTCAGCATTCCACGAACATTTATCTTCTTAATTGTTTTATGGTCGAGACATACCAAACAAGCATGTTATCGCCTTGAACCAATAGGACTTCATGACCACTCTTTGAGTAAGCTAAAGGAACTACAAATTCAAATGACCTAATCGGCTGTGCTACAGAAAACAGTTGACTCCATGATTCCTTCACTCCATAATCTTTCATCACCCACACATCCACTTGAACTTGGTTATGATTGCAAATTCATAGACACCCTCCCCACTTCACTGTATTCATATTAAATTATTGTCAGAAAATTCAGGCTACAACACTATTTGAGTAAGCTAAAGGAACTACAAATTCAAATGACCTAATCGGCTGTGCTACAGAAAACAGTTGACTCCATGATTCCTTCACTCCATAATCTTTCATCACCCACACTTCCACCTGAACTTGGTTATGATTGCAAATTCATAGACACCCTCCCCGCTTCACTATATTCATATTAAATTCTTGACAGAAAATTCAGGTTGCAGCACTAATCGATTGTCTCGTCTCTAAGATCAAATGAAGCAATCAAAGTAGCAGTATCTGACTCAGGCCTCTGTCTCATGACCCAATGTAAGGAACTACCAACAAGTACCCCGCACACCACTTAAAAAGGATGATAATAATTGAAATCTTGAATCCTTCGCCATGAATTAAACTTCATACTGTAGACCTTAACAAAAGAACCAAAAGAGCCAGCACCATCTCCGACATTTTTATTATAAGTAAAAAGCTTTTATTGAAAAGGCATCCAAGGGGATGCCAACCATGTACAAAAGAAAGCAAGGAGTAAAACGAAAAGTTCAAAATATAAAAGGATCTAAACACCCCTCTATATCCCAAAAATATCTAACAAGTCAAAAATTGACTCAAAGTACGGTTGCACACCCTTGACTCCCCAACTAAACCAAGTAGAAATCAAAAGACTCTTATTTTAAATAAAGACCTCTCCTCCCCCATCAAAATATCTACGATTCCTCTCTCTCTCAAAGTTGACCACATCAAGCATCACTACATTATAATCATCAGTAGCGAATCATACCCAAAACCGTAAATCATGAACTCGAAAAACAGTACCATAGCCCAATAAATTGATCTCCAAAAATGGTAACTCGTGCCACCTTCGGGTCAATGGGTTCCAAATAAGCCATATCTGAGCAATTATTCAAACAAATAAACCATCACAGGATCCCAAAACCTCAGCAGTAAGCACAGTAATCCCTAGACATCAAAGGGTGGTCAAGCTCTATGGCATTATCCAGTGAAGCGAAGTCTACAGAATATAGGCTACAATTCCCAAGTATGAGGCTAAGATGTTTTTTCGTTTCCATCGATTACTTCAGAAGCGATTTTGATAAAATCATGACTGTCTGTAAGAGGACAAAACAGTTTGGAAAAGCGCCCGGAAATGTAAAAATGATTCCCAAGAATAGATTCAATATAGGGACTCTTCCTTGACTCCCAATTAACCAAGGTATTAACCAAAAGACTCTTAATTTTGAACAATGGCCTCTCCTCCCCATCAAAATATCTACGATTTCTCT
The DNA here is from genome assembly GCA_025413875.1 of Rhododendron molle. Lineage (NCBI taxonomy): Eukaryota > Viridiplantae > Streptophyta > Magnoliopsida > Ericales > Ericaceae > Rhododendron > Rhododendron molle. The sequence continues at coordinate 26,300,786 of CM046400.1, read as the reverse complement.
CTCGATATTATTGTACCAGCCAATATGGCCAAGCCCCTCTCACCAATTGGAAACAAAAGAACGAAAGCAAAAAATTGGAAAAAAGCAAAAAATTGGAAAAAAGCAAAAAATTGGAAAAAAGCAAAAAGAAAACAGGAAGAAAGCCACACCAATTGTAGATGAGATGACTTGGATATGTTCTAATAGAAGTGTTATGACATACAAAATAGATACTTACCACTATAATTTCTGGCTTCATTTATAGTTCCTTCACTTGCCTAAAGCACTAGTTTGAACCCCTTTGACAGGAAATCGTCCCTAAATCAAACCAAAGAGAATTTGTGAGGCATGAAATCAAAAGATAAGAAATCAAGAAGCAAAAAAAAAAAAAAGACAAGACTTTGGTGCCCCATGCATATACGGATATACCTATACTTTATAGAAGACAATAAAGAAACAGGTCAAGCCAAATACTTGAGTCATAAACCTCATACTATTAGGGTAATCAAAATTTTGTGGTGTCATCTAGCAAGGTCTTCCGATACAACCCAACGCACACACATTTATGCATAGGGCAATCTAAGAATGAGGGTTGTTGTCTATGCCACAATTCCTAAACTTTTTTTTTTGCTTACAACCAGGTATAAGGGGCCATTGTTTCAGTAGTATTCTGAGAATAGCCACTTTGTGCATATTGCCAAAGGTTAGGTCTGTCTCCAATCCTCCCCCGCCCATACCCCCAATGATTGGGGACTACATGGGTTCTGTTATTGTTGAGTTATTGCTGTTACAATTCAAGTAAGGAATAATATCATAGAACAAATTACAGGAATGAGAAAAGGATTTGGGGAGACCACAGGAGAGTATGGGATAGACCACCTTAATGAGCTAACATAGTTCCGTGCTAACTTAAAAATTTCCTTGATATCATGTATTGATTGAGAACATATTCAAACACAAGGCTTGTACACTGTACATTGGACACTAAAATCTTTCTCTCTTCATTTATTTGTACTTATTAGAGGAAGACTATCTTATCGAATAATGGCAAGGTATCGAAGGGAACATGAAGCAAAGTACTAAACCGCTAATTCTACTGATACATTGACTACACATTAGCAGTCTAATCAAATAGAAATACAAAGAAGTCCAGATGTTATATACTCATATTGTAATGACAACGGCCATGAATATGACAACATTGATGATAGCATTTGAAAAGAACAATGTCTTGTACTAGTTACCTCTTCTTCTTCTTCTTCTTCTCCCTTTCATATCCCTGATTCTTCCCATAAGTTTTATCTCCTCCATTGAGTGGAACAAGGCTTTCCACGCATACTGCTAAGTCAAACTCATTCGGTATTCCAAGAATGTTAATCTTCTTAATTGTTTTGTGCTTGAGATCATACGAAACAAGTTTGTAATGCTCTTGAACCAACAGGACTTCACATCCACTCTTTGAATAAGCTACAGGAACCACAAAATCTAATGACCTAATTTCTTCTGGTTGTGCTATAGAAAACAGTTTACTCCACGATTCCTTGACTCCGTAATCTTTCATCACCCAGACCTCATATCGGGCTGGGTCATAATTGCAAAGTATGCATAGACACCCTCCCAACTCCGCTATATACATGTGAAAAGTATTGTCAGAAAATTCAGGTTGCGGCACTAATTTATAGTCCTCGTTTGTAAGATCAAATGCTGCGATCAGATTAGCAGTATCCTCGGGCATTCGTCTCACAACCCAATGTAAGGCACTACCAACAAGCACGCCACAACGCCACTTATAGGGATGACAATATGGGAAATCTTGGATCCTTCCCCATGAATTAGACTTCATACTGTAGACCTTCACAAAAGAGACAAAAGAGTCCTTACGATCTCCGATCATCTGGAAAATGCTCACTACCTTATAATCATCATTAACTGAATCATACCCAAAACCGTAAATCATATCATCTGCAGCGGTAACCTGGCCCAGTGACTCTAATTCTAAAATTGGTAACTTGTGGCACCTTCTGGTCGATGGGTTCCAAATAGCCATAGGGCCCATATCTGGGCAATTAATCATACAAATCAAACCATCACAAGATCCCAGAACCTCGGTACGGTTATCCCTAGATATCAAAGGATGGTCAAGCTCTACGGCATTATCCAGTGAAGCGAAGTCCACAGAATACAGGCTACGACTCCAAAGTATGAGGCCGAGATGGTTTCTGGTTTCGTCCGAAAGCTTCAGGTGCGCTCTGATGAAATCGTGACTGTCTATGAGAGCGCACAACGGTTTAGAAACGCACCTGAAACGCAAAAGCGGTTTCACTGGAAGTCGCGATAGTATCTCCACGATCACGTCTAAGGGAAAAACTGCCATGTCTCTCTCTCAATCTCCCTCTCGATTAGGGTTTTCGGTAGTTCAACTTTTGAACAGAGAGAGAAATGTTGGGGAGGGCATGCATGTGGCAATATGGCATATGAGACCAAGTCTGTGACCCCGAGTTGAAAATGACTTCATTATTGACCCAAAAAAGGAAGAGGGTAGATTTTCTAGTCTCTAAATTGTTAATAGCACTTTTAAGAGAAAATTTTTGCACTCTTCAAAATTAACAATTTGAAGAGTGTCGAAACAACATCCATATTGATTTCCGCACTTTTTTTAAGGGTGCGGTTAACAATTTGGAATGAACGAAAATCACCTCTAAAAAATGACTTCATTTAGACACCGCACTACATGTTGGCTTGAATGGGTAAGCATTGGAACATACTCCGTATTTTTGTTTTAGGTCTTCCCTCAGGTTTTGTTTGGAACTTGAGAAATGAAGGGAAAATTAAAAATTTTACTCTTCCATTGTTTGGTCTGGAGAAAAAGAGAAGAGAAAATAGAAAAAATTAGAAGTGTGAATAGAACAATTTCCCTATCATTTTCCTCTCAATTTTCTCTCATTTTCCTTTCTCTTCTTTTCTCCCACCTTCCTCAACTTCCAAATAAAAACTTAGTGTTTAAACTTTAATCTAATTATCCGCAGTAGTTTTGTGAGATGGAAAACGCTAAAAAAAAAAAAAGAGATCAGTAAGCTTTTGTTAATGTTGAAAAGATGCATTGATATGTAGGCTCTATTTGTTTGGGCGTAAAAAAATTTCCAATAAAATATTTTACCTATTTTCGATGTTTGGTTGTGTAAAAAAAAACGAGGAACATATTTTACATGTAAAACATTTTTCATTAATTGGATGAAAATGACTTACCCTTAAATCTTTTGTATGTAGTTATTTTTTGAAATGAACCCACTGTCTTCTACTGCAATTCTCACTGCTCAGGTTCTTCGATCGTCAGTTCTAACCCAAGTTCAATTTCAATAATCTCATATCTCTCCCCCGTTTAGCGCCGCCCCCCCCCCCCCCCCCCCAAACACATTATTTTGTTGATTTCTGAAAATATTTTCAAATGCTAACCAAATACCAAAAATTAAAATTTTGAAATTTATTTTCTGAAAAAATATTTTACATGAAAAAAATTTTACATTGTAAAACATTTTACATCGAAACAAACGGAGCCGTAATGAAGAGTCTATGAAAGTGTGAAAATATGTAGAAAAGTGTAAAGAGTGTTGGAGTCTGTACGTGTTATCATTTTAGCTTAATGAAAGCCTAATTAATGAGCTTCAGATAGCAAGACTCTTGTGAGATTAAGTCCTATTTACGTGTAGGTACAGAAAATAAAAAGTAATTCTCACCAGGTCACCTCCAATTAATGAAACACTATAAAACCCTGAAAGGACCTAAAACCATAAACCCTGAAAATGCCTAAACCCTAGGGTACCCTATGAAAATGCCTAAGCCGCTAAACCCTAGGATAAATGTCACGCCCTCGATTTTCAACATAAAGTATAAAGATTTCTGAATAACAATACCTCGCAATAATACAGATAATACCCCAACAGATGGTTCATTCCCATAATTGCAAATTAAGTACAAAGTTTCTTGTCAAGCTTAACGATCCAAATAACATAATAGAAAAGAAAGTTAAGGGTTTACAGTCCTCCATGATCAAAAGATTCTCATAATAGTAGTCAATATTACATTACCAAAGAGTTTTACAAAATGATGCCAAAGTAATTTCTCATATCTGCTTTCAAAAGGGATGATGTCAAAATGCACGCCAAGCACTCCGTGTCACTATCTCCTAGTGTACCTGAAAGAAGGATAGGGTTGAGCAAAACACGTGCCCAGTAGAGAGTTCTATGCTCAAACTATATGAAAATGAAATGAGTCATGCACTATGAATGAGTGAGTGAATATTGATGAATACACCCAAAGTACGAATGATTACCACCGAGTTATATCTTAGGTCAAAGGATCCTAGACTTCACCGGAAAGTCACTAACCGTTTACTCCTCAAACTAGATACATCGATAGGCTTACGTTAATCTACTTTGGTCTATACCCAATTCCGAATCATTTTATTATCCTTCATACAATACTACAGTCTTCCTCGAGTCTACAATCATCATTATTCAATCCCTTCATTACAGAATCTTTCTTTTCTTTAATCAAATATATTCATTTGATGAACACTAGAGTCACCTCGAGTCTATTTCCCTCGAGCGCAGGGTCACCCCGAGTCTATTCCCTTGATAATAATAGTTTGGGGTCACCTCGGATCTATCTCCTCGAGCGTAGGATCACCCCGAGTCTTTTCCCGCAACAGTAACAATCATTTGGGTCACCTCGGGTCTGTTCCCTCGAGCGCAGGGTCACCCCGAGCCTTTTCCCTTAATAATAACAAACATTGGTTAGCAGAAACGCACATCGCTTAACCGACCCTCCACCATTTCATAATTAACTTCATCATCAATCAATCAATCACATGGCGTTGCAAGGTCAACAATCAACCGTATCGCTTATAGACTAATACACATGTCCACACCATACCTCCAATTATATCCCCGCTCCTACGCTACATGCTACTTACAAGCGGTTTCCAAAGTATCCGACCTACTAGTTCCTATACTTGAATCCCGTAATAAGTGTACGAAGAACGATCGAGAGGTGCAACGAGTTGTGAAGATACAAGTTACTACCTTACCCTCAAAGTCATCATGCCACTCCCATCTACCATTTATGCGCACCACGATATTCGAACAACCTATGGCACTCATAAATATTTTACAATACGCTCTCGTCGTGTTCGTAAGGTACCAAGTCTTTAAACCTTCATGATAAAACCATTTCAACCGCAACTTGATATGTATATAAAGTAAATTTCAAGAAAGTCATGCATAACTGAGCTATAAAGATTATGGATATATCCAATGATGTCATAAGACAAGGGTGATTCAGTTTGTGATCATTAAAATAGTGTTTGAAATAAGCTAGGCAAGATAAGAACCCCAAATAATGGTACGGGAATCAAAGGTGGCCAGAACGAACAATTAGGAGATGTTATCGATAATAAACGAAAGAAGGTATCGATAACTCACGGTCGAGATTAATAAGAGCACGACGTTATCGATAACGAATGAAAAAGGTATCGATAACTTCATGGTGAGAGTCAGTCAAAACGCTATGGTATCAATACCAATGGGGTTAAAATCATTCCAGACGTAAGGGTATCGATAACAATAGGAATTGTTATCGATAACCAACAGTTTTCTGGGCTTTGAGATATAATGTTATCGATAACAGTAAAGATGTTATCGATAACAAAGTGGATCGGGCAGATTTTTGACAGACAGAGATGGGTTTTTCAGCCACAACAACATCAACAACAATAACCAAGATCAAAGGCAAGAATCAAGCTACAAGAAACAAGTCATTTACATATATTGAGAGTTAGAACCCCCTACCTCAAAGATTGAAATTCAAAAACCAAATGATTTTCAAGCCCTAGCTCCAATCTTCGGATTCAAACGGAATGCACCTCCTCCGAGCTCAAACCGACGGAATACGAACCGAAATATGTGAAGGGAGGAAGCATTGGAGGTTGGGTTTTGTGGGTTTTGGGTTGATTTTGTGGGAGCTGAGAGATTGAGGGAGAGGTCGGAAGAGAAAGAGAGAGAAGAAAAATGGGAATTTTAATCCCCTACACACACACCTTCTTTTATATACTCACACACACACAACTCACACTTGCACTTCCTCCACTAACAATCCTCTCATATTAACCCCAAAATCAAATAAACTTAAAAATTTCCATATTTTCCTTCAATTTCTAATTTTAATAAACTTTTAAAAAATTTCCAAAATTACGAGTCCTTACAATAAAAAAGTGCAATCTAAAACCCTATGAAAGTACTTATACCTAAACCTTAGAGCTCTATAAAAGCTCCTAAACCAAATACCCTAGGCCCTAAGGTACCCTTGGGTGGTACTTCCATTAATGGTAAATTTATTTTTTTAAAAATAGATCTAGTGGTAATTAAGTATTTCATGTTACGTTACCTTAATGAAAATTAAAATGTGATTTTCTGTACCTATTGATAAAAATCCCTAAATTGGGCTATTTGAATCAATTACTTATCGATATTCAATCTGTCTAATTTTTTGCATGATAGATACATACATGTAAAGCTACACAACGAACTTGGGTTGCTAAAAAATCAAGGAGACTCCGTTAACTGCAACCATTCAGGGGCTGTTCCACTTTCTAAAAAAGTATTTTTTTTTTTCAAAATAAGGTAATGTCAAACTCAAATAATGAAAATGAAAACTATTTTTTCAATTTTTTTTTTGCACCGTTTAAAAGATTTTAATTAGATCTATCAAATAAGATCCATATTGGTAGGAAAATTATTTGTATAAACACATGATTTTTGAGTTTGAAATTACCTTCTTTTTCTAAAAGTTCTTATTTGAAGAAAGTAGAACACCACCTCAATCACAAAACCTAAAAGACGGCCGGAAAAAAAAAAAGGCACATGCCTTTGTTCGTTTCCCATCTTTGAGAAAAATATTTTTCTCCCAACACGATTCTCAATAACTTTCTCGAACTCTCTTCATTCATTATATCAAAAATAATTTTCAAAAATGGGAATCAAACAAAGCAGAGTCGCCTTTCATTAAACAAGAAAGGGATCCGTTAACTGCAAAAGATAACCATGTAAATTTCTAAGTAAAATTAGGCAAAGTATTCATAGCTCATCGTTTTCACCAAACAAGAAAGGGATAGGTTACTTCTGCAATTGCCCACTGTACTTCTAAACAAGCACTTACACAACAATATAAAGGATAGAAACATAAATGTGATCTTCGGAGAAACCTTCATTAGTCTTCTTTCTTTCCCCTGAAACTCTAATCCTCAGTTACATGTCACATGCCCGATTATCTACTCGTAACATCTCTCCACTGTTCCAATACAAAACCTGATATGGATAAGATTAGTGATGTTATTCTCTATAAAAGAATGAAAGGGCATAGGATACACTCAAGGTTAGTACTAGAGGTGGCAATCTCAACCCATATTTTTCAATCCGTCCAAACTCGCCCATTTATAACCCAACATAATCCGGCCATATTGAATAATGGGTTTAGATGGGTTGAAAATGAGTTCAATATGGATTGAAACTAGAAGACCCACTGTCCTTATTTTTAATCTGCTCCCACCTAACTCAACTGATTTCCATAACTAAAAACTCCTGTTTTTAGTCACTGATCTCTCTCTCTCTCTCTCTTAATTTCCCAGTAACCTCATTAAAATAGCTTCCAAGCTTTTAATCATTCCCAATAGCTGATTTCCACAACTAAAAACGAAGGTTCAAATTGTGGTGAAAAAATCTACATTTCTGTTTCGTCTTAAAGTAAAATGGGTCAGGCCGGGCGGGTTTGGATTTGGCTCGACACATATTTGACCCGACCCGTTGCTAAATCATAGTCTGCAAAACTGTCGATTAGAGTTCGATTTTCCTCCAATGATCAACATTTCTAATCACTCTCCCCTTTTCAATTGGTTCATTATTCGATTAGCTCACCAACACTCACTCTTCTCTCTCTCTCTCACTCACTATCAGTCCACCACATTTTGATTCCACATTTTGGCCTAATGCGTTCTCTTAAACTTAATTTAAATTTGAGAATTTTGTCTATATTTGAATTTTTTTCGCATTTGTTAATTTTGCGTCAAATTTTTATGCGTTATTTATTCGTCTTGACGAAAAAAATCAGAAAAGTAAAAAAAAAAAATTACTGTTTGAAAATGGAAAAAAAAGTAAAAACATGATTCTTTAAGTTTTTTTTAGCCTATAAGAGCATCCGCAATGGAAATAATCAAAATCAATAATCAAAATGTGTCACGTCAGCATTTGATTATCTATTTAGTTCATAATCAAACTTTAACACCCCTACCTTCACATTGGTTATTTTTGCATCCCTAACAAAAAAAACCCCACAATAAACAATTAATGCACCTATGTCCAATCGCAAACGAGTTCTAATCACGCACCCGACCACACCAAATTATTCATTTCGATGAGACAATTCCAATGTGAGGTGTTTTTGAGTTATTGAGTTTTGAGTTTGATTATTGAGTTTTGGTTATTGGTAAAAGTTGTTAAGATTGGTTATGGAATGAAAAGAATTTGATTATTTGCTAAAAGACTTGTAACTTTACTTATTACAATATGAGATGTTTTTTGAGTATTGCTGTTAAGTTTACTTATCCACACTCATTTGCTTATTACAATGGGGATGCTCTAATTGCTTCAATACTTCTTTAAGTTTTTTTAGCCTCTGATTCCTCGTCGACGTTATCTTGTTGTCGTTTATTTTCGTTCCTGAAAAGTACGAGACAAAAATAAAGTAAAATTGAATTTCGTCATTTTTAAACTCAAAATGGGTTCAATACTTGTTTTTTGAATGGTGTGATGCGATCGATGGATTTTGTGTGTAAGTAGTTGATGGAGTAAATAAAATAAATAAATAAAGAGGGACAATGGTCGGGTCGGTCGGGTTTGGGTTTGCCTTGACCCATATTTGACCCGCCCATATTTGACCGTGACCCGTTTCAACCCGCTCAAACCCTCTCATTTGCCACCTCTAGTTAGTACTAAGGAAGAAAGAAGTTCAAGATGCATCAATATTGTCCCACCACTCCATCTTCAAATTGGTGTCTGCTTATATACCTACAGCGCAAAAAATCAGACTGCAATAGCTTGTGATATAGATGCACCAGCCAATATAGCCAAGGCCCTCCTACCAATTGCAAACAAAAATAACAAATACAAAAAATAGAAACAGAAAAAAAGCCACCCCCAATGTAGGTAAGATGACTTAGATATATGATGATGATAGCAGTGTACGACACACTAAGCAGATACTTTACTTACCAAAATATGACTTCTCTCAACATTTCCAGTTCCCTTCACTTGCCTAAAGCACCAGTTTGAACCCCTTCGACAGGAAATCATCTCTAAAACCAAAAAGAGAGAAAGAAATCCGAGGCAAGAAGTTAAAATGTAAGCAACTCAGATGCAAATACCTCAATACCCAATACTACTTTACAAAAGACAATCTATCTCTCTATTACAGAAACATTGCAAGTCAGAAGACAGCCAACTACTTAAGATCATAATCCTCATACTGTCAGGGTAACAAATAAATAAAACCCACAACCAAGGTCTACATATACTTATGGTGTGTCATCTAGCAAGGTCTACAAATAAAACCCACAAGCATTTATGCATACGACAATTTAAGAATGGAAAAGGCCAAGTATGAATGCCGTTATATAGGCCATAACTCCTTAACTTGATTTTGCTAACGATTTAAAGAACATGAAAAATAGTACAGGAGGAAGGAAACGAAATCAGGTAGGATATGGAATAAACCACCTATGAACCAGCAATTCTCAGGTGCTTTCAGTTAATGTCTGGCCTAAAAATCAACTACTCTAAGAGCTCTATTTGTGGAATAAATGTTCAACAGGAGGATATTGAAGCGCTAGCTTATGTGATGGGATGTAGAGTGGAGTCTCTGCCCATTAAATACCTTGGGCTCCCATTAGGTGCTAATCCGAGGAGGGTCAAAACGTGGGAGCCCGTTCTTGAACGAACTCAAAGGAGGTTAAGCATTTGGAGAACAAGAACCATTTCTACCGGGGGTAGGCTTACACTTATCAATCATAATTCGAGCACTCTGCCGATATACTACATGTCTATGTTCAAAATGCCAATTGGAGTTGCAAAGTCGCTGGAGAGATTACAACGACAATTTTTTTGGGGCGACACACTTGACAAAAAGAAAATGCACATGGTCAGTTGGGAGAGAATCACGATGAAAAAGGAGAATGGGGGTTTAGGGATCAAGCGATTGGCACAACAAAATTTGGCTCTGCTTGCCAAGTGGTAGTGGTGATTTGGCAATGATAAAAATTCTCTATGGGTGAAAGTTATTCGTGGGAAATATAATCTGGACCGGAGGAGCTGGCTTCCACAAACACATGGCGCTGGTTCAATTTCGAATGTTTGGAGGGACATTTGTTCTGTGGGAAATCTTGATTCGGCCCTTGGTTTTTCTATTCGAGAGGGCTTCAAGGTGCAAGTAAACTTAGGTCAAGATACACTATTCTGGGAACATTCTTGGTTGGGTACTACTACGCTTAGAGAGGAATTTCCAAGGCTATATCGGCAATCCAATCAACAAAATACAGTTCTGAGTGATATTTGTGGAGGAAGGGGTAGTGCTGATTGGAATTTGCAGTTTCGAGGAACACTACGTGTCCGGGAGAATCAGCAGTACGAGGAATTAAAACAAAGACTGAATGGTGTGACATTGGAACCTTCAAAACAAGACTCCTTACAGTGGATTTGGACAGCAGACAAAGTTTTCTCTGTGAAATCGGTATATAGGCAGTGGGAAGCTTATGCACAGTCACGAAATACTATGCTGGGTTCAGTGTGGAGGAACTTGAGCCCCCCTAAAGTGGAAATTTTCTCTTAGTTGGCTGTTCAGGATAGAGTCGCAACAAGGTCGGTACTTCTTGAAAGAAATGTAATCTCCGAGAGTCAATTGGCAATGTGTCCCTTGTGTGCTCTACATGTGGAAACTCCTCAACATCTACTCCTTCACTGTCGATTTGCGTGGGCAGTATGGTCAGGAATTGTGGATTGGTGGAATCTCCAGTGGGCATGTCCATCCTCAGTAGCAGAGCTAGCGCCATGGTGGTTTGGGAATAGGTTTCGTAACTTGGAGAAACATATATGGGAAGTCTATTTTTTTGCAATACTATGGTCCATCTGGCTAACGAGGAATGACTACATCTTCAACGGAGCAACAACCCAGGCTTCGGAAGTGGTGGAATTAGTCAAGACTAGAGTAGCCATGTGGATGAAGGCTAAGTTTGACATCAAAATTTATACGGTGGAGGATTTCAAAGGTTTTTTGGATGGAATTCGAAAAGTGAAGGTGTAGAGTGAGTATATGAGGTGTTTTATCCAACTTTGGTTGGATAGATCTTTTGTACTTTTGGTTTCCTCATCGATGTACCCCTTCGAGCTTTAATAAATTATTTCGTTTGGTGAGCAAAAAAAAAAAAGTTACGATAGATTGGAAACTGTATCAGTATATAGTTTATACTGCTACTATATACTGATTTTGTATCAGCAAAATTCCTATGATTTTGTATTTATCACTATATAGTCTATACCACATAGTTGAAGACTATCTTGTTGATGATATCAGTATATATGTAAGGAAACAGGAAGCAAAGTAACTCTCCTGATACGTTGACAACACCTTAGCACATTTTCACGTTAGCAGTATAATCCACTCAAAAGAAATTGAGGAATCCTAATATCAAAATAAAACAATAGTCAATTCACGACTGCCACACACAACAACATTTAAGAAATCGGTTGAAAACAAGAATGACTTGTGTTATTTACCTCTTCTTCTCATTCTTCTTTGGCTTATTCTTCTTCTTCTTCCCTTTAATGTCAGGACTCTTCCCACAAGTTTCACCTCCCCCACTGAGTGGAACAAGGCTTTCCACACAGACAAATGATTCAAAATACTTCGGTATACCAGGAGCCATGATGTTCTTAATTTTTTTAAGTTCAACATCATACCAAACAAGCTTCTTATTGTCTTGAACCAATAGGACGTCACGACCACCCTTTGAATAAGCTAAAGGAATCACAAATTCAAAAGATCTAATCACTGCTGGTTGTGCAACAGAAAACAGTTTCGTCCACGACTCCTTCACTCCATAATCCTTCATCACCCACACATCAACTCGTTTTTGAATATAATTGCAGAGAATGCACAGACACCCTTCCAACTCCCCTATATTCATATGAAAATCCTTGCTAGAAAATTCAGGTTGCGGCACTAACAGATACTCCTCAGTAGTGAGATCAAACGCAGCAATCAAATTAGCAGTATCTGTCTCAGGCTTTCGACTCACAACCCAATGTAAAGCGCTCCCAACAAGCACACCATAACATCGCTTGTAACGAAGATAATATGGGAAATCCTGGATCCTTCGCCACGAGTTAGACTTCATGCTATAGACCTTAACTTCCGAGTCAAAAGAGTCCCAAACATCTTGACCATAAAACTGAATAAACCTCACTACCTTATAATCAACAGTAACCGGATCATACCCCAAACCGTAAATTGTATACTGGCAACTGGTAAAATAATCGGGGAATTCAATCTCTTCTACCGGTAACTTCCGGTACCTTCGGGTCGATGGGTTCCAAATAGCAATATCTTCTTCACCGTTATACAAACAAACCAAACCATCACAAGAGCCCAAAACCTCAGTACCAAAGTCCCTAGACTTCAAAGGGTGGTCAAGTTCAACGGCATGATCGAGGGAATCGAGGTCCAGTGAGTAAATGTAAGAGTCCCTGAGGATGAGGCTGAGATGGGTTTTGGTATCGATGGATCGCTTGAGGTGCGATTTGATGAAGTCATGACTGTCTATGAGAGCACAAAAGGGTTTAGAAACGCACCTGAAACGCAGAAGTGATTTTACGGGAAGCCGCGAGAGTATGTCGACGATCACGTCGATCGGGAAATCCGGCATTTCTTTCTCTCTCTCTCTCTCCCTCTCCCTCTCTGTCTGTGAGTTTGTTTGTATGTGGAATTAGGGTTTTTATAAGGACATCTCTCCATGGATTTTCAGCAGATTGCGGCACATGTATCGATACAATGGAGTTTTCCAATTGTACCGTTGTTTTTTAACAGTAACGGAGGAATTGATGGGGCATTTGTTGGAATATCTACCTAATAAAACACAAGGGTGTGGGCCTCCACACAAGAAAAGTTGATTCAAGGGCTGAGATTGATTTGATCCAAGGGTCAATGTGTGCTCTCCAACTCTCTTAAGAAAACGCCTACACTCTTACAAATATATTGCAAAAATGCTATCGGTTCTTTTTACCTATTGCTCGACTTCTGGCGTTGGCAAAAAAAACAAAAATATATTACAAAAATACTCATGCTAACGACACTGGGATGCGTAGTGCCGTAGGCACGGGCAAGCACTAGTGATATGATAGTGCATGTCAAAAGGACTTCTTTCTGTTTTTATTTATTTATAACTCAACTAGTGTTTGCCCTTGCTTACGGCACTACGCACCCCGGTTGAAATTACTCGTGCCTACGAGACTTGTTAGCTAGTGACTCAAACACTAAATCAGTTCATTAGTGTGTAATTAGCAAATAATGACCCATTCGTACTGGCCTAATATTTTCCGAGTAGGTTATACGCCACAATCACCCCAAATCATACAAAACATATAGCTTGCTGTTTCAAAAAGCCATACAAAGAGGGCAAACTTAAACTCAAGTACAAATTGTTACACAGTATGATTAGTATATAGCTTCTTCTCTACCTCATATCCAGATCCATGTCAAAGTGGATCAAAATTTGATAGTGTTCAACGTTCTATTCGAGTAACATCGTCGATGTTGCGTCAAATAGGTGGTGAGTTCTTTGTTTCCACTATACTAAATGGTCTAAAGCCCCTATTTTGAAGGATTTTTAAGCAGATCATTCTTCTCACATTCAGATAAACAACTTAACTCAGAAAAACTATTAATCCTTTTGAAACAGATAAACAAAAATCCTGAAAAACTAAAACCACTAAAGAAAAAGAAGAGGAAAATTAAATCCAGGCCAAGTTTTTGTAGCCTCTGCATCGATCTCAACATAGCTCACCCATCCACTACCCTTGAACTTATCTAGGTCTATTTCCTCGACCCTATCCTGATTGATTTCCCAGTCGATCAGCTTCAAGATCCTGTGAATAGCTGGCCCCTCGTGGAACACACCTTGACATAACTCAGCAATTCTATTAGTCCATTTAAACCAACAATCGATAACCAATGTTTTGATGGACCAAAAATAATTTATATACCATATGTATTGCAACCAAAAACCAATTTTAGATGCAAGCTTAGTATCTACATCCCATGTGATGGAAAATGTGTTTTTTCATGCAAGTTTAGTTTTAAATGCAAGCTTACTATCTACATCTCATGTGATGGAAAATGTGTTTTTTCATGCAAGTTCGGTATATAAAATGTGTATTTCGGAGGAAAAAAAATAAATCTATCCTTTTAACTGAAGCTAGAGAGTTTGAGAAACCCAAACTTCAAAGATAACTATAAAAATAAATCTTATGCCCGTGCAATATGGTTGTCAGAAGACTTTTTCGATTAATTCCAACTCCCAATTAGAACCCAACACTAATTTTCTAAACATCGTAACTAGAGAACAAAGAACTGGCTGGAAAAAGAAAAAAGAGCAAAGAACTAAGAGCCATACCTGTGGAGAGTCAACCGGAGAGAAGGCGAGGGTCAGGGAGACAGGAAAAAGAACTGGAAAGAAAACGTTTAGGGAGAGAGAGAGAGAGAAAATCGAAAATGAGAATAAATGCCCAAAACTATAATGCTCAATCAAGCTTTCATTATCAAAAATCGGGAATCAAAATCACTACCAAAAATCAAGCACCTAAAAATCTGCCATTACCAAATCTCCCAACCAAATCTGCCATTACCAAATCTCCCAATCAAATCTTTCCAAAACCGGAATATAGCATTCAACTAAAATCCTCCCACACGTTTTTTTTAATCTATTGTTTAATAGATAGCATTCAAGGCCATCTATGTATTCAACGGGAAAATTAAATCATTACCAAATCCAGAAAATTAAATACCAAAACTGAAAGAATCAGTACTCAACCATTTATTCCAAAAAATATAAAATATTTACGAAAATTCAATTAGTTTGTATGTGAAGGGTAGAGAAATCTGGACCGTTGGATTTGTTTCTATGGGTAGATAAAATTTGTGTTAGGGAGAAATCTTGAGAGAGAATATTATTTAGAAATATTCCCAATTAGGAAAGGATGAGAACTATTAGGTAGATACTATTACAATCAATTATCAATTAGAAAAAGATGAGAACTACAATTATGAGTTTGACTGATTCTAATATATGTGATTGATGTGTGGTGGGTGCCACCTAAGACAAAGGGTGCCACATAGGACAAAGGTGCCACGTAGGACAAATACCCTTCTGTTTTATAATATAGATTGTACCAAATTTCACGTAACTCGACTAATTCAAGAGGACCAATCCACAATGCCCACTTATGAGAGTTCTATTAAAGAGCTCTATATGGACAAGTCCCAAACGAATTGACAGCATCTAAAAGATTTCGCTTTTCTCATAATTAAAAAAAAAATCTAAAAGATTTCGAACTTGAGACATTAAAGAGAGAACAAACTTTTTACCAAAAAAGAGGACTTTTTGCTTTGCTGTGCATTTTTCATATCAATCTTCTTCTTCTTCTTCTTCTTTTTTCTTGGTAAAATCATACCAGTCTAATTGGAGAATGGGAGGTACGCTCGTAAGTAAGGGCTTTAGGGGCTTTTTGGTATTTTGTTCTTTTTTTCTTTTTTCTTTTTTTCTTTTTTTCTTTGCGTTTGTTAGTTTTGCGTTAAATTACGGATCATTGATTCGTCTTGACACGAGAAATCGGAAAACCCAAAATTTTTTACTTTTATCGAAATAATTTTTGGGGCTTTATTTTTGATAATTCTAAAATTATTTGGATAAAAGTAAAGAATTAAGAATTTTTCGATTCCTTACAATCAATAATCCGGAAAAGTAGCTTTTGGTGGGAATCGAAGAGTGTATGTGTACTGTTTTTGCCAGGATTAGATTTAATTTTAAAAGCATAATGGTGGATTTTCAATTTCCCAGCTTAAAAAATAAGTATTTATTTTTAATTTTCAAACTCAAATATAATGAAAATAAAAAATATTTTTTTATTGCACCATATTAAAATCCCTATTGCTAGAAAAATTATTTGCATAAAAATATGATTTTTGAGCTTGAAATTACCTTTTTAAAAAATAAGTACTTAAAATGGAAACTGGAATGTGACCGTAAAACAGTGATTTTTGGTGTGTGAATTGAGTTGGTATATGTGGCAACAAGATAGCCATAAATCTTAATGGCGTTGATCTTGTCACACAAAATGGACAATACTGGACAATCAAGTACTGGATGGGAGCCAAAGGTGGAAAGTCTATTTGATATTGGGACTAATGGAAAAAAAAAATTGAACACAAATGACTCATATATATGAGTTAAGAAAAAACTCATATTGTGTTCAATTTTTTTTTTCCTTCTCCCATCAACACATCTGCTGCTAGAATTAAGCCCACCTGCAAAATCCTTTCCATCACAGACGACCACCACCACCAATGCCAACGACTGGGGATCGAAGTTGCAGAGCACGATTTGAATATATTGATTTTTCTAAGGTAGTATGATTTATTTTCCAGATTTGGGAGCCTAGAGTTGCTTCTAATCGAAGTTTTGAAGGCAAGAGGGTTAAGTCTGGCTGTCCATCACCACCAATGTTGATCACCACCGGGCAAGAAGCACTATCAGATTCAACGTCCACCACAATCACCACTACCAAAAAGTAGTCATTATAAATCTGGTAACAATTAGGTCTCCTTGATTTACGTTAAAAAAAAAAGAAGGTAAAACTAAACGTGGTATAAATTCATAGAAATTTTTTTCATGAATTGGAGTTGGATTTTGAAGGTTTTTACTTAAATTTCAAATTTGGATATAAATTTGAGTAAGGTTGAGAAGTGCTCTTATAGAATTACGGAGTGTCTACTCTATATAACCAATACAAATCCCACCAAAAAGTTGGGTTGATAATGGTGGCCCAATGTTATAGTAATAAGATGAGCTTATCCCTTGGATTGAATGTAAATTACTACTACTCCCCTAATAAGCTACTAATTGTGCTACAAAACCAAGTTGAGTTCCCTCCATATTCCATCCTTCCTCGCATCAACTCGGCCTACTTGGAGCATGAATTATCGTATGTGGTGTTATCTCTCCGAGGTAATGTACCTTTCGGCAATAATATTAGAACCATGAAAGAAATTCACAAGAGATCGAAGTATCAATGGACCAAATGAGGCCACTACAATCAGTACAAGAGAAGATAGTATAGTGTAGATCATTTAACTATACTGTAGGTAGTTTGGCAGTGTTTAAAAAGGTTATGTAATTGAAAGTTAGTTCTTCTAATGTGAATTTTTAATATATTTTGTAAAACATGGTCTTTTGCAAGTATTTGAATTATATATAGAGAAAGGCATTTTCTCTTTGCAACCTGATCGTCAATAAAGGTTGAATTACCCTGAGTGTAGGACTAGATCGATGTCAGAATAATATTCGGAAGTCCGGAATCGTTCCCACGGAGAGAATCTCTACAGCTTGCTAGGATTTTTAGAAGTACGGGTTTGCGGCGTTTAGGACAGCCAACTGTAAGTTTTGCTTTGAATGGTAGTTACTACTTAAGAAAAAGACTAGAAAATTGGGTTTTAAAGAAGTTGAACAAGCGGCGTGGCTATGGAGCCACTAGCGCCCGTAACTTAGCCCATCGAACCAATCTCAACGAAAACACGGTTGAATCGCACGACTTAGGCTATCAACCGAAGAATTTAGCTATGAATCCTTTGAAAGGCTAAAGATTTAATATGGAAGACAAGTGAGCTCTTTCGTTCTTTTGGCAAACACAAACCGAGACATCGCTCCGGAACCATATGAGTGAGCGTATGATCACCGGAGATTAACATCGGCAAGTTTTGTTACGTAAAAGGCAAGCTTTCCTCATTTTCATACCAAACTTCAAGCCATTAGTTGAGAAGAGCAAGAAAAGCATAAGTCACGAAACGATAATCGCCCCACGGCCAAGCCTAATCGACTACTCACGCAACATGGATAGAGTAGAAAGCATGGTAGATTTGGAAAACATGTTTAATCTATAGAATTTGAAATAAACTTGATTTATGTAAAAATCCAAAGCACACGAACAACTTTAATACTCGAGAAATTAGCGTAACATAAATACCTTGACAAGTTGCTTAATTCCGCAACCTAACCTCCTAGAAAGGTTTTTACACCCAAGCATAGGGCTAGGTCGTTGATAGCATATAAATCGGAAGACCGGAATCGTTCCCACAGAGAAATCATCTTTAGCAAATTCGGAATAGATGTAGTGTAAGAGTTGCAGCGTTCAAGCAGCCACCTTTGGTGTTTGGTTCAAATGACGATATTAAACTTGAAAATAAACTAGATTTGAGATGATCCATTCAAAGGGATTGATTTATCCACGACTTAGCCATTAAACGGTTTCTTCATCTAACTCATGAGTGAACCGAAACCGTTCGGATTCCACTTGAAGAATTAAAAACTGAAGACTACTTGTAACTTAATTCAAAGCTCTAATTCAAATTGAACTCATTTAACGCAAGTGAGATACGAAAAAGGATCGTTTGCACGTGTAGGATTATCAAGCACGTAGCACAAAACAATAGACTCCATGAACAAGGAAGCCACCGACCTCATGATCACAGCTAGACATCATGAGTTTAATTCATTCAAAACCTTGAAATTGAGCTAAAGCTAAGAGAAACCATTTAAACGACTAATCCATATGATGAACCATTTAATAACTACTCACTTATGACAAAAAGACTAGAAAAAGAGTTAAGCAAAAAAAACATGCTTCACCAATAAAAACAGAAATAAACTTGATTTATATAAAGATCCATACCATAGCTACAACATTAACACATGAGAAAACATCAAAACACTTAAACTTACTTGAGTTTTTGAAGGAAATAACTTGAAAAGCTTAAGAACAACAATGGAGTTTCTAGAAAAATAATAAAGAAACTTAGGCCTAAAACTAACTAATGGCCTATCCTTCCATAAATGGCATACAAGCCTATTTATATGGCTTACAAATCAGCCCTACAAAGGACCAAAAGGCCCCCAAAATATTCCAAAAACAATCCAAAAGTAGAAAGTTTTCATAAGTGGAAAGTTTGAAAAAGCAACAAAAATATCTGCAGGAAACAATTGTTATCGATACCATAAGAAAATGTATCGAAAACATCAGTCAAATATTCTCTCGTAAAAGCATGGTGTCGATAACTTTTTAACAGAGGTATCGATACCCTCAAGGCTGAACAGCTTCTGGACCAAGATCACCAAATGTTATCGATAACATAATGAGGAGGTATCGATAACATCATGAAAAACTGCAGATTCCAGGCAGGCTTCAGTTTCAGCAAACAGCTCCCAGCAACTTCACAGCTCCTCAACATCTTATTTTCAATTTCCAAATTTAAGTAAAGACTATATTTTAAACCTTTCTTTTACCTTTACTTTACTTTAATTTATTTAATGAAAATAAGAAAATACCTCCCATTTGGAAACAATGGCGTTACTAGAATTTCAAGATTCCAATTATATCAAAATGTCAACCCTCCACTTTTAGTGTAAAATGGAAAATTGCACGTTTTTCTCGAGAGAAAATGGCTCAAAACATGACCTTGCTATTCGAATAAAACCTTGCAATTTTGTAGTTACTCTTAGAAAAATTCAAGGATCAATTACTGTCATTTTTTATCTCAAAAATCGATACTTTTCCAGAAAGTCATTTTTCCCTACTTAGACAAATTTTAAGGGGTCGACAGGGTCTTCGGGTACTTGTAAGCACTTGGGCCATGCATGGCGTTGAAATGCTCCTTATTTGCACGTTTTACCTGAAACATACAAAAACCACCTTACGTGCAGTATCACTACAAAAGCTAAATAAATGCAAGTTAAAATAACATAAAATGGGACAAGTCGCACCAAATATATACAATATTGGGTGCTCATCACAAGTTCTTGAGGAATTAGAACTTGAAAAAGCTTGAAAAGCTATGGAAGAACTTTTTAACCAAAAGACTTAAAGTAATTTGTATCTAGGTAATGAATGAGAGAGAGTGTGTGTGGTATTTATACAACCAAGTCTTCATTTCATAATAAATATCCCAAAACATCAAAAAAGTGGAAAGTATTCTATAAATGGAAAGTTGAAAAAGTGAACAAAACGTGAAAATTTTCTGCATGCAGTATCAGTACTGGCCAAATCCCAGTACTGGTACTGGGTCCTTAGGGGGTGTTTGGGAGCCAACTTTTTGGTTTTTTATTTTCTATTTTTTGCCTTTTTGGCTTTTGAGATTATGATCAGAATGTATTTTGTATTTGGTAGAGTGTTTAGATGATATGTGCAGAATGTATTTTGCAGTAGGAGTAGTGTTTGGAAGATATGGAATGAAAATGAATTATGGATTGATTTTTTACTATGTTGCCCCCGATTATTAATAATGGTGTATAATGTATATAAATAATGTTTTAATCAATTTTTTTAAATTTACTTCCGAAATTGGTTATGTACATGAACTGAAAGTGTCCCCTTTTTTTTAATTATATTTTTTTTTGTTTCAATTATTGTTTGCTGTTATGTGAAGAATGGTGTGAGGTGAAGAAAAATCAGTTGAGTGATAACGTTCTAAAACGGACCCAGGGGTCTGCTGCCTCCATGGCACAGCAGCCCCTACCCACGACTAAAAACGGCTACGTTTTGGTTAAAAAAAATTCCTATCAATCTGCAATCCTATGGAGCAGAAACGTGATTATGAGAGCCATAGAGACAAAATTTAATTATGTCTCTTTAAAATAATATGATCTTCACACCCGTTCAAACAGATTAAAAAATGGAGTATTTAATTTTTTAACCATTTTGGCTCTACAGAATCTTAAATAAAAAACATATACTTAATATGAGAGCCCTAGAGATAAAAATGAATTAACGACCTTTTAGAATAATATGATCACAATAACAAGATCTTTGCACCGATTCAAACGGAGTGAAAATTTGAGCATTTAATTTTTTGAGACCATTTATATATTAAAAATATATGGTTAAAAAATTAAATACTCCAATTTTTAATTTGTTTGAACGGGTGTGAAGATCTTATTATTCTGATCATATTATTCTAAAGAGACATAATCAAATTTTGTCTCTAGGACTTTCATAATTACGTTTCTACTCCATAGGATTGTAAATTGATGGTAAGGTTTTTTTTTTAACCAAAACGTTGACGTTTTAGAGATAACGTTCAGTTCAAAACCATGGCAAAGTGGGAATTATCCCAAAAGACAGAGGGTACCCTTGTCTTTTTGCCATGGATAGATTCGAAAATGGGAAAATTGGAATTGGAAAAGCTCCTATCACCCAGATTTTGCGTTTCATTGTAGAAACAAGAAATTGGACAATCCATTTTCCCAAAATCCATTTTCCCTCCTTCCAAACACTCAAAATCCAAAAATGACAATTGAAAAATGTAAAAACTGGCCAACCAAACACCCAATTTGCTTCCAAAATACATTTTCTGGAGAGTGGGTACCAGTACTGGCCAAATCCCAGTATCGGTACTAGGTTGGCAGATTCCAGATTTAGGTCCTGCCTTGGTCTGAACTGTAATAACCCGAAAATTTAACTAATAAAAATATTCAAAAGAATTATTTATTTATGATAATATTATTTTCCTTATTTAATAATTAGTAGATAATTACAAAAATTAAGTTATTCTAGCTAATTATCTCTTAAAAAATTATTTTATCATTATATACATACATATAATTGCATGCATGAACGTCTCTCTTCTCCCTCACTCTCCTACTCGATCACTAACTCCTCCGTGACCCAAAAATCGTGCGTAATTCGTTCGTTCCGAAACCCAATACCGTTAGGACTCGTTTTAATTCGAAACTCCTTGAATTCTCCTATATATACATATCACTCCGACCCTAGGGCACGTACATCATCTCACCACCTTCCACGGAGCCAGAGAGAGGAGAAAAACCCGAAAGAACCGAGCTTTAATTCATAGAAATTTAGAGAGAGAAAAAGAGAGAGAGAAAAGTGGGTTTCGTGGTTTCGTTCGTCCGAGATCCAAATTGATCGTTTGAAGTAACTCCCACAGTCCCAAGGATCACCGAGGATCAACCAATTCGGCCCCGAAGTCCCCCAATCGAAGGAATTGAAGTCGTCTTCCCCAAATTCAAGTTTTCGATCGAAAACGAATTAAATCCGAACCGAGGTACTATAATTCAATCCGAGCTCTCCTCTACGTATAAATATGTTTATTAGACATAACCCAAGGACCCCCGTGACCCCATGCATCGAAAACAATCGAGAAAAAGTAAAAAAATAAAAACAGCGAGCAAGGTCGCGGCCGCAAGGTGCGGGCTCCTCTACCACAAGAACCAGAAAACGGAGTTCGCGGCCGCGAACTCCTTCTCTTCCAGCCGTGCGCCAGTTTTGGTTATCGTTTCGAATTGATTTTGCGACCTTTTTAAACATCGATTTTGACCCTGGATTATTTTTCCTAGGTTACCCACACTCTAAAGATCATACCTTGTTAGTTTCATATTTTTTTTATTTAATCTGATATTTATTAAATTTTTATTCGTTATCTTGTAAAAATTTACAAACTAAAATTCATTGCGACCTTGTAAACTATTCCATAAATCCCCAAACTATTTTTCCTAGTTTTCTAACATGTCAAAGATCATAACTTACTGATTTCATAAACTTTTGATATTATTAGCTATTTATTTTATTTTTAATTAAAGATACAAACAAAAAATAGTTGCGATCTTATAATTAATGATTTTAACATCTAAAATATTTTTTCTAGACTTCATACACCTCAAGGATGATATATTATTAAAATAATATTTTATTTAGTTAATTAACTATTTATTGTTATTTATGCGTTGTTTCTTGATAATAATACTTTAAAATATTATAAAAGAGGTTAATAATTCCGAATAATTTTATTTAGACTTCCTACAGTCCTAAGATGATACTTCATTAGAATAAATATATTTTTAATTATTTAATTATTTATTATCTATTTAGTCTTCTTTTGCCTATTAACTAAATCTTTTTATTTAAAATAATTCCGTTAGCATCCAAACCCAACTTTTAGCACTCTGATAAGCCCTCAATAGTGTTAGGACCTTTATTAAGGTTACGATAATTATTTAAATATTTTTACCTTATTAATGTATTTAATTAGTGTTTAATTAATTTAATTACTTATAGTTAATTAACAAAAGTCTAGAAAATTGTTTTTAAATCTTAATTAAATAATTCTTACATTCTTAATGACTTTGAGACCATACGAGATTAAGGGCAACGGCCCAGTCATAAAAAGTTATGTGATGGCATTGCTTATTAACTGTTTCGATCCGTCTGTTATTCGTTTTCAATTATTATTGTGATTGATATTGTATCGATACTTCATTTGAATGTTAGATTGGACCCTAGGGACATGAGGTGGTATGCGAAATAGAAATCACGTAGACGATGTTAAGTAATGGATAAATGGTGAAGTTTATTTCTGTTTAGAGGTTGCCTGCAGGCGTGATGTTGAGATATGATGAGATTGTGATGAGAATTGATATACTGGCGAGAGTCCAGTGATGATTGTGATGACTGTGAAGTGGTATATAAGATAGGCGAACCCTAGTTGTGATTCCGGCATGATAAACTTACCCCTTGTTGTAGTTATTGGGGGTGCACACTCGGTACATAACTTAGGTGTTCCTGCGACAACAAAGGGAAGTGATCTCATGGGACTGAGCATGGCTAGTGGTTGGGGAGGAAAGATCTCGTGGAGAGATCTTAGATATCATGTTAAGTTAAAGGATAGCAATGAATCAAGTTATGTGAATTATCTCTGTTTTACGTTTCCGCACCATATATATCCTGTTTGCCTGCTAACTGTATTGTATGAGGGGTATTTGGGTTGGATTATAGTTCGGGGTGAACTCTTTCACTCAGGCACGGATTTTCTGGCATCCGTGTCAGATTTTGCAGAAAACCAGGAAACACAGGACCCCGAGGGCGAACAGTTTTATGCTGAGGAGAATTAGGAGGTGGGAGCCGAACCCGAGTATGCTTGGAATCCGTATCAGACTTAGAAGTCGGCTCTGTTCTTTAGCCTATCCTATTTCCCCAAAACTATTTTAGTATTTTCCCAGTCGTTTGTAATAAGTGAATCTCGACGTTGGGAATTCTGTTTTGGATTTTAAACTTTAATTAGATAAAGTTTTTAGGAATTAATATTTAATGTCTTCGATTTTACCTCCGAAAATCGGGGCGTTACATGAACAGCCCGACGATGACCCGACACACTCTCGCCCCTCAATTGATCACCCGTCGGGACTTGGTGGGGAGCCATCACGCGACCTTGGACACTTGGATACCTCCGTGAGCGATCCTTGGCGATAAAAACCACCTCCTGTCCATGTTTTACCTGAAACTTAATAAAAAGAACTTCCCGCTCAATATCAAATAAGAATGAAAACTTAAATACTAAAACGCTTCAGATTAGGAGACTTTAAGTGCCAAGATAATACAATCTTGGCTGCTTATCATCTCCTCTATATTATTTTAGTATGGAAGTTCTAATCTACTGGCATTGAGTAAATAAGGAAACAAAGATAATTTGGTTGACCTGAAAAATGGGACAAATCAAATGGGCAATAATGATGTTATGTGATAGGGCCAAGAAGACCATGGCCGCCCACATAGTTGTAGAGAAAACCTGTGGGAAACCCTATTCTTTGTGAAAGGACATGGCTTCTCTGCAGTCCAATTGCAGAGAGCTCCTGCAATTGCATCGGAGCCGTTCATCTTTGCGTCCAGATTTTAAAAAACTTTCTCGGGAAAAAGTTAAACATTTCCTTGGAAAAGTTTTTTTTTTTTAAATCTCAACCGTTAAAAACACCATCCGACGATTGCGATGTTGGAAATTTTCAGAATTTCAGATAAATGAAATCGGGGCAACCATGCTCGGGCTCGTTGAATCTGGACGCACCACACCACAATCAATAGACGTATTGAATTGTGGGTGTATAACTCCCGTAACCTCCCTCTTCAATGGCAGAATTCATTGGCAGAATTTGTTGGCAGAATAATGGCTGCATTACTCCTTTGCTGCCTCCTTCACCCTATAAAAGGAGGCTCACGTCCTTGGGAAATTCACGAGCAAATTCGCAATCTTCAGCACATTACAACATTCGTTCTTGAGAGAGAGAGAGGCAGGCAGTAGTCAGTTCGCCAAGGCGGTCATCGGAGGTGTTCCGACGGCTAGCGGTTCAACCGAGCTAACCCTGGGAGAAAGTCGCCGACGCAACCTACAACACCCACGGTAGGGGCGAATCTTTCTTAAGGAGACTGTGGCTCTGCACAGGACTCGGTTTCAATCCAAGATTTGTTTGTATCTCGGTTTTCTTATTCTCTGTAATCTGCTTACTGGTTTCGTAATATGTTATGTTCAATTATGTAATTGTTACATGTTGATAATGGAAATTGTTCTCTGGATTTTCGTGACTGCCGAAATTTTTCCCAACAAGCGAGGCCGTAGACAAGCCAAATTCCTATGAAAAATCCGTTTGCATACATTTTAGTATACATCTTACAAGAGTTAATTAGTTTTCACTCACAAATTGAGAGAGAGAGAGAGAGAGAGAGAGAGAGAGAGAGAGAGAGAGAGAGAGAGATTAAATTGCAACAGGCCAAACAAAAATAACAAAATAGAATGAAAATACAGCTCATGTCCATAGAGCGAGAACAATGGCGACTCCGTAAGAATATCGCTCATGACTATAGAGCGAGAATTATTTGAGTTATGTTCATCTAAGTGCAATGTATGATTCGGAATTTCCATAAGATATGACAATTAATTGCTGGCATTTCTCCACCAATGCTCCAAGCTCAAGCCTCTCGGTATGGAGTTGAAGAAGCAAAACCAAATTTAAGGCCGAATATATTGCTTTGCTGCTAGACAAACATTTTCAAAGAGGTTTGGAGCATAGGAGACCATAAGACTACCACATTCCTTCATCATCACTTACAATACCATCGCCTTTTTACTTAAATGATGTGATTCATTATATCAAAAAACATAGTTTCCGATCCCTAAGAGACAACAATGGCATACAATAAACTATAAAGAATGAACATTATGGACTTCACCGCGATCACACCCTACTCCGAAAAAATAACAATAAAATAAACCAGAAAAATTACCACGTGCACGTGCACTTACACAGTTACACTAGTTTCTAAATATGATTCCACTTGATCACAACCGACAATTCATAATACTAATGCAAAAGAGAATGTTTCCGAATTTGCTACGTTCATCCAAAGTCAAAAGATTGGTAATTAAGTTATATTTTTACCTGCCAAGGTATAGTTTACACATACTCCATTAGACCTTTCGGTCTTTTCCAATTACTCCTATATCCTTGTGCATAACTAGATAAGGAGAAATCCCCTTCCCTCTTTCTATGGGCCTTGTGGCAACTTCTCGGGCCCATGATTGGAATTTCTCAATACTAATGTTATACGTAGTATAATTGAGTTATGGACATCCCACTTTCGGACAACGCTGAAAATCTGGTTCAAAAAATTAAAATTATGGGTCAAAAAAACACAATGGCTTTGAATTATTGGGTTTCAATTTTCAAACTGTTTAGGGGTTTTTGGGTTTTGATTTTTGATTTTGAATTGGAGAGAGAGAGAGAGAGAGAGAGAGAGAGAGAGAGAGAGAGAGGAGGGGAGGGAGTGGTGGTGGTGGGGCAGTGTTCTTAACTTTGGTGGTGGTGGCTATGGAGATTTATTATTTTAAAATATAATTTTCTCCACACAACCCATTAAATTCACCCAATCTTCCCATAGCCATAGTCCGCACATTTGTTTGCTTTTCGGGGATCAAACCTCAACTCCACCATGTGGAATTGTGATAGGAGCCACCTGCATTCACAAATCAAGTTGTACAAAGGATGCGAATAACAGTTGTGATGATCCTTAAGAAATTTTAACAACAGAAGTGCTATCCACGCTGACTTCAATCTGGGACCAATTATGGTTATACACAGAAAAATATTGTCTTCCCTTCCAATTCCTGATATAGGGTTGTTATTAAAGCTCAAAAGGAATGCCCATAATTACCATGAGCATGAGAAAAGGAAAAAAACAACTCTGGTTAATGTCAATAAGGATAAAAAATACGATAAAAAAAAAAAAAGAAAAGAAAAGAAAAGAAAAGGAAAAACAGTTCTGGTAATGTCTTGCGAGTAGTCAGTGTAGTGAGTAGGCACTACAAGAAAAATCACATATAATGGCGTGCAAAAAACGCTATGAATGGTTATAGACAACATTCCCAGGAACGCTGTATTAGCCCCTGTTATTAAAAGGTTCGAAACTCTTATAGCGTTCTTTGACAGTTGTCTCTGGGATACTTTTAATAGCGTTCATCGACCACTGTATTTGACATACTAGAGTGGATCAAATCACCAATAATAAATAGAGAAGTTTTATAACCATTTAGAAAATTTAACCAACTTACAAAGAGCGAAGTGTATAAATAAAAGTACATTAAAGTGGAAATTGTACTTTACGCCTAAAGGGCTTTGAATCTTTAAATTCATGACCAAAAACAAATATTACTCATAATTATAGATGTACAATTCAATTTCAAATGCAAATGACAATACAAGAGAGGCCATGGCCCATGTAGTACATGAATGACTAAAATTCCAAAGCCCAACATGCATCTAGCTCGGCAAATCATTAGTAGTAAACCATGACAAACTACAAATTGCATGAGTGACTAGAAAGTAGAAACAGCTATGTATGGCATACAAAAGCACATGCTAGCATATGAATACCCAATTTGGCAGGAAATCAACCAAGAAAACAACCCATCAGTACATATATTCCATATTATACATTAATTCCTACTTAATCTTTTCTGTCATTTGATAAATACGAAGGCAAATTAGATTTCAAGGACACCTCAACTCACTCCTCAATACTAATCTTTGCAAGAGTAATTGTCCTTTTTTTTTTTTTTTTTGAAGATAGAGTAATTGTCCTTTGACCTGTAATTCACGAACTATAAGGGTCATCAGAATGTAAAGTCAAGCATATAACCAACACCCCATACTTAAAATCTCATCATATTTCAAGGCATGACTACAATCTATCTATACTAATATATAAAGGGAGAACCCCTTTTGGCAGGCGCAGCCCTAAGTTTTTCGGGGCCCTAGGCGACCAACCAATTTGGGGCCCTTCACATCTAGAAATGAAATATTTTCAAAATATACAAATTGTCCCAAATATAAGACTTGCAAATACTTAGCCACTTCACAAAAATTACAGTACAATAACTAATAAGTGTCACTTGAACATTGCTCTTCTTGCATTTTTAGAGGCAAATAAATCAATTAAGCTTCCATAATCTAGTTTTGCTGCGAAATCATTTTCAATGGATAGCATGGCTAACCCATTCAACCTTTCTTGTGACATGGTTGATCGAAGATAATTCTTGATCAGTTTCAACTTTGAAAAACTTCTTTCCCCCGATGCAACTGTAACCGGAATAGTCAAAAGTATTCTATAAGCAATCCATGAATTTGGAAAACAATTGTCCATAGTCTTCAAATGATTGAGCACTTCAATTGGTTTGTTGACTTCCTTTGGCAATCCATCTTTCAAGACTTTCAACTCCAAAGATAACTATCTTCCATCAATATCTGAAACCCCACCATGTTTTAAAAACCTTTCAAGGTTCTCACAGCAAGTCTTCAAAGATTCATCGTTGGTCTTTTTCAAGTTAAACAAAAAGCCAAAGTTTGCTTCATATACTTTAAATTGCTCAAACCTATTCTTGAGTGACAAAAGACCTTTGTCAACTATATACAAGAAGTAATTAACTCTGAAGGATTCTTCAACCGATTGAGTAATTTTTCGACTTTTTGCCCCTGTTTGAGATTGGAGTAATTTTTCGACCAATAGCCCCTGTTTGAGATTGGAGTAATTTTTCAACTTTTTGCTTCTTTTTTCTCTTTTCATATCCAGACGGGTAACATCTTTTAAGCTTCATGATAAGCTGGGGTAAAAGAGAAAAAAGAGAAACGTATTAATCATGTAACATACTTTTTTTTATTAGACTAAGATATACAATGTTAGGTTATCAATGAACTCTCCTATGTGCCTATTTTATTCTATATGCACCACCACATTCCAACATATTTTATTCTAAAGGAATAAAAAACAAGAGCACAACTCCACAAAATCACAAATCCCAAAAGAAAAAAGCAGAGAGCCGAAACAGTGAATAGGCATAAACACAAATCAGAACTCCAACATATCACAAAATAAATCACAAATCCCAAATCCACTGCAGTCTGCCGATTCACAACTCCAACATAAACATATTTTATCACAAATCACAACTCCAACATATTTTATTCTATTATATGCCGATTCATCAGTCACTGCATGGCTTAAGCCCTAATTTCGAGAAATTAAACAAATAGTTCTCAACTTGAAAAAGAAAAAAACATACCTCGTACTCTGGTAGATTTCTTCTTGCCAAGTTGCCGCCGATTCACGTTTGTACCCGGTTCTTCATTCTTCGACTTCAAGGGCAAATTTTGGATTTCAATTCTCTGCAGCTCTGCTGTGAATGTGAGACCAGAGGAGTCAGAGGACTAGAGAATTGGAGAAGGTGAGAGCAGAGAGCCGAAAGGATTGGAGATTGGAGACCTCGAGAAGCCGACGTTGGGGACGGGTTTCAATTTCAGATTTCAATTCACTCATGTGAGAACAGAGGCTGAGCCGAGTCAGCCGACTAGGCTTTTCTATTTGTGTTTCTAATGTTTTCTTTTTTCTTTTTTTTTTTTTTTCCTTTCAAGAGAGAATTTCTGGATTGGGCTGAAAAAATATTTTGGGCCTTGTTTTAAAATGGGGCCTCACTCTTTTAAGTTAACTTTGGGTACAAATTTTGGGCCCAAAAGACTCCTAGGGTAGTATACTAACTTATATTGTTTGGGGCCCTAATTTTGGGCTTTTTTTTTTTTTTTTTGGGAGGCGGCCTAGGCCACCGCCTGGTGGGCCTAGGGCCAAGGCCGGGCCTGCCTTTTGGTGTAACCATTTTGTGAAGCCGTGTTACAAAAGTGTTTTTCACAAATGTTCTTTGAGAAATAAGTTTTTACAATTATTAAAGGTATAGTATCGAATAACTACTTGGACAAAGAGGTAAAATTACTATGCCCAACTTAACTGGCTCTCATTGCCCCAACTCCTTTCCTCACCCCCACGTCCCCTTTATCCTATTTGGACTAGACACAGTTTGTAACTCCTATATTCTCTTCATTTCAATGGAACACTAACAAACAAAAGGTCAGTGTCCAACATTATAGATTATCTCTAACTATTTAAATAAATTAATTAATATAACAAGCAACTCGTAATAAATAAAAAATTCAGTCACCCTCACACCTATAAAATTTCATGAATAGTGTGCTAGTGTCTGTGAGAGAGAGAGAGAGAGAGAGAGAGAGAGAGAGAGAGCCTCGAGGGAAAGAAATTAGTGTTAGGACGAGAAAGGAATGCGAGTTCAAGGAAACAATTGGGAAAGTTGTGAGCTTTAACTAATAACTCGTTCAAAGGATCAAAGGATATTTAGGTACGAGACACACCAGTACACCATTTTGTAGCACCTGTCATTAAGTATTCAAATTATAAGCCAAACTCTGTGCAAAACTAAAAGGTCAAATGGACTTGGTTACACATCTATATACGCAAAAAATTATCAGAGTGAGTGCAGAAATCAAGAAAAGTACTAAGAATTGGTTACACAAATTAATTATTCAAATCTAAGCATATGTACAAAGAGCGAGACAAGGGAGGGACTGAGGAACAGGGAGTTAGTTACTGGTCCAAATAGAAAAGAGAAAACCAAAACCGGAGAATAGCGCAGTGTCTCTTATTTATCACCAGAGCAAAGCACAAAATTCAACTAATAGCAGCTCTAAAGCATACAAAACATACTAAAATAGGCAAAGTTTTCAAGACTAGAATAGCCTTCATTGCACCTATAATGATAGGAGAGTCCTACTTTCGTATACATCATAATCAATATGAATATGGTGTATCCTGTTCAACCTTTTTCAATTCCATCTACAAATCATACAGTAAAACATTATTGAGCAAAAGGAATAAAATAGGTATTAGAGAGTACTAGCTCAGACAGTACTTCCGGGGCTGAGCATGTCTTAATTTGGTGTTGGCGTTTGTTTACGACGCAACTCACGCTATCCATCCTTAGTAAAGTAACTTTTGTGGGACGCTATTATTTACTCTAATGAACGCTATAGTAATCTCGGAGCGAGTTTTTCCGCCGCTCCTTAACACTGAACACTGTAATTGGTTTTCTTTCATAGCATTATTAAAAGAACGCTGTGAGATAATGCTATAAAAAGTGATCTTTGTTGTAGTGAGGTCAAAGTATAGTTCCAATTATCTTTTAGCACTTTTTATCCTTATTTGATTTTTTTCGCGTTTGTTAGTTAATGTTGCTACCAAACTTTTTTGGATAATTGATTCGTTCCAAAGTAAATTTTTTTTTTTTTTACTTTTACCCAAATATTTTGGGAAAGAGAATTGATTTTCACACTCTCTTTTAACCATTCACACTCAATTTTTTTTTTTGGGTTTGTTTATATTCACTCTCTTGTTCTTTATTCAATACACTTATCTACACATTCATGGACAATATTGTAAATTCATATAAATAAAAACAAAAAAAAGGGAGTGTGTATGGTTAAAAGGGGAGTGTGAAAATTATTTTCCTTTGGAAAATAACCATTTTTTAGCACAAAAAAAAAGTCAATTATTTTTTTGCTGTAAACTGATTATTTCTCAAAATATTTGGATAAAAGTAATTTTTTACTTTTCTAATTCGTCTCACCAGACGAATCGAAAAACCAAAAAAGTGAGGTGCAAAACTAACTAACGTGAAAATTTCAAATAAGAACAAAACAAAAAAAAAAATCCTAAAAGTTCTAAAAGTCCTTGGTGGAAATTGTAATAGACTCATTGAGTAGATAGCTCATTGCAAATAAATACGAGGTCAATTGACAATAATGGTCTTAGGTTGACATGATTTTTTTCGTGCATTACCGATTATTACAACCAGATTAAATGAAACGGACTTTTCAATTTGAAGGACTTCAAATACCATATGCTTGGTGTTCTCAAGTAAAATTATGATCAAAATTAACTGCACGCTATGCCCAGAAAAGTTTGACAATAAACTAGCCTAGGTAGCATCCAAATGTTCCTACGATATTTCTTGGGATTCCACTGGGGGAGGCATAACTAGAAGTGGGGTCCTAGCTAGCTCGTTTTGCGATGATAAGAGAGACATGCGTGAATGATTTGCCTGATCCAGATTGATCCCATGACATGCATGTATGTATGTACCCAAAATCGTCATACGGTGTCCCAAAACCATATATTTATGCCTTGATATTTTGTGTTTGAATACAACAAAAATATATGGTGGATAATAAGATAAGAGTATTGGGGCATCACGTAGCCGTCCTTGTAACCACTGACTACCCCACCCCGCACATCCACTATCACATTCAAGCCGTACGTAGGGCCTACATAAGTAAATAAAATTGATTTTCTCGATCACTCTCCTTTTGTCTAAGTGCACTCTATTTTTTTGTCTTCATTCGTATAAAATTACAAAACTATCATTCATACATTTTTTCCTTCATAAATAAAAAAGATAATGATGTAATTTTATATCACTACGAAAAAAAAAAAGGGTGCATTTGGATAAAAAGGAGAGTTTGAAAATCAATTTCCATAAAGTAAATATGCAACATTGGAGCGGAGCTTGGGAGCCTACTTTTGGCTTTTCATTTTCAACTTCGGGTTTTTTGGCTTTTGAATTATGATAAAATATATTTTGTAACGTGATTAGTGCGTGGGAGAAATGTGTAGAATATATTTTGTTACATAATTAGTGCTTCGGAGATATTTGCAGAACGTATTCTGTAAATTTTTTTGTTAACCAAAATTTAAAAAGTAGAAAATGAGAAGTCAAAAAACTCCTCCTACCCTCTTTCTCACTCCTCTTCTCTAAACCATAATTTGGATCGATACATGTGGTTTAGGTGTATAGATACATTTTTAATTAGATATATTTTCTTTGTTTGGTTTCCATCTTTGAAAATTATTACTGATGTAATAAGTGAAGAGAGATAGATAGAAAAAGTTATTAAAAATCGTGCAGGAAGAAATTTATTTTTTCTCATAGATGGAAAACGAACAAAGGGACTTTTCATTTTTCACTATCTATTCATAGTACATGATACAATATACATGTGAAATACGTATATCTTTGATTAGACACATGCGTGAATGAATCATTTCATGGATTTCACATGTACAGTACATAATGCGTACATCTACCCAAAACCCCACCCCCGGCCACATCCACCATCACATTCAAAGCCGTACGTAGGGCCTAAACTTGCAAAAATTGGACCGGGCTTTTTGGTGCACCGTCCCCCACGTCTCTCTTTCATCATGTTCCATGCTTTCTGATAAGGATTACCAGGTCGGACGAGCCTTTAAATTCGTTGGAAGTTTCTCCATTGATTGAGCATTATTGTTTACGTCAAATGACAACTTTATCCTTACTTTTCCTTTTGCTCACACGGCCCCTTGGGAAAAAAAATTTCGGCCAAACTAAATAGTGTTAATCGTAATTGGTGAAATTTGAACCTCAATTAAATGCATGAGCGTACATACATTTTCTCAATCAAATATATCCATCATTACACAAAAATCTTCTCTCTCTCTCTCTGATATTTTTAAAATAAGGTTTTTTTTTTTTTGCAAAAATAGTAAAACTATTTTCCAAAAACTGTTATTTAAAAAAAAAGCCTTTTTTAAAAAAAAACTATTTTTTTAAAACTTTTTCCGAAAAGTGTTTTTTTAAAAATAAAGTTTTCTATTTTTATAACCTGTTTTTATTAGTTTGAAAATTATTTTTATATGGTGATAATATTTTGATTTTTATAGGTAAAAAATATGATGTGGCAAGTTTTGATTATTTAATTTTGATTATGTTATTGTAAACATCTACATTGCTAACCTTAACAACCTCTTAAATGGTCAACTAAAAAATGATGTGATAATTTTTTATTATTGACTTTTGGTTATTTCATTACATTAATATACTTTTACCTCTTCCCATAAGAAGACAATTAAAATTTAAAGCCATTTGTCACCCAATTTTTGGTCCTCCGGAGAAATAGGGTTTTAGTGCATATACATTTGGCATGTGGCAAAGACCTTTGAGGTCAAAACAAGTGACATATGTCATGACGATGTTGGTGGCCGGAGATCGAAGTCAAAGACCCAGTAATTTGCCACTTCTGATCGATCATCTCTGGATATATATTAGTATTATTATATCTCGTCTGATGGGAACACCATGGAATAACAATTTGTACAAAATTAACGTTAACATGGGGTGATTAAAATCTATGTGCATCGCAAACAGTACATAGCAAAACTAGTGTTATTATTATTATTATAGATAAACATGCATTTGTTGGATATTTTTCAAAAAGGATATTGACAAGATATTTATCATAAGCGCTAGCTCTCTAATGCATATTATATTATATACACTAGTGCAAAGACGTAAATGTAACGGCCAACAGCTGCCATTTTAAACACATACTAATGTATTCACGGACAATAATAAGTCATGTACAAGGCGAGGGTTCCAGCTCCAGCTCTTTTAAGGCAAGTAAATCCTTACTTAAAAGCAAAGTTTATAGATTAAGAGATATTTGCAAAAATATAGTACTGTAAGGAGTTAGCTTTACCCCGGAGTAGGTAACTTTAATTGTCATGATTTTGAATACTTAGGCTTTGTACCCTTTTGTAAAAATAGTTTTTGTTTTGGGTTTCCGAAACCACCCTCTCTCGACATAATTTTCAATAAATTTGTTCTCTAATTATTCTTTATATTGTCCTATCTATCTCTCGATTTATTATCCTAAAAATCTCCCTTACAATCTAATCCGAACAAACATGAAACCAAGGCGCTGCCAGATTTATACGGCCGGGAAATCACTGTCAAGTTATAACACCTATACAAGCAAACAGTGAGCAAAATAATCAATACAACTAGCTGAGTCAGTACTCCCCTATCCAACGACTGTTCGAAACTCAAATAATCCACGTCAAAGATCAGCTGAGTCACTCCCCTATGTGCTTCGGACGACGCAGATCGAGAACTCATGGATCAACAATATATCCACTTGTCAATTCATCACAGCAGACATGGGGGATTGGAGTAATACAGTATTTGTTTGGTGGTCCCCCAACACCCTAATTCATCGTGCATTTATGTACGTGTGGCTCATACACTTAGTGTTGTGACCCACAAAAATGTATAATGGATAAGGGTGTTGGGCACCACTTACGTTGCAGTGCCCCAAGATCACACAAAAAAGATTCACTGTATTGAGCTAAGAAAATTATTTACTTGCTCCTGCAGCATCACCACGTCGTGGCTTAGGAGCCTTCTTCGCCACACATATATATGACGTTCTACCACCAAGAATATTTTCACACAAATCTGTAGTGAAGAAATATATGTATGATACACCACGCCTGGCAAAGTGACGGATCTAGGAACATTGAATAATTACTCATCGAGCTAACCCAACCAAACATCTTCTTTTGGACCCACCCAATACAAATCATGTGCTTAAATAATTGCTAAGTATTCAAGAGAAAAAAAAAATTGAAAAACAATAAATAATTATGAAGGACTCAGATTCCGCCTATGTTCTTTGCATTGATGACATAAATCCAAATAACATTTAAAAAGAAAAACCAAATTTGCCTACTACTACTAACCTTCATTCCTATATAAACCATCTGAGGTTGAGATTCCTAAGTAACTCCATCAAACTACTTTCTCCATTTTCTAATAACAAAAATCACTCTCTCTCTCTCTCTGGAGGGATAAAATGGACCATGCAATGGCAGAAGACCAAAAAGCCCCTCTTCTTCCGCTTCATAGTTCAATACTTCACAGGTCACAGAGCTTCAACTCCTCAATCAGATCCCTCCTCACATTGAACAACTTGTTTATCCTGTTGGGACCATTTTTGTGCGCAATTGTCTGCCTTTGTCTCAAATTGGAGGGTCCGGCGACCAGCCGGAACATGTTGGCGGTGCTGGTGTGGGTTTTTGCGTGGTGGGTCACGGAGGCAGTGCCGATGCCGATAACCTCCATGTCGCCGCTATTCCTGTTCCCGCTGTTTGGAATAGCGGCTGCCGATGATGTGGCGCGGTCGTACATGGATGATGTGATTGCTCTTGTTCTTGGAAGCTTTATACTTGCGCTTGCCGTCGAGCATTATAACATTCATCGGAGGTTGGCTTTGAATGTAAGTGCCTAAATTTAACCTTATTCTTCTTCACTATATATATATATATAGGGAATTAAGTAGTAATTTTCCTGATCACATGTTTTGGGAAAAGATATTGCTAGAAGTTTTCTTGTTTATTCAGATCTACTGTTCAACCACATGAAAAAAGCGTCGAGCATATTCAAAAAGCCTCACTTTTAATAGATAGATTGACTACGTACAGAATTATTGGGGGTTTTTTTTTTTTTTTAGTACAGTATATATTTTACGTGGATATGAGAAACATCTATGCAATTTCTTTAATTTGTTTAAGTTGATAAATGTTCGTACTGTGGTTTATCTTTCATTTTTTGATTTTATTGTACACGTTCGCCACTATTAATCTAAAATTTTGGATCAGTCCCTACTCTGTTCCTTAATGATAAATCATTATGACATATTGTCTCACTCTTTGGTCGAAAATAATATAATTTCACGCATAGTTTTGTTCAAAAAGATTCTCCCCGATTTAAAAATGTCAATTTTTACATTTTAAAATTGGAGCAAAAAGCTA
The DNA here is from genome assembly GCA_025413875.1 of Rhododendron molle. Lineage (NCBI taxonomy): Eukaryota > Viridiplantae > Streptophyta > Magnoliopsida > Ericales > Ericaceae > Rhododendron > Rhododendron molle. The sequence continues at coordinate 26,263,521 of CM046400.1, read as the reverse complement.
GATTTCCCCCGGAAGTGCGAGTGAGAATGTTAGATAAGTACCGATAACCAAAAAAAAAAAAAAAAAAGATAATACAATGCTCGAAAATCATAACCTTTGTTTCGAGATTGGTTTTATACATTTCACTAGAAGTGGCAATTTCAATCCATATTTTTCTAACCTGTCAGAACTGCTCACTTATAATCCAACCCACCCCACCCATATTGCATAATGGGTTTATATGGGTTGAACCCATATAAACCCATATTTACATGGATTTAATATGGGTTGAGTATGAGCTAAAGTTAAAAGACTCAATCCATGCACAAGAGTGACCCACTGTTTGTAACGCCTCGATTTTCCAATGAATTTCGGAAGTATTAACTCTAAAATACGCTAGATTTTACAAATTTCTAGGCCCCTATTTGAACTTATACAAAAATTACAATCTCAAAATAATACAAAAAACTACGTATAATTTTATTTTACAAAAATAACTCCAGAGCGACTCTAGTTTTGACACGGATTCCAAGCAACGTTGGCTCAGCTTCCGTTCTAGGGGTCCCACCTGCATAAACTGCTCCACTGAAGAATCTTGCACGCTCTGGCAAATTGATCGCCGAAGCAAACGATTTGCCAGGATACAAACGTATCCTGAGTGATAATTCACCAAGTAGAAATCATAAAACCCAATACCACAATATGCAGTTTCAACGAAATAAAATGATACAACAATTACCATACACAGTCACAAGTAGCGTTTTATGAATTTATCTTGTATTTAACAGTTTCTACAATTCTCCTCCATAGAGAATCTTTTCCTCCCAATATTTCCAACTATGACCGTCCCATGATTAAATTCCCTCTTGTTGTCTTGCAACGGGGTCCTAAGTGAGTGCATCTAAGTTATTTACCTAGTGGACTCACTTATTACCATGGCAAGAGGTAAAGGTCCCACCGAAGTTAATCATGACTGTCATAACCAGAAACCCAAATCTCATATCCGATATCATCTCGTAACATTTCATCAACATCTCCAGTATCAACTCATTCTCCCCCCTTAGGACATTGCACATACAGCACAATTCCCTCGGATGCACATACAGCGCATGAGGACGCACATACAGCAACACTCCTCGGGATGCACATACAGCGCATGAGGATGCACATACAGCAACACTCCTCGGGATGCACATACAGCGCATGAACACGGGGGGAGCACATGCAGCACCAACCTCCCGAAATCTCGCATACAGCGCATAATCTCCAATCACTTTAGTAACAATTGCCTTATTATCGTCTATTAAATTTCAATTCGGCCAAGAATACCCCCAGGGTACCTATCGTCCAAATTCTACGTTCACGTAGCAATACAAATTATCATAATCCACGTAACAATCAACAGTATCAGAAATTCAACAAAACTAATCACAAAATGCAACATCGCATGCATTATGTCTGACATAATAAGTCCAACATATGGAATAACAATTTTTAAAATTTTATTAGATATTAATTGACGACTTAGTTAAAATACGTATACAGTGATTTGAATAAAATTATTATCTTAAAAGATGAAGTTTTTCTTTTTCTTTTACCAAATTACTAATATCAATTTATATAATATTTAATCTTTTTCTTTATTATCACAAAATAATTATTTAGTCAAACAATTAATTAGTATACTTAAAATTAAGTCTATTTCTCACATTTAGAAATTATAAAATATTTCCACTATTTTTTTTATATTATCTTTAACTACCATATTATTATTCATAGATTTTACAAACTAATTTTTATTCAAAAATACATATTACTAAATTTAGTATTTATTTAACTTTATTATTATTTTTTATCATTTAATGATTCAATAACATGCACGTATTTCTCTAGAACAAGAATCAATAGCTTATATCTCCAATAAACCACCATAATCTCACGAATAATCATTAATTTACTCATAAAATCAATTTCAGGCCTTACCACTGATTTCCTATCACAAACAAGACTATACATTAATAAAAACAGGACTAAATAATAATTAATTAACCTCTGAAATTAAAAACAGGTTATCATCTACAACATGAATTAAATTTTAGTCCTAACTCCATTAAAATGCAAATTGAGTTATGGGTTTCCGAAAATCTACCTCAAACGCAATTCTAAGCTTGGGTGAGTGTAATACGGGGTCCAGAGATCATCGTGGTGGTTTTGAAATCTCAAAACGGCGTCCGGCGGAGCTCCGACGGGGTCCACGACCGCGGCGTGGGTGTGAAACCCATGGTACACACGGCTTGGGTCGCTCACGGGTGAAGTGGCGGTTCAGGTGGTGGAGGGTGCGGGCCAGAGGAGGTGGGTAGCGACTGGGTGGTCTCGGTGGAGACTGGAGGAGATGGGTCGAGGAGGAGGGGGTTCGGAAGGTGGTGGAGATGGCAGGAGGATGATGGTGGTGCCGTGGAGGCTGGAGGAGGCCGAGAGGTGGGGTGGTGCGGCGATAGGAGGCTAGGCGGGAGGGATGGTGATGGTCACGGTGGTGGTGGCCGAAGGTGATGAAGCCCGGTGGTGGTGGTGGGAGGGCAGTACCCGGTGGAGTGAGAGGTGGCGGAGGCTGTGGTCCACGGTGGAGGAGGTGGGGTGGTGAATGAGTGTGGTGTGTGAAGGGGGGGTGGTATTTATAGTAGAGGTTAAGAAAATAATTCCAAGAATATTCCGGAATAATTCCAAGAATATTCCGGAATAATTCCAAGAATATTCCTGCCTTAATTAATATCAACGGAATAATTCCAAGAATATTCTGGAATAATTCCAAGAATATTCTGAAATAATTCCAAGAATATTCCTTTATGCCAAAGCATATTCCTAGAATAATAAAAATCTAAGAGTTTGATGCCGAGAATATTCCTACAGTAATAAATTCTAAGATTTGATGCCAAGAATATTCCTAGAATAAAATCTAAGGATGCCAAGCATATTCTTAGAATAAAATCTAGGAATATCTAATAAAATCTTATATAATCTAATAAAATCTAATAGAATTTAGGTCATATCTAGGAGATCAAATCAAATCTAGAAAATCTAAATCCTATTCTATAGAATCTAACAATATCTAGCAAAATCTTTATAAAATCCAATCAAATCTTAAATTGTAAATCATGCTAATATTACGGAATTTTTTATTTTATTAAAAAAATTTCGGAATATTACACTGTTACATTTCCCGCCTCCTATACCATACAAAACCATTTTTTGGAATATTCGATCAGCTAAGGGGGTGTTTCACTTTTTGGAAAAAGAAATTTTTAGAAAAAGAAGGTAATTTCAAGCTCAAAAATCATGTGTTTACGTAGATAATTTTCCTACAAATTAATATAGATCTTATTTGATAGATCTCATTAAAATCTTTTAAACGTTGCAAAAAAAATTAAAAAAATATTTTTCATTTTTAATATATTTAAATTTGAAATTACGCTCTTTTTCGAAAAAGTTCTTTTTCCAAAAAGCGGAACACCCCCTAACCATCTCTCTCTCTCTCTCTCGTTTCTCTCTCTCTCTCTCTAGTGTTTCTCTCTTTGACCATTAGTTCACGACATTTTCTCTCTCTCTCTAAGGACAAAGACCAACCAACCCCTGGAGCTATGAGATATACTAGTAATTAAAATTGAGGCTGTTTTTTGGCTTAAATAAGTAAATTGGCTTAATTTTTTTTGTTTTTATTCAAATTTTTTTCGCATTTGTTAGTTTTTTTTATTCTTTTGTAAATTATTATGTCCTCATGACAAGAAGAATCTTAAAAATAAAGAGCTGTCTTTTTAAGGAGTACTTTTTTTTTTTCTCAAAGAAATATAAGTTTCGATCATTTTTTTTTACTTTTTTAGTTTCTCTAGTTTATAAGAATCAATGAGTCACAAAAATTTGATGCAAAATTAACAAATACGAAAAAAATTTAAATGAAGAAAAAAAAATCACTTACTACTTTTTAATCCTTAATCTAGTCTGATTCCTTCATTTCACTGAAACTGATAGTAATTCGTATTTAACCTGCCCATATTCAACTCATGACTCGTTTCAACTCGCCCAAACATGTCCATTTGCCACCTGTAATTTTAATAGTAAATCCAGAGACGATTTCGTGTTTTTTTTTTTTTAAGGCATGACTTGGGGTTTTTTTTCTTTATTGATTCTGAAAGGTTCGTAGATGTGGTATTTTTGTTTAACAAGTCTGAGTTTCGATACGGGAATTATTCTTTTTCTTTTTTTTAATAAGGAAAACGGGTCGGGTTGGGCGAGTTTGGGTTTGACCTGACCCATATTTGACCCGACCCGTTTTAACCCGTTTACATTTTAACCCTTATTCGACCCACCCACATTTGACCCGCGACACGTTTTCAACCCGCCCAAACCCGCCCGTTTGGCACCTCTACATTTCACCCATTTTCTTCTTATCCAACAGAAGTTTTATAGAGTATACTTTATTTTTTGGGGTAAGTAGAAGTGGTCACATGTTGTTTGTTGTATTCATGATATTTTAGGTAATCCTTAATTAAATGATTTGTTTTCCGTTTGGTAATACTTTCCAATTTATGGTGGTTACAAATTGCTATCTTTAGTGAAGCAATAGTACGTACCTGAGTACTCCTAGGAAATGAACTTTTACTCATACATATATAGTTTTCTTTTTTGTTTGGTTTGTACTTTGTACGTAGTTGGGTTCACACAATGCTTTTGAAATTTTCATTCGTATTTGCTGAATGTTTTGAATTCAACGTTTTATTTTCTAGATCGACGATAAGAATCTTTAAAAAAAAAATTATGATCAAAAGCCACAAAACAGATGGTATTTTTGTCTAAAGTGGATCTCATGTGTGATTTTTTTTTTTTTTGAATTTCAGTCTACATTTTCATACTCTAATTTTTCAATTTCTGACGTTGAGACAAACAATTAATTCAAAAAATTAAAACAAAAAACCAAATAAAAGTTACGAAAAATATGTTTCAGTCAAAAAATATTAAAGTCAAAAAATTAGCGTGAAGTCAACCACTCTCCTCCTCTCATGAAATGAAATACTACTCCCTTCCCCCTAAAGTTGGTTTCTTCCGAAATTATGTACAATTTTTAGACTTAAAAATAACGTATTTATTAAAATAATTATTTGATTTTTTCTTCATTTTTGAAAAGATCTCATGGATATCTAGCAAACAAAATCTACATATTAAACGAAAAATTATTTTGATAAGTATTTTATTTTTATAATTAAAAATTACACCTAATTTGGTAGTGAATTACTAAAACTTTACCGGACATAATCATGTTGAGGAACCATCATTCTCTGTTATCCTCGTCGTACGGGAAATTTGCTGTGAACTGATATCAATCATTCACTTACGTGGACCAATCAGATCACTATCTTATTCTGTGGGGACCCACTAAACCCACCACTCCTTCTCCTCGGGATCTGCGCCACCACGGCATTCGTAAGCATGTGGATGCACAACGTAGCATGTGCCATGTTGATGATGCCCGTAGCCACCGGAATCCTACAGCGTTTGCCCGCCGGACCCACCCGAGACGAGGTCGTCATCAAGAACTTCTGCAGGGCAGTGGTCCTGGGGGTGGTATACTCTGCGGCCGTGGGAGGGATGAGCACGCTTACGGGGACAGGTGTCAACCTCATACTGGCTGGAATGTGGAAGAGTTATTTCCCTGAGGCCGATCCCATCAGCTTCAGCACGTGGTTCTTCTTCGGCTTCCCTTTGGCTCTGTTGATTTTCTTGGCTTTGTGGGCAATACTTTGCTTCTTGTACTGCAAAAAGGGGTCTGGTGGGGTCCTCTCTGCTTATTTGGACAAAGCCCATTTGAAAAGGGAGCTTGAATTGTTAGGTACATGTGTTTAGCAAATTTTACTAATGAACACCTAAATCTTTAGTGGGTCCTCCAATTTCCATCATATAGTAGAATAAAATCTCACATAATTTGTTTTGGTGTGGCAGGTCCAATAACTTTTGCTGAAAAGACGATACTGACCGTGTTTTCGGTGAGTTATGCATACTATTTTAATTCGTAACATCGCTTATCTATTTGTTTAATGTCTGAATCTTAGATTCAATTGTGTCCAAATTCAAATACAAAATAAGTGGATTAGGAATGAGAACTAAGCATATTAGCATTAGTAATGCTAATATCTTATATTGTTATGAAATTTTGGTGCAGCTGCTAATTGTATTATGGATGACAAGAAGCATTACTGATGACATTCCTGGATGGGGAGCTCTCTTCAATGGGAGAGCTGGTGATGGAACTGTTAGTGTAAGTCTTTACATATATATCTGTGTGGCTGATTGACTTCTCAAAAAGAAAAAAGAAAAAAGAAAAATATATATATATATATATATATATATATATATATATATATATATATATATATTGATTAAATGTCATCACTAACGAATAAACTATAAATTTGTCACATACTGTAATTTGATTAAGATTTTTTTAGGTGTTTTGTGTGAGTATGAATGACTAGTCATACATTGTTTTACATTGCATTATGCTACTCAAAATCAAGGGCTGAAAATTGAATAAGGATTTGGATACATGTAGGTGCTGATGGCAACCTTATTATTCATCATTCCAAACAAGAAGCAAGAGGGGGAGAAATTAATGGACTGGAACAAATGCAAGAAGCTCCCATGGAACATCATACTCCTACTGGGCGCTGGATTTGCCATAGCGGATGGAGTCCGATCAAGCGGCCTTGCTGACATCTTGTCAGAATCCCTATCCTTTTTGGAACAAGCTCCTTATTTAGTCATAGCCCCACTTGTGTGCCTCATCAGCAGCACAATCACCGAGTTCATGTCCAACAATGCCACCACTACCCTCCTCATACCGCTGCTCATCCAGATTGCACAGACAATGCACGTGCACCCGTTGCTTCTAATGATCCCCGGTGCCATTGGAGCCCAATTCTCCTTTTGGCTTCCGACTGGGACCCCTTCCAATGTTGTCGGGTTTTCTACCGGGCATATCGATATTCGAGACATGATTAGGACAGGGGTGCCGCTCAAGATTGCAGGGATTGTTGCTATGACGATTTTGATGCCTACTCTAGGTATGTTGTTTTTCAAAGCCTTCAAGTAATTTCATCACCCAAAATCGATCCGTATTTTGATTTCCTTGAATTCTATTAGTGGAAGTGGGTTCAATTATAATTTTTTTTTTTTTTTTGTAAATTTTGCAGGGGCAATTGTGTTTGGAACAGATAAACAAGTGCTAGACTGGAAACTTCATGTGCGCCATTGTAAAGGCATATCATAGAGAAGCTTCGATTCCCAACGACCATGGATGAGAATTCCTTAGTGGAAAGGGTCTAGCAGAACCAAAGGAAATATATATATATACATTTGCCGTTCCTATTTTTTCTTGTATAGTTTCTCCGTTTTTTAAGTTTTGGGTTTATCTTCCATTTTTGCTTGTAGCAAATATTTATGCATCTGGAGCCGAAATTATCATTTTTTGATAGTCTCGATATATTTCTTTTATGTTAAAATAATAAAATGATTGGATGACCAAAAAAAATTAATACAGTAAAATGATTGTTCCTTCCTTTCTAAATCTTTCCTTTTGCTCTTGACACAGTTTGAGATCGTAGCCTACGATTCGTAGGTAAGTTACATGACTCCTCAAAAGTAACTATTGCACTCTATTCATATAATCTATATATATAACGAGAAAATTATCCATGTTACGATCGAGAATCATGACTCTGTGAGTTTCTACAAGAGCAAGTGGAACGAATGATCGATATTGTGTTGCTATATTTAGGTTCATTGGTTTGAGAGTTTAGTAAGTAATTCTTGCGGAAGACGTTGATGCTTAATTCTGTTGAGACGAGTTAGGTTAGGGTAATTTAGCTTAGGGCCCTTTAGCTTCTATTTTAAAATTTGGGGAAAATGACGGCCCATGACGTGTTTTGATAATTAAAACCCATCAAGGACAAGTTAAAAATATTTATTAATGCTGAAAATGTCCTTAACGGGTATTAATTACAAACACGTCCTTAGCCGTCATTTTCCGTAAAATTTGACCCGAAAAAACGAACAAGTGGAACGAACAAGTGCCCGAGAGAGTTGAGTTGAGATGAGACATCTTTGGGCCGGAATGTTGGGGACTGACTTTAGCCCAACATTATTGAGAGAGATTATTCAGGGGAGTAAGCTATTACAGTGTTAAGAGCCCAAACAAGTGCCCGAGGTGGACTTGGGTATAGGTGGTGCATGCGCCTAATCCAGGAGGTAGATATATCTAGTGTGATTTACTACCTTTTTTCTTTATAAAAAAAAAAAAGGGGGGAAAATGACAGGCAAGGATATGTTTTGATAATTAATATCTGCCAAGGACATGCTAAGAACATTTGTTAATACTGAAAATGTCCTTGGCGGGTTTTAATTATCAAAACACGTCCTGAACTGTAACGCCCCGATTTTCGGACACGTTAATTAAATCCTTTTTAATGGATTTAATAATTCATAAGACTGATTTAAAAAAATGAAATTTTATTAAACAGAGTTTAACAGCGGAAATCTCCAATACTAAATTTAAAATTTTCTTACAACTCCAAAAATAAAACAAAATTTCACTAAGGTGATAAGACTTTTGGAAATTCAAATAATAGTAATTCAAATTAACAGAGCTTCTAAGGGTAAGACATCCAAGACTCGACAAACTCCTCTTACCTCGGTTGGAAGTCCTCACCCTACGATGTGATCAACTGCGGAGGATCTGTTCTTGGTTTCGATATCCTGCATCCTCGGCAAATTGATCGCCAAAGCAACGATTTACCAGGATACAAGCGTATCCGTGAGTGATAATTCACCGTAGAATAATCCTAACCCTACCAACCCTTACTCTACAATTAGCGGTTCAACAATGCAACAATTGATAATATACAGAGAGGTACCGAATAATAGCACATCGTCTTTTTCTTTACTATCCGTCATCTTCACATGAAATCTAAGAGATTCTCTCCCGAGATCCTTTCCTCCCATCCACCTTTAACCGTCTATGGGTCCACCTTCCTCTTGCTTATCCTGTGCCAGGGTCCTAGGTGGCGCCACAAGTTATGTCTGCGAGCGTATGTTCTCACTTAAGACCATGGGAGGATCGAGTCATCCCATGACGCATCATACATTAGGGTCGGACATCACTTACCACTAACTATAACCGTCTCATGGGACCTATTCCCTCTTGAACAAAAGAAGCGAATTTTCCCATGACGCGTTATACATTAGCGTCACTACATCTCTCAATACTGGGCCCCATTGGTTACCCATTTCAACACAGGACCCCATTGGTTACCCTTGCCATTGCCATGGCTCAAATCACAATCCACAACCTCATACCTCAACACTTTATCAGTTTCCATTTACTTAATATCATCACTGGGCCCCATTGGTTACCCATTTCAAAGTGAACCTAAGTCCATTCTAGCACGTACAACATGATACAACCAATAACAACTCAAACATGATATATTTAAGTGAGACAACAGTATAACAATTGATATGTGCAAATAATTAAACACAAAGGGATTTGGATTGGGCCGATCTCGTTTCGAATATTTGAGTTTTATTGAACAAGTATGTGAATCTTATAAATTCTGAAAATTTCCATTCATAATCCTTAGTTTTTTTTTATACACTGATGAACATTTAGAAATCCTAATGTTACTGTAATCATTATTGTTTTTTTTTAGAATTTGACTTGTAGTTCAATACTCTTTTGCCGAACCTGTACTTATTAACTTCTAAGTTTTAGGTGTAACATTAGAAAATCTCGACTGTCGTTAAAGGGTAACTTAGCAGTTTTACTGAGTCTGTTATTTGGACATGCAGTTTTCTTTTTCTTTTTTTTTTTCTTAATGTAATAAACTTCCTATAACATAGTGTTATCCAAAAACGTTCCTTTAACTCATCAGTGATGTAGTAATAGTTTATTTAACCTTTACCTACTTGTTACTCAACTGGTACAAGAGTTGAAATTTTTATGTTCTAATAATTTTAGTTTCTAATGATTCCGAGTTTAGTCTTAATCCTTGATGTAGGTTCATTTATCAAGATTTGGAATCATATCACCTGAAACGTTCATCACAGTAATAATCTTTAGTAACTTGTTTCTTAAGTCAGTGATCAATTTAGTAAAATGAAAGATCGCATAATCCATAGATTACAAATTCCAGGGCCGAAACATAAAGAATCATAAGACTAAGCTTAAAGTATAATAAAAACATACAAAGCCATCCATGCATGTACAGTAGCATTTCGTTTCCATTTTTCCAAAACAGAGCATATGAGCGTTTTCCAAAATTTTAATGCGTGGCTACTAATTTCTTCATTATAACTTGCCAAAATTGACACATAGAAACTAAATATACTTAGGAGGAAGTAGGGAAGCGATTCTCCTACCTTGGTTCCCGTAGAAAAAAAAACGGTTAACTGGTTTGGACGGTTTTGGATGGCTACGAAAGAATTGGAGAAGACGACGGAGCAATAGGACGCCGGGGCTGACTTCGGATAATTGGGAATTGGTTCGGAGGTGCTCGAGGTCGTGCTAGAGTTGGTGTACCGCGGATTTGGGTTCGGGTGAGTGTAAAACCGGAACCCGCTTCGTATTCTTCCTCCATTGCCAGAGGTCGGATTCTTTCTCTTTTTCCTTTCCTTGCTTCTGAATTTCTGGGTTGAAGTGGACTGTTATGAAGTTGAAACGGGACTGCGTTCAGGTTGTTTCGGAGTGAAACGGGATCATTTCGGAGCTGGTTCCACGGCTATTATGAGACTGAAATGGAGTTGAAAAATGTTGGTGTAATGAGGTCCCGGAAAAGGAAAAAAAAAAAAAAGAGGTGGTTTGTTTTCCTTCTTCCATCTTCTTCTCCTGCTTCTTTATTCTTCTTTTCTTTTTCAGATTTCTTTCTCTCTCTCGGCAAAATGGATGAGAAGAAAAAGGGGAGGAAGTTAATGCGCTCTTTCTCTCAGCCGAATAAAATGGGAATGGGGAAGATGGGTTTAGTTTTGTAGGGGACGTGGAGTAATATAGGGGGAGTAGTGGAGAAAGGTGGGAGAGTGGGAGAGAGAGAGAGAGAGAGAGAGAGATATTCGGGAGGGATGAGAGAACAACATCCCTTATTTTAGGGAAAAGTAATTAAGGTAGAAAATAGAGTATATCTATATACGTATAACTCAAATAGGATATAATTATTTATAATTCAAATTGCTAATGAAGTTAAAACCTAACCAATCTACCAATTAATATAATTAAACTAACTGTTTTGATTAACTAATAATATTTAGAATAACAAATACGAATTTAAAAAAAAAAAAATTAGTGTCAAAATCCGGGTCGTTACATGAACCGTCATTTTCCAAAAGAAAAAAAAGAAGGGAAAATGACGGTCAGAGATATGTTTTGATAATTAATACATGCAAAGTATATGCTAAGAACATTTGTTAATACTGAAAATGTCCTTAGCGGGTTTTAATTATCAAAACACCTCTTGGACCGTCATTTTCCACACAAAAAAATGCTGTTATTCTGTAGCTGTTATTAAGAACCCAAACCAAACATTAGTTCTTAGGCAAAGAAACTGATGTGATTTACCTTTTTCCATTTACAATTTTGCTACGATACACAATTAATGTGTGAGGCCCGCCCACAATATGAATGTGGGGATGTGTTTCACTGTGTATACTTGTGTGTGTTATTTTAGTTTTTTTTTGGCTTGAGTTGTTGTAGAAATCTAAATACGTTAAAAATTGGTAATGCGTGAGTCCCTCAAGTTGTTTTATCCTTTTGCGATAAGGGCAAAAATTAAAAGATTGATCAAAACTAAAATAGAACAAGTGTTGGTTTTAAGGTCCCATTCGGCCTAACTTTTCGGTAACTTTTTGTCATTGTCTATTTGGTTGTTTTTGTTCGGTTCGATGAGAGAAATCGAAGAATTATAAGTTTAAAGCCCAAATTAAAGTTGAAAATAAATCATATAGGACTACGAATTCACAGTAAAAGACCGAATTTTGTCCTTTCCTGTTTTGTTCGCCGGATGGGAAACGAGAAAGATCACCTTCTATGGGGGAGGAAGCTGTACCAATAGGATAACAAGTTCTGCCGAGGGCTGAATCCAATCTCATTTTCCAATAAAACGGACTTTATGGGATAAATAAATTATAGGGATCGGAATGCCTTACACGAAGAAAATGAATAGGGGAAAAACAAAAGCTTATCTGTAAAAAATAGGTAGACTCCATTATTTGAAATTAACCTCGACTAGCAACTAGAGGTTTTTTTAAAGTAGGATTAACACAAGTTTGGCTTTGAACATCCAAAAGTTCAAGGAAAAAATTTGGTAGGTAGAAAAAAAAAATGATGTTTTGACTAAAACTGTTAACATGTTTTTTTTTTTTTCCTGTCTAATGATGCACGGTATGGGATTGGAAAAAAAAATATCTTAGTGTAAAGACATATATTTGGAAATTATTGTTATTATTTGCAAAATAAGATTGAAGATTTATAAAAAAAAAAAAAAAGGAAATGGTCTCTAATTCCTTTGTATTTATACCTACATATGTATGAACCAGTCTACCCACACAGACAAAAGTGTACAGATTGTGCACAGATTTTTTTGTGGGGCCCACCACAGGTCCCACAAAAATGATCCGAGCCGTTCATTAAATGTAAAACACTTTTTTAAGGGTCCCTATGAAAAATCAGCTCAATCCGATACATATAAGTTCTCGACCCAATTATCTAACTTTTCATTGAGATTTCAAGAAAATAAAAAGTTAAATAATTGGATCGAGAACCCAAAAATATCTTATTAAGCTGATTTTTCTTAAGGACCCTTGAAAAAGTGGTTTACATTCAATGAACGGCTCGGATCATTTGTGTAGAATCCGTGGTGGGCCTCACAAAAAAATTTGTGCACAATCTGTGCATGTAATATATGTGCGGACAAATTTTTCTGCATATGTATGTAGCTTCAACAAAAATTATTAAGTTTTTTGAAGCTTCACAAAAAATGAAAATAGTTCTACATGGATATGTAAACCGAATGCATAATAATAACTTGATCTCTTTTAAGTAGTAGGATTAGAGACATTTCTGTTTTTTAAGTCAAGTTTGGAAGGGCTTTCATGTCAAACCAACATTCTACGGGGGTAAATTGGGTAGAGCCATAGATTTAGTGCTGAATTTTTGTTACTTAGGGGATGTTTCCGATAGTGAAAAATTTGTAGATTTTTATTGAGAAGTTGTTAGGTGTTTTCGGTAGTGAATAAGTTGTTGATGAGTTTGTGAGTAGAGTTACTGTACAAAAAAAGTTTTTGTTGACAAAATTTTTGTTAGTGGTAACGAGATGGTAAAATGCTAAAACTCTTTTGTTAGTGGAAACGAAATGGAAAAATGTGTTTGTGATTTTTGTTAGTGGAAACAACCCCTTAATAACGGTCTCCTAACAAAATGGGGAAGCTGGAGTCGACAACTAAAGCTGAACGAAAGGAAGGATAGTGCAACTTTAGAAACTTGAGGGGAGATTTCTGTCGTCGTCTAGGAAACTAAGGGGAGTTAAGTGAAAAAAGACTCACTAGAAAGACCGAGACAAAAAGTTACCAAAAAATTAGGTGAAATGGGCCATTTGGAATTCACCGTTTTACGACAGTAAAATGCTTGGGAAAATGACGGTCAATGACGTGTTTTGATGATTAAAATTTATCAAAAATATTTTCAGCATTAACAAATATTCTCAGCATGTATTTGGCGGGTATTAAATATTAAAATGCATCCGGAGCCATCATTTTTCCAAAATGCATCAAATACAGCAATTTTCTTGCACCATTAAAAGTGTATAGAGGTGGCCAGTATGTTTGTGATCTGTATGGATAAGGCTGCACTTAAATGAATGCAAATCCAAACTTCAATTTAAGAGGATTAATTATGCTAAGAAAAATGCTACGAAAAAGAATTTAGAACACAGTCATAGTTTATTGCATTTGAGTTTATGTACATTAAACGACTGCAGACATGTTTTGAAGAGGGTTGCATATATAGTGCTCAGCTATGAAGACGGATCAATTTTGTGACCCTCATCCGGACCACCGCGAACATGATTGAAAAAATGAGAGATTCTGGAAATTTGGTCCGGACCATGGTGGAGTTGGTCCGGAGTCCGTGTAACGACCCTGATTTTTTGGACAATCAAAATTTCGCTAAAAATTTAAATTACTTGGATTTCATTTTTAACATCCAAAAATCGGTTGTTATTGACTTATAAAAATTTTGTTGTTATATTTGAAAATTCCTTATTTGTTTTATAAAATCCCTTTTAGCGATTAATAATCCGTCGTAATTAGGTTTAATGACTTAGGAGATTGGTATTCATCGCCCGGACATTAAGGTCATTTTCTAAAGACGAGTATGCCTATTAAGACCTGGGTATAGTAACTTGGTAATTGTAGTAAAATCCTAGAATTATATTTCTCGGCTGGAAATCCTACATGGCAACCGATTAGTTAGCAATCCTAACTACCGTTTGGCTTAGTTACATTTCCCTAACCTAGAGTGTTGCATCGATGCCGAAGTGGCTAGTAGAAATTTTTGGTCTTTGCCTTGACCGTCGGCTTGACCGCTCTGCTTTGGCTTAGCTAGGTTGCCTAGGCATCGGGTCGCTGTTAGGCCTGCCTCGCCCAGGCATCGGGTCTCTGTCGGGCCTGCCTCGCCTTGGCGTCGGCTCGCTGACGGGCTTGCCTTGCCTTGGCGTCGGCTCGCTGTTGCGCCTTGCTTTTGCCTTGGCGTTGCTGGGCTGCCTTGCTCTGCCTTGGCTGCCATCGGGTTCTGCCTTGGCATCGGGTCGCGCCTTGCTTTTGGCGTTCTTTGGGCCACTTTGCTCCACTGCTTTGGCCAGCCCAGCTCTGCCTTAGCCACTGTTGCCATGGCCTCAGCCAGTCGCCTTGGCCTTGTTTGGCCAGTGCTTTGGCCACCGCAGCCCGCTTGTGCCGCTGCCTTGCCATCGTTGTTTGACCACCAGTCGCTTTGGCGCTGCCTTCGCTGCCGGGTTGCCATGACCACTTTGTGCCAGTGCTTTGGCGCCGCTGGCCTTTGCCACCGGTCGCCATGACCAACTGTTTGGCCAGTCGCTTTGGCCGCCGCTGCAGCCGCCATGCCGGCCGCCATCACCACTGTTTGGCCACCCGCTTGGCCGCTTGGCCACTACTTGGCCACCGGGCTGCTTTGGCCACCGCTTTACTACCAGGCTACCTTGGCCACACTCACGCCTTGCCTTGGCGTTTGACACCGTCGGGCTTTAATATTCCGTTATTAGGCGATTTCCTACTAAATCAAACCAAAATACCACTCGAGCAATGAAAGCCTAGATTAAGTATCGTTAGTCTTTAACCAATTAGTTAGATTCCTAATAGACTGCTAACCTAATCACTTGGATCCCAAATCTAATTAGGTTACCCTAACCCTAGATGGACCATTTTACCCTTTTTGTCTTTATCCATTGGACGATAAAAGCTAGGGTAATATTTATCCATTGGACGATAGCGTTAGGATTTCTTTTACCCGTTGGTCAATAGGTAAACCTTGGTTAATCTTCCTAAGTACGAGATTAGATTAGTTTAGTGCTTAAATGCAAAGTATTATACTTTTTGGTATTAACCGTTGGATAATAACCATTAGGAGATTCTTTACCCATTGGGCGATAGACTAGAATCCTAGCCATCATTACCCATTGGTTATTGACCGCTAGGGAAACCATTATCCAATGGATAATAGTTAGTCTTGACAATCATGTACTTGTTTGATTTAAATATTAGATTTGGACATGTGTTAAAATCCATTAAATTAAGATTAGTCCATTAGTATATTAGGTTAGTACATGGTACTTTGGATGAAGTAGAATACTTAATTAGATATTAGATTTGGTCAATATGTAGCCTAGATTGTAAGTACATACTTATATATATATACATATATGTGTGTGTGTGTGTGTGTGTACTTGTATGTATATGTATATAATATTGTATATATCATGTGTGTATATAGATTATTATATTTAGAAAATCTAATTTACTTGAAAACTTAGATTTTATTAAAGACCCATAGTACATATATATGTATTAGTATATATGTAGTCTTTCATAGTACATACAAGTGGGAGAGAGAGAGAGAGAGAGAGGGAGAGAGAGAGAGAAAGGCCAAGAGAGAGAGAGAGAGAGAGAGGACCCGAGAGAGAGAGAGAGAGAGAGAGAGAGAGAAAGAGAAGGAAAAGAGAGGGAGAGTGTGATGTATTGCTTGATTTTTGTCTACCAAATCCTAGATATATGTATATGTTAGTACTTGTACTAGATGAAAGAAGTAGAAAGGAGAAGATAGGAGAGAGATTTGAGGTATAAATCTCTTACAAAGTCAAACCCTTACTCTTCCTTTGTCATCCACCAATCTTGTCTTTATATATATATATATGATTATATATATATATATATGTACATAGTACAATGTACCAAGAGGAGAGAGAGAGAGAGAGAGAGGAGGAGAGAGAGGCCGAGAGAGAGAGATTGAGAGAGAGAGAGAGATTCGGATGGAGAGAGAGAGGGAGAGAGTGATGTGTGTGCAAGTGATTGACATGCTTTGGTCATCCTTGTCCTAGTTTGTGTATACTTTCAAGTGAAAGCATAACCAATGCCATCCAATCTTGTCCTTCTTTGTACAAACCCTAATTTTATACTTGAAACAAATCCACTTGCTTGGCCAATCTTCCAAAATCCAATCCAAAGGACACATCCTAGCCTTGCATGCCTAGTTTTTAGATTAATTCTTGCAAGGAAGCAAGATTTGCTTGAAATAAAAATTGAGAGAAAGAGAGAGAGAGAGGGCCGGCCATAGGAGGAGAGAGAGGGAGGCCTTTGCCTATAAATACTCACCTCATTCTTCATTTGAACTCACACCTCTTCATTCTCCAAGTTCTCTCCTTGAAAGCATAAGAATTCTTAGTGTTCTTGAGTAGTTCTAGCTTGTTCTTGAGCTTTCTTTCCATCTCCGCCACTAAACCACCATACGACCACCACCTCGATCCAAAAGTAGAAGTAGTTGTAGTTAGGATCTAGTTTCGAGAGAAACCTTTCTCTTTCGAAGCTTTTGGAAGCTTATCGTAAGCCGTTACGCCGTTTGAGTGCCGACTTTCTTTCCGACGTTTCTTTCGTAAACCTTTCTACCGCCAAGAAGAACGGTAGACTACTCCAACCCCGCTATCTCTAAGTATATGTAGTATACTTTCTTCGTAAGACTAGTTGATTGCATGATCTTGTAGAGTTCTTCGAACCTACTATTCTAAGTATAATAGAAGTTATAAGCATGATTTCCTAAGTATCGAAGGCTATGTGTTAGTATGATTGCTTTAGGTAGTTTACTTTGATCTTGTGAATATTTGATAGCATGACCTTGAGAATGAAAGATCACATGACTTTATGAACTCGTCAATAAACATATGTTGTTTTGAACTTCCAAAAAGAAGGTTATACGTTTTCATTTTAAAGATAAAGTATTGTTTTAAAACGAAGTATTCGTATTTTGACATTTTCAAAGATTGTAAGCTTGATAGCATATTGCTTGCCTTACTTGTGGTAATATAGAATTGGATGATCTTGCTAGTTGGTTTCAAGATTACTTTAAAGTGATTTGTCCCGCCGCGGAGTCTATGCATGATTACGGGACACGACAACCGAGAAGTAGAAACATGACACCTAGGGTGTGGATAAAGGAAATAATTGGAATTGGTAAAATATTTTTGAAACTACGTAATGGCCGGACTTGGTAGCCTTACGTTGGTATGCGTGGCCAATGGAGCCGGACTTGGTAGCTTCATTTGGAGATGAGTATGTGACACAATGTGCCGGACTTGGTAGCCATTGTGGCCAATAAGCCGGACTTGGTAGCCATTGTGGCCAATAAGCCGGACTTGGTAGCTTATTGATTTTGTGCGTTCATAATGTGCCGGACTTGGTAGCCCATTGTGTAGATTGTTAACGGAGCCGGACGTGGTAGCTTCATTGATTGATTGGGCTTGGTTATCCGCGGAGAGGAGCCAATGCAAGATTTGATAACGTGGCCGGACTTGGTAGCCATTGTGGCCTATAAGCCGGACTTGGTAGCTTATTGGTTATGTGCGTTCACAATGTGCCGGACTTGGTAGCCATTGTGGCCAATGAGCCGGACTTGGTAGCTCATTGGTGTGTGCGTGTGATTTTTGGAATTGATAGATGAGACACAAAACGATGAGTCACGTAGGAGAAACACACGGAAACATGACACCAACGATAGATAGCGAATGCGGATGTGTCATTGTTGTTGTTATTGTTATATTAATGCATGTGCTGTTATGACTCTTTATGATATATGCATGACTTGCTATTTGTAAGTTAAGGGTTAGTGGATTTTTGGATTATTCTATTGAGCTTTCAAGCTCATGGTGTTGCTTTATGTGACCCTGACATATTATACTGGTGGCGACGCTGGTATAATGTGTCAGACTTGTTAGATGAACAAGGGGAGCTGCATACCTTGGAGGCCTTTGGAGTTGATGAACTTGCTAGGATGGAAGAAGAGAAGGAGCTGTAGATAACCTTAGATATCCATCCATTTTGTGTAATATAAGAACCCTTTGGGAGTTTATGATGTAATAAAGAGCCAGACTCTCTTTTGTTGTTCAATAAAATGTTATTTAACGTACCCAAAATTCGGGGCGTTACAGTCCGGACCACCAGGCATGCAGAATTACGTGAGATAAGATTTACCATAATCTAATTGACATGTTTTTACCCTAGCTTCTTTTTGAATCATGTGGAACCAAGGATGAAGCCAGGAATTTCACCACGCAGGGGCGATCATGCATGCAAGAAAAAAAATATAAATACACATGCATAATCAAGTAAATACATTAAAACTCAAAATAACATAAATACATAAATCAGTTTAACTAATGAGATCGATCTTGATGTATATGTCTTGTTTTTCTTTATTGTTCATATTCTTTTTTTTCATTCATCAAAACTGGACGAATTCGGTATATGGGCTTTCATGTTACTTGATTTTACCAGTTAAAAAACAAAGAATTAGGAGAAGTCTAGAACAACAGTTGGGGAAAGACAAATCTACAACTTAAATTTCACCAAAATTACTTAGGGTTTCCAAAATCTCTTCTCCTCTGTCTCTATTTGCTCGCAATCGCCTTTGAAATCTTAACAATTGGGGATGTTTGTAGCAAGAGAGAGAGATGGGATTTGGTGTGCCATTGATATTTTAGGATAATAAGAAATAAAACTATAAAAGACTAAACACATCTAACGAAAGGTGGAAGTTTATTACTTGAATATTCACAATATTAACCTTATAGTTTTATTTTTTGTTACGTTTTAGCCCTTAACCTTTAGTAATTAATGTTGATATCCTCGTAGTTCAAAGGTTAAAATTATATTTTTTTTCCAAAATTCTACACAAGCGAGCCTATATACTTTCATAGGAATATTTTTTTTAAAGATATAATAGTAGTGTATCTTTTTCTTCTTGTAGGGGCGATTGCCCCTACTGGCCCCATCCCTGCGTGGAACTAAAGATTAGATTACCATAATCTATTATAGGTTACAATAATCCAAATAGTTGAAATTTTGTCTACCTTAGGTTGAAAACTTGGGGTTTTCTACCACAGCCATTTGTGAGCCCAACGTGCATTAATGTAAAAATCTGAACCGTTCATCTTTTGGAACTAGCAGAATATTATATCCTCATAAAAAAAAAAAAAGCATAATTGGATATTGATATGTATATAAAAAGATTAAATTCCGGTTTACGAAATGGACAGTCAATAAGTTTAAAGTTAAATTGTCAATTATCTTCTGTTTCATAAACAACAATAAAATTCAGTTTGATGTATTTATCGATGTCCTATCAAATTGGTTATTTGCGTTAATATTTTACTCTACAAACCCTGCAAGATGATCAGCTCATATTACTACAATAAATGCACGATGGGCCCAAGGGTTGGAAAGGATTTAAACTCTTTTCTTTTTTCTTTGAAAAGAATCCAAACCATTTGTGAGCCCAATCATGCATTAATGTAATAATCTCAACCGTTCACCTTTTGGAGCTTGCAAAATATTATATCCTCATACACAAATAAGCTTAATCGGATATCGATATGTATACAAAAAAAATTAAATTCGAATTTACGAAATGGGCAGTCAACAAGTTTAAAGTTAAATTGTCAATTACCGTCTATTTCATAAATTATAGTAAAATTCAATTATGAATGTATTTATCGATATCAAATCAAACTGGTTATTTGCGTTGATATATTATTCTACAAACCCTACAAGATGAATAGGTTATATTACTACAATAAATACACGATGGGACCCACAAGATGGAAAGGACTTAAACTCGTTTCCTTTTTCTTTAAATAGAATCCAGACCATTTGTGAGCCCAACTGTGCAATAATGTAATAATGTGAACCATTCATCTTTGGAATTTGCAGAAAATTTTTATATCCTCAAAAAAAAAAAGCTTAATCTGATATCGATATGTATATAAAAAAGATTAAATTCCGGTTTAAGAAATGGACAGTCAATAAATTTAAAGTTAAATTGTCAATTACCGTCTATTTCATAAAATATAGTAAAATTCAATTTTTTATGTATTTATCGATGTCTAATCAAACTGATTATTTGCGTTGATATATTATTCTGCAAACCCTACAAGATGAATAGCTTATATTCCTACAATAAATGCACGATGGGGCCCAAAAGATAGAAATGATTTAAACTCTATTTTTTTTTCTTTGAACAGAATCCAGACCATTTGTGAGCCCAACTATGCATTAATGTAATAACCTGAACCGTTCATTTTTTGGAGCTTGCAAAATATTATATCCTCATAAAAAATAAGCTTAATCGAATATTGACATGTATATAAAAAAAATTAAATTCCAAATTACTAAATGGACGGTCAATAAGTTTATCAAACTGGTTGTTTGCGTTGATATATTATTCTGCAAAGCTTACAAGATGAACAAGTTATATTAGTACAATAAATACACGATGGGGCCCACAAGATGGAAAGGATTTAAACTCTTTTCCTTTTCCTTTGAATAGAATCCAAACCATTTGTGAGCCCAATCGTGCATTAATGTAATAATGTGAACCACTCAGCTTTGGAATTACAGAAAATTTTTATATCCTCATAAAAAAATAAGCTTAATCGGATATCGATATGTATATAGAAAAGGTTAAATTCCGGTTTAAGAAATTGACGGTCAATAAGTTTAAAGTTAAATTGTCAATTACCGTCTATTTCATAAAATACAGTAAAATTCAATTTTTTATGTATTTATCGATGTCTGATCAAACTGATTATTTGCGTTGATATATTATTCTGCAAACTCTACGAGATGAATAGCCTATATTACTACAATAAACACGATGGGGCCAAAAGATGGAAATGATTTAAACTCTTTTCCTTTTTCTTTGAACAGAATCCAGACCATTTGTGAGCCCAACCGTGCATTAATGTAATAATCTGAACCGTTCATCTTTCGGAGCTTGCAAAATATTTTATCCTCATAAAAAATAAGCTTAATCGAATATAAACATGTATATAAAAAAAATTAAATTTCAATTTACGAAATGGACAGTCAATAAGTTCAAATTTAAATTTTGTATCCGTCTATATATATATATATATATATATATATATATATATATTTATTATAAAACAGAAAGTTGTGGGGACAAGTTGTTGGAACGGTTTAGATTCATTTGATCCAAAGGCTGTACTGCATCCTCCCACTTTCCGGTTAAGTGCCTATGGTTTTCACCTAAATCACACAACTGTTATCCCCTTCCAACCAGGATGTACAGTGCCGTAGGCACGGACTAGCACTAGTTTCATAAATTACAGTAAAATTCAATTTTTGATGTATTTATAGAAGGGTGTGGGGACAAGTTGTTGGAACGGCTTAGATTCATTTGATCCAAAGGCTGTACTGCATTCTCCCACTTTCCGGTTAAGTGCATATGGTTTTCACCTAAATCACACAACTGTTATCCCCTTCCCATCAGGATGTACAGTGCCGTAGGCACGGGCTAGCACTAGTTTCATAAATTACAGTAAAATTCAATTTTTGATGTATTTATCGATATCCGATCAAACTGGTTATTTGCGTTGATATACTATTCTGCAAATCCTACAAAAATGGAAATGATTTAAACTCTTTTCCTTTTTCTTCGAATAGAATCCAGACCATTTATTAGCCCAACCATGCATTAATGTAATAAAGTGAACCATTCATCTTTTTGAATTTGCAGAATATTTTATCCTCGTAAAAAAACAAACTTAATCGGATATCGAAATGTATATAAAAAAGATTAAATTCCGGTTTACGAAACGGATGGTTAATAAGTTTAAAGTTCAATTGTCATCTACCGTATGTTTCAAAAACTACAGTAAAATTCAATTATATTTATCGATATCTGATAAAACTGGTTATTTGCATTGATATATTATTCTGCAAATCCTACAAGATGAATAGCTCATACTACTACAATAAATGCACGATGGGGCCCACAAGATGGAAATGATTTAAACTCTTTTCCTTTTTCTGTGAACAGAATCCAGACCATTTGTGAGCCCAATCGTGCATTAATGTAATAATGTGACTATTCATCTTTTAGAATTTGCAGAATATTATATCCTCATAAAAAAAATAAGTTTAATCGGATATTAATATGTATATAAAAAAGATTAAATTCCGGTTTACGAAATGGACAGTCAATAAGTTTAAAGTTAAATTGTCAGTTACCATCTATTTTATAAACTTAAATAAAATTCAATTTTTTATGTATTTATCGATATCCGATCAAACTGGTTATTTGCGTTGATATATTATTCTGTAAACCCTACAAGATGAATAGCTCATATTACTAGAATAAATGCACGATGGGGCCCACAAGATGGAAATGATTTAAACTCTTTTCCTTTTTCTTTGAAAAGAATCCAGACCATTTGTGAGTCCAACCGTGCATTAATGTTATAATCTGAACTATTCATCTTTTGAAATTTGCAAAATATTATACCCGCTTAAAAAATGAGCTTAATCGGATATCGATATGTATATAAAAAAAGATTAAATTCCGCTTTACGAAATGGACGGTCAATAAGTATATGGTAAAAATATCAATTACCGTTTATTTCATAAACTACAGTATAACTAAATTTTTGATGTATTTATCGATATCCGATCAAATTGTTTATTTGTATTGATATATTATCCTGCAAATTCAAGATAAATAGCTCATATTACTACAATAAATGCACGATGGGGCCCAAAAGATGGAAATGATTTAAACTATTTTCCTTTTTTTTTTTAGCAGAATCCAGATCATTTATGAGCCTAACCGTGCATTAATGTAATAATGTGAACCGTTCATCTTTTTTAGCTTGCAAAATATTATATCCTCATAAAAAATAAGCTTAATGGGATATCAACAATATATTTTTCAATACTTTTGACATTAGATTTTTTGAAACCCCACGTGGGACCTTCAAACAAATGATCGGAGCCGCTCAATGCCTTTAAAACATGTTTTTAAGGGGTTCCGTAAAAAATTAACGCATTTGGATATCGGTAAAGGCTTGATCGGCTCATTTAGTTGATTTCTATCAAATTTGACAGGATAAAATTGAATGAGCCGATCAAGCCCTTGCTGATATCCAAATGAGTTGATTTTTTATGGGAACCCTTAAAAACATGTTTTAAACAAATTGAACGGCTCCGATTATTTGCGTGGGGCTCCGAAAAATATATTGTCAAAAGTATTGTCAAATTTATTGTCTCTAGAACCGGCCCCATATATATATATATATATATTTCAATGTACGAAATGGACTGTCAATAAGTTTAAAGTTAAATTGTCAGTTACCGTCTATTTCATAAACTACAGTAAATTTCAATTTTTGAAATATTTATCGATGTCCGATCAAACTAGTTATTTGCGTTGATATATTATTCTGTAAACCGTACAAGTGAATAGCTCATATTACTACAATAAATGCTCGATGGGGCCCACAAAATGGAAAGAATTTAAACTTTTTCCCTTTTTCTTTTGAACAGAATCCAGATAGTTTAATGTGGATTGGGATATGCATTCAAACAACTGTTACCCAATTTAAGGGCATTTGAGGAATTCCACCTTCAATCAACTGAGTATAAATTTGAACCAACTTTCTTTCCAAACAACCACCAGTGGATAGTGAAAACAACAAAAAATGGCTCTCAAATCACTATCAATCCTCCTCTTCCTTACTCTCTTGGTACAAATCTCATTCGTCCTCTCCGATGTCTCAGCTGTTGTCCGCGGGCGGAAGGCATTAGGAATTGGCGAGTGGATCCCGATCAAGGACCTGAACTCGACAATTGTGCAAGATGTAGCACAATTTGCGATCACAGAGCATAACAAGGAGGCTAAAGTCAATCTGGTGTTGCAGAGTGTGTACAAGGGCGAAACCCAGCTCGTTGCTGGCTTGAATTACCGGCTTGTCCTCACGGCAAAAGACGGGGGCGTGCGTCCCGGACACTACCTGACGGTTGTTTATGTTAAGCCTTGGTTGAACTATAGGAAGCTCACTTCCTTCGAAAGGTTACTAGAATAGGAAAGGATAGTAGTATTGTACTATGATGATCCTGGTTTATGAGGAGGTATGTGGGGGCTAAATGTAAAACTGAAATGAAATAAATAAAATCCAATAACTAGTGTGCTCCAACAAACTTGTGGCTATTTTCCTCTGGTGTTCATCCATCGTTTTTGATTCCATTGCTTTAAACATTGCACTGTCTAAATATTTGAAACGGCCCGAGAAAACATACTGTTAGAGAAAATCTTTTGTACGGATGTTTCCGTGGAAAAGGTTGTTCCGGAGCTCCATCGCGCGCGTTTAAAGTGTATTGGACGGTCCGGATTTTAATGAAACGTTTTTCCGGAGAAGAGTTTCGAAAAAGTTTCATTAAAATCCGAATCGTCGAAAAGTCAAAACGAACGACTAAAATCACACGTCTCGATCCGTAATAGTCTTATTCATGGCTCCTCTGCAAATAAGACAATCTCCATACTACTATTAACCGAAGTGTTTGACATGAGGACAACAGGGAGGGAGGCGGTGGAGGGTCAAGCGTGATTGGCCTCTCACGTAAAAGCAAAATTGGCAAAATAAATGTCAAAGGGAGAAAAACGAGAGAAGGCATGGTGAGAATTTTTCCGAGTGTTTATTAAAATGTCCATGCACCCTTTTCATCTCGCAAACTAGAAGTAAAATTTTTTTTAATTAGAATGTCAATATATTTGCATTTATCCTTTGGAAAGGTAATGTACTCGTGCGAATGGTTACACTTGCTCAACAACAAGAGATCGGAGCTAGCGGACGCGATAACACAGTGATGCGCAACACCATCTCCCTGTTTCTCTTCCCCAGAAAACTTTCATCTTTGTTTCCAAAACTCTTTTCTAAAAGAAGAAGAAAGCTACGGCGCCGTACGGGAGCAGCTTGAAGAGTGTGTGAACACCGAAGGGCAGAGAACGCCGACCAACGCTGGCAAACAGAAAACCTACGACCAATGACCGCAGAAGAGTTAAATCATCGTCGGAATCATCTCCGACCACCTTCTATATATTTTCGTCAATTTTTCTTCAACTACTGTTGGTTCATATCACTGGTATTCGCTGGAAACTTACACGGAACGGAATCAGTCCTCTTTGGTACCGAATTCTCCCTAGTACCGAACAGTATTCACACCATTGATTAAAATGTAATGAGTAGAATAATATTGGGACCCACAGCAATTGTTTTGCATATAGTTACTCAAATTTTGTGGGACCCACAATATTAGACTTAAGATACTAGAATATTAATTTTTGGATGACAATATTAATTGGACCCAAGAAATATTATTTTTTTGATGGTGATCGATCGTCATAATGAAACCAATGGAAGCAATCGAGATTGATAATGAAGGAGATTGAAATTGCTAGTAATTAATACTAGAATATTAATTTGTGATCCAACGTTAAGATACAAATGCAGAGTAAAAATTTATATTTTTGTC
Organism: Rhododendron molle; assembly: GCA_025413875.1. Lineage (NCBI taxonomy): Eukaryota > Viridiplantae > Streptophyta > Magnoliopsida > Ericales > Ericaceae > Rhododendron > Rhododendron molle. Next base: position 26,237,346 of record CM046400.1, on the reverse strand, counting down.
AAGAAATTGAAATTTTCTACCAAATTATCAAAAATGACTGACAATATATAGTTATATATAGGAGAAATAGGAACACCCACAAGAGTAAAAAAAATGTGACAAAAGTGCTAAAGGGCACCTATACTTAGGGTAGAAATTAACCGTATTAATTAATCAACAGAAACAATAACAAAATAGCATATGCAATATTTGATTTGAATTGAAATTAAATTTGTTTGATAACATTTGATATTAAGTGCATGCGTGCATAGTAAAAGTGTCTCATGCTAGTACATAATTAAGGGGAATATATATGAACTTGACAACTTTGAGTGATACTTGGAGTAGGGTGAAAGACATCAACCGTATTGTACTTTTCTCATTTTGTATTTGTTAGACATTAGTTTGGTTTTTGTCCAAGATATTTGTAATGAATTTCATACTATAAGTGCTGTACGTTAGATTTTTTATCAATACAACTTTTTACTTTTATCAAAAAAAAAAAAAAGAGTGATACATGATGGATAAGATACTGTAGACCTGGTTTCCACTATACTACATGGTGTAGTGCTATAGATCCGGGGGTGCTATAGCGCACCCTCGCGATACATGGTCTATTGTTATAGATCTGGCCATCTAATTTGACAACAGACAGCTCGGATTTTAATTAAACCTATGGTTGGTTCAGATTGTAGGATTTCGAATTAAATCCAAACTGTTCGCGCCGAAATGAACGGCCAAATCGACCACACTATACGGCGTAGTGCAGCAGCACCCCTCCCGTTTCCGCTACAGGTAAGCACACCGATGAGCTCTGGGTCTTTGACAATAGATTGCTTCGCGTAGCTTGGCATATAACGAGGATAGAGTTTTCATAGATAATGACGACTCAATAAATTTTTAAATTTTGAGTTATCGTATAGTTCCTCCGTCTCATTGCCAAAAAGTCCAATTTAAACCACCAAAAGTCAGTTATACTTTTAATCCCTACACCGTGTAGATTGAAAAATCCTTTTTCGCTATTTAAGAACTTAATCAAACAAAATAAAAGGAATTTGAAAACAATAAACGATGAACAATACCGAACACAAAATATACGTGGAAAACCCCTTAAAAAGGGTAAAAACCACGGGAGGAAATCAAACACTATATTTACAAACAAACCTATACTTACAACTTAGAATCGCTCTCGGTTGACCAAGGTTGATTGCCGAATCACTCATTCACCGTACCCAGTGCTTCACCGTCGCTGCCTTGAATCCACAAGTCCTCCGAGATACTTCCAGAATCCACCGGAAGAACGATTCACTCAATAGAATCAAAGTTTGAAAAGAACTCTTGGAATTGTTCTGAAAGCTCGATGATCAACGGATCATGTAATTATTCCAAGAGACAAACCACAATCTCCCTTAGGTATTTTTCTGATTTGGAGCAAGAGAGAGACGGCACAAAATATGTTCGGTAACCTATAAATCCCAAATGAGCCGCATATAAATAGATAGAAGAAATCTGTCAAGTTGCTCAAGCACTGGTGAGACCTTTACTGGAGTTGCTCGAGCCACGAATCTGATGCATGATTCCACGTTTTTTAGCCGTCGATTCCGTTGGTCCTCTTTCCATAAGACTCCCACAATCACGAAATTCCAATCAAAGCCATGATTTTCTTTCAATCTATTTCCTTAACAAAAACCTACCTATCAATTACATAATATTTGATTTCCAACCACTTTCTAAACAGACACTCTAAAAAGGAAAATAAATAATATAACTCAATAATAAGAGATACAAATCAATATATTTTTGTCATGGGATTTGCCAAATAAAAACACGACCTTACAGAGATAGAGGTTCGAACTTCACGGAAGGCGAATTTGGGATGACAGAGGTTCGAGCCCCACGGAAGGCGAATTTAGGGTTCAGGGTTATGGACTGTCTCTAAACCCCTGTTGACTAAGAGTGTCCACAATGCTATAATCAAATGTAAAAGATTTTTAAAGTTAATAATATTGGTGCAAAATATGATTCACAATGCTATAATCAAACTTAACAACCTCCGTAGAAATAATCAAATTTTGGGCTTTGGATAACCAAAACTAGCAACCTTTTGACAATAACCAAATTTAATAGACTCTACATATTCTCAATCAAATACACCAATCATCATACAAAAATATTATATCTCTCTTCCCTTTTCCTCTCTCTTTCTTTTCGAACAATATTTTTGAAAAAAAATGTAACGACCCGGATTTTTGACCCAATTTTTTTTTTATGTTATTAAAAATTATTTTCCTAATACAATTGTTATTATCATTATTATTATTTTTAAGATACAATTATGCATGCATACTTTTATTTTTCCTACAATACATGCATGCATACAACTCTCCTATATCTCCCTCTCCTACTCAATTTCTATCCCCTCCGTAACCCTTAAACCGAGCCCAATTCGTCCGTTTACAAACCCAATTCGATTAGGACTCGATCTAATCTTTCTACACCAAAATTCTTTTATAAATACATTACTACTCCGACCCTAGGGCACGTACCATACTCACACAGAGTCAGAAAAAAGAGAAAAATCAGAGAGAACCAAACCCCAATCCATAGAATTTTAGAGAGAGAAAGAAAGAGAGAGAAAGTGGGTTTGTGTTCTGCCTCAGAGACTCAAATTGATCGATTGAATTACTTCCTCGACTCCTAGCATCACCAATCAACAACCAATTCGCCCTCAGGTCCCCGATCGTGAAACAGTAAAGTTGTCTTCCCCAAACGCGTTCAAGTTCGATCAAACCAATTCCACTCAATTCGAGGTACTATAATTCAATCCTGAGCCCTCCTCTAAGTATATATATGATTTATAGACATAACCTAATCCCCCGTGTCCCCATGCATCGAAAAACACGACGAAAAGCAAAAACCAAAAGCGATCGCCGACCTTGCGGCGCGACCTTCGGGATCCTGCAGCTTGAACCAATAGAAAGCGAGTTCGGTAGCGAACTCTGTTATTTCCAATGCGATTTTTTTTTGTTGGTTTGAATTGATTTTTGCGACCCTTTAAAAATAGATTTTGACTCCGAATTTTTATCCTAGGTTCCTAACATTCTAAAGTTCATAACTTGTTAGTTTCATATTTTTTTTTATTTAATCTACTATTTATTTAATTTTATTCGTAATCGTGAGATCGTTTGTAAACTAAAATTTGTTACGACCTTTTAAATTACTCTATAAATCCCCAAACTATTTTTCTTAGATTCCTAACTTGCTAAAGGTCATAACTTGCTGAATTCGTGGTTAATTAACATTATTAGCTATTTATTTAATATTTAACTAAAGTTATAAACGAAAATTAATAACGACCTTATAAAAAATATTTTTAATATCAAAAATATTTTTCTTAGACTCCTGACAGTTCAAAAGTGATATTTTGTTAAAATAAAATTTTATTTATTTAATTAACTATTTATTATTATTTAAGTATTGTTTCTTAATAATAATACCGTAAAATATTATAAAGAAGGTTTAAAATTCCAAATAATTTTATTTATACTTTTTACAGCCCCATAATGTTATTCTGTAGATATAAAAAATATTATCAAATATTTAATCATTTATTGTCTATTTAATCTTGTTTTGCCTATTAACTTGAATCTTTTATTCAAAATAATTCCGTGAGCGTTCAAACCCAACTTTTAGCACTCAAACTTATTATAGGGGACTGTTAGGACCTTTATTAAGATTACGATAATTATTCTAATATTTGTAACTAATTAATGTATTTAATTAGTGTTTAATTAACTTAATTACCTAAAGTAATTAATAAAAGTCTAGAAAATTATTTTTAAATCTTAATTAAATAATTCTTACATTCTTAATGACTTTGTGACCATACAAGATTAAGGGCAACGGCTCAGTCATAAAAAGTTATGTGATTGCATTACCTAATGTTTGTTTTGATCTGTTTGTTATTCGTTTTAATTATTACTGAGAATGATATTGTGTTGATACTGGATTTGAATGTTAGATTGGACCTTAGGGACATGGGGTGGTATGCGAAATAGAAATCACATAGACGATGCTAAGTAATGGATAAATTGTGAAGTTCTTTCTGTTTAGAGGTTGCCTGCAGGCGTGATGTTGAGATATGATGAGATTGTGATGAGAATTGAAACTGGCAGGAGTCCAGTGATGATATAAAACTTGGCAAAGTAAGCCCAATGATGTTTTGATAAAACCTGGCAAAGTAAGCCCGCGTGATGTTTTGATAAAACCTTGCAGTGGTAGTCCAGCGATGTTTTATGTTGATAAAACCGGCGGTGGTCGAGTGACGTTTTATGTTGATAAACCTGGCGGTGGTCCAGTAATGTTTTCGGTTGATAAAACTTGGCGTTGGTCCAATGATGTTTTAATAAAACCTGGCGGTGGTCCAAGTGATATCTTGTGATGTTAAAACCTGGCGAGGGGTCCAGCGATATTTTGTGGCGATAAAACCTGGCGGATGGTCCAGATTGATGTTTTGTGACGATAAACCTGGCGGTGGTCCAGGTGACGCTTTATGTTGATAAAACCTGGCGAGTGTTCCAAAGATATTTTGTGACGTTGATAAAACCCGGCGTGTGTCCAAAGTGATGTTTGTGGTGGTAGACGCGTGTATCCAAGTGGTGAGTTGATAAACCGTGTCAGGTCCAAAGATGATTGTGATGTGGTATATAAGATAGGCGAACCCTAGTTGTGATTCGGGCATGATAAGCTATCCCCTTGTTGTAGTATTGTAACTTAGGTTATCTACGACGGCAAAGGGAAGTGATCTCATGAGACCGAGCATGGCTAGCTGGGGAGAAAAGATCTCGTGAAATTTTGGATCACACGTTAGGCTAATGGATAGTAATGAACCGTTGACGGAAAATCTATTTTACTTATTCGTATCATGATTATCCTGTTTACTTGCTGTAATTGTAAGAGGGTGGTTGGGTTGGATTATTCTTCTGGGTGATTTATCACTCACGAATACGTAAATGACGGCAAATCGATTGCTTCGGATCAATTTGCTAGAGGGCGAGATTCAATGGAGGAGATTCAACGATGATGCAGTTCGACACGAAAAGAATATCAGTAACGAAGATTGAGGATGCTTAGGATTCGTATCAAGTCTAGAGTCAGCTCTGAAGTTAATATATTTTGAATCAGTAGATTCCCTTGAGATTGTAATAATTAAATCTTTATTTTGGAAAATTATGTTTATTTAGCAAAATTTTCTTAAGAAATCATTTTATTTTACTCCCGAAAAGTCGGGGCGTTACAAAAAAAAATATTTTACTAATTTGTTTAAGAAAACAGTTTTTTTTTCCCAAAAAAAAAGTTTCAAAAACTATTTTCTAGTTCTAGTAAATAGGTATTATTAGTTTCAAAACTATTTTCAGAAAAACTATTTTCTACTGTTCACAGTTTTTAGTTTTTTGTAGTTTGAAAAGATGATGTGACAAATTTTAGCAATCCAATTTTGATTATGTCATTGTAGACATCTACATTGCTAACCTTAACAACCTCTTAAATGAATAATCAAAAACTGATGTGGCAACTTTTGATTATCAATTTTTGATTATAGCATTGTGGATACCCTAACATACAAACAATTTGCTAACTCTCACTGATGTATAGAATATTTGACCCAAAAAAAATGTACCTAAATTTGACATATTTTTACCCTAGCTAAATCATGATTCACGTGGAACTAAATACTAAGATTACAAGAATCTATTTTTACCAAAAAAAGAAATTTACCCTAGCTAAATCATGATTCACGTGGAACTAAATACTAAGATTACCATAATCTATTTTTACCCAAAAAAAAAAAATTTACCATAGCTAAATCATGATTCACGTGGAACTAAATACTAAGATTACCATAATCTATTTTTACCAAAAAAAAAAAAAGATTACCATAATCTATTATAGATTATAGCAATTCCCAGATAGATTAAATTTTGTCGGTGGAAAACCCCAAAGTTTTTATCACCGTCATTTGTGGGTCTTACTTCAGTAATTTGAACAGTTCATCTTATAGAGCCCGCAAAATATTATATAAATAGCCACAAAAAAATAAGTTTAATTGGATATCAATAGTTATATAAAAAATTGAATTTTGGTTTGATAAAATGAACACTTTTTTTTTTTCTCAATCGGTAGCCAATTTATTAATCACTACAAAGATGAAACCTCGAGCAGAGCTTCCCTACACACTCAATCCGGAAAATTCCCATTCCAAATTGTAGGTAGCTCTATAGAAAATGCATATTTGACCACTACGTGAGCTACCCTATTGTCACAAGAAACAAATAAAAAAAAAAACCATCACAAAAAGAACTGATTCAACGCTAAAGCTTTAGTTGGCAGCCTTTACTCCCTTTACTCCTTGGAAGCATTTGGGGGGAATTGCCAATCAGTGGAAGGAGGGCAAATATTGCCCACCTCATGGACCAGTTTTTCCTTAATTCATGTAGACATGAGAAGGAGAAAAATAATTCCTCATACATGGAAAGGACAACCTAGAATGACCAATATGCCCCAGATGAAAGAAACCCTAAAGTTCCCCAATTTGAAATCTCAGTCCCACTGTTCTCTCATTACGCTGCTGAAGAGGAGAGAAGAACAGGGTAGGGTTCCGCCTCTGGTCTCTTGCTGCAACAACCGTTCTCCCTCACCTCTTCTTCCTCTCTCTGGAAGCTACAATCCTCTCTCCATTCCACTGAAGAAGAAGCAGTCTCTTCTCCTTGACCAAGGGACATCCGCATCTCGTACGTATATGTTTTGGGTGTTTCAATTTTTTTACAGTTTTCTCTCTTTTCTCCTCTCATTTCGTCCATGTGTCTGTGTTTGTAAGCGAATTGGTTTTTTTTCATTGTATGAGAGAGTGGCCTCTTAGTTATTGTGTTCAGGTCCTTTGTGTGCTGTAGCACTAGATTTTTTCCTTTCTGAAAACTCTGATCTATAAATTGTATGTGTAACTGTTGAGGCTGTTAAGTTTAACTCTTTGTTCCAATTCTTATACGTCTCTTTGGCCTTTGCCCTTTGCGCAGGATTATTGTGATGGAAACTCTTTACTAGTTTTGGTACAAGTAGAACTGATGCCATTCATTGATGGGCATTCGTTGAATGCGATTTATTTCCTTTTCTTCCCTAGTGTAACTTTTGATTGATACTATCACGTTGTTGTGATGACATTACTACTATTTCAATACTTGTTTATGTTATCTGCAAACCTATGTATCCAAGTTTGTAACATTTGTAAGTTGAAAACAAATTAATTCCAATGGACAATAGTTGTTCAGTTGATAAGAATATAGGAAATATGTGGACAAGGATAAGTACTACTAGGTGTGGTTTCGGTATTCATGAGTTATGCTTGCTGAGAATTGAAGCCTAGTCACAGGAAAAAAAATTTCTTTTCTTTGAGCTGAAACTGCGTTTTAAAAGCAAGAAATAGGGTCTTGATTGCTGGAACATGATTTCTTAGTTGTTGAATCTGTTTTTTTAGTTCTAAACTGTAACTGGTTGCTGAAATTGTGATCTATAAGTGCTGAAATTGCACTTAGGTGAGGTATGTTGATGGATAAATGCTGAAAATTGCTATTATGTGTTGAAACAATAACTTAAAAGTTGCTGAAACTGAAGTTAGGTGCAGGACACATGAATTAGAGGTGCTGAAACTGTTAATAGGTTGCTGAAAAACTGTTGTTAGGATGCTGAAATCACTTAAATCACTGCTGGAAATCAGTAGAAAGCGCAGAAAATATGTGTTTAAGTGCAGGAAATTGATAGTGAATGCTGAAAATATGATTTAGAGGCATAGAACACCCCTTAGGGTGCTGTAATTGAACTCAAATGACTGAAACTGGTCATGTTTACCTGGAATATGGCTAAGAGAATTGGAACTCGAGTTCATAATGTTGAGAACTGAAAAACAGTTGCTAGACTTGGTTGAAGGTAGTGCTTCTATTGCTATATTTTGTTAAGGAGTATAAGCAAATAGTTGCTAGAATTTGTTCATATGAGAATTTCCCATATTAATACTCACATGTTTGGTTACGTATGATGAATGTTAGGTTTGGAAGCAACGACAAGTACCGCGACTCCACGTAGGGAGTGAGCTTGTGTTGGTTTTCCTTTTTGTTGGAGACCGAGGTGAGTGTTCGAGTCATAGATGTTCTTCAATTGGATTGAATTTGTGATATTGAACTGTGACTTCGTGTCGATGGGCAACAACGGCTAACGGCCGGACTTAGTGTTGTGCTCCTGACTTCGTGTCGAATTCTTTGGCTTTATGCCAAGTTAATGACTTCGTATCAGATTTAATGACTTCGTGTCGAGCTAATAACTTTGTGTCGATAATATGCTTAACGCATGTTTATTTGAGATGCTAGATTTATTGTTTTCATTGAATAGCATTCATGTCTCATATACACTCCTGGAACTCGTTTGGGTTCCAGTTTTGCAGGTATAGGTCGGCGCCCACTACAGGTCGCGTTTTTCATTTTGTGACTTGCTCGAGGAGTGCGTGGTTGAGGCCTGTGGGAGTCTTTGTCTCCCGGCCCATAGATGATATTTGCCTAGTTTATTTTTTTTTTTTTGGATAATAGTTTGTTATGTAAAGTTTATTTATTGTCAGACTTCCGCTGTAGTTTGTAAATGACAGTTATTTTGATATGTAAATAAAATAAGGCTGTTGATCTTCAGTTTTAGTTATTCTTGGAATTGTCAGCTGGTTGTTGTTGGGTGGTTGTTGCGTGTCGTATCGGGATAGGCTGATGAGGTGCTATTCCGGAACGGGGTGTGACAAAGATGTTGTTGGTATTTCTAGTTGGATGACATGAATGGTCCTTTCCCCCTTTTCTGCTTTAGGGCCTGTGATAGTTGCTCTGCGATTTGGAGTGTTCTCCATGGATGAAGGTCTACAAAGTCAAACATTTTCGTTGTAACATTTAATTCAAAAAGGGGGGGCCAGTGAATGGTCCTTTCCCCCTTACTACACGTGTCTTACTAAGGCCAGTGAATGGTCATATCACCAATATGTTTTTTCAGTCGCGATATTTGCTCTGTCAGTCCACATATGTGGCTCCTTTTATGATATTAAGTTGCTCCATCTGAAAAATATGTTGCCCCATGTATGAAAATAAGTTACACTATATACACAATAAGGGAGCCCATTGAAATGTCATGTCACCTTTTTGTTTTCTTACCCATGACACTTGGTCTATTAGTCCAAATCACCAAAAATTTAAAGTAGCCGTTGGGATAGTGTTTTAAGTTGTAGCTACAAATGCAATAGCAGTACTATGGAGTAAGTTCTAGAAGTCAAGGTGTTTCTCTACAAGAAGTTCAGTTACATAAGATGTGACCTTTGAGAGAATCTTATATTTTTTTAACCATGCAAAAACAAGTCATTCAGACAATTCAACAAACATGTAGAGTGCTACATAAAAAGTGAGATTAGAGCATAGAGCTCATCTAATATCAAGGACCAAAAGGGGCAAATGGAACTGTTGTGTAACTATACCTAAGGTTGAACGAAACTGTCCACGAATGGGGGAAGGCTATATAAAACAGGAACATGACCAAACTAGTCATTCAGAAAAAACTAGACCAAACCTGATCAACTTTACAGATAATTTTTTCACAGCATTAAGAACCAAGCCGAAATCAAACAAATAACAGAACAACAGCTAGAAAAATTGCTAGGGAATTGTTTATTTCATCGCAGATAAATTCACCAACCATAAGTGCCCCACAAAAAGTTTGACAATATCCGTAAGTAATAGTCGATACAACCCACAATACTGAAATTGCGCAGACGAATGCTCAGATGATTGCCATGAACAAATACGTATCTATTTCAAACTCAGAACTTCAATTTCAAAAACTAGAACTGAGTTGGGCTTAATACCCATGCTCAGAATCGGTAATTTTGTGGGCACCTTCAGTGGAATCAAGTCACGATCGTGTCGATAATGATATTAATGCTTCACCATCCTCATGATATATAGCATTACTGCATATACATACCAAAACCCAACCTCTGCTAAATTAAATGTAGAGAGAGAGAGAGAGAGAGAGAGAGAGAGAGATGGGGGAACCTGGTGGGAGTGGGCGTTGGAGCAAAGAGAGGAGGCAGGTGTGTCAGCGGGGGTATTCCGAATTAGACGAGCAGATCTTCAAACGGAGGAGAGCACAGACGAGATGGAGTGCGAGCAAACCCTAGGCAGGAGGAGATGGCGTCCTTCTTCTTCTAGAGCACTGTGTTGATTTGAAATGGTGTGATGGGGCTTCAGTTGACAAGTGGGAAGGAGGGGAAATTGGAGATGAACGACGACGTATTGGAATGGAGGGTAATTTTGTCCATCTATGTTTTGGTTTCCATGTATGGGGAATTATATTTCTCCTTCCCATCACTTAGGAATTCCCAAAAACTAGTCCATGAAGTAGGCAATATTTGCCCCTCCTTCCACTGACTGGTAATTCCCCCAAGCATTTGATTTAAATAACACACCGTGCATCTCCTTCAAAAGTGCAGAGACACGCGTCCGTCCGTGGTAGTATATGACTAAATGTACGACAAATTTGAAAATCTTTTTTTTTTCTCGATAAATTTGATAATCAGTGCCTTAAAATTCAAAAAAAAAATCCAATGCAAGAGTTATTTGTAACCCATTATCACACATGGGCAAGGATGAAATCAGAGGGGTCTAGCAGCGGTGGGTGCCATGACAAAAATTTTAAAAATTGCAATTATTATATGTATAGAAAAAAAACTTATCCCCAACTTATATTGTAACGTCCCGACTTTTCGGGTGTAAAATAAAAGGATTTCTTAAGAAAATATTGCTAAATAAATATAATTTTCCAAAATAAAGATTTTGCTAATACAATCTCAAGATAGATTTACGGAATCAAAATACACCAACTTCAGAGCTGACTTTAATCTTGATACGAATCCTAAGCATCCTCGATCCTCGTTACTGATATTCGTTCCGTGTCGAACTGCATCACCGTTGAATCTCCTCCATTGAATCTATACTTAGCAAATTGATCGGGCCAGCAATCGATTTGCCTAGATACAGACAGATCCGTGAGTGATAAATCACCCAATAGAATAATCCAACCCAACTACCCCTCTTACAATACAATGAATTTAAGCAAACAAGATAATAATGATACGAATAAGTAAAATGAAAATTTTTCACATAAACCGCCATTACTATCCATTAACCTAACGTGTAATCCAACATCTCCTCACGAGATCTTTCTCCCCAACCGCTTAGCCATGCTCGGGTCCCATGAGACTTCCTTGCCGTCGATAACCTAAGTTACAATACTACAACAAGGGCCAGCTTATCATGCCCGAATCACAACTAGGGTTCGCCTATCTTATATACCGCATCACAATCATCACCGACACACGCAGACATCATTTGTTCCACTGGACTCTCGCCAGACATCAATTTATTCCACTGGACTCTCGCCAGACATCAATTTATTCCACCGACACACGCCAGACATCACTTGTTCCACCGACCCACGCCAGACATCAATTTGTTCCATCGACTTCGCCAGGACATCAATTTGTTCCATTGGACCCACGCCAGGACATCAATTTGTTCCACCGGACTTTCGCAGGACACCATCACAAAATATCACTGGACACACGCCAGGTTTTATCAACACAAACATCACCGGGCTTACTTTGCCAGGTTTTATCGTTACAAAATCACTGGGCCATCCGCCAGGTTTTATCGCCACAACGCTGGACCTTCGCCAGGTTTTAACATCACAAAATATCGCTGGCCACCGCCAGGGTTTTAACATCACAAATATCGATGGGCCACCGCCAGGTTTTATCAACAAACATCTCTGGGCTTACTCTGCCGGTAACATAAAACGTCACTCGACCACCGCCAGGTTTTATCAAAACATCACCGGACTATCCGCCAGGTTTTATATCATCTCCGGGCTTACTCCGGTTTTTAAATCATCACATACATCACTGGGCTTACGCCAGTCTTAAATCATCTCCGGCTTACTCTGGTTTTAAATCATCATAGGCATCACTGGGCTTACTCTGCCATTAAATCATCTCCGCTTATCACGGTTTTAAATCACATCACAAATCTCATCGGATCTCAAATCTGCAGGTAACCTCTAAACAGAAAGAAACTTCACAATTTATCCATTACTTAGCATCGCCTAAGTGATTTCTATTTCGGTATACCACTCCATGTTCTTAGGGTCCAATCTAACATTCAAATCCAATAGTATCAACACAATATCATTCTCAATAATAATTAAAACGAATAACAAAACAGATCAAAACAAACATTGTAATGCAATCACATGACTTTTTATGATTGATTGTTCTTAATCTTGTATGGCCAAAATATCAATAACAATATAGGAAATTTTATATAAGACTTTAAAAATAATTTTCTAGGCTTTTATTAATTAATTATAAGTAATTGTTAATTAAACACTAATTAAATACATTAATTAGGTAAAAATATTAGAATAATTATCGTAATCCTAATAAAAGTCCTAAAGGTCCTCTATAACAAGTTCGAGTGCTAACAGTTGGGTTTGGATGCTCACGAAATTATTTTAAATAAAAAATTTAGTTAATAGGCAAAAGAAGAATAAATGGATAATAAATAATTAAATAATTAAAAATATATTTATTCTAACAAAGTATCATCTTAGGACCGTAAGAAGTCTAAATAAAATTATTCGGAATTATTAACATCTTTTATAATATTTTAAAGTATTATTATTAAGAAACAACGCGTAAATAATAATAACTAGTTAATTAAATAAATAAAATATTATTTTAATAACATATCATCCTTGAGATGTAAGAAGTCTAGGAAAAATAGTTTAGATGTTAAAATCATTGTTTGTAAGGTCGCAATTATTTTTCGTTTGTAACTTTAATTAAAAATAAAATAAATAGCTAATAATATAAAAAATATATGAAATTAGTAAGTTATGATCTTTAACATTTTAGAAGTCTAGGAAAAATAGTACGGGGATTTATAAAGTAGTTAATAAGGTCGCGAGTATTTTTAGTTTGTGAATGTTTACATAATAACGAATAAAAATTAAATAAATAGATTATTAAATAAAAAAAAAATATGAAATTAACAAGGTATGATCTTTGGAGTGTTAGAAGTCTAGGAAAATTAGTTCGGGGGTCAAAACCAAGTTCGAGGTCAAAAATCCATGTTCGGGACGTCAAACCGCAAGGTTTGACTTTGCGGCAGAGCAGCCGCCGCAACGTCGGGTTCTCATGCGCCGCATGTTGCGGCCGCAAGGTACATGGCAGTTTTGTTTTTTTGGTTTTCTTCACGGTTTTTGATGCATGGAACCTCGGGGGTCATTAGGTTATGTCTAAAAACAATAATTATAATTAGAAGAGGCTTCGGAATTATAATACCTCGAATCGTGTTGAATTGTTTTTCGATCGAACTTGAACGTTTGGAAGGTTTCGTTGATTGGGAAGCCTTGGGACCGAATCGAATGGTGTTCGTGGGATCCTTGGGATTGTAGAAGAAGATTAGAACGATCAATTCGGGTTCCGGATTGACGAAACCACTAAACCCACTTTTCTCTCTCTAGAACTCCATGGATTTGGAGCTTCGATTTCCTCCGATTATCTCTTTTTTCTGTTGGGGCGTGGAAATTTTCGTGAGAGACCCTAGGGTCGACCTAATGAAGTATATATAGAGAATTTTGATGTGGTAGGATTAAATTGAGTCCTAATCGAATTGGGTTTTTGAATGGACGAATATAGCTCGGGTTACGGAGGAGGTAGAGGTCGAGTAGGAGTAGGAGAGGGAAAGATAGAAGAATTGTGCATGCATGCAAATATTGTAGGAAAATAGAAAGAAGATATGCATGCATGTATTTAAATGCATGCATATTTGTATCTAAAGATAATAATAATAATAATAATAATAATAATAATAATAATAATAATAATAATAATAATAATAATTGTATTAGGAAAATAATTCTAATAACATTATTAAAAAAAAAATTTGGGTCAAAATTCCGGGTCGTTACATATATAGTCTCGCTAACGCTAGAGTTTTTTTCTCATTTTTTGTTAAATTATATACTAGTCCTAAATATTCTATTTCTTTCAAGAAAGGAGACCCAAAAAAATATTTCAAAACTAAATTTAATGGACCAAAGTGAAATAATATAAATGATGAGGTGTAATTAAGGGAAAAAAATCCACACTTTAACCCTAAAACAACTTAACCTAAAAAATTAAAACTAGTCTTTTTTCGTATTCCTATGCAAATGACAAATATCATTTATTATAGTTTTTGTTATATTATTTTAATTTTTTTTTAGAATCAATGACTATTAGTAATATCGTAATGCACTTTTTCTTTCTTTAGTATATATTACGCTACTGTTAATGTAAAATTTTAATTTAGTCCCAACACATTGAGTATGAGATTCACGTAATGCCACAAACACTTGACCAGTTATATTTCTCCCACCCACCCTTCCAACCTTGCGATGAGCTGCTCCACCGCAAGTGCTTCGTTCGTCGATATATATAATAAGATCACCCCAAGCGTAGGGTATAAGCGTCCAATTGAAGCATAATAATCCGGAAGACCAGGATCGTACCCACGGGAATAATTAATACGGCTTTGCTGGATTGTTAGGAGTAAGCACGGGTTTTCGGCCTTTAGACAGCCAACTTAGTTTTTCGTTTGCGGTGGAAAGTAAAAAGACTAAATTAAACGAGAATAAACTAGATTAAAAAGCAGGTTAGATCTAGGAATCATTAACACCCACGACTCAAGCGAAACTACATTTTTCACCCAAATACACGGTTTAAGATGCTCAACTAAGGCTCCTAATCCGGAAGATAAGATGGTTCGAAAATCAAGCTAGCTATAGAATTCATTTAGCAAACACCTCGAGCGACAGAGCTCCAAGCATCATGTGTGGTAAGTAGGCGATGCTCTTACCTACATATGATCAAGGAGGTTAACACCTCGGCAATTTGACAAACAAATCCAAGCCCCACATCAATCTTCGACCCAAAGATTCAAACTTTATTGGGAAAAAAATGCAATTTTTACTCGAGCCATGGGTGCTAATCACCCCATGATCTAACCTTGAAAAACTACTCACACATAACTATGAAGTTAAGAGCAAGCAAAAATCTACTTAGCAAATTTGACATAACAACACTAGAAGGAAATTGGATTAAAAGATAGATCGGGGTACGAGCTACAACTTTAATGAAGACGAAATTATCAAAAACTAACTAAATAAAGCAGAAGATGAAATTTAAAGTGCTGAAAATAAAGAGCTATGAAGAACACCAAGAACAATTCAAAAACTAAATTTAGATCCTAAAAACGCAATACAATCTAAAAAACTATCCCCTTTTACAAAAATGACCTCACTCCTATATATAGCCTCCAAGGACGCGCACAGAATATTCCAAATGAGATACAAAAATCTTCTCCTAAGGAGCTCGGCATCAATGCCAAACAATTTCTTCCATCGATGCCTAAGCGGATAAGGGCCTGGCACCACTAAGGGGCTCGGCATCGATGCCAAGCCATTTGTTCCATCGATGCCGCCTGGCTTAGTGCCTTGCTTTGCCAGGTTGCCTTTTGGCCACGCCTGGCCGCTGCTTGGCCACGCCTGGCCGCTGCCTTGGCGTTTTCTGCTTTATAGCGGGCTGCCTTGGCGTTGCTCGGGCATTGCACACCAACGGGTCTCAAAACTCCGTTATTAAGCGATTTCCTACAAAACACTACCAAAAAAAACCACACGAGCAAAAAGCGATTAAAATAATTAATTTAAGCGATAAAATGAACTAATACTAGACACTAGCGCACCCTTTATTACATTGTCGGGTGCTTATCAGCAAGGTTGACTGGTCCAACCTTGCGGCCAGGACCCCCAGACGCCAACTCTGTTCGGTTATGTATAAAACATACTTCGAATCGATTTTGCAACCTTCCAAACACTATTTTTGACACCTGAACTATTTTTCCTAAACTCCTCACATTTCAAAGATTATATCTTGTTAAGATAAAAAAAAAATTATTAATTATTTAATTGTATTCTTTCAAGATTTTGCAAACGAAAAATCTTTTCGACCTTCTGAACACCATTTTTAACACCCAAACTATTTTTCCTAGACTCCTCGTATCTCAAAGATGATATCTTGTCAATTTCATTATTTTTTATTTAATTAAATATTTATTATTATTTTTTATAATGTTTCCAATCGAAATTACCTTACGACCTTATAAACCATGTTACTATTGCCCGAGTAATTTTTTTTAGACTCTTTACATTCCAAAGATGAAACCTTGTTAACCTCAACATATTTTTTTATTAAATAATTTATTATCCATTTATTTTACTTTTGACAACTTTTGTTAATATCTTTATTTAAAATAATTTCGCGACCCTCTGAACCAAACTTTTGACACTCGAACATATTGCATAGGACCTTTACGACTCTTATTAAGATCATGACAATTATTCTAATATTTTTACCTAATTAGAGTATTTAATTACTTGTTTAACCAATCTAATTTCTTAGAAATTATTAATGAGAGCCTAGAAAAAAAATTTATTTTTTTTATTTATTTTTGTAAAAGTTTTTACTTTATCATTGTCATCGTGACCACACAAGACTAAAGGTAATGACCCATTCATAAAGAGTTATGTAATTGCATTACTTGTTATTTGTTCTAATTATTATTTGATTAATTGTATATTGCCCCGATACTTGATTTGAATGTTAGATTGGACCCTAAAGACATGAGGTGGTATGCAAATAGAATTCACCCAGAGATGCTAGGTAATGGATAAATTGAAAAGTTTATTTTTAGATTGTCTGGCGGGATTTTAAGATGTGATGAGTTGGATGTGATGATTTGAAACTGACAAAATAAGTCCAATGATGAATTGAAATTGGCGGGAGTCCAGTGATGAATTGAGACTGGTAAAGTAAGTCAAGTGATGAATTGAAACTAGCGGGAGTCCAGTGATGATTGTAAAATGGTGGATAAGAAAGGCGAACCCTTATTATAATTCAGGCATAATAAGCTTTCTTTTTGTTGTATTGACAGCGATATACACTGGGTACATAACTTAGGTGCAATCAGCGACAGCAAAAGAAAGTGATCTCATGGGACAAGACATAGCTAGCTGTTGGGGAGGAAAGATCTCGTTGATGAGATCTTATATTTCACATAAGTTAATGGATAGTAATAAACTGGTTTATGTGAAAAATCTCTATTTTATTTTTTTCGCATTATTATTATCCTGTTGCTTGCTAGCTGTAAAATAAAAGGGGTGGTTGGGTTGGATTATTCTACTGGGTGATTTATCACTCAAGGATACGTCTGTATCTTGGTAAATCGATTGTTTCGGCAATCAATTTGCCAGAAGGCGCAGGATTCAATGGTGGGGATTCAATAATGGTATAGTTCGACATGGAAAGAATATCAAAAACGGAGATCGAGTATGCTTGGAATTCGTATCAAGTCTAGAGTTGTAACGCCCCGATTTTCGTAAGTAAAATCGGAGGTATTAAATACTAATTCTCGAAAAACTTATTAGATCTAATTCGAAATCCAAAATAGATAATTCGTCCTAAGGATTCATCTATTACAAACTATTGTGAAAATATTGAAAATAGTCTTTAAAGGGATAAACTAAACAGATAATAGAGCCGTCTTCTAAGATTGATATGGGTCCCAAGCGTATTCTGGCTCAACTCCCACTTCCGGATTCTCTTCGGTATAGAATTGGTCACCTTCGGGATTCTGCGGTTCTTCCTGATTTTCTGCAAAATCTGACACGGATGCCAGGAAATCCGTGCCTGAGTGAAAGAGTTCACCCCGAACTATAATCCAACCCAAATACCCCTTTTACAATACAGCTAGCAGACAAACAGAATATACATGGTGCGAAAAAGTAAAACAGAGATAATTCACATAACTTGATTCATTACTATCCATTAACTTAACATGAAATCTAAGATCTCTCCACGAGATCTTTCCTCCCCCAACCACTAGCCATGCTCAGTCCCATGAGATCACTTCCCTTTGTTGTCGCAGGAACACCTAAGTTATGTACCGAGTGTGCACCCCCAATAACTACAACAAGGGGTAAGCTTATCATGCCGGAATCACAACTAGGGTTCGCCTATCTTATAAACCACATCACAATCATTTCACAATCATCACTGGACACCCGCCAGTCTATCAATTCATCACTGGACACCCGCCAGTTTCAATTCTCATCACAATCTCATCATATCTCAACATCACGCCTGCAGGCAACCTCTAAACAGAAAGAAACTTCACAATTTATCCATTACCTAGCATCGTCTATGTGATTTCTATTTCGCATACCACCCCATATCCCTAGGGTCCAATCTAACATTCAAATTAAGCATCGATACAATATCAATCACAATAATAATTAAAAACGAATAACAGACGGATCGAAACAATTATTAGGCAGTGCAATCACATAACTTTTTATGACTGGGCCGTTGCCCTTAATCTCGTATGGTCACGAAGTCATTAAGAATGTAAGAATTATTTAATTAAGATTTAAAAATAATTTTCTAGGCTTCTATTAATTATTTATAAGTAATTAAGTTAATTAAACACTAATTAAATACATTAATTAGGTAAAAATATTAGAATAATTATCGTAACCTTAATAAAGGTCCTAACAGTCCTCTATAATAAGTTCGAGTGCTAAAAGTTGGGTTTGGATGCTCACGGAATTATTTTAAATGAAAAGATTTAGTTAATAGTCAAAAGAAGAATAAATAGATAATAAATAATTAAATAATTAAAAATATATTTATTTTAACAAAGTATCATCTTAGGACTGTAAGAAGTCTAAATAAAATTATTCGGAATTATTAACCTTTTTTATAATATTTTAAAGTATTTCTATTAAGAAACAACGCGTAAATAATAGTAAATAGTAAATCAAAGAAGTAAAATTTCATTTTAATAACTTATCACCTTTGAACTGTAATGAGTCTAAGAAAAATATTTTCGATATTAAAAATATTTTTTGTAAGGTCGCTATAAATTTTCGTTTATAACTTTAGTTAAAAATTTAATAAATAGCTAATAATATAAATTAACTACAAAATCAGCAAGTTATGATCTTTAACATGTTGGGAGTCTAGGAAAAATAGGTTGGGAATTTATAGATTAGTTTATGAGGTCGCATTGATTTTTAGTTTACAAACGATTACACAATTACGAATAAAAACTAAATAAATAGAAGATTAAATAAAAAAAATATGAAACTAACAGGGTATGATCTTTAGAGTGTGGGTAACCTAGAAAAATTAGTACGGGGATCAAAACTAGGTTCGGTGTGTCGAAAACGAGGTTCGAAGCAGAACAGGTCAAACCGCAAGGTTTGACCGGAGTTTGACCTTGCGGCAGGTGCATGCGGCTGGACAACCCCGAAGGTTGCGGCCGCAACCTCACAGCCAGCCTTCGTTTTTTTGTTGTTTTGGCTCGGTTTTCGATGCATGGGGGTACGGGGCTTATTGGGTTACGTCTATAAATCATAAATATACGTAGAGGAGGCTTCAGATTGAATTATAATACCTTGGTTCGGATTAAATTCGTTTTCGATCGAAATTGAACGATTGGAGAAGATGAATTCGGTTCCGTCGATCGGGGGACTTCGGGACCGAATTGGTTGATGTTTGGTGATCCTTGAGATTGTAGAAAGTAACTCGAATGATCAATTTGAGTTTCGGATGGACGAAACCACGAAACCCACTTTTCTCTCTCCTTCTTTCTCTCTCTAAAAATCTATGGATCGTAGCACGGTTCTCTCGGGTTTTTCTCTCCTTTCTGGCTCCGTGGAAGGTGGTGAGATGATGTACGTGCCCTAGGGTCGGAGTGGTGTGTATTTATAGGAGAATTGGATGAGTTTTGAATTAAATCGAGTCCTAACGGTATTGGATTTCGGAACGAACGAATTATGCACGATTTTTGGGTCACGGAGGAGGTAGAGATCGAGTAGGAAAGTGAGGGAGAAGAGAGACGTCCATGCATGCAATTATATGTATGTATATAATGATAAAATAATTTTTAAGAGATAATTAGATAAGATAACTTATTTTTTTGTAATTATCTACTAATTATTAAATAAGGAAATTAATATTATCAAAAAATAAATAATTCTTTTTAATATTTTTATTAGTTCAATTTTTCGGGTTATTACAAGAGTCAACTCTGAAGTTAATGCATTTTGAATCAGTAAATTTATCTTAAGATTGTAATAGCAAAATCTTTATTTTGAAAAATTATATTTATTTAGAAAAAAATATTAAATTTTTTTTTATATTGCTCTCAAAAAATCGAGGCATTACAATATTTGACCACTACGTGAGCCACCTTATTACAGTCACAAGAAACAAATGAAAAAAAAAAAACCATCACAAAAAGAACTGATCACCGGATTCACTGCTAAAGCCTGAGTTGGCAGCCTTTACTCCTTGAAGCATTTGAATAACACACCGTACATCTCCTTCAAAACTGAAGAGACACGCGTCCGTCCGTGGTATATGTACGACAAATTTGAAAATCTTTTTTTTTTTTTTTTCCGATAAATTTGATAATCAGTGACTTAAAATCCAAAAAAAATTCAATGCAAGAGTTATTTGTAACCCACTATTACTATCACACATGAGCAAGGATGAAACCAGAGGGGTTTAACGGTGGCGGCAGTCACGACAAAAATTTTAGAAATTGTAATTATTATATGTATATAAAAAAATTATCCTCAACTTATATAGTCTCACCAACGCTAGATTTTTTTCTCATTTTTTGTTATATTATATACTAGTCCTAAATCTTCTATTTTTTTTTGAAGAAAGGGGACCCCAACAAATATTTCAAAACTAAATTTTACTGGACCAAAGTGAAATAATATAAATGATGAGGCGTAATTAAGGGGAAAAAAATTCACACTTTAACCGTAAAACAACTTAACCTAAAAAATTAAAATTAGTCTTTTTTCGTATTCCTATGCAAATGAAAAATATTATTTATTATAATTTTTGTTATGTTATTTTAATTGTTTTTGAAATCGATGACTAATTGACTATTAATAATATCGTAATGCATTTTTTTTTAATATATTTTTCGCTACTGTTTTGATAAAATTCTAATTTAGTCGCAACACATGGAGTATGAGATTCACGTAATACCGCAAACACTTGACTCCGGGTTAGGGCTGTAAACGAACCGAATCGAGCCGAACCCTATTAAGTTCGGCTTGAGTTCGTTAAGGTAGTAGTTCGGTTCGAATTCGGCTCGAGTTCGATTCGAGCCCAAACAACTCAGCTCGAGTTCGGCTCGTTAAAATTTTTCAAGGCTCAGGTTCGGCTCGGTTGGGTTCGTTAAGGGACTAGTTTGGCTCGAGTTCGGCTCGGATTCGGCTCGGATTCGATTCGAACCTGAACATCTTGGCTCAATTTTGGCTCGTTAAACTCAAACGAATGGAGTCGAGCTGAATCTAAGCTCGAATTGAGCTCGTCAAGACTTGGGTTTGGTTCCGCTCGGCTCATTAAACTCAAGCGAATCCAAACTCTTTCATTGATCGTATAGAATTTGAGAGAAAAATAAGTATTGAATTATATATACAACCTTAAAAAATATATATTTAGAAACAGACCCCTATTAAATTATTAATTAAATTTAAGTATAGGTTCACGAGCCTAACCGAGCCGAATACCGTTAAGCTCAGGTTCGGCTCATTTACGGAACGAGCCTAGAATTGAGGTTCAGATTCAGTTCGTTAGTTTAATAGTACCTCGAAAGAGGAATTGAACTCTTAACATTCTTCGTCGTACTTTGAGGCCTCGTTTGATAACAGTGATAGATGGATGAGATTCGTAAGGAGATGGGATTAGGATTGGGATTCGTAAGGAGATGGGATTGGTAATGAGAAGGGATTGATAATGAGTATGTTTGTTTGGGATGGGATTAGATGATGGGATTATTAATATCATGTTTGTTTGAGATGGGATTAGATGATGGGATTGGATTGTTAGAAGAAATTGGTAATGAAAAGGAATTGGTAATGTGAAGGAATTGGGATTGGACTATTAATACCCTGTAATACCAAGTCCCACGGGGTATTAACAATACCCCCTAATACCCCCTCTATTAATCCCATCGGACTATTTTCGAACGAGTTTTTACCGAACCGAACCTCGAACAGTTCGCGAACGGCTCAATTCATTTACAGCCCTACTCCGGGTTATATTTCTCCCACCCACCCTTCCAACCTCCAACCGTTCTAACTCGCCACATCAAATCAATTAATGGCTTTAATTATATTATACTGGTTTCCCTGCCATATCCACCACAGGGTAATTAAGGGCAGTTATGAAATTTTAACTCCAATTGACAGGGGTAGATCTTACCACGGAAAATTATTTAACACTCTCGAAATACCATATCGCTTTTCTCTGTGTTACTCCTGACAAATTACGCAACAAATAAGACATCAATACCATGAGACCCACATATAGTCTCTCCCCTAAGAGGAAGGTCCTGGATTCGACTCCTGCTGGAGCAATACCATTGAGTTCCAAGCTATGGATAGCTTCCGGATCCCGTACTAATCCTAACACCTCCAATAACTCCTGCTGATGTGTGACGATTGAAAAAAAAAAAAGTTTTAAATATCACAACGTATGGTTCACTCAAAGCATATGCGGGACACCGACGTCGATGCATTAGACTGACTTTTCCCTAAGTCTTGTTTGTTTGCCGTTTCCAAGAAAAAAAAGTCTTTTTTGATTGGAGAAAAAATCGCTTATGTATCGTCCGGCTCCGTTAGTCGATAATTATAGTCGGTCGGTTAGTTACCACTTATCACTTGTATGTATAAAACCCATCAAGTTTCAGCGGTTACCAAGTGGAGACCGACCGAAGACAACATGACTATCAAATCTGAATCTATCATCCTAATCCTCACCCTTCTGGTCCCACTAGTCCTCTCCGACGTCTCCGCTGCTGTCGGCGGCCGGAAGGCTGCGATGGTGGGCGGATGGCGGCAGATCAAGGACCTGAACGCGCCGGAGGTGCAAGAGGCGGCGCAATTCGCAGTCACGGAGTACAACAAGGAGGCCGGTACTCATCTGGACTACCAAAGCGTGGTTAGCGGCGAGACCCAAGTTGTTGCCGGCACTAATTACCGGCTCATGATCGCGGCAAAAGACGGCGCCGTTCCCGGGAATTACGAGGCAGTTGTTTGGGTCAAGCCTTGGGCGCACTACAAGAATCTCACCTCCTTTAGAAAGTTTTCCGGGTGACATACTGTGTTGTTGGGTGGATTGAATCTATGGGTAGATATCGTGTCGTGTCATGTTTTTTTTTTATGTCGAGTTCATGTCGAAATACGTACGTGGTAATATAAACGTGTTAAATATCTCGACACTAAATTGACCTGTTTTAAACAGTGTTGTGTTTCGGTTGAATGGGATTAAAATTGTACTAGATTGCAACTAAATAAATAATGGTTTAATTGTGTAAATTTTTTTTTTCCCCATTTAATTTCCTTTACCTTCTCTATTTGATTGTGTCGTTGCTTAAGTGGGCGAAATATGGAATGATGCGAAGTACTATTTGTCTCATCTTTGATAGACAGCCAACAATGTGGGGCTTGATTTGGAGACTCGAAAGTTCCTCCTAAAGTTAGAAATTTTTGGTGGCGAATTCTCAAAGACAATGTGGGGCTTGATTTGGAGACATGAAAGTTCCTCCTAAAGTTATAAATTTTTGGTGGCGAATTCTCAAAAAACAATGTGGGGCTTGATTTGGAGACATGAAAGTTCCTCCTAAAGTTATAAATTTTTGGTGGTGAATTCTCAAAAACAATGTGGCTTTTAAAGAAAATCTTTTTCATTCTAGGCGTTGTTCATCTTCTCCTATTTTCCCTATTTGTGTGGAACAATTAATCTGAGTTCATTAAACGTGTTCCTGTGGCCTTCATGCATTTGGACTGGACCGGACCGGTATGGTTAGGGTGTGACTTGCATATGTAGTATGGTAAAATCCCTCTTCGTGCGCCTCCATGTTAAAATGGACTTCTCAAGTCGTTATTGATTAAGACCTTCTCTTAAACTTGCCGGGGATTTGATCTGTAGGTGGCTTCAGTAACTCGTTATAATGGAAAGGAAGAAATTATTTTGTATGCGACCATTCCCCCTGTTGATCCAACTCTTAACTGTTTTTGCTGCTTCTCAAATTCTTCTGAAATTTCTTCTAATACGTTATTTCCTGAACCGGTTTTGGATTTTGATCATCCTCTAGCTAATTCGGCATGGAAAAAACTAGGAGTGGCAAATTGAACCCAGACCCATTAATAAATCCAGACTCATCAACTACAAAATAGACCCAACCCAACCCATTTATTAGTTGGGTAAGAATGGGTCCAAACTCAGCTAACCCATTATTAATTGGGTATCAATTGAGTCAACTTAAATGACCCAATGGGTCACCCACCAAAATTCTCGCCTTTTACTAGGTTGCATTAGGAATGAAGCAGGGCAAAGTCTCGGTAAAAAATTAAAACGTAAATCAAATTTTGTCTCTTTACCAGGTCATTCTCTCTCTCTCTCTCTCTCTCTCTCTCTCATATTCAATTCTTCTATGCAAAATTACACGCGTCCAAAAATATTTTGAACGATCCAGATTAAAAATCAATTACAATCGGTAATAATTATTTTGACCAGTCAAAATTGAAAATACATCTCCTCCATCGATTGCGCGAATGGACTGGTGAAATTGCGCTCCGACGTGAATAACTTTCTCTCATGGTAGTCTCGCATAGGGTTTAGATTAAAAAGTTAAGTGACTTATTTTTTTGTCCTTATTCAAAATTTTTTGCATTTTTTTGTTTTGCGTCAAACTTTTGTGACTTATTGATTCGTTTCGATGAGAGGAATCGGAAAAGTAAAAAAAATTTGATCGAAACTAATAATTTTTTGAATAAAGACAAAAATAAGTCAATAAGACAAAAAAATTTACTTATTCTTGTCTTTTTGAACAAATTTATGAGTTTCGATCATAATTTTTTACTTTTCCGATTTTTCTCGACAAAACGATTCACTGAGTCACAAAAAGTTTGACGCAAAACTATCAAATACGGAAAAAAAGAAGAAGATATATACATATCGCAATGGGCTAGTTTTGATTCTGATCGAATGGAAATTTACGGGTACAAACAAAACAGATATATACATCTCGCAACAAGTTATTATATAGAAAACTCTAGCACTTTATACAATTTATTAACTTAATCCGTTCCGTGCCACTTTATTGATTAGAGATGTGACTCACGATGATACCCTGTTATAACAAATGATCGAGGCCCATTGGATAGTTCTGTCTAATTTGCTTAATTTTATGATTTTATAAATAGTACATTTAAGTAAATTAATTAAGCAGAACACAAATGAAATAAGTCCTACGACATACTCCCTCCGTCCCTTTTTAAGTGTCCTACTTCGTAACTCCAACTTATTAAAAATATATCATCATTATACCTTTCACATCAACTTTTTCCTCCACTTTCCCTACTTACCCATCATCATTACTTTTTTACTCACTTACTTTTCAGAAAGGAATTTACTTTTAGGGACAAAATAAACAATACACCAACTTTTACCCACTAACTTTACAAAATTGGCACTTATTAATTAAGCAGAACACAAATGAAATAAGTCCTACGACATACTAATTAAAAACGTAAATGCTGTGTACAATTTATTTTTTTTTCTCATAAATCCGCATAAAGAGACTTCAAAAATATTCGCTTTTTATAGGATTACAATAAGATGTATCGAAATCGGATTTATAGAACATGTCCTTATCAAAGAGAAGTCAAAGCGGGAAACATTGGGAGATGGCGAAGAAACTCGTGAGCTGTTGAATTAGTACAAGGGGTAATTTGGTAATTTTAGTGTATATGAATATTTTAGTCATTTAAATTTTTAGGGGTAATATGGTCATTTTAGTATACATTGGTATTTTAGTCATTTTAATTGGGCTAATGGGCGGGTCGGGTCGGGTTTTAGATATATGGGTTGGGTATGGGTAATGAGACTAATACTAATTAATGGGTCTAAATGGGTCAATGACCCATTAAAAACCCAACCCACTAACAACTTGCCCAATTTGACCCAAATTCGCCCGTTTGCCACCCCTAGAGAAAACCGAGCATTTGTTCCTTTAATTTCAATTGTGATGTGGCTATCAGTAGGAGTGGTATTTGATGCTACGGCTGGGGTGGCTATTCGAAATCCTCAATGGTGGATGGCACCATCAAAGCAATCAAATTTTATTCTCTTCTACAAAGCGAGAGCTCCGTGCGATTAGAATTAATTGCTTGTTAGCTCGGGTTTTGGATATTCAGAAATGCCTCGTGATTTATATCTTAAGCTCTCTTGGATTGGAAAATCTGCACACAAAGTGGCTTATATTGTTGCTTCTCTGGCATCTAGAGAAGGGAGGCGGGGGGCCTGCTCCCCCCTTGGGGAGAGCAGGGTCCGATGATCGGGATCGTTCACTTTGTAGAGCTCGTCGAGTAGAACAACCATACAAAAAATCAGCTTAATTGGATATCGTTAAGTGCCTGATCGAAACCCATATAACTCTCGGTTGAATGGATCCGAAACACTGAATCAAATCCACTTGAACCCATGGACCGAGAGTTATATGGGTTCCGATCAGGCACTTAATGATATCCAATCAAGTTGATTTTTTGCATTATTGTTCTACTCGACGAGTTCTACAAAGTGAACGATCCCGATCATATTTTGAAACCCGGAGTGGGCCCCAAAATAGGCGCAACAAGACCCTGCTCTCCCCAAGGGGGAGCAGGCCCCCCCGCCTCCAGAAGAAGGGCTCTCCCCCAACGTGGGTAATATCCCCTCCGCCTAGTTTATATTGTAGGCGTTTGGCATTCTCTTCGGATAAGAAAAAAGAAATATTCACAAATGTTGTGTTAGAGACAAAGAAAATGGGCGAATAAAAGACCCAAGTGTACATGAACGGCTCAAATTCACTGTGCAGTGCAGTGAATCTGAGCCGTTCATGTACACTTTAAGAATCTTTTCTTAGCCTATTTTCTTTGCACTTAGCATTTCTCTTCCCAAATATAAGAGTGAGAGTGTGAGAATGAAGCGAGTAATCTAAGGATTCTGATCAACTAGTCCCATATTGACATATTCAACTAGCATATTAATTGGCATATTCCAAGCATTCTTTTGTAGGGACAAGACTGATCTTGTTGTTGCCTATTTACATTTTTTTTACTTAAAAAACCTCATTATGTTCTCAGAATCTTATCTGATGCCAAAATGCTTTAAGAGAGAGATTGGGCTAAAAAGTTGATGCTAGCTAGTGAAATGCCGCAACGATGCATGGATAGCTTAAGTGAAACTATATATATATATTCCCAGGATTATGTTGTAAAGTTAAAAGTAGAAGTGGATGCTTGGAATTGGATAGAGAAATACTGTTCTTGATTTCTGTTGCATATCTATAGAGTACTTGGTTAATTTAAGTGTTATCTTAAGAAGAAATTAAATAGTCATCCTGTTTGATAGACTTATTTAAGTGCTCATCCTACTTAGATTTAAATACTTAAGTTAACATCCTAAATTTTAAATAATACCAAAAATACCCTCTCATTGACCCCTATATTATTTTTTAATGTTATATAAGATCATTTAGGGATTTACACAGGACTAATCTTTTGAAAATTATAAGACAATGATAACTTCCTCATCCCGAAAATTCCTCATCATCTTATACCCACCTCTGGATTGAATATATCCATTACGCCATATAATTAAGAAAAAAGCTCTGAGAAAAAAACCCAAAAATGAAAAATCCCATCGTCGACGGTGAACTGATGGAGAAGAATGGCGATCTGCTGGAGCAGCCACCAACAATATTGTCCGCCGCCGGCCGGTCTCCCTCCTCCGCCTCGAACACCCACCTTCCTCTCTCACTCCTTCTCCTCTAGATAAGTAACAGAATTAGGTAATGTTGTATTTTTGAAGGGCAAAAAAAAAAAAGACCACATTTCATTGCTAGCTAACGTGATTTGTTATTATATTATATATAATAATAATCCGATACGGCTAATTATGTATTATAGCCATCGATGAACACACTTCTTTTTTCGCGGCGAAATTCGATAAACACACATTTTGCTTCAATTAGCTGGGAACATCATGACCAATATTATTGGTTTGATATGGGGAGAAAAAGTCGGTTCGTCACACAAAAAATGTTCCAATCAGATCGAACTATATGATAATTGGGTGGTTTATCCTCTTTCTACAATGACAAATCTATGTAAGCCTTTTAGGTTGTGTTCCACTTAACTTTCAGCAAAATAAGTTGGTTTTGCCCTTATATGATTTTTTTTTCTTCGTATCTATTAGTTTTGCGCCAAACTTTTGTAAATTATTGATTCGTCTTGACGAAAAGAATCGAAAAAGTAGAACTTTTTACTTTTACCCAAATATTTTGGGAAATAACCACTTTTAAAGAAAAAAACTCAACTTTCTTTTATTTTCTTTCTTCTAAAAAATGGTTATTTTTCAAAATATTTAAGTAAAAGTAATTTTTTTGATTTTTTGAATTAATATAATTCATATAAATTTGGCGCAGCAATAAAAATTTAAATAAAGACAAAAAGTGTTACTGTAAAAGTTAACCGAAACATAGGCGTTTTTCGGAGGAAAAAGAAGAAGAAGAGAGATTAGATCCATTACGTAAACATGGAATATTCCAAAATGATTATTCTTCTGATTATAATAAACGGACTATAAATTTCTGGAATCCTCGTTTATTTCATGTACCACTTGAAAGCTTACTTTGCACATTGCTCGCGCTCTCTCACTCTCTCTCTCTCTCTCTCTCCCCTAATCGGACATTTCTCAGATAAATGGCCTCAAAAGGTAAGCCTCATTTCATTTCTCTCCTGGCTGTGGTTATAGATATAGTTCTCTGTATTTGATTCAATTTTCTTTTGGGATTTCAGATTCTCACACAGAGTTCCTCGCGGTCGCAATCGATGCAGCAAAGAAAGCTGGAGACGTAAAAAATTTCAGGACCCAATTCTTCAACTAGCTGTTTTCTTCATATTCTTCAATCTTCATCAATTCTTTATTTCGCCAACATTATAGCTGAAATCTATGGTCTACAGGTAATCCGCAAAGGATTCTACGTAACCAAGCATGTGGAGCATAAGGGCCAGGTCTGTGCACGTCATTGTTTTCGGTCCAAATTTGCCTGTTTGTACATATTTACTGGTGTATTTATACCCAATTACGTATGTTCCAAATTCGGTTTGGAAATGAAGTAAAAATATATAGGGAAAATCTCCGGTAACGCTGTGGAGATTTGTCGAGAACAGGATTTTTTATTTTATTTTTTTCGGCTTGACTGTTAACTGGATTAGAATTCTGTACAGTGAAACTAGAATGGTAGTGTACTCTTCTTTTTATTTGTAGCTGTTGTACTCATATTCTCATAACAAGTATGAGCCAAATAGTTTTTTCTTTCTTTTTTTGTTTGATGTCAAGCAGTAGGAGAATACAAGTATAAGAATTACATGAAATCGAAAACAATTCCACAATCACTAAAATGTCCAACCCAGCTATTCATCCCAAGTTTCCAACAGGGGGACTGGGGGAGAAATAATCCCGAACAAATCCATAATCACTATAAGCCCAACCCAACTACTAGTCCCACTAGGGGGGAGAAGATTTGAACTTCTGACCTCCTAAAGAGATGCAAGAGTCCTGACCAACTGAGCTAGCCCCAGTTTGTTGGCCAGATAGGTTGATTTGATTACGTTTCAGACTTGAAAGTGCCGAACTTTGATAATTGACAAAGAGCTGCGAAGGACAAAAATCAAATAAATTCAGAGTATACCAGATTAATGAAGTCATATGGGCGTGGAGCCAAAAACGACATTTGATTATTTTTTGGTGATTGATAGCAGTCCTAACAATTTGTACAGTAGTTATTTTCTTTTATCTTTTGGCTCCCAATTCAGGTGGATTTGGTTACTGAAACTGATAAGGCTTGTGAAGATCTCATTTTCAATCATCTCAAGCAGCATTTCCCTAACCATAAGGTTCACTCTTGTTTCTTGTTGACAATTGCATGTGCTTGACGGATGTTTGGGGTTGGTGCTTAGTGGGTAGTATTTGGTACTTTAGGGATGTCTCTCTCATTAATTTTTGTTTATCTTAGTTCATCGGAGAAGAAACCACTGCTGCTTATGGTGTTACAGAGCTGACTGATGAAGCGACATGGATAGTCGATCCTCTTGATGGAACAACCAACTTTGTGCATGGGTAATTATTTATTTTGGGAATGAAATTTGTAAAGAATTTTTTCCTCACTGTTTCATTGCCACTGCTCAATTACTTGTAGGTTCCCCTTTGTGTGTGTCTCTATTGGTTTAACAATTGAAAAGGTCGCTGTTGTCGGTGTGGTCTACAACCCAATCATGGATGAGGTAAGTTCCAAATGTACTCATTAATTGATCCCAACATGGAGTTATTTATGCCAAGAAAGTATAACTAGTATGGGTAGGAGTACAGCTTAATTTGGATGATAAACTGCCTGGGTGGTCCTGGGTGTTATTCCTTATTCATCTGAAATTGAGAATACTATTGTTCCATACAATCCTCTAGATTTATGGTGCTGGGGCATCCTTACAAATACACTGTAATTCGTGAATCTTATAGGGTCCCTTTTTAAGTGGTGACTTGTTCCTCTCCGTATTTTGCGCTTCCCATGTTTGGTATACAGCCATCTTGATCTGCTAGAGCCAGAGATTGTTAGAACTATATGGTGTCCTGGCTAAATGAGAAATTGTGGTTTGATAACTGGTGGTGGTTGAGTAAATGAATAATAATTGTTTGCATGCAGCTTTTCGCCGGCAGTCATGGAAAAGGTGCTTTTCTTAATGGAAACCCCATAAAAGGTAAATTCATGATTTTCATCAACAGGTCAGGCTGTTATTTGGATTCTGCCCCCATTAACCAAAAAAGAGAGTGGCTTTTCTTTGATGGATCTCTACCAATTTCATGTTTTGTTGTGGGGTTCTTCAGTTTCTTCTCAGTCCGAACTTGTGAAGTCTCTCCTTTGTACTGAGGTATGCGCGTCGGAACTCTTTTAAAGGTCACTTTTTTCACGTTCTTGTCCTCTTCTTTCTTCAGTTGCTATAGAACAAAACTAAGGTGCAAGGGCTTCATTTATGGAAACAACATAAAGTTTGTTACATTAGCTACCTCAGTATCAAAGGTGAATATGCTACATCAGGGAAAGGGAAAAGGACTAGTTCTTCAGTTTGACTCTCAACATGGAGGGTCTCAACCACTTAAATTGACCCCCTCCACTGCATATTCCCGAGATTTAAAAGTGAATATGATGCTCGGAACTTCAAAGAGCATGTGGAATTTTGGGTTCATGTTTTCTCACTCCGAGCACGCTGACGCTGAGGAAGACCCATGTCACCAGAGCAGAAACTACGTCGTCGGAGTCACCGGAGCAGAAAACTACGTCGCTGGAGAGGGCGGGGAACGACAGATCCGAGACCTACGGCGCCAGGAGGGGGAGAAAACCCGGGGTGTGGAGAAGGAGGAGGAAGGGAGGGGGGGAGGTGAAGGGGGGTGAGGCGGCGGCAGCCCTCCCCCAAGTGAAACCCTAATCTGTAAAAGTATAGACTATAGAGAGAGAAAGGTGCCTGCCTCTCATATGTTTCCTTGAGTTACAAAGGTCTAGCATAGCCTATGTTAGAAAAATAACTTATTTTGATATAGACAATGAGGCTACCATGCTGCTGAAGATGCGTTTTAATGTATCCCAAGCAATTATGAATAGCACATTCGATGCGAAACTGGTGCTTTTTAATAGAGGTGCTGCCTTAGAAACATTGTTGTCTATCTGAAGGTAGTAGATGTGAAATGTGAAAAATTACGTACCTTGGTCCCATCAATAACTTGTCACAAGGATCTTCTCAAATCATGTCTAACCATCAGCTTCCTGCATCTGAGAAACACCCAGGATATGCTTTCTGCATTTCTAATAGGCTTTTTCTAAGTTTCAACTTTCAAGTTTTGCACTTGCATCCTGTAATAGATCCAGCTTCATGGGGAATTTAAATAAGCTGCAATGTTTCACTTAAGGAACTAATACTGTTTTCTCTGATTGGAGCAGGCTGGAACGCAACGTGATAAGCCAACTGTGGATGCCACTACAAACAGAATTAATAGTTTGCTTTTCAAGGTTAGACCAGAACTTGCTGAGTGCAATTTTGTCCACCCTTAGTGGCGAGGGTGAGTGTCACCCTCACTGTATGGAGCCCGTCTCAGGTCTCACACAAATGATCTGAGCCGTTCATTTTGAATAGAATAGTTTTTAATCCATCTTGTTAGGAAACTGCTCATTGGATATTAGTGTGTGCTTGATCAATTCATAGTGTAGAATTCTGAGCAATTAACTAGGTAAATCGATCAAAGCATTTATCATAGTCTAAAAGCAATTCTTTAGAAAATTGAACAGCTCTCATCATCTATGTGAGACCCAAGGCGGGCTTCCCCACACAATGTGGGTGATGCTCACCCTCGCCCCTTGAGGGTGAACGAAATTGTTCAGTGAAAGGAAGTGTTGGCAACCAAAGGTGATGGTATGACTTTCTGATGTGATCAGGTCAGATCCCTCCGGATGTGTGGCTCTTGTGCGTTGGATCTCTGTGGCATTGCATGCGGAAGGCTTGACCTTTTCTATGAGCTTGGGTTTGGTGGCCCTTGGTATGAGTTCCATCTTTAGCTCAAGTATTATACTCCACAATCCACTTGATTGACAATTTTTTTTCCGTCTTATCAGGGATGTAGCTGGTGGTGCTGTGATTGTTAAAGAAGCTGGAGGAGTTATATTTGATCCGTAAGAATAATATTTTTCAATGACCTCGGCAATTGTTATTCCAGTATCTCCCTTTACCCTGCTCTTCCAAACTTAAAGTTGGGGAAATAAAAATAATAGGTGGCTTTTGTTTTTTGCTTTGGTGCAAGAACACGGGTGATAACGGGTGGGTCCATTATGAGACTGTCTAAGGCGCTGCTTTGATTGTAGAAATCTTGAGGAGGATGCAAATGTGCGGATCACCATGATTCCTTCGTTTGCAGCAGAATGGAAAAAGTGATTCCTGATTATCTATCCACCCCAGAGTCAATATATTAAGGACCCATGTTAATCTTGGACTCCGTGCTCAATCCATAGAGATAAGAAAATATAGAACACTGAAAATTTACCTAAAAAGATGTTACCTAGACAAGATTAGTAGATTACTACATTAAATCCAACCACTTGGATGCAATCACCTCAGGCATAAAATTACTGTGTATTTGATTCTTCTAATCAATTCCCATTTCCCTTCAAGATTTACTGGCATACAAACATATCAAAGCTTTACCTTTTGGAAGGAATGAACTTTCCTACATTTTCATATGTAGGCTTTTAGGGTTAATTTCTTACGTTGACATTCCGTATTTTGCTCAATTGTCTCATATTTCATAATCTGAAAAGATTTATTACACGCACACACACACACACACACACACACACATACACACATATATAAGCACAGGAATTTGATATCCTGTCCTTGCTTCATCTGCTAATCCTTTGTTTTGATCAGTTCTGGTAAAGAATTCGACATCACATCTCAGCGAGTAGCAGCATCAAATCCATTTCTCAAGGATGCATTTGTGGAGGCATTGAGAGAATCGGAATGAAATATGGGTGCTGAAAGCATGACTTGACCAATGAATGCAAAAGGTATCCTGACTTCCAATATTGGTTTTGCAGAGATACTGTGAGCCTAGAGAACATCAGGTAATTCTTATGATCATTGATCTGCGGCGTTAAGAAGTGCACTTAATTGTAATTTCCAGTTAATCTGGCATCTTGATATCTAGTAATAGCAACTGAATCCATGGTACTTTGGAATCATTTCAACTATGATTTTACATGAGGCTCCATCAAATTTCATATCTGAATTTTTAGTCTTTGTGTGTTTTTTGCTTTTTCATCAGTTAGCTGAACTCATTCTTGAGTCCAGTCCTAGTCTTTGCTTGATGGGAAACATAAAATTCCATGAACATGATGTCAACATAATAAAATTACCAACACTCCTGAGCCAGATTTTTGCGCACGCGCGCGCTCGTCCTATTAAAACTCTGCACTGACATGGAAACCACATGCATAGAAAGAAATATATGAAGTGGGTATATAGAAATATGAAGTGTAAAAGACAGACACATGTAGCTCTCCAGAGTGTACACACACACACACACTAAGCTACAGTCCTGAAACAAAAGTACAGCTATAACTGTGAACTCCCCAAATTACACCAAACCAGTATATATTGCTCCGCTGCAACAATACTAGTTAAAAACACCATAACCAGCATCATGATAGATTTTAACAACTGAATTGATCTACACGTTTTGTGTCCTGGCGCCGTAGCCGTAAAACCCATTTGTGCCGACGGGTGCCTTCTCGGCCTTCTTCCTCTTCAAAACGACAGTCCACGTATAAACTTCTAAGAGTACAGCAGCAATGCCCAAACTCACGATGATTCCAATGTAACTTTGCTCCCACTTATTAGCCGGTTTCAAGATGTCCAGTCCCTTGAATATGTTGATGATGCCAAGAATGATGATTGTGTATCCAATCGAGTGGTGGTAGATGTTCCAGTACAGTCTGTATTTGTTATCCTTCTTTGGCCTTAGAAACAAAGCAAACACCTGGATTCAAGCAAAAGGAACAAAATGAACCTATGTTTGTACTTTGTAGCCAGCCAGGCGAGGGAAGGGCGTCAGTCGTCACTATCAAACGGATGTACAGAACGAATGCTTGAGAGAGCTACAAAGGAGTTTTACTATGCAATACCCACTCAGACGCCCCACCAAAACCCGATTTCAAGTTTGTGGAACTATTTTGGAGAATAAATCTCCTCATATGTTTAAATGGTAGGGACAAACCCTTACAAATCCTCTCACAAGTTTTAATGGGAGACTTTTATAAGTTTTTTCGTAGAAGGGTCCAATTTTGTATTTATATTATTACACGAACCCAAAAATAAGTCCTTCCTAGTAGGTTTTACAAGACATGCAGGTCCAAACTTTCGTGAATAGCTATCGAAAACGAAGTTTTAGGAAGTCAATAGTCCTGATTCGATAACACCACCACGCCAAATTCCTTAATAAAAATGCATAATGTAGCAGATTTTTCGGCAAGGGAAACAAATTTGGATACCTGAAGGGTGGCAAGAGAGAAGAGAAGAATGCCGAGGGTTCTGTGGGCAGTTTGCTGGACGCCGGGAGATTCGTTTCCGAGCTGCATACCGGTTGCCCATCCCGCAACTCCGATGATGTAGGCCGAGGTTTGGCAAGTAACATGAAGGTAAAACCAGGCGGGGTCCGCGGATTCGAACACCTTCACGTACCTCGCGATTATGACTCCGAGAGGCATCATGATACCCCAGCTGACTACATTCAGCACCCCGTGAATCTGAATTTTGTTTTGACAACAGTGTAAGAATCCATATTAACTGTGTTAACAAGTGAGCCAACGGACAGTGTAAAACACAAAGCTCAAATCTAACAACTCCCACAAGGCAGATTCATCACAAACTGATTTGGAATCAAGAAACATAAACAGAAATATGAACGATAACGGTTGCCCACGATTTATACGGACACTTGAAAATAGAGTAAATAAGGATTGAAAAAACAGCACACAAAACAGAGTAAAAAGCAGAGCAAAGAGCGTAGCTATTCCATGAAACAGTAAAGAAAATTTTGACTTCATTCGATTTGGAATTAAGGAAAAAATGCGAAATATATCTGATCAATGTAACATATTCCGAAACCAAATCAATGGAGTTGCTTTGTCGCAGCTGCACCTTTCTTTATATAATTTTCTTCCTTTTTTAATCCATGAAGTTCTTGTACTTTCTCAAAAGACAAAAACGCGTGGGATGTAATGTAGAAAAATGACTTACATTCATTTTCCTGAATCTCAAGCTCAGTGCTCCTGATGCTCCTGATGCTGCCGCTGACGCCCCAGAAAGAAGATTCAGAGTCGCCATCGATTGAACATTCGAACCAGAGGTAGCATGCATCCCGGGGGCATCATTCGAAACCGGCCCATTTTGCCAAACCTGATTCACAGTAGTGCTATTGTTTGGCAACGTCACAGTAGCAAATATAACAATCTCGTTGTTGGAATGCGTAGCCGATAAATCTGACACATCGAAACTCAACTCCCCTCTCTGCAATTGGGCCTGGTAACTATCCACGGATGACGTGTAAACGTTCATGGTCCCGTCAGATTTTAGGAGAGCAACAAGAGCCTGTGACCCAACCATGCCTGTAGAAGTTGGATTGATGGCCCACGCAACCCATCTGGAAGAGGTAATCCCGGTCTGGCGGTAGGCGATATGGGCGGTTCCCGAAGAAGGGTCGTATGTCCAGTGGAGAAAAGAGTTTAGCTGTGGGAGATCACTGCAGGCACTGAACACCTTGTTGCTTGCAAAGGCATATTTTTGGCATGATGATTGAGCAGAGGAGGAGAAAAACAGAGTGATCAAAACAAAGCAAAACAGGATTGGTCTCAACATTTCGGCCAATTCAATTAGTCCACAAAACAGCCAGAAATTAAACCCAAAATATGGAATCGGAACAGACCCGGAATCTGATGATCAATTAATGGAAACAGGGGAGTTCGAAATATTCCGGCAAAATTGATTCTGAGAGATTCCTTGTTTGTGTGTTTTTGGTACGAGAAATGAAGATTGTGTTTGGGAGAAGGGTACAAGAGAGAGATGAAAGAGAAACAGAGAGGGTGGGGGTTATAAATATAGTGAAATTTGGTGTGGGGTAGGAGTAGTTGAACAGTTTGGTCAAGAAGTTTTAAAAAAATGTGAGAGAAGGTGTCGTTTTTAACAGGGGTAGGGGATATTGGGGACTTCATATATAGTTATTTTTAATTTGATTTTTACATCTCAGCTTTGTTTCAACAACCAGCTCGTTTTCTCTACCTGCCCATGTCTAACTTCAACTGCAATGTGCCGCCTTACAGATTTCCTAACTTCTCATCTTGTAATAACGATATAGCTATATTCGGGGTGAGCCGAAAGAGATGGGCATAAATTCACTGTTTTATTTGACCCCTAGTAATTGGGAGAAATTTCTCAATGCCGGGTGGGCGCAGCCACGTGGTGCCCGTGCATGCATCTTGGCTGTCCAAACGTGTTTTGGAAGGCCCATTACCCAAATAAATTTGGACCGTCCAAAACACATTTGGATGGCCAATATGCGCGCACGGGCATCACGTGGCCGTGCCCAACCCGGCATTGAAAAATTTCTCAGTTATTTTGGAGAGTCAATCGGCTCAAATTCTCAAGATAAGTAGCTGACTAGGAACTGAGTAATTGGACACTTACTGTTTATAGCTGTGACTGAATGGCAGGCATCTTGCTACATGAGCCATGCATGGCCATTTGAAATTAACCAGGCAATGTGTTTGTGACTAGTCTGTATGGTTTACAAGCCAAAATGTTGTTACTAGACCACTGGAGTTGCGGATCAAAAAAAAAAAAAGGACTGGAGTTTTGTATAGCAGAGGGTATTTTTGTCATGTTGCACTATCGTAAAAGAGAGATAGAATAATTTTTAACACATACTCATAGAAGAATAATTACAATAGCATTGGTTGAACTGTTATTAATTGCTTCAAATTTTATTGTGTTATAAGCCCTTTTGTATGTTACAAACATAAATAAAATAATGTTAAGTTGCTAATTTTAATTTATATAGGAAAAGGGATCGGAGGCACTGAATTGCAAAGTTTTCTTCTACTTTTAGTTCTTGGGTAAATTTGATTTGTCCCGACAGACATTTATTAATACCGGACGCTTAGAGCATCTCCAATCCAATACTCTATTTGAGAGTATCAAAATACTCTATTTTATTTATAAAGTGATTTTAGAGAAAATTACTATTCCTATTTACTCCAATCACAAATTCTCTATTTTTTCCTCTAAAATGGAGGAGGCTTGAGAGGATGGGTTGAAAGAGGTCCATACTCTCAAATGGAGGAATAGAGCATTGGTTGGAGATGCTCTAAGAATACAAATGTCATTTTAAAAGGTGAATAGTATTATAGAGGAGATCCTCCATATTTTCTTTCATTCTCTAAATATGGAGGATCAAAATCACATCCTCTCAAATAGAGGAGACTTGTGAGGATGAATTAGAGAAATTCTATACTCTCAAATGGAGAAATAGAGCATGAATTAGAGATGATCTTAGTGCTTTGTGACTGAGTACATGGATTCATGTTTAAATTGGTACTCTGTGAATTCTTGGAGTCGTCACTGACTTAAACGATATTATTACAATATTCCCTAGCATTTTGATGAAATCTGACACAGTTGGAAACTTTGTCAATGTACAGTTAGTTGTGATTGGTGACCAGAAAAACACACGAAGTAGTGGCAAAGGCAGCACCACCCCCAACCAATGTACCAAGTACCAACAAATTAAGGCTCTGTTTCAGAACGGAAATAAGCTGCTTATTTTTTAAGAAGGTAATTTTAAATTCAAAAATAACGTGTTTACGTAAATAATTTTCCTACCACCATGGATCTTGTTTGATAGATCTCATCAAGATCTTTAATATGGTGCAAAAAAAATTAAAAAATTATTTTTCATTTACATTATTTTTTAGTTTGAAAATGTGAAATAAGCTGTTTATTTTTGAAGAAGATTTCTGGAACGGAGCCAAGTCCAAAAGAAAACCTCAAAAAGATAAAAGTGACATGGAGAGTCTTTTTTATGGAGTACCGTAATCTCAGCAAGGACGGAACTAAGTGTAAAGAGACCTGGGTTGTAGCCCAGGTGAAGCTAGGGGAAGTGGGAAAAAAAAAAAAAAATTATATGTAAAAGTTTAGCCCAATAAATTTTAACCCATCCCATTTACTATAAGTAAACTTGTTGAATATATCGACTTAGATGTGATGATAAATAATTTATATTCTCTAAAACAATGCAGAACACAATTTCAGTATGGTACAACTATAATAGTTTATGTTTTTTTTTACTTTTCTTTTGTTTATTTTTGAACATTTACATAATTGTACGTGGAAATTTGATGGACATTAATTATGAAATTCTTTTTGGTTTATATATATGTATGTATGTATGTATGTATATTAGCTTATTAAATTTTGAGTTAGCCCAGGGCATATTGAATTTCTAGTTCCACCTCAGCTGTCTATTAACCACTCTACAACTACAAGATCGAGAAACAAACAAATCCATTATTCTAAAGGACTTTGGACCATGTGAAGAGAATAGATGAGTTGGGTTCGGTACATGCTTAAACTAAACCGTAACAATTACCCCGGTTTACCGGCCTCAGCCCCTTTTCCGGAACCCGCATCAACAAATCTACAATCACATATTTACCCAAAAAAAGTAAGGGAAATGATAATGCCAAAACCGTTTTTGTTGGTGCCAAAACCATTTTTGTTAGTGCCAAAACTCTAGTGCACAAAAGACTTGTACCATTTACAATGTACAAGACTTTTATACACTTGAGTTTTGGCACCAACAAAAACGGTTTTGGCATTATCATTTCCCTAAAGTAAAATATATGACTTTTACCCAATATTTTTTCAAATATCCAAGGCTTTATCTTGGATATTACAAAAAATATATTAGGGGAAAAGTGAAAAAAATTATTTTTTTGACTTTTCTCGTCGAGACGAATCAATAATCCACAAAAATTTGTCCCAAAAATTAACAAACTTGAAAAATATGAATAACAACAAAATGAAAAAAAATTCAAAAAGCCCTTAGCGAATCTCAACGGATTTTGTGTTTTTTCTTGTTTTATCCTTATTAAAAAACTTTCGAGTTTATTAGTTTTGCGCCTAATTTTTGCGGATTATTGATTCATCTCATCAAAACGAATTGAAAAAATAAAATTATGACTTTTACCCAAATATTTTTTTTAAATATCCAAAATAAAACCCAAAAGCCATATTTCAACGAATATTTGGTTAAAAGTCTTAACTTTTTACTTTTTAGATTTGTCTCGACGAGACGGATCAATAATCTACAAAAATTAGGCACAAAACTAATAAACGCAAAAAAAAAAAATGAATAAGAAAAACAAGGAAAAATTCAAAAATCTTAGCGGAAGTCTATTAGCAGTTTGAATTTAGAGAAAATCTTATTTTCGGAGCAGTCATAAATAAAAGTTTACAGCGCTCAATCGCGACCGTTTAAAAGTGTTTTGGAGGTCTGGATGTTAATAAAATTTTTTTGAGTTCTGGAGAAGAATAAACTTTTTTTTCCGGAAAAATTTTATAAAAATTCAGACCGTCCAAAATACGATCACGATGAATTACTGCTGTAAACAAATTGTTTCTGACTGTTCTGTTCAGGCTTATTAACCTTTTTGATCTCCAAAGTATTCAAAAAATCTCAATTTAGTCCCCAATCTACAAATAGGAGACATTTCGTCCCCAACGTTAGTAAATTTGTACCAATGTAGTCCCCCACGCCTCACGCCGTTACCCCATACGTCAAAACCAGGGGCATGTTTGTCATTTCCCCTCCCCCACGGCACCTATTAGGGTTGGGGACTAAATTAAGATTTCTGAATACTTTGGGGACCAAAAAGGTTAATAAGCCCAATTTTTGTCTTTATTCAAAAAATTACGATCGAAATCTAATTTTTTTTAATAAAGACAAAAATAGCCGAGTCGGGTATTGTGTCAGCCCTAATCCCTCTAATGAGGTGCGCCGATTCGTGAGCCCAGGAGCACGTCGTCACGGCCCTACCAAGGGGTTGTTCGGCTAAATAAGCCAAGTGGCTTATTTTTTTGTCCTTATTCAAATTTTTTTCGCATTTGTTAGTTTGTTGTCAATTTTTTGGGGATTATTATTTCGTCATGACGAGAGGAATCTAAAAAGTAAAAAATTACGATCGAAACCTAATTTTTTTGAATTAGGTAAAGGTATTATTGTATCAATCAAACACTTTTACAGATTTTAATTACATTTTAAAAATCTCTAATCTACAATTTAGAATTTTAAAAAGTAATTAACTCATAAACACTCCATTTTGGAAAATATACTTGTGAAGGAAAAACAAAATGGTTAAGAAGGAAACTGTTATAAGTATAGAGGAAAATATACTTGTGATCAGAAGTTGGATTTATTTATTTTTTCTTCTCATTTTCTTTCTACCGAACAAGGGAAAGTAAATTTTTGTAACTATTCTTTCCTTTTTTTTCCATTCTTTTTCATATGCTCCGAACAAACCCTAAGAACTCCGAGAAATTTTTTAATGCAACGGTAATTTATAACTTCTCTTTCACATGCGTTGAGACCCACACGTATATAGAGCTTATGACATATGAGAAAACATTAAAAATAACCGTTGCATTAAAATTTTTTCTACAAAACTCCATAATGATATGTGATGGTGCAAGAGTCTAGGAGAGCCTCAAAAGCACTAGATAGTTTCTCAAGAAATCGGGACAACCACCATTGCTACCCCACCGTGATGGCGTGCTCCTGAGCTTACTGATCGGCGCACCTCATTAGAGGGATTAGGGCCGGCACAACGCCCAACTTGGCTATTAAAACCTTTTATTCAAAAAAATTAGGTTTTGATCGTAATTTTTTACTTTTTAGATTCCTCTCGTCATGATGAAATAATAATCCCCAAGAAATTAACAAAAAACTAACAAATGCGAAAAAAATTTGAATAAGGACAAAAAAATAAGCCACTTGGCTTATTTAGCCGAATAACCCCTCGGTGAGGCCGTGACGACGTGCTCCTGGGCTCACGGATCGGCGCACCTCATTAGAGAGATTAGGGCCGGCACAATACCCGACTCGGCTATTTTTGTCTTTATTTAAAAAAATTAGATTTCGTTTGTAATTTTTTGAATAAAGACAAAAATTGAGCTTATTAACCTTTTTGGTCCCCAAAGTATTTAAAAATCTCAATTTAGTCCCCAACCCTAATAGGTGCCGTGGGGGAGGGGAAATGACAAACATGCCTCTGGTTTTGACGTCTGGGGTAACAGCGTGAGGGGTGGGGGACTACATTGGTACAAATTTACTAACGTTGGGGACGAAATGTCTTCTATTTGTAGATTGGAAACTAAATTAAGATTTTCTGAATACTTTGGGGACCAAAAAAGTTAATAAGCCGTTCTGAACTAGTATTTAATGACTCAAATGTAGAGGTGTAAAACGGGCCGGGCCGGCACGGGCACGGCACGAGCACGGCACGTTTGAAGGCGGCACGGCACGGCACAGGCACGGATTTAATCCTGGCACGGCACTAATTCAAGACGGCCTTAGTGGGCACGCAGACGCACGGCACTAAGTAAGCTAGAACAACACACGGCCACGGCACGGCATGGCACGGAAGTTGGCCTGGCACGGCACGGACGCACGGCATGCAAAGACGGCATGGCACGACGCGGACAAAGACGACGCACGCGGCAGACGGCACGCAGATGGCATGCACGCGACGGCACGAACACGACCGAGGCATGGAAAAACCAAAAAAATATGTTATTAAATAAATAAGGATTTCATATTATAGTTTACTTTATTTCTGTGTATTTTTGATAATTCAATAATTTATTAATCTTTTCCTTTTATTTAAGTAAAATAAGCTTTTAAAATATTTTATATGATTAAGAAAATTTGAATCAAAATTCAAACATGATAATATACCTATTACCACACATATATTGATATTACATTGCATTTTATCCAATAAAGATTTTAAAAAAAAATTACATAGAAAATAAATAAATAAATAAAAACAAATTTAAAAGAAAAAATTACGTGTGATTCGAATTCGAATCCAAGTCATAATGTCCTATGGAACTTGTCACACATCACAAACCACCAAGGCCATTAATTATGATATGTTTTTACTAGGAACAACTAATAATAAATAAGAAAAAAAATAGTTTAAATATGGATTTACTAGGAACAACTAATAATAAATAAGAAAAAAATTGGTTTTAAAACAAAATTATTACATGGTCATCATCTATTTTCCAATTATTAACTCTACAAGTACAAGTTTCGGGAACCAAAAATATAAAAATACAATGTGCGGGTACATATTGAGTACTACACAAATAATTGGAGACATTGGGAAGTAGGGAAAACCTTGGTTGTGAAATAGTTTTAGTGGATTTTGAAAAAAAAAAAAAAAAAGGCACTACGTGCTACGCACCCAACTTAAAAAACTTTTAATTTGCGCACTACGCACCAAAAAAATGCGCGCACTATGCAGGGGCAATAAAAAACGACATTGGGGGAGCAAGGGAATCGAACTCTCGCCTCTTGTTCCTTAAAGAAGGTGGCTTACCATTGCACCAAACTTCAACTTCTTATACATATTAGCATATATAATTTATATATACACAAAATCGGGGAATTTTTTTTTAAAAAAAAGGCGTGGGGGCACGTGACCCCACGTGCCCCATGGTGGGTCCGCCCCCATCTCAAACCACCAAGGCCAATAATCATTTTGTGCTTATAATTGGAACAAGTAATATATATTATATAATTCTATTGTATAAAAACGGGCCTCTTGTACGGTAGCCACACAATTGCGACACAACTATGACGATCCATACCGTTCATTTTGTTGTTCTTGGAGTTTTAATCACTCTCGCAAATTTTTGGGTCTATCGGGTTTTGGAAGCCCTTTCATCGGACGTAGATTCATTAATATGAATTTTTTTGTTATGTGCGATCGAGTATATAACGATAACAAATTTACTTCATTTTTTGCACGAATGATATAATCACTCTCACATAAAAGGTAGATGGTTCCGATTTTCAAAAAATATCTCGGTCGGGTCTCGAGTGATGCATTATAGGACTTTAATGCCTTTGGAAGCACCAAATGTGTTCTGATCACGTGGTTTCCGACATCCGATTATCACCTATTTAGGGGAGAATGATAAATTTGATAAGATCTTAAATTGTAATGGTTTAGATCGAACATTAGAAAAAATGAGTCTGCAGCTACCTTTCAAATTTATACATCTAACTTATTTGGTTCTAAACTAATGTATGTCGCTATAGGCCAAAGTACGATAGCCACACGATTGCGACACAACTATGACGATCCATACCGTTCATTTTGTTTTTTTTGGGTGTTTTAATCACTCTCACAAAAATTCGGGTCTATTGGATTTTGGAAGCCCTTTCATC
The DNA here is from genome assembly GCA_025413875.1 of Rhododendron molle. NCBI lineage: Eukaryota > Viridiplantae > Streptophyta > Magnoliopsida > Ericales > Ericaceae > Rhododendron > Rhododendron molle. The sequence goes on along the minus strand of CM046400.1, from coordinate 26,192,888 downwards.
GGGACGTAGATTCATTAATATGAATTTTTTTGTTATGTGCGATCAAATATATAACGATAACCAATTTACTTCATTTTTTGCACGAATGATATAATCACTCCCACATAAAAGGTAGACGGTTCGGATTTTCAAAAAATAGCTCGGGTGGCTCTCGAGTGATGCATTATAGGACTTTACGAGATTTTTTCATTATTTGGTGCATGGATCATGGTGTGACTTATGCACATGATCAAAACTTGGTTGGTATATATAGAAAGAGAGATGAGAATCGACAGCCCTAGCCCACAACTCACTCTCTCTCTCTCGCGCGCTCTCTCTCTCTCTTCGAAACGATGAACGGCGAAGGTCGAAGGAGAGGAGGAGGAGGAGGAGACCGACGAGATCTAAGACTCTCGAAGCAGCAGAAGCTCATCCTCACCGCCGAAGAGCAACTCGAGTCCAAGCTCGGTTTCGATCTCTTCTCCGAAGGCGACAGGCGCCTCGGCTAGCTTCTCACCTTCTCATCCGTGAGTCACCATTTCAATTTCTAAACCAACAATCCCTTATTTTACACTTTGCTTATATTCTGTTACTAGAAAAGGTCTATACCTAGAAAAGGTCTATACTTATTAATGAAACAGCATCAGAACGCGTGCAATTGACATTAGGGATTTGTATTGTTTTGGCATTAACTGCAAGTTAAATTCAGAGTTTTCTGCTCTATTTGCAGTCATCTTGGGAGTATCAGGATACCCACAAGGTCTACAGTTGTGTTGATCTATACTTTGTTTGTCAGGTGAATGAATTAGTTGTGTTCTTTTTTTATATGAGTTTCAATTTGGAAAATCACAATTTAGAAGATTATACTCATTTTGCTAATTACTTGTTCGAATTTGGGTTTAGGACGGCTCTACTTTTAAGACGAAGTACAAGTTCCGTCCATATTTTTATGCCGCTACGAAGGTATGTGAAGTGTGGCAAAGTATAACTTGCCGAGTTAATTTCGTGTGATTGCAGCTTTCATGACGCTGTTGATTTTGTAGGATAAAATGGAAATGGATGTTGAGGCCTACTTGAGAAGACGGTATGAGAGTCAGATTGCTGATATAGAAATTGTAGAGAAAGAAGACCTTAATCTTGTAAGCTGGGTTATTCTATTGATGTTGTTGGCTTTTTAGTTGGGGTATCCTATCTATTTTATTTCTTATGATCCCCTTAGTCATTTGAACAATTGATGTTACATTTCTTCTGGCTACACAACTGTAGTGGGAAAAAGGGTTCCATTGTTTATGAAATAGGTGGTAAAGCTGATATATTTAATCTTGCATTTATAGTAGTTATATGATAATTAATTACTACATTTCTACTTGAATATACCTGAATATTGCTTGTATTTAGGGTGGGCATTCTATAGGATTTGGCAATTGAAAGTTTGCAGAAAGTTTAGAGAAAAATCTACCTGAATATTGCTTGTATTTAGGGTTACAAAATTAGGGCTTTCGTGTTTCCCCTTTAATAACCCCTGTTATGGTGTTTTTTTTGTAGATGGATGCTAATAATTTTAATTTTGGCTAATTTCAATTTTCTTATTTATTTTTCTTGTTCATTTGGCTTTCATATACCTGTTTTCTGCTGCTGTTGGTGCTGGTTCTTGTTTTGTAGGACATTGTAGACGCCAAGGACCAAACCACGTGAAGGCTGAAGCAAATTAATGCCAGCAAAATGTAGAAGGTGGATTTTCTCACTTATGTTTGAATACCAAAAGTAAATACGTGACATAGTAAGGAATGGAGCATTCAGTTTCACAACAAAACTAGTAGTTTATGTGTTAGTAGCTCATATTTAGCTTGGTAGATACCTCTAATCTAGTTTTATGCCAAACCTGAGGTGTAACGAAGCCAGGCTAAATATTGAGTTTGTTTTTAGTTAGTATAGTTAGTTTTATTCGATTGCATTGCTTAGCCGAGGTGGTGGCATAACCCCTCGCATATTCTGTTTGCTGAGTTGAGGTGGCGGCCTAGCCCCTCCAGTCTGTTAGTTTGTTAGTCTGTTAATCATTACTCATTAGGATTGAAATATTGAATACTACGATATACAAACTTAAGAACATTAGACGCACTGACGCACCGGAATGTGTGTTTTTTGGGAAGATTTTTTTTAGTAGAAAATCGGTTGCCGGTTGGTGATGTGTATACGAAAATCGATGGCACAATATGGCACGGCACGACACACGATTAAGGGCTAGCACGACACGACACGAACTTACAAAAAAAGGCACGGCATGACCCGACAAAAAAAGGCACGGCACAGCACGACAAAAAAGGCACGGCACGACACAACCCGACAAAAAGGCACAAAAAGGGCACGGCACGACGCGGCACGATTAATTAATCGGGCACGGCACGGCACGACACGATTTAAAAAAGGCACGGCCCGACTCGGCCCGACAAAGCAAAATGGCCCGCCATGGCACGGCACGGGCACGGCACGGCACGACACGCCATGGCACGATGAAGTAACGGGCACGGCACGGCACGACATGAAGCACGATTGAGCACGGAAGAAAATGGCACGACACGGCACGACAGGCACGTTTGACACCCGTACTCAAATGTTGGGAAACTTCCCCATGGCTGTTTTTGATTGGTGAAAGACACCACTTGGCAAAAATGACGTGTGAAAAATTATACTAATATTTTGATGGGTCAACGTCAGTACGAAAACCCAAGATCATGGGATGTTTCAACCATTTGGACCCACCGCCCACGTGTCTAGGTTACCAAATCCCACCAGTCGTATTTTGTCCGGATATCACCGCCGCACTTGATTGTCGCCACTCTCTTGCCCTCTTCTCACCCCACGTCACAAAGGCTCCACGATTCACTCACTCTAGTAGTACTACAACCTATAGGCTTGTTTTCGTACGTGAGGATTAGTAAATCGAAAATGATATTATTGGTACCCCCACCTAAAAGAATGACGATTTTTTAACAGATTATAGAAAATTACTACTCCTAACGAAGACGATTTTTTAACAGATTATCGGAGTATTAGTATAAATCTCGTTGATCCCCCCCACCTAAAAGAATGCTCTTATGGGGTTCGTTTTTATTTCTCAATGAATCAAATTAAGGGTCCTTATTCCCTAACCAATCAATTAAAAGAAAATATATTCTTATGGTTCGTTTTGTTCCTCAAGTAATGACGTTAAATTATTGATTGATTCCATTGAACAACCTCCGCCAAAAGTGTCAAAATATTGTTGTTGTTGTGTCTTGTGTACAAGAAACGTGTTATTAATCATACTCAATACTACCGTACTTTCATGCATAAATCTTTAATACATTTTGTACAAATTGAACAATGTATATTAATTGACAATTTCAGATGTATAGAAAAATTAGAAATTTTGTATGAGTGGTAATCGAAAAAGAAAATGATTATTGTATCGAAATTGAGAACCATGAAGCCTAATAAATTTTGGATCCGGCTTCTGCAGTTCAATCTGAACCGTTCATCTTGATAATCAATGATTCAAATTTGTTGAATTTTTTACCGGTAAAAGTTTTTTTTATTATTGATAATAGACTGAAAACAAATATGGATCATTAAAAATACCATCCGACGATTGCGATCACTTGGACATCACTTCTGCAGTCCAAAACTGGACCGGATACAAGCTAGATTCTAAATTTTTATTTTTGGTCAAACGGAAATTCGCCAAATTCTAAATTTTCACATATGAAACTACACATCTTCGGATAGCACACATAAGCATGACAAAACCTTGCATCATCACCATGAGAATTAGAGAGCTTTCATACGTTATATCTTCTACTATTTTAGTTGTTGGACTAACAAAATATTTAGTACCACATGGGAAGATACTATCACCAAAACCATTCCATTCTGGGTGCGGTTCCCATGCATCCAGTGTTTTTTTTTTTCCTGTCAAAACATGCATCCAGTTTCTAAGCATCGAATTAATTTGGGGTTGAGTTTTGGCCATTTGTCGTTCTTTTTCAGGCTAACAATAATTATTAGAATCGTTCACTTTTTCGAGTTCGTTGCTCAAGAATATAAACCACGCCAAAAATTACGTTGGTCGACTATCGTTTGATATGATTTCGAAATGCATTAAGATTCAAACAAAATTATGTCAAACGGGTTGCAATTTAGAGTTGCACATTTTTTTTTTTGCAAGCTTAATGCATTTCGAAATCATATCAACCGGGTATCCGATCAGTGTAATTTTTGATGTAGTCACTGTTCTCGGCCAGCTCTAAAAAGTGAACGATTCCGATTATTTTTATGGACCCAAAGAAGAGCCCAAAATAAAAGATAAAATTTCTTGACCAGAGAGTCCTGAACCAAGTCACTTAAAAGAATGGCAGTATTATCTTATGTTTCGTTTTTATTTCTCAAATGATCAAAGGGTCCTTAACCAGTCCGTTAAAATAAAATATTCTTCAATCCTTTTACCACCACACCTATTTACACATCTACACTCACAATAAGGGTGAGGCCCACATACACTGAGTGTGCAGTGTGTGTGGAGCCCACCCTTATTGTGAGTGTGTGTGTGTGTGTGTGAATGAGTGTGGTGTTAGAATTACCGAATATTCTTATGATTCGTTTGGTTTCTCAAGTAATGACATCAAATTATTGATTGATTCCATTAAACAACCTCCACCAAAAGTGTCAAACTACTAGTCGTTTTTTATTTTATTTTATAAGAAACGTGTTATTAATCATATTCAATACTGCAATACTTTCACGCATAAATTTTTAATATATTTTGTACAAATTGAACAATATTAATTGACAATTTCAGATGGATAGAAAAAGGAAAATGATATTGGCATACCAAAAATTGATGCAGATGCTCCAAAAAACAAAAGAAATTGGCTTTGGAGTTACACTGATTTTGGAGTTTTTGGATCAATTTTTGAAATGCCAATATTATTTCCCATAGAAAAATTCAATTTAGCTTTTTGTTTGATTAAGGTAATCGAAAAAGAAAATGATTATTGTATCGAAATTGGGAACAGTGAAGCCACAGACAAATTTTCACATGTGAAACTACATCTGCAGAGAGCACACATAAGCATGACAAAAGCCTGCATCATCACCATGAGAATTTGAGAGCTTCATACGTTTCCTATAGGGATGGCAATCTCGACCGAACCGAATGGATACCCGAACCGTAACCGCTTTTTTTCCCCGAACCATAACCGAAAAAATCCCCGTTGGTGCGGATATGGTGGAGGTTTGAAGATAACCGAACGGGTTCGGTTCGGTTATGGTGGAGCTGATAACCGAACCGTTCCCCAAACCGAACCGAAATAGGTTAATTACTAAAATACCCTTATATATATATATATACCCACTTATGACACTTAGGGTTTCATTTCTCGCCACTCATCTCCAGACTTCACTCCTCAGCCTCCTCTCCTCTCTCCAGAGTCCAGTCCATAGCGGCGACAGGCGACAGCCAGGGCGACTCTACTCGATCTGGGCTCACTCCTCAGCCTCCTCTCCGTCAGATCTCCACTTCTCCCGACCTCTGGTCTCTGACTTCTCTCCAGACAAGACTCCATAGCTCGAGAGCCGAGAGCGGTTAGCCGGTTACTACTCCGTGAGATCTCTCTCTCGATCTTTCTCTATCTCTCTCTCGATCTTTCTCTTTCTCTCTCTCTCTCTCGATCTCTCTTATGTCTCTGTAACTCTATTTTTGCAGGCTACGTTGATCGATTGAGCCATTGAGCGTCCGTGAGATCTCTCTCTCTCTCTCCCTCTCTCTCTCTCTCTCTCTCAATCTTGTCTCTCATCTCTCGGTTTTTTCAGGAAATAGATTGCAGCAGTCCGGCAGCAGCCCACACTCCACAGTCGCCATTCTTCGAGTCTCACTGCCCAGTTGTCTCTCATCTCTCGGTTTATCTCTCTCTCTCTCTCTCTCTCTCTTATGTGCTCGAAAATATAATCTGCTTCAGATCTATGTGCTTGAATTTGCTGCATGTGGGCCAAGTGTTTGATTTTGTTCATAGAGTAGTGTTTCAGTGGATGAGTTGACTGGACTAAAATTTGCTGCATGTGGGTCAGTTTTTATATATCAGTCCTTTTCCTTGATTCTTGATTTTGATGGGTTTCTGGTTGTGACATTGAATTAGTCAGATTTTTGACTTTTCAAAGATTTATAACTTTCAGGCCACTGTTAAGTTTTGGTACACCTACTGTTACAGTTAAATTTCTTGTTTTTAAAAGCTCAATGTTATTTGGGGAGTTATACGGTAAAAGGGTCTTCGTCAGTAAGGAAAAAAATTCAATTTGGTCAAAGAGCATTGATATCTTTAAAAGTTTCCATTGTTACAATTTTGGAGAGTAAAGTCAGTAGTATTTTTTCCCTTGTCATTACTGCCGTGAACAACAGTTTTATTTGTGCTAGGTTTTATTCCTATTATATGCTAGCTATTGGGTACATTCAGTAGGAGATATTCATAGGCAACTGTTATTGACCATTTTATTTGGTGCATTGAATACGTGGATATTGAAGTTTCTGCATAACTTTTGAATCAGAAAGTTTCTGTCCGTTACTTTTAGGGACATCAGTGCATATTTATTTGACCATTTGAAACATAGCCTATATATTTTCTGTGACAAATAGACAAAGCAACAGTCATTGTTTGTGCTTCCTTTGTTTGATTAGTGCTCTCTTTGCGTACATTGAGCTCAATTTAGTGGATACCTCTGACTGAGCCACCAATTCGACTTGAGGTGTAACGAAACTAGATTGAGATCAATGTACGCAAAGGGATACCTCCAGTCTGCTTAACTAGCTTGTGATCTGATTGAATCATGTCTGAATCTATGCTTGAATCATGTCTGAATCATGTCTGAATCTATAATTGTAGCTTAAATCTCTAATTGTAGCTTGTAGGTCAGTTGGTAACTTGGTAGTTGTTAATATTTGTTGTATGTTTGTTTGTTTGTGGGTCAATTGAGCTCAATTTAGTGGATACCTCTAACCGAGCCACCAATTCGACTTGAGGTGTAACGAAGCTAAATTGAGTTTCAATTGCCTTTTATTGCTTTTAGTTACATAACGTGGCGGTGGCATAACCCCATGGAATTGTGTTGAGAACGAGGCGGCGGCATAGCCCCTCTAGTCTGCTTAACTAGCTTGATTATAGTCTTTCGGTATTGTAGCTTGTGATTGGAAGCACGCTTGTGATCTAATTGTAGCTTGAATCATGTCTGAATCTTGTGTTTTCGTAGGACTAGCTTAATTATGTCTGAATCACCTGTCGGTTCGAGTGCTCAATCAACAAATCCAATTGATGGTTCTGGCCCATCACAACCAAGTGGTAGCCCCGGACCATCATCATCCCCTCTTGATAACCATGCAAGTGACAATCCTACTAATCCAAGTGACAATCCTACTGATGAAGTTGAAGTTGTATCAGAAAAATCCAATGATGATCCTGAAAAAAGGTTAAGGAGTCCTTATTGGGCTCACTATAATAGGGTGAAAATTGGCGGGGTTTACAAGGCCATTTGCAAGTATTGTGGAGTTCAAATTTCTGGAGAAACAAGGAATGGTACTTCTCATTTGAAAGAACACTATATAAGGAAACACCAAAAGAAGGATAACATGAGGCAACAAGTTCTAACAAATAATTTCATGAACAAAGACCGTCCTCCGCTACTAACTTCATATAGTTTTGATCATGATACGGCACGGAAAGAACTTGCAAGTGCCATAATCATGCATGAGTATCCTCTTTCAATTGTGGACCATGTTGGATTTATGAGGTATTCAAATGCTCTTCAACCTTTATTTAAGGTGCCGTGTAGGAACACAATTAAAGCTGAAATATTTAAGATTTATGAGTACCAGAGGGGGAAGACAATGAGTTTGGTGGTGAGTAATGCAAGTAGATTGGCTATCACAACGGACATGTGGACTTCGAGTAATCAAAAGAAAGGCTTCATGGCTGTCACGACGCACTTTATTGATGATTCTTGGACTTTGCAAAGTCGCATTTTGAGGTATTTCTAGCTTATATCGCTATAGTTATTCCTTTATGCAATGTAAATCTTTATTTTTCCATTTTTAACTAAATACCAATGTTGCATGTTAGGTTCATATATGTGCCATGTCCACATACAAAAGAAGTTCTATGTGACCAATTGTTGAATTGTTTGATGGATTGGAACCTTGATAGGAAGATTTCGAGTATAACGGTTGATAATTGCTCTACCAATGATGCCATGATTGATCTTTTGTGGGACAAACTTGATAGTACGTCGCTCATGTTGGGTGGGGATTTGTTTCATATGCGTTGTTGTGCACACATTCTTAATCTTATTGTTAAAGATAGGTTGGATGTTATCAAGGTGGGTATTGAGAAAATTCGGGACAGCGTATCTTATTGGACAGCATCACAGAAAAGAGAGGAAAAATTTGAAGAAACAGTCCGCCAATTGAATGTGACTAGTACTAAGAAATTAGGACTTGATTGTGCGACTAGGTGGAATTCCACATTCTTGATGCTTCAAACAGCCCTACTTTATAAGGATGTGTTCATTCGCTTAAGCAAACGGGATGCTCAATATACTTCCTTACCGAGTGAACGTGAGTGGGGGTTTGCTAGAGATGTTTGTCAGAAGCTCAAAATCTTTTTTAAGGTGACAGAGTTGTTTTCTGGAACTAAATACCCCACTACTAATCAATGCTTCCCAAATATATGTGAGATTAGACTTGAATTGAGAGATTGGCTTCGTTCTGAGAATCAGGTGATTAGGGAAATGGCCAAAAGAATGGTGGAAAAATTTGACAAGTATTGGTCTGTGGTACATGGTGTTGTGGGGGTTTCTGCTGTGTTGGATCCTAGGTATAAGATCAACGTGCTAGAGTTCTACTTTAAATTATTGTTTCCAACAACTTATGAGGGAGAAGTTGAGAAAATTCGCACACTTTGTTATAAATTGCTTAAGGAGTATCAATGTCCTAGTTCAATGATGGAGGGTATTGGTGACTCTTCTCCCTAATCAAGTTCTGTTGACGAAGAGTCACTATCAAAGTATGATGTTTACATGCTTAGGGAGTCGAAGAGAAGTAGGACAATTGATACTGCAAAATTGGAGTTGGATCATTATTTGTCGGAAGCTGTCTTGCCAAAATCCGCGGGATTTGATGTCTTGAATTGGTGGAAATCACATCAACCTAAGTATCCAATTTTGCAAGCCATGGCTAGGGATTTGTTAGCTATTCCGGTGTCGACGGTTGCTTCTGAGTCCGCATTTAGCACGAGTGGTAGGTTGGTGAGTCCACATCGTAGTAGGCTTCATCCCGATACGATGGAAGCCTTAATGTGTGCTCAAAGTTGATTGTGGGCTGCCGAAATGAAAGGTAATGAACTTAGTATCTTGCATTTTTCTACTTTAGTAAACTAAAACTAGTACTTATGAATTTTTTACTTTATATTTGTTAGGTGAATCAACATCAGGGTACGCCACTATATTAGATGATGTGGAAACGGGGGATTCGTGCGTGACTCGTGAGGTAATTGGCATTTGTCTTACATCGCTCGTGATTTTAACATTGCATATTGCTCATATTAATTGAACTTTTTTTGTTGATATTAATTCACTTTTTCTGCCCTTCAATTTAACAGATATGAACTCAGCAAATGGAAGTGGCATTTCAAGATGGAAATTAGAATTGATTCTATTATTTTGTTTTTCCATCTCTTAATTCTGCAAATGGAACTTTGTATTATTTCAAGATTTGTGATGTGGTGAGATGTGGTTGGCTGGACTGATTGGTATGCATGTGGTGACTGGAGTCACTGGACTGTCTAAACATTGTATTATTTTTACTTTGCCTTGTAGTTGTTTTGTGGACTGATTGGAAGCATCTGGTAGGTGTTTTGTTGTGAATGTTGGTAGCTATTGTCTATTGAGAATGTTGGGGTATAACAATTGTTCACTGATGACTGGAGTCACTAGAACTGTATCTATTTCCATGGGGTATAAAATGGTAGCGTGGAGCCTGCTGCCAATGAATATGATCATGTGAGAGAGCAAGAGATTTTCAGATGCTTATTATGCATGCTTCAGCTTTTTCATTCCTTGTACAAATCCAGTCCAGCATAGCAAAACTTATTCTATTTGTGGTATTAGTTAGGATTACATTTTAGCTTTAGTATCATAATTTGGATGAAATCTGATCCAGGATCAGTTTTTTTGCTTGATCAATTTCTTTCTTTAACTTAAACTTGGCCGGATCAGGTTTTTTTTTATTAAAAGGACTGGTGTTTTTGCTTGATTTCGGTTATCCGTTCGGTTCGGTTATTACCCGATATCCGTTTGGTTCGGTTATGGTTACCCAGTTCCCTCCCCGTTCGGTTATCGGGGCGGATATGGGTGGTACTTCGGTTTCGGGTATCGGGTATGGAATACCCAATAACCGAACCATTTGCCCCGAATGCCATCCCTAGTTTCCTACTATTTCATTGTTGGACTGGGAAAACATCTAGGTTGCGTTTGATTAGAGAGAAAATGTAATATAAATTTTGATTAATGAGAAAAATATAATAGAAAGTGAAGTAAAAAAAAGGAAAAAGAAATTTTGTTTTTTGGTCGCCACTGCAGGATTAAAATGTAAGTTTTGCAAAAAAAATAATAAAAAAGTCAAAGTAATTATTGTTGATTCTCACAAGGAAATTAGTAAAATAAATTTGCACTTTATGTGAGAAAAAGTATGGCACATTGTTTAGTTTTAAAGGGTTGTAAGGAAAATTTTATTTTCTATCACTTTCTAGGACATTCTTACTAAATAAACACTAAAAAAGTGTATTTATTTTTTCTTTTTTGCTCTTTCTATCATTATTTCATTAATCAAACAGACCCTTAGTACATGGGATGGTACTATCACCAAACCCTTCCATTTAGGGAGCAACTCTCATCCAGTTTCTAAAGTATCCAATTTGGGGTCCAGTTTTCCTAGTCCCACAATAAAGATCAAAATCATTTATTTTTTAGAGCTCATCGTGAATATAGACCACACCAAAAATCACGTTAATCAGCTATCATTTGATATAATTTCAAAATGCATCTTTTAGAGCTTGTCGAGAATATAGACCACACCAAAAATCACGTTAATTAGCTATCGTTTGATATAATTTCAAAATGCATTAAGATTCAGATAATTGTGTCAAACGGGTTACAATCTAATGTTGCACACTTTATTTTTTTGCAAGCTTAATGCGTTTGGTATCCGATGAATGTAATTTTTGACGTGATTACTGTTCTCGGCGAGTTCTAAAAAGTAAACGATTCCAATCATTGTTATGAGTCCAGAAAGGGCCCAAAAATGATTACAACTGTACGAAACTGGATGCTTAGAAACTGGATGAGAGTCGCTCCCTTCCATTTATTATTGTAAGTGCGTCAAACAATAAAGTAGTAGAACCTATATATATATATATATATATATATATATATATATATATATCCCTCTCTCTCTCGGGGAGAGGAAAAAGGATTTTACTTGGACGACAAATGAATACCAGAAAAATAAGGTTTACATTTTGAGAGGTTGAATTTTCCCAATCAAGTTCCTTTATCATTTTTTACTCTTATTTTTGGATTTAGAAATTTTGTTGGGGAAAATTGATGAAGCATCGATCGGATATGCAAATTGGGAACCAGAACCTAACCATTATATGCATAGAACTTAACCAGAACCAAACCGTAAGATCGGTCCGGTTTTGGTTCGGTTCCGGTTCTATCTAATAAGCATCCAAATACTTATTCATAATTAAATATGAACTCAAAAAATTAAAGAAATAGGAAGATAATCTACTGGAATAGGAAAGGAAGGAAGAAAATAAAAGTTTTCCTAACAAATGAGTTTTCATCTCTAAATAAATTAAGTTTAGCAAGGAAAAGATTAACTTACCAAATTCAAATACACATTTAATTACACACATATGTATTTCTATATTTATCTTAGTTTTAAACGGTCCGGTTCGGTTCTAACCACGGTTCATTAATTGAGAACCAGTAACCGAACCAAAATTAACGGTTCTTATTTTTTTGGAACCATAACCTGACCGTAGAACCGTATAACCGGACCAAATAGGACGGTTCGGTCCGGATTGGACCGGTTTTACTGTTCGGACGGTTTTCTTGAACACCCCTACTCCAAATTGGGAATCACCTTCCTTTTTCCATTTTTGAAACCCCATAAGTCCACTCCTAAATTCTTTAACCCCCTAGGTCCACTAACCTATTAGTTAGGATATAATACCCCTGTTTAGTCTAATATACCCCTGTTTTTAAAAAACTTTTTGCCACGTTTTTTAATCCAGTTCAAAAACATCCGTTTCAAAATTCTCCCAATCCCGAAAAAAACTCCCGAATATTCTTGGGAGATTTCAACTACAAAACCCCTCTCCCCTTCCCCCCCTCCCCCCTTTTCAGAAGCAACAATACTGGACGAAACCTGGAAAATAATCCCAGCCCAAGACGGTTCGTGTAGAGCACTGGATCACCGTCGGCGTTCTTCGTTCAGCAACGGTGTCGCTTCTCGGCTCGTCGCCGTTCGTCGCCGTAGTTGCAGTCGTACCTTCTTCGTAGTTCGTCGCCGTTCGTCGCCGTAGTTGCAGTCGTACCTTCTTCGTACTTCGTCGGCGTTCATCACCCGATCTTCACCCGTTCTATTCCTGTGCTAGTGGTCGTTCTTTGCTAGTTCTTTCCGAATTCGATCGATTCATCACCGTCATTCTGCATCCTCGTCGCCGTCGAAACCCTTCGGTTCATACCCATTGCCGTCAATCTCATCCGGTTGCTTCGATCCATTCGGTATGTTTCTTAGAAACTTAAAAGTGAACTTTGGGTATATATGGTTATATATTTTTGCTATATTGGTAAAGTTAGGGTTTTGATTGTGTAACAGACATGGGCATGTAAAGTTAGGGCTTTATATATGAATATTGGGTTATATGTTGCAAATGTGAACTATATGCGACTCAATCTCCACCGTTCGGTATGTTTATTTGAAATCTACAGGTGAACTTTGGTATATATGGTTACATATATTTGTTTGCATGCAAAGTTAGGATTTATGTTATACTATAAACACATGTGAGCATGTTTATGTTTATATATATGGTTATATATATAAGTTGGTTTTATAGATAAAACTAAAGTTAACGAATATATTTTTTCCTCACTATGTATATGAGATATATATAGTTATATATCCAATAATGTACCCAGTATCGGGCCATCATTCCTTATGGACATGGGTAAATGTGATTTTGCTGGTATAACATCTTTGTTTTACATTTGACCGCTGATTATCATGAACGTATAAAGCCGTATGTTTCCATATGTTTAATTTTTTCATTATGTGTGTAGCAATGACTAAGCCAAAAAGCACAGGGAAAGAGTTGGTACCTGTGGCGTACGTAACAAATGCTCATCCATTAGCAATGATTGACCCTCGAAAACAGATGAGGCAGAAGAAATCAGCACGGAAGCGAACAATGGACCCATCTAACAAAAACAGTGAGGATAAGTCTGAAGTAGTCAGGTCTTCCTCCTCCTCCCCCGGGAAAAAGGAGGCCGCAATGAAGAGGAAAGCATCAGAAGTAGCTGCTGTAGAAGCAATTGACAAAACTTCCTCCCCAACCCCAATGAAAAAGGTTACCCCGACAAAGAAAAAGAAATTGAACACAGTTAAAATAAAGATCACACACCATGGGAAAAAGCCAGAGACTGAAGAAGTTTATGAGAGAAAGAGGAAAAGGCCAAACAGGGAATATGAAGGAGTTATAGATCTGCAAACCCCAATAAAAAGAGTGACACGATCTTCTGAGGCATTGCAAAAAATGCAAAGGGGTAATGACAGTGAAGAAAAAAAGTTCGACAAAGGAATTAAAAGAAAAACAAGGTCTCAAGTCCCCAAGGACGGATGTTTGAACAGAAAACCAAAGGTGAATAAAAAGGAAAAGGGGGATGAAGAAGAAGAGGAGTTGAATGAAGAAGAGGGGGATGAAGAAGAAAAGGGAAAGGGGAAGAAAGGGCATAGAAGTAAAGGGTTCAAGGGCAAGGAAGTCAAAGGAAAACAAGAGAAAAAGGAACCCGGGATGTCTAACAAGAAGAAAGGGCACATTCAGTACAGGTAATGTTATTAATATAAAGTTATATACGTTCGTATGTATATGAATGTGTTGATATAATGTTATATATGTTCTACTGCCATGTGAAATGAAATATATATAATGTTATAATATACAAGACACATTATAGTACGTATATGAATGCATTAATATAATGTTATATATGTTCTACTGCGATGTGAAATAATGCTATAACATACAAGACACATTATCGTACGTATATGAATGCATTAATATAATGTTATATATGTTCTACTGCGATGTGAAATTATATATATAATCTTATTATATGAATTATATATGGTTCTATATGGTAATATGCATCATTTTCAATCTATTGCAACAGATTACAAATGTTAGATGTTTCATATTAAATTTGATATGATGTTATGTATGATCTATTGACTAGTGAAAATGTTATATATGTTGTAATAACATGACTTATATATGGTTACATATGATATTCTGTATCAATGTCTGTATATTGTGCAGGTCAACTTTAAATACGGTGGTGAAACTGATAAAGAGTAATCATACCGGGGAATTCACCCCACTTCAAATGCAGGAGATCAAGAAAACACCATTTGCGGACATTGTGTTTGGTATTGTCAAAGCAAATCTGGATGAGGCCTACTTAAGAAAGAGCGATACTGAAGTTTTAAAGTTGGTTCAGCAATATGAGGGGACGGGTGAGAGATTCAAATTGGGTGGCAAGTCTGTGAAGATAACGGCCAAAGAGGTTACACTTATTTTTGGGATACAATCTGGTACTACAAGGATTGTTCTAAATCCAACTCCAAGGGTCCCAAAATCAGACTTTGCGGAACGACTTTGCCCGGGTCCCAGAGGCCAAAGGATATTGACCACTCGGGTACTGAGGGAATTCTTTGACAAGGCTATTCAAGGTACGACTTTGGAGGATGCAAAGGACTTGGCACGTGTCCTATGCCTTTTGTTAATAGGGACGCTGTTTGTCCCAAACACACAAGCCAAAGTGAGTTGGGCTTACTTAGATTTCATTGAACCTTTGGAGAACAGCACATTGTACAATTGGTCAAGCTTCATAACTGAAGAGCTAATCCATGAACTAAACCTAAGAAGTTTTTCAAATCCAACAAAAGTCGGAGGATGCGTAATGGGACTTATGGTAAAAATGGCTTCCCTCTTCATCATGCTTTAATTTTTTCCCATTATTATTGGTATGAGATAAACTAATTTGTGGACACATTTGTCAACAGTATTGGCTTTGTGAGCATGTGCATTTAATTAACCAAGGAGATCCACACAACATTCCAAGGTTCATCAAGTGGAGGATTGGTGACCTAAGCAAGCAATTGCGTACAATCAAGTTGGACTCTCTCGATCCGATTACGGTAAACATTATATAGGGTTATATGTTTTTTTATGGAACATAGTTGATCCATTATAAAACAGTTTACAGTCTTGTTTGTTTATATCATTGTGAGTTATAAACATCAAAGTTTACTGTCCTTTTTTTAAGGTATTCTCCTCAGAGTTGGAGCCAAACGACGAGGAGGAAGAGTTGTATAGGTTTTCCCCAGTCCCCGAACACGAGGCTGATGGGAAGCCTTCTAACTTGAAGACAGCAGTTGACAACTCGGGCGATGAGGCTGTGGAGGATACAAGTGATGAGGAGACAGATAGTGAGCAGGACGAAGTGGTAAACCTCAGAGGTATAATCAGAAAGTTGTCCGAAGAAAATGCGGAAAAGGACCGGATAATTTCTGACCTCCGGAAGGAAAATAAGGATAAAAATGCCACAATTTTCGAACTTAGGGGGAGGATTGCAAAGCATACACAAAACACAACACCTGGATTTGGATTCGAAGGCATTTCCGCTCAATTTGATAAACACCACCTGGAGCACGAAAACGTTACTTTACAGACAGAGATTGGTGGCATGCTCATAGAGAAAGACATTATCGAAGAAAAACTGGAAGTGGCAGGAGACATCATTGATGATTTTGTGACACATTCCGTAGCACAAACATACCAGGTACGTCAATTATATTAGGTTATATATACATGCTCTCTATTTTATATTCCTATGTAGGTAATAAATAAACAATTATAAGTGTAGAAAATTTTGTTTAAAACAGACAGGTGAAGATTTGGGTGAGAAGGAATCAAAGGATAACGAAGACCATGCCGGGGGAGATAAACAAGAAATAGAAAAAGAAGTAGAAGAAAAAGAAGAAGAAGAAGGAGAAGAAGAAGAAGGAGGAGGAGGAGAAGAAGAAGGAGAAGAAAAAGGGGGAGGGTTTGAAATTGACGCGGAGGAGTGTGGACCAGAGCACATAATGGTGCCAGATGCAGAAGTTGACAGTACGACTGTTGAAGCATACACTAGTATACTAGAATGCAACACTCCGAAAGGGAAGAGGGGAAAAACCAGAGTAAAAGTTAAATCATCGTCGCTTACTAGAGGAGTGAAAAAAACGTTCACCAGAGTGGAGAAGCGGTTGGACGATTATGTCTACCGTGATTTGAAGAAGGGGGCAAAGAATAAATCGAAACAAAAGTGGAATCCTAGTGATGCACTGTTGATTGACTTACTCCCGAATACAGATGCGAACCTATTGCACCAAATTGTTGAATGTTCTGACGCAGACCTATGGTAAGTAAATATTCTACACTCATATAACCTCATATAACCTCATATTAACTTGTGTGTTTGTTTGAATACGTCCTGTAATTGTCTTTTCTTTTGTTTACTTTGATTGGCCTATAATGTCATATAATGTCATATAACGTATTTTACTTAAATTAACTGGTGATATAATGTCATATAACGTATAATGTCATATGAAAATACTGGAATACATTAACTGGTGTGTTTGTTGGAATACGTCCTGTATTGTACTTAGAGTGCTTTGCTTGGCCTTTAATGTCATATATAACATTATATGTATAAGTATAATAACGTTATATATGAAACTGATCCAGTTTCAACATACAACTCTCATATGTAAAGCCACAAACTTCGATAACAAATTGAAGACCACATGCCATATGTAACTCTTCAAATCAGAATACACGATGTTAGATAACGTTATGTGATGCTTTTGACCATATATGTGTTAACAATTGCACTGTCTGGACCAATGATGTGACGAGAGAAGTTGTTCCCCTGGAAGACATAATGAAACTCTTGCAAGGAGGGGACGTCTCCAACTGGGTAAGGCAATCCTATATTATCTCATGGTGCAAATAAATACAAACATTTTATTGTACATATGGGTTGATTATGTTGTTACCTAAATATGCAGATGATCGACGGTCTCACTCGTATGTTAACGATCCATATGGAAAAAGATAATAGTAAGAACGGTAACGTTGCATATTTCCCATGCACCATCTGGGTAAGAAACATCTATTTTACTTCCGTAAATGACTGCATATTCAATATTATATATGACCATCTGTCTACTGTCCTGAAAAGAATATATGATACAACAGTCTATGCTGCACAATACCAAGAGCGACATGAGAACAGTTCTACTCGACCAGAAGCTTCATCTTGTGTTTGAAAATGTCAAGCAACATGGGATTAAATACTATTGGTACTTGGTATTCCCTATGAATGACAGCGGGGACAAACCGCTAAAAATTACACCGTACCATTGGATCGTACCGTTCTTATCTTTGATGTTAGGAAGAAGAATTGGAAGCGCTACAATTTGTTGAAGAAGAGAGACGACAGAGATCCAATTCTGAAAGACGCTACCTTTGTGGTACACTTAATATTTCAATTTATGCAAATACCCAAAAATCCATTCACGGACAATATCAACACCGCTAATATTGTGCTTTCTAAATGTAGAAAAAATAAGTGGAGAATTACATGAAGGACAGACATGTTGAGCTAAAGATCCAAAGTACCGGTACAGAAATACTATTTGAAGACCAGAATTTTGATACTCCAATATGCTCATCTCAAAATGCCCCACAACAAGAAAATACATCGTAAGCTTCAAAACTTCATAAAACTTCTACATTCAGCAGTTTGCAAAGAACTCCAAAAAGACTTATCATATTTCTTTTCCACGAAACTACGCAGGGTTGATTGTGGGGTTATCGTCTGCATGATTATGGAAACGTTGCGGCACCTTGAGCCCATCCCAAAAACATTGCCGAAGACTGAAATTGATCAGTTTAGAGTTGGTTTAGTCTCTCGATTCTTGAATGATGAAGGTAGAAGCTGGACAATAAAGAAATGGGAAGCAAGAAGAATGGGGAAGGGGTCACGATGAGCGTTCGTTAGATGGGGAGTGACATGGTGTCCCCGGTACAAATATGGTTTTTAATTTTTTTTGGGTAAGGATAGCAGAAAAGATTATGGTGAGATTGTTTGTGAGATGGGGAGTGACATGGTGTCCTCGGTACAAATATGGTTTTCTGTTTTTTGTGGTAAGGATAGCAGAAATCTGATTTTATTGGTTTTATATGGTACAAAACAATTTGACTTATACGGCTGGAATTAAGATGGTGCTTTATACGGCTGCAATCTGATATTCCCTTCGGTTCTGTATCAGATTTGCGTCATGCTTCACTATGTATATATGGTTATATAAACGTTGTCGGAATTAAGATGCTGCTGCTGTTCTGCAGTTCTGAAATGGAATTCAGTGATTTGTTGAGTTTTGCTTTGCACACTGCTGTTCTATTGTATGGTTATGTTTATCTTTATGTTTGAGCAGTCCAGTATATATGGTTATATAATTGGTTAGGCCAAGTTACGTTAGGGTTTTGATAGCAATTATATATGGTTATATCAATGTTGGCTATATATGCGGATCAATAAGGCCGCTGCGCGGACCATTTCAATAATGTAATTTAATTGGTTTTATAGAGATAGCTAAACTAATAAGATAGCTGTGGCTGTACTATGTAATCTGGCATAAGCATAATCTGGTGCTGTATGCCTTTTGCTTCTCTGTTACGCTGTATGTTCTGTTCTTGTACAAGCTGATCCTAAGTAGCTGTAGTATGATTTGCACCTGTTTGCTTGTTACAATTGATAAGACCATGCACAAGTTTTGAAATGACTTGTCAGTAACATCACTTTTCATGTACAAATCATCCCTTCAAAAACTGGACAACATTTACGTATTTTCGTCAGGCATGCGTAACTCTTCAAAGTAGCCATAAAACCTGTTATATAACGTTATATAACTACAATAACATTATATACAGTGTATCCTGAACAGGGGAATATAGAATGTTATATAACGTTAATATCTATCTCAAACTGTGCACAACTCATGTCTGCAAAACATTAAACTCTTTATTTATCCATAATTCTAAAGAAACTTGTTCAATAATTAAACATGAATAAGAAGAAAAAAAATCCAACTTTATTCTAATCTTCATCCCAATCTCTCTTTTATTCTCATATTTGACTCCTTGCCTCATATATCACTTGGCTCTTTGCATGTTCTTCGGTTGTGCTTTGAAGCCTTGTGGCACCTCTCACATTTATTTGGCCTAGTATATGACTCTTCACCCCTCGAACGAATGCGTTTAACTTTGGGCCTACCTGCTGGCCGCCTATTTCGTGGAGGTTTTATAACCCGGTCACCTTCCTTTGTGAAATCAGGAATGTCACACTCTACAACTGGATATATGGCTTCTTCGTATGCACGCCGATACGCATCAACAAGGTATAACGGATCAATGTGGTCCACCAAATTTCCTTCCCCTCCACAAGCTTTTATAATAACTGTTGCAGCATGCCTACACATGAAACCGGTAGACTGCCAATAACCACAAGAGCATGTCCTTTCCTCAACAGATACTACCTTCGGGGGACGACAGCGCACCTCGTACAAACCCCCCTTTGACATAATGATCCTCCATGACCTTCCTCTATCTATAAAGCGAGCTAATTTCGTATCCATCTTCGGACAAATCACTGAATTCTATTTCATCGACTTTACTCTTCTAGTTGCCATTTGCTTCATAATTTTGCGGCGAAGCTCATCAACTAAATAAAATACAGGCATTTCCCGAGCTTTAAGAATCCAATTATTAAATGACTCCACAGCACTAGAACTCATCTCGCCATACCGTTGACCTTCAAAATACGCATTACTCCAATGCTCTTTGGGAACACTCGCAATAAAAGTCCTAGCTTTATCTCCACCAAATTGGTAAAACTCTTCCTCAGCAGCTTTGTAAACCGACACCGATGAAGCATATGCACATTTGTTGAACAATTCAACGAGTCTGTTCCGAAAACCTTTCCTAAACCGACCCGGAAAGTGATCCTTCAAGTTAAACTGTAAGTGATAGAGACAGTATGCATGATGACAACCGGGGAACATAACAGGAATGTTGTTGACAAGACCTGAGTTACGATCAGTAATAAAGGTAATTGGGCGAGGGGACAATGTACTCCTCAAAAGGCCAAGAAACCAAATCCAATTCGCATCATTTTCAGCATCACAAATTGCAAAAGCAATAGAGAATAAACCTGCACATGAATGATAACATATTACGTCATATGCGAACTTCTGACATGTTTAGGTTCACTTAATAGAACATAAAATGTTATATATTCAAAACTGTACAAATGAAATTTAAAATATATAAGGTCAAAACATAAACAAACAACACAAACATATATTGATTTGCATCCTTCCCAGTTGCGGCCAGAAGTGTTCCTTTGAATCTACCTTTCAGATGGGTCGCATCAAGACACAAAAAAGGCCGACAGTAGTTGAAACCCTTGATGCAAGCGTCAAACGACACAAACAACCGCGAAAACTCATTGGTTACAGGATCAGATTCAAGCCTCAATATACTACCCGGATTCGTAGCCCTTGCAGCTTCAACGTACCACCGAAGCCTATCAAAAGATTCTTCATAATCTCCATATAATCCCCCCTTGCCTTCTCAACACCTAACCACGCACTATGATAGCACAAATAAAGACCATATTTGTCTGTAAACCAATCCATCATGTCGATTGGGGAAGTCTTGGGTTTTTTCTCAACAATCCCAGCTATCTCATCCGCAACCAAACGGGATGACACGCGCTTATGCTTATTGGTTCGGTAAGTTGAACCACAATTATGAACATTATGACATTTTTTGATATGAAAGACTCCATTGGTTCTATTTACAATAGCATGCACGTGCCACTCACATCGTTCAATAACACAAACAGCCGTCACCCTAAGTTGGTCATTTTTCACGAGACGGTACATAAAGCCATTCTCAATCGCATATCTAGCCAGAACTGCCCTGAACTCCTTCACACCTTTGGGAAATTCTTGACCAACACCCTCTATCAAATTAGCCCAAGTTTCTGTCAAATACCTAGTCTCGGCATGCTTACAATACTTTTCCGTGGGGTCCATTCTATCCACATATTCAGACTCATCATCAACCACTTCATCAACATCACCAACTCCATCAATAGTACTACCAACAATTAACCTGCTACTATGTTTGTTATCGTCAACCTTTGCATTTATGCGGTCATAATTACTAAACAAGAAAAGCATGTTCTCAAAATCAGTTTCATTCTGAATAGCACAATAACCATCCTCATAAGCATATGAAACAGAAAACCTCCCTACAGACAGATTATTCCACCTGTTACAAATGCTGCTTAAGACATCCTTCAACCTACCACCACCCGATAACCTCACCGGAAGAATCTGCAACCCATACTTACAAATAAACATGATAGTTGAATCCATGACAACTGCACACATAACAACACACAACAAAATAAAAAATTGAAAAAACGAAAACAAGGTTAGATATCAAAAACAGGACAAAGTTACGAACATATATGGTCATATATTTGCATATGCCATATGTACCTCTACAAAGCAGAATTCACAATGTTATATAACGTTATATAAGTACAATAACGTTATATGAGTGTAATGACGTTATATATAGAGAAACTGGAAACGAGAATCAATATACAATGTCATATAACGTTATATAAGTATAATAACATTATATACAAAACTGATCCAGTTTTAACATGCAAATGCTCATAGGTACAATAACAACTTCAAAAACACCAACAACGACAACAAATTGAAGATCAAAGACGATATCAAGATCAAAATAGAGAGAGAGAGAGAGAGAGAGAGAGAGAGAGAGAGATACGAGATAGAGAGAGATAGAGCGAGAGAGAGATACCCGAGAGGAAGGGAGTCGATTGTCTGTGATGGGGACGCTGCTTGAAATCCTTGGAATTAAACGCCTGGGATGGTGAGATAGAGCGATAGAGAGAAGGGGATTGTGAGAAGAAACGATTTTGCCAGAGTGCAAATCTCTGGCTCTATTCCAACGTAACCGTTATAGCCCGAGATTTTTGCGTATAATGGGGAGATAATGTGCTAAACGGATGGGATTTGACTGGGAGGGTAAATCTGTCAGGTAATATTTCTCTTTTTAAATGCAGTGGACTTTAGACCTTACCAAATACCTATTAGTGGACTTAGTGGGTTAGAAAATTGATAAGTGGACCTAATAGGTTAGAAACATGGTATAGTGGACCCTAGACCAATTTTTTAAATTTTTTACTCTTATTTTTGGATTTAGAAATTTTGTTGTGGGAAATTAATGAAGCATCGATCAGATATGCCACTAATACTTTGCTTCCGAGGGTTCAGGGTTGATCACTCGAGCTTAATTACTGGTGAGAAGGCCGCCTCCACACTCATTGACTTGAACAATTTTGAATTATTACCATGTTGGTTTTGAGTTTTTGGATTTGGATTATTTCTTTGTGCTTGGTCTTCAATAAATTTTCTCTCAATTATTTGTCTCATTTCTCTATTTATCTCTCTCCGCTTATTACACAAAATCCCAAAACGAAGGCGACTTAAGCGAGGAGTAGATCGTTATTACCTGGATCAACTATATTTACCGAACCCAAAAAGATAAATTCTATTCATTCCATCTTTTTACCAAAGGAACAACAAAAACCTTGGTTCACATCCTTTTCTTCCAATTTTTTTTCCGTCGATCAAGAGTGTTCGGACCAGCTTACGCGCACCTCAATAATCAATTAATACCCTCCCCGGTTTGGCCAGCTTTTCTTTCCTATTCATTCCTCCTACATACTATTCAAAATCCAAACATAGCAATATATGGTTGTTATCATGCTGGTTTCAATTGTCTTGTCCCATTTCATCCATATTTCCCGTGGTCAATCGATGGAGAAAACTCTCGAATCTTGAAGAGGGATTAAGGGACAAATGTGGGATCCAAGAAAGATATTGACAGTTACAGTATATTAGTAGTAATAGTAATTAGGTGAGGTACAACTCCCCAGTTTCTAATGTTTTTGTTTCATATTCAGCACACAACCTTAAGTCTCAGAGTCAAAAGATTAGGTCATTTAGGTAATCTGTCAATTAATTACTCCATCTTTTTCGCTTAATTCTTCCCTTACTATGTTTTTTTTTTTATCGCTATGATGGGATTTTGTTGCTTTTCCATGAATTTTGTTTGGTACCATTTCCGCTTAATTATTTGTTTGAATTTTTCATTTTTGATAAACTTTATAAACATATTCTTTGACGTTCTACAGTATATATTTTGAAATCTAATTCACGTATTGTTGCGCAAAATTAAAGCAGTATGAAAGCCATGAATGTTTTTAAGTTGTTCCTGTTTTAATAAAGCACTCGAACAGAAACATTATAGTAACAAAAGCCATTACTATGTTTTCATCACTTTATCATAGTAGTAAGTTAGCTAGATTCATTCATCACACAAATTACCTTTAACGGTGGAATGGTTTCTCGGGAATTGGCTGATGTGCCCATAAACTGTCCAGACATCTTGAGATATCAAAAGATCGTATAGAGTTCAAACAACTACAAACCGCAAAGAAGAGTACCTAACATAGTGACATTGAATGGAGAATCAATTAAAGTAATTGAATAGATATACAGAATGAATACCTTTAACTTTCGTAAGGTTGGTGAGAGTATGCCTGATCAAATATTACATAAAATACAAAAAAAAAAAAAAAATCTACGATCTGAATTTCCATAGTTAAACCAGAACTCAAACTCCTGTGTCAATTCTACATCAACATCAATCAAAGGAATGAATCTAAACAAGAGTTCGAGAAAATCTTCTATTATACAAAGTCTCCAACCATCTTCTTCTAAATCCACCATAAACTCCTCTCTCTCTCTCTCTTCGTGGAAGAATATAAGACTCTCTGCAGGCGTAGCCAGTTCGCATGGGAATTAACCCTTTCCAATTGGTTTCATGCATAAGAGTCTCAGTACTTTGAATATGGTATGAGCTTTTTATGAGCAATAGTTTTGGCATTAACAAAAATAATTTTGGCATTAGCACCACCTTTTTTAATTTAGGCGCGCATCTTGTCATTAATCTTTGGGAGACCAATCTCACTGTCCATTAGCAGGGGAATCCATTTGAAACCACAACAAAAGTCTTGTATTTTTCAAGCAACTATTGTATCCAAAAACTTACAAACCACTCTCTCCCTCCCCCAAAAAAAAAAAACACTATTGCACTCTGGCTGCAAAGTTTGTTGAGTATTTGTGATCTAATAATGTCTTGGGTATAATTCATCAATCAAACAGGCACATAATAAAAGTAATCGAAGCCCAATTTCAGAACAGTTTTTAGCAGCAATTTGGTATGCCTTGTGTATCAGCAGGAATCTTAATTTCTTAAGAAATCTTGACTCAAACCAGCCATGAAAAATAAAGTTTTAGCATATCATTTAGGGAATTGATTTTCACTCCCCTTTTATCCAAATGCACTCCTTTTTGTTTTTTTTTAGTGATGTGAAATTACATTATTACCCTTTTCATGTGTGAAAGAAAAAATGTATGAAGGATAATTTTATAATCTACATGAACGAAGACAAAAAAATAGATTGTACTTTGACAAATGGGGAGTGTGAAAATCAATTTCCTAGGACATTTATCACTGTGGACTTTGTAAAAGTTCATTCCGTAAAACAGTGGGAATGTCAAAAGGTATATGGGTTCTGTAGAACAAGGCCATCGAAACTTCGTCAAACTTAGCCCAAGTGCATCTTATTTGGGACCAATGGACATCCAATCACTGGCTCGGCCCGGACCAACCAGGACTATTCCATCTCCTTATCCTAAAATGGGCCTGGTATATACAAGGTAGGCCAGCCCAAGGACCAATTAGATTGATTGGACACCGTGGATAGCTCGTCCCGGTCCTTTTGAGAGAGAGGTCTTGAGTCCGAGTTCTCATGATCTATGGAGGAGATGCCTGCTCCCCCTGTAACTATCATAACCTTCTTATTACCCTCATTACTAACATCTTACTGCAGGCAAAAACAAAAAACTATTATTCCTTCCGCTTAATTTGTATTTTTTTTTTTATTACCATTCCTTCCGTTTCATTTTGTTTCACTCTTTTATGTCTACAGATTCTTGAAAAAAAAACCATCAAATAAACGCATTGAAATTCCAACTAAAAAGACATCATCTCATACACTGCCCCTTTATTTCCCACTTTCAAACAACCCACTCCAGTAAAAGTTACTATCAGTGATAGATTGGAATTTAACAATATCATCTTTTGGTTTTTCAAAGTGCACGATACTTTTCGTATATCCAAATCAAAATGATTCAAAAATAAAATGGGAGGTATAGAGCAATAAAACTATGGGTACACCAAGGTACACCGCTTTCTATGGGACCCACTTAGAGATCCCACATAAATGATTGGACACGTAAAAAATTAGCTCTGTTGGATATCGGCAAAGACTTGATTGAGTGTGCGCCCAATTTCTTGTCAATTACATGGATGCTTTAAAAAGTGTTCCAAAAAAATTGAGCGAATCCGATCATTTTTTTGAAACTCTTAAATGGGTCCCATAGAAAACGGTGTACATCAAATGGTGTGCCCATAGTAGGCTCGGTGTAGAGTTATTAGCTAGCTAGCTAGTTTTGTCTAAATATCGCAATTATTAGGTCCCGGCCCAAAAAGGTTGGTGAACCGATGACCATTCTAAAGGGTGGGTTAGCAGATTCAAAGAATGATGCGTTGTTGACAACCAAATGAAAACTATACAAAAATAATAATATCGGCCTATATCATCCATACAAACTATGTGGCCCAACCTTTCATAAGCCTCCCCTCCAAAATACCTTAAGATCGTTTCCTAATATCACTTCTTTTTAAGGACCCTAAAATTACGTAATATACGAGGGATGAAAGATCATTTTGCAATCGGAGTAGTAGCCCAATTATAAGTACCTCATACTCCCATGCATTTAGGTGATAGATTTCTTGCTTTCGGAGTGGTAGCTAGCCCAATTTCATACCACACCCACTACATCCCAATCCCTTATGTCCGAGTAGTATAGATTTCTTGATTTCTGTTAATCAAAAAATGTATGCACATAACTTTGATACACAACACAATTGTGTTGGGAACGCAATCGTGCAACGCACAAAAATACTGCACATTGGGGCTGAAGGATGAGTGTGGAAGACAGAAGAGCAAATTATGTCATGTGATTCTTTGACTTATTAATACTCCTATGAGATATCGATGTAGACCAGTTTCCATATTCAATTCTATGACGTAAATCCATGACTATGACTTCCAACCAACATCTCTCTTCTGTATATATATATATATAAAGAAACGAAATAGTAAGAAAAAAGGTCAGCTTTGTTTGTTTGTTTCTGAAATGAATTTTTTTTGGTAAACCGTTTCTGGATTTTTGGTAAACATTCTGAACGAGCGAGATTGGGCGACGCCGTAAACAACTTATTCACGGAGGAGCCGTGAATAAGTATATCTCTTGAAAAGAACTGAATTGCTATTGATACAAACAACATGAACCTGTAAACGGGATTATTACAGTAGATATGCATGACAAATTAATATAATAACCTCCACAACTGCATCTAATTCAAAATTAATTAGCAATGAGCGGAGAGGCCACTCAAACTCATATATTAGTTTTGGAAGAGATAGTTAACTGGTATTGAGACAAGCTTTAACATTCTAACGCACGTGTGACCCCTAACTCACATGTGGTGAGGTAAATAAACGATTCAACACATACAACAACGATTAACGACAAACAAAGGGAAACCAACCATCATTGACATAGAGTCTTGTCCAAAAGACTCCGAAAGTCTGGCTCTAATACTATGTTAAGGGATTGTAGGGCACGGCACAGTTTTGGTGCCAAATGAAAAGAAAAAATGCTGCTAAAAAATCAAGTGCTCCAATTTTTAATTCATTTGAACCGGCACAAAAATCTTCTTATTCTAAAATGCCATAATTTAATTTTGTCTTTAGGGATCTCATAATCAAATATCTGTTTTTTTTTTATATGGGATCTTATACAACAAAAACTTAATTATGAGAGCCCTAGAGACAAAATTAAACTACGACTCTTTAGAATAGTATGGCCAGAATAATAAAATTTTCGCACCGGTTCAAACGAATTAAAAATTAGAGCACTTAATTTTTTTAGCACCTTTTTTGCATCTCATTTGGTACTAAAATGTAGCAGTGCAGCCTTGCACTGCAGGATCCCTTAGTCCTGTTAAGGCATCCAACTCAAAACCAATTAGTTAGGAGTGAAAAGCCCACCTAAGCTCGTATATAATAGTTTTGAATGAGATAATTAATAACTTTACATGTACAATCAAGTGCATTCAGACGGGGGTGGAGCTATGCCTCCCCCTTCCCTAAGTTTTTAAAATTTTATTTTGCATATACCTGATTTTGAATATTTTTGATAATTATACATATATAGCTATTTATAATCGTAATTATTTTGGTTTGATTTGATAAAAAATTGGTTCTTTTACATTTTCATTTCTCAATTTTTTCATAAATAAAAAATAAGGACGTGACTATTGAAGTAACCTAAAGAAAAAAATAAAATGATTGGTATTTTTTAATTGCATTAGGCTATAATCATTTCAATGAACAAATGTAATGTATTGAAAAATAAAAACTTTATGATATAATAAGTATACGTTCCGATAAAAGAATATATATGTCTATTAAGTCGGGCCCCCAAATTAAAATTCTGGCTCCTCTACTGCATTGAGGGTGTGTTTCCACTAAGCAATAACTTTTTTTTTTTTTGCCAATATTATATACATCAGCGGGGTTAGTGGGGGAAGTTAGTCCACAGAAGATTTAGAGGCTATCCATAGCCTTGAGTCCACAAACCGTTCACAGCGGGGTTCGAACCCTTCAAGAGTTACCAACTGGGCTACAAACCCATTGGTAGTAAGCAATAAGTTATGGACCACTTCTTGTTGTTGAAAAATGTCAAGTTATTTCCGCTAGCTCATAAGTTGTGAGTTAGTAAGAACGACTTGTCAAAATGCAATAAGTTGTAGGCCAAAGTTATTAATAGGAATCACTTCTTTGAATTGAAAAATGTTAAATTGTTTTCACTAACACATAAGTTGTAAAAGTTGTGAATTAGTGTAAACGACTCGTTAAGATACAATAAGTTATAGCCCAAAGTTGTCAATGGAAACATCCCCTCAAATCCATTTTAAAAAGCAAAATATAGAATCCACTGTTAAGGGTTTTTGTTTTTTAATAGATTTACACTTTAAAAGAGAATTGATATTCAGACTCTTTTTATGGTTATCCACACTCCCTTTTTGTCTTTTAGCACAAAAATACATTTACTTTCAATACTAAAAAACAAAAACGAAAAGTGTGAATAACAAAAAAAGGAGTATGAATTTCAATTCCCTTTT
This sequence comes from Rhododendron molle, assembly GCA_025413875.1. Taxonomy (NCBI): domain Eukaryota; kingdom Viridiplantae; phylum Streptophyta; class Magnoliopsida; order Ericales; family Ericaceae; genus Rhododendron; species Rhododendron molle. Next base: position 26,163,942 of record CM046400.1, on the reverse strand, counting down.
TCAAAGGAGATGCTAAATTTTACATAAAAAAAAACTTTAGACGGCCGGGTTTAGGTATTTTGAAAAATTGCTCGATTGGGAAACTTGATATATTATTAAACTTTGGGAAGTGATTTTGTCACTCCCCAAATTGTTATTGGCAGCACTCCTCTGATTTAATTTTGCCACTCCCCAAATTGTTAACTTTTGGGGATTGGCAAAATCAATATGAATTGATTTTAACACTTCTCAAGGGGTGCCATTAATAATTTAGGGAGTGACAAAATCACTCCCCTAAACTTTTTAACCAAAAATGGCTATGACTACCAAAAAAATTCAAAACTTGGATAGAGCGAGTGCCCTTCTCTGCACATTGGTCCATCGTCGTATTGAATATATACCCCGTGGTAGTTATGTTTGTTTCAGAAATCAAAATATTAGTAAAATCAACCGTGCTATGGAAATTGACTAGAGGTACTGACGGCCACGGGGACACACTTTAGGTCTCGCACGGCTGATTCGAGCTGTTCAATAATTAAAACGAACAAAAAAAAATTGAGTGAATTTGTAAAAAATCAGCTCAATCCAATAATGTAGGTGCTCGATTCAATCTTTCATTTTTTATTAAGATTTTGAATCCTGAAATCTAAATGAAAAATGGAAGATTGAATCAAGTATCTACACACATCAAATTTAGCTGATTTCTCACATGCCCACTAGGATTTTTTTTTAATTAGTGAACGACTTGAATCATCTATACGGATCCGGAGTGGGCCCTTGGGCCATCGGTACGTTTGGTCGGTACTTTCGGTCGATTTCTATGTCATTTTCTTAGTAAAATCCGTGAACATTTTGATAAGCAACGCTTAGAATTCAACATGCATGGTACTAAATTATGAGTCATGCATGTAGCTTGTTAGAATTAATCCCACATCTGTTACGCCCTCGATTTTCTACATAAATATAAATAACTTTTCATAATTAAAATCCTCATAATATCACACATCATACCCCAAAAGAGTTTTACCCAAGGTACATCGGCCCAATAACTTTGAAATTACAAAGAATGGAGGAGAAGTTAAATAGTTTACAAATGCCCATTTGATAAATAACTAAAGTGAAGTTACAATCACATCCTTTAAAGAAATCTGAAAGAGTGATAATGCCATTTCCTCATGTCAGTTTTCAAAAGATTTCTAATCAATGCATGCACAGCACTCCGTGCTACAGCTCCGAATGTACACCTGAAAGATGAAGGGTTGAGCAAACACGCACCCAGTAGGAAAGTCTCTACAAACCTTGTATACAAATGAAAAGATTTTGGACATAAAGAGAATAAAGTCTGAGACAACAAAGAGAATGCAATGAACGCTAATTTCATGCCGAAAACTCAAGACTTAATAGAGTACTTCATTTGTTATTGATCGATCTAGTCAATCCCTTAGTCATCTTTTATATTTTCCCTTTCTATTCAAAACTTCATTCGCACACTTCTACGTTATATGTCTTACATTCCGGGTCTTGTGGACCCCGTATGTCTCCCATCAATCCCCAAAGTTAGGTCAAATTACTCTTTCTCCACTAACACACCGAACAGTAGACTTAAGAAACTTTTGGGGTTTAGGGCCCCATATACCCAACAATACGTTTTCGGGTGCTCATGACCCCGTACATCCACTTTACATTCCAGGTACTCATGACCCTGTACATCCGTTTTAGGTTCCGGATATCAAGACCCCGTATGCCGATTAGAATTCATTTATATCGCGTTACGTCATATGTGTCGCTAAAACTCTGATTTCACGATTTAAGATAAAGAGAGAAATTGAGATTAAGTAAACGGCCTACTTGCCAATCCAAAATATTTCTATATTTTTGTTTCCAAGCTCATTGTATCAACTCACTACTCGTATTTCTTGTCATCAAGTGTTCATGAATCTCGTATTTACATAATGTGTCATTTCATTTCAGTTGTGATTCAAGGGGGAGTATTCAAAATAAAATTCTACCGAACAAAGGCAAGAGAAGCAAAGATATCCCATGAACTCAACGAATACGATTAACCATGTTCTGGGGTGATTTGGATGTGTTTAAAACAAGTTAGAAGTGAATGGGGGTCAAAACGATGAAATTTGGAACAAAGCAGTGAAAACCGTCCATAAGCATCTGGTATCGATACAGCCAAAATGGCCGTATCGATACAACAAGCGAACAACATGAGGAGCTACGGTTTTGAATTGGTATCGATACGGCAAAAAACCCGTATCAATACGGAGTGGTTTCGAACAGATTTTCAACAGATTTTTGGGAATTCGAGTACAACAACAACAACCCAAGCACGATTTTATGTACAAAACCGACTCAAGAACATACAAAGAGTGAGAGAAATCTTTACCTCGTGGGGTTAACGCCGAAATCAAAAGATCATCCAAGCCCTAGAACTTCATACTCCGAACCAAGCGAAATATGGGTCACCGAGCTCCTACCACGCGATTCGAGCTCCAATGCACGCAAGGATGAAAGATTGGAAGGTGTATTGTATGGGTTTTGTGTTGGTTTGGAGGAATTTGGGTGAGAATGAGAGAGATGGAGAGAGAATCGAGAGAGAGGGGAGAGGCTGGGAGAGTACAGAGATAGAGGATTTGGGATTTTAATATCCTACACACACACCTCTCAATATATACTCACACAGACAAATTACACTTGCACTCCCTCTAATTGCAATTCTATCTTTCAAACCCCAAATCAATTAAACTTAACAAATTTCACATTTTTCTTCAATTTCCAACATCAACTAATCTTTTAAATAGTTTCCAAAATTACAGGTCCTTACAACATTGCTCATTTAAGCCACCTAAGTTTGGTTAATATATTCTAGAGGCTACTCCACCTATTGCCAATTAGTTTCAGGTTGGAACCCTCCAAGAAATCTATCATGGTATTAGAGCTAGGTCTTGGGTGGCTTCACCTCGCGTGGGTCAAATCTCCATCGCCCGAGTTAATCGCCTCATCTCATCAATTCATACCTCCATGTGCAACCTGGTTGCATGTGAGGGGTCACCCGAGTTAAAAATTTCCTGGTTTCCTCAATTTGTACCTCCACGTGAATCCTAGCTGCACATGAGGGGGAGTATTTAACCCACCCAAGCTTGGTTAATATATTCTAGAGGTTATTCCACATATTGTCAATTGATTTTAGGTTGGATCTCTTCAAGAAATTTAACATTCTTTGCTTAATTCTATTCTTATGAATCTATGATGATAAAAAGCGTATTGGTATATTAATTAATAGCCAAATAATTAATATACCAAAAGGCTAAATTGTATTATCAAAATTAGGCCTTGCAAAAATTTTTTTTTTTGAATCGAAGTCCATTTCATTAACAGCCAAAATAGGCTAATTACAACGAATCCATCCTAATACAGAGATAGGGAACCTACAGCAAACCATCACCAAAGGAAAACACTAAGCACAGGTGACCCAGGACAGCGATAAAACCGCAAAACTAGTAACTAGACCTGTGCACGACTCACCGCCACAAAGGGTCGGGACACGAGGGGTTAGCCATCTAACCACTAGCCGCCCCAGCCTGATAAAGGAACCCTATCAGAGATAAACTATACAAGCCGATGGAACTAGGAGTAAAAAACAGACAAGAAAGATAAACATGACCATTGTGGATAGAATCCACAAAGTACGCTAGCTGCCACCATCCGAGAGGAACCACTCGGTATCGACGATAGAGGTGCCAACTGGATCTTGAACCGAAGGAATGGAGTAACATCTCCGGTAAGCCTACGTTGGCATGACAGGCTCCGGACACAGAGATCGAAGTAGGAATCCTGGGCAGGATCTCCGATCACCGGCCACAAGGTGCCAATGGCCGAGAGAACTCCCTTGCCGATCACCCCCTGCTGAAGACGAATCATGGCCTAAGGCCACGCCCCGGAGCCTTATTTAGTCACCACCAACTCCCGCTCCAATTGCCGCAGCACCACCAAGCAACTGGATAAAGCACCGACTCCATCGAGCCACCACACAGCACCACTCCAGCAAAACGAGAAACATCAATAAACGACACATAAACCTTATTTACCCACCATCACCACCCACCGGATCTAGGGAAACGAAACCGGTACGAATCCGGACTGGGGAAACCAGCTGGAGAGAAACCAGTAAAACACTGGTAGGAAAAAAAAGACAGAAAAAGAAATCTCCCAAAATCCAACCACACCGACCACCCGCAACCGCCGCCCCACCACTGCCACCCGCCGACCAATGCTACTAGATCAGGGGGCTGAGGAGGAGCCGGAAAGGAAGAGAACACAAGCCTCCGGCCTGGGACTCATCTTCCGGAGCACACCCGAAACCCAATCCAAATAGAGAGGGTTCGAATCCAGAAAAACAAAGAGGAGAGGAGAGGAGAAGGAGAAGAGAGAGAAGGGGGGAAGAGCCCGGAGGAGAGGAGGGGAAAAGAGGAGGCGGCGGCCCCCTCCCCCCGGCCAAACCTGACTTGGGATTTTTTTGGTTCTCTGGATAAGGTAGAGAGAGAGAGAGCAATTGTTTTCCTGAATTTGATCATTAACAGATAAGGAAATAATCAATATACATATCTGCGCTTTCTCTCTTTCAAAAAGATAATATAAAGTTGGGCATAAGTTAATCGTGCGACAGCCGACAAGCTAATTTTTGTCAAAAAGTGCTACAAAGTTCTCAAGTCTGCTTTAGTAATCATAAGCGTCACACAATTAATTAAGCTTTGTAAAAGTAAGCACGAAAAGCATAATCTTTTGTTTAATTAGATAGGGATGATGTCAAAAAATCACTCGTTTACGTGTTCGAAAGCGATTACAATTAATTGACCTAATTAATTAAAGTACCATCATCCATTTCCAAACAAGTCGTATGGGAGGAGTACAATATAATAATCTTGTCAATTTCTCATGAAAAGACCAAAAAACACACAAGAGAATCAAACACTAAGGTGATCCACAGTGGTATAATAAAAAAAAAGATAATTAAAAGTTAACATATTAGCTTTTGATTATTCACTTAAGGGGTTGTTAAACTTAACAATATTGAATTTTACAATAGTCACTTCTAATCTATAACCAAAATAAGAGTCCACTACAATTTCACTTTTTCTCTCCATTTGTTTCCTGTCATTCACTTCTCTCCATTTTCATTTTTTTTTTTTTTTTGCAAAAATATATCGATTCCCTTTCTTAATTTGAAAAAATTGGGGACTTTCTTCTCTCCTATTATGAATTTTTTTGAGGGAAAAAAATAGAAACGGAAAAGAAGAGTGAAATACATAAATCCGGCAATGATGGGTTGAATTGTAGATGATCGAAAGATATGAGATTCAGTTTTTAAGGGAAAGAAAGAGAAATAGTTTGTGAGTGAAATAAAGAAGATATGGAGTAGGCGAAGAGAAGAAGAAAAAAATATCAATTGAAACACGCTTGTATACAAATTTTGGAACTAGTTAACTTATATGGTGTGGAATTCACAAATTTTGATTATTGAAAAATATTGCTAGTTTTGGTTATCCAATACCCAAACTTTGATTATTTCTAAGGATGTGACTAAGTTTGATTATACCATTGTGAACCATTTTTGCACCAACATTGTTAAGTTTAAAAATAATTAATTTTTTATTATACCACTGTTGATGGCCTAATAACCAATTAGGATTAGTTCAGTTGGCCAGAACTCTTGTATCTCACTAGGAAGTTAGGAGTTCGAGTTTCCCTACTTACATGTGGGTTTTCTTTCCTTAGATGACTTTCCTTTCTTTATTTCTACCCTGGGTTTATTTCTTGTACGTATTGGTTAAATTGTTGGGTTTGATTGTCTCGTGGACTCTCACAATTGATGTAGTGTCCCGAGTTTGTACTTCATATCTGATGTAAAATGATCTCTTATATCGATTGACAAAAAAAAAATCAAACACTAATAATGATGTAATTAGTAATAATAACAGTTCCTGCAAGAAATCAGCTCAAAATATGACCGAAAAGTACTTGGTTCAAACATTTTTTTTGCATAGTGTTTGGATCAAGTACTTTTTTATCATATTTTGAGCTGATTTTTCGCGGGTACCCTTAAAAATATGTTGTAAGCAAGTTGAATATTTTGGATCATCAAAATACGACCCGGAAGACTCCAAATTATGAGGTCTGTATTGAAGATTCTCATTTTAGGGTTCTTATTAGAAGTTCACTGAATAATAAATTCATATAGTACTTTTATATCCCATATTTTTTAGTTTTATATATATATATATATATTTTGTGTTTTAATCTAGAGTGGAAGAATTCTAACCAAACATCGAATATCTGATATCTCAGATATATTGTTGATCTAATACTCGTATATATATACAAAATCTCTGCACTGATCGGTGGATACCCCATAGTCCTCAACCCCTCAGCCATCTAGTTCCTTTCATGGGCATTATCTCTGCAACCCCGGAAGGACCCTCTGTAGAACACAGTAACACTTTCTTCAAAAATTAAACCCAAGAATCCATACATAAGAGAGAGAGAAGGGCGATATGGCGAGTTGGGGAGATGTCCCTGACTAATCTCCGTTCCTCGCCTTCCTCTCTTCTTCTCCAATCTCTCTGCCGTGTTTCTTTTCGATTCAATCTCGTGGTTCCCTGATGGATCTCGTCACTAATTTCCCTGCCCTAAACTCCGTGAATAACGCCGCAAACCTTAACTCGCGAAACCCTAGCTCGCGACGGAATGCTGGTAGTCCTGCTGAAATTGGAACGTCTACACCTGCTGCAAAGGAGGTGGAGCAAGGTAAATGGAGCACGATTGTCTCTCAGGGCTCTGGTGACTCTCGTATGAAGATGTCCAATTGGGGGCAAATGAGCGTCCACAAATTGGACAAACTATTAGAAATGGCAATCAAAGTACAGTATGTGGAGCTCTAGTACAAACTCGCATAGCGAGATCAAGTATACAGAAAATAAAACTAATATCAAGCAGATGACCAACAGACCACTAGACTAAATTCGGACAAAACAAAATAAAATAAAAAGTACACTCGCCTCCGTCATTGAGCAGTCATTCTCTTGCCTAGTGTAACGCCCTGATTTTCGGACACGTTAATTAAATTATTTTTAATTGATTTAATAATTCATGAAACTGATTTAAGAAATGAAATTTTATTAAACAGAGTTTAGCAGCGGAAATCTCAAATACCAAATTCAAAACTACTTAATTGTCTTACAACTTAACGAAATAAACAGAGTTTGACAAATGTGATAATACTTTTGGAAATTCAAATAGCAATACTTTAAATTAACAGCGCTTCTAAGGGTAAGGCATCCAAGGCTCGACAAACTTTTCTTTCTCAGCTGAGAGATCCTCACTTTGGTACTAATCATCTTGTAGAGAATTATGTTCTTCGATCTCCTGATTACCTAGCATGAAACGTCAGCCCAACGGCACTATAATGAGTTTTGAAACTCTGTAGATAATCTCAATTCTACTAACCCCTTACCTTATAGTTAGTATGCAGTCAATGATATAACAATTGGTAATACACAGAAAGTACAGAATAATAGCACATCGTCCTTTTCTTTATTATCCATTAACTAACATGAAATGTAAGGATCGTCTCCACGAGATCCTTTCCTCCCACATCCACCAACTTTGACCATCTCATGGAATAACTCTCCCTTTATTTGTCCTGCACCAGGGTTCTAAGTGAATACTACTAAATGATGTACTTAGTCTAGATTTGCCTACAACCATAATAAATGAATACCTCACCATAACAACTCAGCATTAGGGGTCGCATTATCTCATTGTCAGGATCCTTCACCGTTTTTCAACTCTACACACTAGGTACTTTACCATACCCATAATTTACACATTAGGTACTAGACCATATTCAGGGATCCTTTACCGTTTCCAAAATACTGTACCCAGAGTCCTTTGTCGTCTTCCACACTCTGAGTACTTTACCATACCCGGGGTCTTTACCGTTTCCCAACTCAACTAAAGGTATTTTACCATATCGGTTTCCTTTACCAGTGATAAGCACCTAAAATTGTACGATCGTGGTGTTTAAGTCCTCTAGTTTGTAGCATCTTTATTTATAATTCCTCGTTTTTATTCGATATTACTCGTAAGGTAGTTTGTTTAGTGTTATAGGTAAACCATCCTAAAAAGACGTATTTTGAGCACGAGGCTAACCCCCAAGAGAGTCCAAGTACCCGCGCCATGTGGAACAACTGCCATTAAGAGGCGTCGGGTGAAATGTTGCTTTTTGGACTTTCCACTTATGAAATGTTTTCCTTTTCTAGTATGTTTTTAGATATTTGATGAGGGAGGAGAACCACTTTGTATAAATAGGGACTCCATCTCTCTTCTTTATTACCTAGCTCATTACTAACTTAGCTTTTTCTCCATTAAATCTTTCAAGTTTTTCTCCTTAGAACTCAAATAAGTAATTGTTGTTTGTTATTTTCTCATTTATTAATATTGTAGCTATGGCTTGGATCTACATACAAATTTATTTCTGTTTTCGTCGATTAAACATGTTTATTATTTCTAGCATGATTTCTAGTCTTTTAGTTATGAGTGAGTAGTCGTTTGGCTAAGTTTTGGGATAATCTTTCCCAAGGACTTAGGTGGTTATTTGGCTCTCAAACCCTCAGGCTTAAAACATGGTTTTCGGAATAGAGTTTAACTTGCATTTTTGGTCTAAACTAGGGGTATTAATTCCTTGGTATGTTGTTTAGTCAAGCGGTCTTGGCAATCGGCATACCGAGGGCTAGTGGCCTCCTATGTGTTCGATTAATTTATTAAACGAGTTAGTTCACCTCTGCTTAACCACATCTTTCTATAAATGTAGTCGTTAAAACTAAATCTTCCGAGCATGAGCACGCAGTCGTGACTCTCGCTTGAGTTATAATCGAGAACCGGTAACGGCCTATGTCGAGGGATAGATGATCCCTAGACTTGCCTTTTTTAAGTTCATTAAATCTTTCTAGTCTTTTGTTTTAGTTTTTCCACCGTTCAAAGCAAACCCAAGTTGACCGTCTTAAACGCTGAAATCCACCATATAAAACCTACAATCCGATTAAGCTATATTTGATTCTTTGTGGGTACGATCCCGGACTTCCGAAAATTATGCTATCGACGATCTAACCCTACGCTTGGGGTTTTAAACCTTATATTTAAAGGCAAAGGTCTTTTCGGTTTAAGCAACCGGCACCCAACATCCTCAATCAATTTTTTCATTTTTATCCTTTACTTATCCACGTCTATATGTTCACTACTCGAAATCATCCCATGAATCTAAGTCCAACTAGCACATACAACATGATACAATCAATCAACAGCTCAAACATGATACATTTCAGTGAGACAACAATATAACAATTGATAGGTGCAAATAATTAAACACATAAGGGATTTAGTGGGTCAATGCCTTCTTGGTTAATTATGTTTTATCGGCCACATATGCTTATTATAATTTTACTAGCTTTTAGGATTTCTGTTAACATTTCGTACCCAGTTAGTAATTCGACTTAGGTGATATCATAAGGTTCCGACCTAGTCATATCCACCGATTTACAAAGTTAGCCCAAAATTCTCTTACTTACTAGGGATTTTTATACATTTATACCTATTAACATGCACTACCATGTTAACTGAAATAATTTACATTTCACAAATTTTGGATTTCATAAAGTTCTCGATCCTACTAACTCCCCCGTTAACATATTAAGTTATAAAATTTTCTTTTATTGTTAGCCTAAAATTTTATTTGTATTAGACTACGAGTTTAGTTTTACATTTTACCTTATATATAGTTTATCATCTTTTATCCTAAAAGGTTTCTCCTATGGTCTAGCAAGTACTAATTTATTTTAACACTTTAATTTTGATTGCTAGTCCTAAGTTCAAATATAGTACTCCTTACTTTTCCAGTGATACACTTGCGTTTTTATTCGTACTTTGAATAATAACAAGATAAATGGTCTTGCTATGTTTTTAATATAACTTGTTAACACAGTCATGACAACAAAAAAAAAGAGATGCATACAGTGGAGTAGAAAGAAAACAATATTATGGGTCAACCTTTGTAGTATCAAACCATAAGGGCCAAATTGCAATAGTAACATTTAAACATGCAATATAGTACGAAGTTTTCGGAAACAAAACAGGGGAAGGCTACTATTGGCGGGTTTTGATGCATGGCACCAATCCTGATGCAGCGAAGCGTATAAGAATTTGACAACGGAACAGCAAGGACAATCACAAACTCAATAGTTAGAGAAACTTTCTCTCTAGACTCTTTTTTTATTAATCAATAATCAACTCCCCAACGAGAGGCGAACAAAATGAATTTATAAGCCAAAACCCTAACCCTAGAAAACATCAAGAAACCCTACTAACATTATTGCGGACCCACAAAATAGAGGAAAAAATAAGAATTCTGAAATAAGAACGGGCTGAAATGGACGTTCCTACTAAAAGATATAAGCGAGCGAAAAATAGCCCAAAACGATCGGAGGCCCGTTTGGAGGTCTAAACGGCCTCAGAAGGCTAAAATCCACAGGGCACACAACCAAAGGTGTGTGTTCTGACCGTCGGCCCAATTCGGATCGAACCCAGGTGGGCCCAACGCCAAATTCTTCGGTCAGTTAATTACGAAAAAACCGGCTAGTAGAAATCATTTTTGAAGTGAAACTCCTCCTCTTTGGCCACTGCATCAAATCCCTTACATTTTAATCAGACGAATACATTATTTTAGGAACTAAATATGCTTAGGGGAAAGTAGGGGAGCGATTATCCTACCTTGGTTCCAGCCGAATAAGTGGTTAATGGGTTCAGGTTGTTTCGGACGGCTTTGGAAAAATTGGAGTAGACTACGGACCAATGGGACGCGGGGCTGTCTTTTGGGTAATCGAGGATTGGTTTAGAGGCGCTCGGTGTCGTGCTAGAGTTGGTGTAGTGCGGATTTGTATTCGGATGAGTGCAAAATCGGAACCCACTTTGTATTCACTCTCTAGACCTCCATGAAAGCTTGATGTTTTCTCTCTCTATTTCTCTACTGATTTCCAGCAGAAGGTGGTCTGTTTTTATTTTTAGAAGAGAGGGTATAATTATAGGGGTGAGGGAGGAGTACGTGGGGTGTAAGTTTGGAGGATAAGTATGGAGGTTGTGTAATGTGAGAGAGAGAGAGAGAGAGAGAGAGATATTCGAGGAGGGGAGAGTGATGAATGAGAGAGGAAACATATCCCACAATAGGTAGGACAGTGATTTTCGCGCTCCACATTTTACCGCAGGCGCTCCACCTTTTTGTGTTTTACACTGGGGTATTGCAAGCAACACCCCAGTGTAAAAATGAAAAAGTGGAGCGCGAAAATCAGTATCCCCCACAATATTAGGAGAAGATAATTATTGTTAGGGGCGGTTCCGGGGACACCCAACGGGAACACTTAAAAAATCACCCCATGGTTCCCGATCAAATTTTGATGATCCGAGCCGTTCAATGTGATCAGAACGTGATTTTAAGGGTACACGCTAAAAATCAGCAAAAAAAATGACCGGGAAGGGCTTGATCCGGACAGTTTTGAACAAAAATTTATTGAACGGTTCAAATAAAAACTGCTCTAATCAAGCCTTTTCCGGTCATTTTTTTGCTAATTTCTCGTGGACACCCTTAAAATCACATTCTGCACACATTGAGCGGTTCAGATCATAAAAATTCAATCGGGAACTATGAGATTGAGATTTTGGGTGTCCCCGTTGGGTGTTTTTTTAGGGTGTTCATTGAACCATCCCCATTATTGTTACACCACTTATATATATATATAAATAAGTTTCTAATGCGGACCTCCGCATCCAAGTAAAGTGCGAACCTCCCCTTTTCCGATTGAATTTCGATGATCCGAGCCACTCAATGTGTTCAAAACGTGATTTTAAGGGTAACCGCGAGAAAGCAGCAAAAAAAAAAAGAGACCCGGAAGGGCTTCATCCGAGTAGTTTTTGTTTATTTTTTTATTGAACGGTTCAAATAAAAACTGCTCAAATCAAGTCCTTCCCAGTCATTTTTTTATTGCCAATTTCAAGTAGTACCCTTAAAATCACGTCATGAACACATTGAACGGCTCGGATCATAAAAATTCAATCGAAAAAGTGGAGAAATGGGGTGGTCCGCACTTTGTTTGGATGCGAAGGTCCGTATTAGAAGCTTATTTTATATATATATTAAAGTGTCCTAATATTATTATACTAATTATGGCAGAATACTAATAGTTTAAATAAATTCATAAAATTTGAGCTCTCAATATATATTTACTTGAAAAAAAAGGGCAAAAATCCAAGTCGTTACACCTAGCCCCCTACTGATCAAGCTCCCAAGCTAGCAGTCACACGGCTGCAAATCCAAAAGCGGAGTAGTGGCGAACGACAAACAGTTTTGGTGGAGAAGGAGAAAGAGAAACCAGATCTGAAGGCATGGATTGGTTCCTCTCCTCCCACCACCCAAATTTGGATATAAACCCAAGGGGGTAGGAGGTGGAGAAGAAAAGAAAGCGTGACGATTATTTTAGAGTTAGAGAGAGGTGCTCTTGTTTTAGGGTAGCATTGAGATTGCCCAACCTGAAACTTGGATTAGGCTGCTATATTCACAAGGCTCTAACTTGTAATAGGATTTTATAGGACTAGCAACGGTTAGATAAATGAAGCTTCTTTTTTTTTTTTTGGGGAGGATATGATCTTGAGAGCTCAAATAAGTTCCAAATTTCCAATGCTGACAGAAGGCTGTGATTTGAAGCATTCTAAAAATCGGCCATGGGGCAATTGTAATAAGCAAACAGTGTCCAAAAAAAGTCAAAACTTTTTTATTCCACATATTCTCTTGTATGTTCACAAATATTTTTAGGGTATTTGTTATCAAATGTCAATCCCTTTAGCATTCTAAAAATTGTAAAGTGGGGCGCAAGTGCAATTGGCACGGCTCCTTACCTTTATGCATGAGGTGCGAGGTTTGAGTCTCCCTTCCACTTAATACTAACTTTTAATCATCAACCTCCTACCTGTCACACTCTCAATTTTTAACATAAATAAATAAACCATTTTCGATAAAAGATCCTTGCTGTAACGCCCCGACTTTTCGGGAGCAAAATAAAATTATTTCTTAAAAAAATTTTGCTAAATAAATATAATTTTTCAAAATAAAGATTTAGGTATTACAATCTTAAGGGAATCTATTGATTCAAAATACATTAACTTCAGAGCTAACTCTAGACTTGATACGAATCCTAAGCATCCTCGATTCTCGTTACTGATATTCTTTCCGTGTCGAACTGCATCATCGTTGAATCTCCTCCATTGAATCCTGCAGCCTTTGACAAAAATTGATCGGCGAAGCAATCGATTTGCCAGATACAGACGATCCGTGAGTGATAAATCACCCAAAAAAATAATCCAACCCAACCACCTCTTACTTTATAAGGCACACAGAATATATATGGTGCGAAAAGTAAAACAGAGATAATTCACATAACTTGATTCATTTGCTATCCATTAACTTAACATGAAATCTAAGATCTCTCCACGAGATCTTTCCTCCAATAACCACCATGCCCTATCCCATGAGATCACTTCCTTTTCGCCGCAGATACACCTAAGTTATGTACCGAGTGTGCATCACGAATAACTACAAGAAAGGGTAAGCTTATCATGCCGTTATATCGCTAGGGTTCGCCTATCTTATAAACCACATCACAACCATTTCACAATCATCACCTTTGGGACACCGCCGCCTATCATCAATTCATCACGGACTCTCGCCAGTTCAATTCATCACCGGACTCTCGCCGTTCAATTCTCATCACAATCTCATCATTTCTCATATCACACCTGCAGGCAAATGAGAGTGTAAATAAACTTCACAATTTATCCATTACTTAGCATCGTCCAAGTGAATTTCTACATCGTATACCACCCCATGTCTCTAGGGTCCAATCTAACATTCAAATTAAGCATTAACACAATATCATGCCCCATAATAATTAAAAACGAATAGCAGACGGATCAAAACAGATATTCAGCAATGCAATCACATAACTTTTTATGACTGAGCCGTTGCCTTTAATCTCATATGGTCACAAAGTCATTAAGAATGTAAGAATTATTTAATTAAGATTTAAAAATAATTTTCTGGACTTTCGTTAATTAATATAAGTAATTAAGTTAATTAAACACTAATTAAATACCTTAATTAGGTAAAAATATTAGAATAATTATCGTAATCCTAATAAGAGTCCTAAAGGTCCTCTATAACAAGTTCAAGTCTTAAAAGTTGGGTTTGGATGCTCACGGAATTATTTTAAATAACAAGATTAAGTTAATAAGCAAAAGAAGACTAAATAGATAATAAATAATTAAATAATTAAAAATATTTTTATTCTAACAAAGTATCATCTTAGGACTGTAAGAAGTCTAAATAAAATTATTCGGAATTTTTTTTACATCTTAAATAATATTTTAAAGTATTTCTATTTAGAAACAATGCGTAATTTATAATAATTAGTTAATGACATAATTAAATTATTATTTTAATAACATATCATCTTTGGGATGTCAGAAGTCTAAAAAAAATAGTTTAGATGTTAAAATCATTAATTATAAGGTCGCAACTATTTTTCGTTTGTATCTTTAATTAAAAATAAAATAAATAGCTAATAATATCAAAAGTTTATGAAATCAGTAAGTTATGATCCTTGACATGTTAGAAAACTAGGAAAAATAGTTTGGGGATTTATGGAACAGTTTACAAGGTCGCAATGAATTTTAGTTTGTAAATTTTTACAAGATAACGAATAAAAATTTAATAAATATCAGATTAAATAAAAATATTATGAAACTAACAAGGTATGATCTTTAGGGTGTGGGTAACCTAGGAAAATTAATTCGGGGTCAAAACATTTTTGGGACGTCGAAAAGTTACTCAGAACCAAACAATAAAAAATCGCCTGTGGGCGGTAGGAGTTGTGACCGCGAACTCCGTTTGGATCGATTCTGTGGCTGGGCACTTGAAGGTCGCGCCGCAAGGTCGCGCGACAGATTTCGTTTTTGATTTTTGCCGCTTTCGATGCATGGGACTCACGGGGCCTATTGGATTATGTCTATAAACATTAAATATACTTAGAGGAGGTTTGGATCGAATTATAATATCTTGAATTGGTTCGAATGATTTTTGAACCGAAACTTGAATTTTGAGAAGATAACTTCGTTCTTCGATCGGGGGACCTTGGGCTTGAATTGGATGATCTTCGGAGATGCTTGGGATTGTAGTAAACAACTTGAACGATCAATTTGGATTTCCGGTTGAGCCTAGGTACGAAACCTACTTTTCTCTCTTTCTCTCTCTAAAGCTCCATGGATTGGAGTTCGATTTTCTTCAAATTCTCTCTCTTCTGGACTTGTAGGGTGTAAGAAATTTCGTAGGGAACCCTAGAATCGACGTAAAGAAGTATTTATAGAGAATTGAGAAGGGTTTCGATTAAAAACGGGTTTAAAGAAGTTGCATCCTTCTAGGACTCGAATTGAGACGCGATACGAACGAAGATACGATCACGGAGGAAGCATAAACGAATTAGGAGGGTGAGGGACGAGAGAAGTGTGCATGCATGCAATTACTTGCATGCAAAGTAAGAAAGAAAAGAAAAAATCAAATTAAATAGAATAAGATAGATAATTATATTAGGAAAAGAATTTAATTATCGATAATTATACTTTTTAATGATAATATTAAAGGTAAAGATTTGTGGAAATAAAATTTGTAAATCTTTTTTTTTTTTTTTTTTAAATTTGTTCGAAAATTTCGGGTCGTTACAGATTTGGACTTGAAGAATTTCATAATTGGAATAGTGCTGATAAAAAGATGTAACATGCGAGTGAAACAAGCAAGTATTTGGTTTACCAAACATTGCACTGAAATAATTTAACAAGGGTTCTCATAAGAAATATCGATTTATCGATAGGTTTTGAAAGATTACAAAGTTCAATCGATGAAACAGAACTAGTCAACTAGATATTTATTTTGCACCACGTTGGCCAGACGCATTTCAAAACAAACATCTAACTCTAGTTATTTAAAAGAAAGAAAGATAATGGGCACAAGTGAATAGTAAACAATGACTCTTGAATTCAAAAATAGAAAAAGTCATCAATAGAACAATGATTGGATCTGATTCACTCGAAACAAGATACAAAGTTTAAGAAAATTGAAGCACAGTGATATCGGTGTTCAAAAACTAAATAACTCCAATATTGAAACTCGAATTAGGTTTGTGGATTTAGAGTTTTGAAAGGTCGGAGAAATATTTTGATGTGATATCAAAAGAATTCAAGGTTGTGGATAGCTAATAGTGCACTGATCAAAATAAACGAGGATTGCTCCAAACAGGAAGTATTCAATGGATCAGAGAAGTTAGACTCATAATTGAGCACACTGTTGACTTCAAATCAAATCAAATTAAGAGGGGTTGAAACAAAATGATTCGTTAGGAATGCCCAACTCAAAAGAAAATGTCACGAGAGCTAGGTGCTTGGAATAGACAAGAGTTCAACGATTTGAGATTTAGTTGAAGTTGCAGTTCTAACAATGGAGAGTCATAATGAATGTGATTTTAAGAAGAGCCAAGAGAGATTGAACGTAGCGGGCAGTTAAGATACAATCGATTGAATGAGAATGGAGACTTAGATGAATAATCGTCAATAGCTCGTCTATCCCCCTTAAAAGAAAAAAAAGTATTAAGAACTTCATTGCAAGAGAATGGTTGCCGCTTTCTCAGATATTCACGACCTTGAGCTCTTCCTGATCTGTTGAACTATGATGGTGCCTTCATCGGATGTAGTGGCATAGTATTTAGCTAGGTGATGATTTCGAATCTCTGATAACATCATGTTTCTATTCGTCAATCTATCTACTTTCTCAAGGGATCTATGACGCTGGAGGTTAGGGTTTAGGGGTAGTCGGTAACGCGTATGAGTTGCACAACCCAATTGATACTTCGCCTTGCGTTGAGGTTTGAGTTGGTATTGATCTCGAAATTCACGAAAGAATAGTCGTTGTCGTAGGCGGCGTTGTCGTTGGAATCAGGGCTACGTGTATCGTCCTTACTGGTGGGTTTGACAAAATGATGACGTCATTGACGTTTTGTACCAATCTTGTAACGACTGCTCCTCGAGGTTAGGTTCAAGGTTATAAGGGTTTCTAAATATCTGGTTCTAAAAAGGGAATGAGTGCAACAACGTTCTCACATTGATCCTACTTTATTGGCGACCGTTATCAACCTAAAGAGGAATTCTTCTTCAACAGGTACTCTATTTACTAAGTAGCCTCCTTCGAAAGTACCCTTCTTCTATTGTCGAGATTTGACTTTTTGTCTTCTTTGGACTGGTGTTCTTCGCCTCGTTCGATCGGACAACCAATTATAAGAGGAATGATTCTTCTATCGCTTCCTTCAGATCGGAATCAACGTTGATTTCGTAACTCATCGGAGTCTGAGTCGCAACAGGTAAATAAATATTTATATGATATACTTAGACAGGTTATATCGTAGTTTAGAAGAGTCATAGATACGGTAAACGTTTAGCTATTCGGGTTTATGTTCTCAGAATGTGGTCTACCCAATCTACCCAGGGCCGAGCGTTGAACCTATGCTCTGATACCATTTATAACGCCCCGACTTTTCGGGAGCAAAATAAAATTATTTCTTAAAAAAATTTTGCTAAATAAATATAATTTTCCAAAATAAAGATTTAGGTATTACAATCTCAAGGGAATCTATTGATTCAAAATACATTAACTTCAGAGCTAACTCTAGACTTGATACGAATCCTAAGCATCCTCGATTCTCGTTACTGATATTCTTTCCGTGTCGAACTGCATCATCGTTGAATCTCCTCCATTGAATCCTGCGCCCTCTAGCAAATTGATCGCCGAAGCAATCGATTTGCCAGGATACAGACGTATCCGTGAGTGATAAATCACCCAGTAAAATAATCCAACCCAACCACCCCTCTTACTTTACAGCTAGCAGGCAAACAGAATATATATGGTGCGAAAAAGTAAAACAGAGATAATTCACATAACTTGATTCATTACTATCCATTAACTTAACATGAAATCTAAGATCTCTCCACGAGATCTTTCCTCCCCAAACCGCTAGCCATGCTCGGTCCCATGAGATCACTCCCCTTTGTTATCGCAGATACACCTAAGTTACGTACCGAGTATGCATCCCAATAACTACAACAAGGGGTGAGCTTATCATGCCTGAATCATAACTAGGGTAATTTAAGATCTCATCGACGAGATCCTTTCTCCCCAACCACATGGACACCCATTGGTCTATCAATTCATCACCTGGACTCTCGCGGTTTGATTCTCATCACAATCTCATCATTTCTCATATCACGCCTGCCGGCAACCTCTAAAAAGAAGAAACTTCACAATTTATCCATTACTTAGCATCGTCTAAGTGATTTCTATATCGTATACCACCCCATGCCCCTAGGGTCCAATCTAACATTCAAATTAAGCATTAACACAATATCATGCCCCATAATAATTAAAAACGAATAGCAGACGGATCAAAACAGATATTCAACAATGCAATCACATAACTTTTTTATGACTGGGCCGTTGCCCTTAATCTCATATGGTCACAAAGTCATTAAGAATGTAAGAATTATTTAATTAAGATTTAAAAATAATTTTCTGACTTTCGTTAATTAATATAAGTAATTAAGTTAATTAAACACTAATTAAATACCTTAATTAGGTAAAAATATTAGAATAATTATCGTAATCCTAATAAGAGTCCTAAAGGTCCTCTATAACAAGTTCAAGTCTTAAAAGATGGGTTTGGATACTCACGGAATTATTTTAAATAACAAGATTAAGTTAATAAGCAAAAGAAGACTAAATAGATAATAAATAATTAAATAATTAAAAATATTTTTATTCTAACAAAGTATCATCTTAGGACTGTAAGAAGTCTAAATAAAATTATTCGGAATTTTTTCTACATCTTAAATAATATTTTAAAGTATTTCTATTTAGAAACAATGCGTAATTTATAATAATTAGTTAATGAAATAATTAAATTATTATTTTAATAACATATCATCTTTGGGATGTCAGAAGTCTAAAAAAAATAGTTTAGATGTTAAAATCATTAATTATAAGGTCGCAACTATTTTTCGTTTGTATCTTTAATTAAAAATAAAATAAATAGCTAATAATATCAAAAGTTTATGAAATCAGTAAGTTATGATCCTTGACATGTTAGAAAACTAGGAAAAATAGTTTGGGGATTTATGGAACAGTTTACAAGGTCGCAATGAATTTTAGTTTGTAAATTTTTACAAGATAACGAATAAAAATTTAATAAATATCAGATTAAATAAAAAAAATTATGAAACTAACAAGGTATGATCTTTAGAGTGTGGGTAACCTAGGAAAATTAATTCGGTGTCAAAATCGATGTTTAAACGTCGAAAAGTTACTCCGAACCAAAACAATAAAAATCGCACGGCTGGGCGGTAAGGAGTTCGCGGCCGCATGAACTCCGTTTTTGATCTTAGCTCAAGGTCGCGACCGCAAGGTCGAAGGCTGCTTTTTTTTGATTTTTTTGCACGGTTTCGATGCATGGGACTACGGGGCCTATTGGGTTATGTCTATAAACATTAAATATACTTAGAGGAGGTTTCGGATCGAATTATAATATCTTGAATTGGTTCGAATTGATTTTCGAACCGAAACTTGAATTTTGGAGAAGAAAGCTTCGGATTCTTCGATCGGGGGACCTTGGGCTTGAATTGGATGATCTTCGGAGATACTTGGGGTCGAAGAAAGTGATTGGAACGATCAATTTGGATTTCGGTTGAGCCTAGGTACGAAACCCACTTTTCTCTCTCTCACTTTCTCTCTCTAAAGCTCCATGGATTGGAGTTCGATTTTCTTCGAATTCTCTCTCTCTTCTGGACTTGTAGGGTGTAAGAAATTTCGTAGGGAACCCTAGGATCGACGTAAAGAAGTATTTATAGAGAATTTAGAAGGGTTTCGATTAAAAACGGGTTTAAAGAAGTTGCATCCTTCTAGGACTCGAATTGAGACGCGATACGAACGAAGATACGATCACGGAGGAAGCATAAACGAATTAGGAGGGTGAGGGACGAGAGAAGTGTGCATGCATGCAATTACTTGCATGCAAAGTAAGAAAGAAAAGAAAAAATCAAATTAAATAGAATAAGATAGATAATTATATTAGGAAAAGAATTTAATTATCGATAATTATACTTTTTAATGATAATATTAAAGGTAAAGATTTGTGGAAATAAAATTTGTAAATCTTTTTTTTTTTTTTTTTAAATTTGTTCGAAAATTCCGGGTCGTTACACTTGCATAAGGTAATTAATAACACCCAAAATGATTTCCCTCCTGCTCAATCTACAAACAAGTCCCTATTTTTAAATAATTACAACTTTGACACCACAGCCCAAATTAACTAGATACAAGCACAAAGTGTTTAGAACATTACACACTTAAGTCAAAAGATAATACAAGAGTAAATAGTTACAAAACCATATTTAACAAAGGGGTCAATACAAAGATGATGAAGTAACTAATACTAGTTAGCTTCCAAAAAGTCTTTCACTTCGAACCACTCGATACATGCATGCTATTGTCCAGCGTTTTGTCTTGAAAAGAAAGATTAGGTTGAGCTACACTAGCCCAGTAGGAAAATCTTTACCAATTCTATATATAAGCATGATGAAATGTGCAGGTGAAATGAAGGCAAGAAGTACAGCTCAAACGGTGGAAACATGTGATTCAAGGGTATCCTAACATTCAATATGATCATTCTAACACATGCCTATAGTTCAATGTACAACCAAGTCCTCACGATGTCAAACGACTCAAATAACCTCGACACTTCTCACTATTGCTAATTCCCCCCTTCGGTATTTCCACCCCTTGCATTACCGTACAACACCACAAGGATTACTGTGTTTCCACCCCTTGCGTCACGGTGATCCCAAATGACTCGAGTTACCGTGTTATCACCCCTTGCATTACGGGACCGTCTAAGCTTTCGTATTACCACCCCTTGCGTTACGAGACTTCCTAAATCAACTCCAGACACAAACAACCACTTCCTCACTCGGTAAACATGTCAACTATATCACAATTATGCCATAAACGTTCGTAATTTATCAAACACTCACAAGTTGCATCTTATTAACATTTTAACCAAGTAAACCATTATTCACCCTTACTAACGGTAGATCGACGGATCAAGGACAACATCAACGGATCATAGGAAATCAAGTGAACCTGCTAGGGATAGGTATGGGAGTGTCCAAAAGGAGTTAGAAATGATCGGAAATCAAAACAGTAGAAGTATATGCAAAGTGGGCAAAACTGCCTAGAAAGCCAAGAAGTATTGATACCAAAAACTTTTGTATCAATACTGCAGAGCTTGGAGTATCGATACAAAAACTTTTGTATCGATAAGGCAGAGCTTAGAGTATCGATACAATAATTATTGTATCGATACGGGAACATTACGACAGATTCTGAAGCTACTGGAATGCAGATCCTTTCAGCGTATCGATACGCAAACAATTGTATCGATACGAGGACAATACGAGCGGTGATTCAGCACAGAAAACTCAAGGGCAAGTACAACGCAATAACCAATGATTCAAAGCACGATTCCTACACCAAAACAACACATTCACATATAAAAGAGGCAAAAAATCCCTACCTCGAGATGGAAGCTTCAAACGAGAGATCAAGCGAGCAAGCCCTAAACTTTCCAACTCCGAAATTAACCAAGAACTTCTATATGAGCTTCACCCATCAAGATACGAGCCCAAAATCGCGTAGAGGAGGTGAAATAAGGAAGGATCCTTGAGGTTTTTGAGGTATTTGTGAGAGAGAGCAAGAGAGAGAGAGAATGAGTTGAGAAAGAGAGAGAGAGAGATAGGGCGGTAGAGAGAGAGACAAGGGGGAGAAATGTTATCCCCTGCACACATCTCCAACTACATATAACCCTATATCTTTTTATTACACTAACACTCCCTCACATCTCCATTCTATCATTTCAATCACCAATCCACCAAGCAAACCATATTTCTCTAATTTGTCATTTAATAATCTTTTCAAGAATTTAAAAAAAATTATTCGGGTCTCTACACTACCACTGTATGCAATATTGAGAATAGAAAAACTACTTGCCCAGGAAATTATTCAGTGGTTCTCTGACATCATAACGTGCTCTACCGTCAATAGTTGCACATAGGACTATCAATTGACCGGATTCGATCCGAATTCAATAACGTTAATCTGATAATCCGAATTCGGTAATCCAAATACGGATTGGATCAGATTAAATCTGTTATCAATCCGATCCGAATAGGGATGACAATTACCTCTGATCCGTCCCCGCCTCCGACCTCCCAGCCCCGATCTGAGCGGGTATTTCCCGATCCGATAGGCAAATGGGGTGGGGATGGTATTTGCTTCCCTCACCCCGTATTAACCCGATTCGAACCCGATCATAGATATTTTTTTTTTGTGTATGTATATGTCTAAATAAATTTCATTGTTTTGATATAATAAGAGCAATATACCAATTAATAAGACATTAATTTATATCTTTGTTTTTTTTATTTCTATTTTTTTAACTCTCATCAATCATTAATATCTTTTTTTTTTTAAAACACTCTCAAAAGAATAAAACTAGTCAAATTATTATGGTGAATGGGGACCCGATTTTTTCCCGATCCCGACACCTCCCCGATTTTCCCCGCTCCGACTCCAATCTAATATAGAACGGGGCGGGTTTGGGGGACGCTAAATCCAACTCCGATTCGCCCGATTGCCATCCCTAGATCCGAATTTTTAATTTTTTTTAAAAAAATTGTAAATTTTTTATTTTTGAAAAAAAAATGTTTAAGAAGTTATATTTTATTTTAAACTTGTATTTTTACAGTATTTTTTTTGAAAAAAAAATTGTATTTTTTGCCAAATTTTTTGAAGTAAAATAGTTTTCAGATCAGATCTTGATTTTTCGGATTCGGATCCGGATTATCACTATTGAATTTGAGTCTTATCGGGTTCGGATCAAATTTGAGTCTTATCGGATCCAGCCCATTGACAGACCTAGTTGCACATATGTGCGTAGGTGCACGACTAATATATTCCAAACGATTGTATGATTGTAAAGGACCCAATACCACTTGATAATCTTTTTTTGAACGGCAATACCACTTGATAATTGAGCCTAACAATGGGGTAGTGGGTACACGGACCCATCTCGAGGTCCCATATTAACTATTGGTGTGGCAATGTCTTTCTCCTGAGATGATTGTGCTGAAGATAAACGTCGATGCGGCGGTTTGCAGGAGCTCAAATACTATTGGCACAGGGGCAGTGGCTCGAAGGGATAATGGTCAGGTTATCGGTATTTTTTTGGCTATTCATGATGGGATCAACTCGCCCAGAATTGCTGAAGCCTTGGCCATTCGTAATGGTTTAAAACTGGGAACTGCTTTGAAGTGTCCTAAGGTGCATATTGAATCGGACGCGGAGGCGATTGTGAGGAGATGCACTGATAATCAAGACCCTCCCTCTGATATAGCAGTAGTTATTCATGATTGTTTAGTCTTGAAGAAATCCTTTACTTCCTGTGGTTTTGGTTTTGTTAAACGTGAATGTAATAGGGCTGCGCACTGTTGTGCTCAAAAAGCCCTTTCTAATGGCATGTCCGGCCTGTGGACATCCATTTTACCCCCATGGGGTTCTCATCTCTCTGATGTTTAGGCTTTGCCTATCAGATGAATAACAATCTTCTCACCATTTGCCAAAAAAAAAAAAAACTATTGGAGCCATTTAAGTTTTTTTAAAATATTAATTCAAGAGTCTTCAAAAAATTAGCTCTTATGGATATCCAAAAAAGGTTGATCAATTTTTAATTCTTGCAAGCAGCAAGCCTTTTTTCATATCCAACTGAGTTGATTTATCATAAGGACTTTTAAAAATATTCCTTAAAAACAAATTGAACGGTTTCAATCATTTGTTTGAAATCCCAAGATGGATCCTACACAATTTATTGTACATTACACATAGTTTTTTTTTTTTTATAATTACTGTAAGGCAAATGCTACAAGGTGCCCCGGGGCACAAGTTAGGAGCACTTTAAGTGTTTTAATTAAATTTTTTATACTCATTCCAACATCTACTAATAATGACATTTAAACTACTCCATTAAAAAAAATCAAACAATATTTTGAATGACAAAAATGACCATGTGACTCTTCCTATTCTTCATTCTTGAAGGTGACGAAAACAATTACTCCGTATTGTTTTGGAGGGAAGTTTAGTTCGACATATGACTTCATATATTGGGAAGTTAATTGGAAGATAAATTGGCGCCCGTTTTGCATAAGAGCAGCTAGTCTGACTCTTCATATGGAACCGCCAATTTCTTTCTATATTAGAGTGGACTGTGGAGCAATTTTTTAAGTTTTTCTGTCTTTGACGTTCTGTTCCAACTATATAAAAAAAATACTGTGTTCTCGGCTTGTTACATATCGCGTTCGATCTCAAACTCAAGTTGTTACAAACCGTGTTCTCAAGTTTGTTACGTTCATTTTCCTAAGGACATTACAAAGGTATGAGCTTTTTCTTATGTTCATTTTCATTTTATTTTTGAGTTATTTGGAAAGAATTTTTATATTATTTCCCATGAGGATGGCCATATATTCGTATTGAAGTATTACAAGGAAACACGTTACAATAAATGGCACAATGTGTTTTGGGATGGGGAAACAGAAATATGTAGTTGTAAGCATTTTCAATTTTGGGGAATCCTTTGTCGGCACATTTTAAGTGTGTTTCTTCGTAAGGATTGCTATAAAATTCCTTCTCATTATTTGCCATCACGTTGGTGCCGTCAAGCATTGCAAGTTGAGGATCGATTCCAAGTTTTGGGAGAGGATATCCAAGTTTCGGGAGAGGAATTATTGCCGGATGAAAATGTTGATATGCTCAACGAAGTTGGTTGTCCTCCGATTTCGAAAACCAAAGGTCGTCCGAAAAGAAAAGAGTGAAAGGTGGAAGGGAAGGAGGAAAACAAACAAAGACATGTAGATTGTGTAAGGGTATCGGACACAATTTTACTACATGTCCAGAGAAGGAAAACATCATCACTAATTCACAAAAGAAGAAGAAAGCCACTCCGAGCGACATAGGATTGAATCCTATATTTTGTGTGAAGTATTAGAAATTGGAGTTTTGGTCAATTTTTATTTTTGTTATCTCGCCCGAGGTCTGTATGGTTGTTATACAACTGTAATTTTTTCCCTCTCTTTTAGACGTTAAAATTTGAAACTCCTGAAGTTGTGTTTAATTGTTTGTGGTAGTATTATACAATTATTAATTTCCCATATTATAAAGATATTCTAATATTAGATTTTATTTTTTTCGATTATTGTTTTGATGTGGTTGACCTAACTGAGCTTCTTCATCATATCACCAAATCCAAATGCATCTCCGTCTCCTTTCGCAAATCCAAATGTTTTGTAAAGTTGTTCTTTGCAGCAGGGAAAAAAAAGAAGAAGAAGAAGAAGCCAAGATTTATATGTAATCTTTTCATTTGCACACCTTTCGCCTACCTAATTTTTTACTGTAATGGAAATAAGGGTAGTATTGTCATTAAAAAATAAAAAATGGTATTACAAACATTTATGGGTATTACAAACATTTTGTGAGTACCCATAAACCCAACCCACGAATTAAGTATATTTATTACACCTAAAACATTTAAAGAACCTTAAACTAGTGCTCCAAACTAATGTCCCAGGGGCACCTGTTAGCAGGACCGTTACTGTAATATAGGCGGTTAGTATTTATTATGTTGGGTGTGAAGCCAATTTCTGCGCTTGAAGCCGTGTCAGGTAGGGATCAAGACGGGCTCAAGAAGGAGTTACGGTCTCAAGATGGGCTCAGGACGGAGTCTGTCCGGATGGTCGCTTGTGTTTTCCCTTTTGGACGGTCGTGACGTGAATCGCGAGTCAGAAACTTGTGTATATTCAGTTTGGATGGTCGTGACTTTTGTCCGGACAAGGTGTTCCACTTTCTTGCAAAAAGAATTTTTTTTAAAAAATGATAATTTCAAACTCAAAAATCATATATTTACGTAAATAATTTTTCTACCAATATAGATCTTGTTTGATAAATCTCTTTAAGATCTTTTAAACGGTGCAAAAAAAATTAAAAAAAAATTTTTCATTTTCATTATATTTAAGTTTGAAATTACATTCGTTTGAAAAAAAGTTAAAAAAGTACTTTTTTTTCAAAATGAAACACCACCTAGTCGGGCATAGTCAGAAACATAAAGCCCCGAATCAGTTTTTTAGAGTTTAGAACATCATATCCTTGATAGAAAAAAAATTGTACTTGTAAAGAGACAGAGTTTGAGGGTTTCCTATATGAATAATTATTTCATGCCCCTAAAGTTTTTTCCCACTTGTGGTGGAGGAAGAGTTTGGACACCATGTGGAGGTGCCAAGGGCATTGAATAATTTTCCTTCCTATAGTGAATTGATGTAGCTCTCAAGGAGTATGTAGTTGGAGTAGGCAGTTGTTTTTTTTAGCAATTGATAGAAGAGATCATTTGCATCATATATGAATTATAAAGTATAAATTCGAGACATTATGTCAATTGTGAGAGTCCATGAGGCCTCTTCCAAGCCGGACAGGTTTTGTAACATTATATCCATCGAAGTCCTCTCTGCAACACTGCACTTCCTTCTAGGCCATTTTTTTGCCATGTACATGCACTAACATTACGAAAATTATCCTATGCAGATCGAACATTAGATTGTGATGCACAATTCATATATATCTGAAACTTTAAACACTTATTATAACTATGTTGTGCATATTCAATTTTGAAAAAAAAAAAATCTGAAATCTACTCGACGAGATCTTTCAAATAAGATTCATTTTGAATATGAAATTGTGTACACGTAAAAATATTTATTTTATATTTCTTAATGAAGAATTCATGCCCTCTGGACAATTCACTCCCCCCAAAGTGAAATAATTCACACTCCTCAAATGCAATATTACTTTGAAATATGATATTGGCACTCCAAAAATTGCTAGAGACACTCTAAAAAATAAAGGAAAGTGGCTTTGGATTTATACTAATTTTGGAGTATCTGCATCAATTTTGGGAGTGTCAATATCATTTTTCCATTTACGCCCCTCTAAGAGACAATTCATATTAGGGGTGTGGGTCTGTTGTGGATTTTTCATTTGTTGATGTTTTCATTTCTTCATATTTTCTCTCCCATTGTGGGGGCTTTCCTCACCCCTACGTGGGTGTTTTGTAGGTCACTTGCCTAGTGTTGCGCTGATTGGAGATATGCTCAATTTATTTTGCGCATTTATTTGTGTGAGGTCTTGAATGTTCTGCGTGGTGTTTAGGCTTCCTTCATGGTTGCTATATCCCCGCTCTTGGGGAACAATGTAACTGCTTGGCTTTTATTTTAATTTTTTGGACAGCCTTAGTATAACGTTCTGCCCATGGGGCAGGATTATTCTTAAGCCTTTCATATAAAGGAGCAAGCCAATTCCTTATAATGGCCTCATATATAATTGAAACTTCCAAGAACGCTTTGCAATTGGGTTTTATCTCTTATTTCATCTGAAAATTTAGAAGTAAATTCTATGTCTCTATCTATAGGGATAATTTTCCCTTGATGAATATTATGACCTAAGAGTCTGACACCTGTTTGGAATAATTTCATCTTAGGAGCTAAAACAACAAGACTATTTCTTTTGATTACATCTTTGAAAATTCTTAGATGTTTAATATGTTGATCTATGTTTTGTGAGAAAATTAGAACATCATCTATATAACAAATAGCAAATTTAGCATTTGGATAAAAGATATCATTCATAATATTTTGAAATTCTGAAGGTGCATTCTTCAGACCAAAGGGCATTATATTCCATTCGTAATGACCAAATGGTATAGTAAAAGCTGTTTTATAACGGTCAGATTCCTTAGTTTGAATTTGCCAATATCCTGATTTCAAGTCAAGCTTAGAAAAAATGATGTTTTATTCAGTCTATCCAGTAAATCCTTTTTATTAGGGATTAGATATCTAATTCTTTTTGACAAAAAAAGAAGAGACAATTCACATTTCCTTTTATACACAATTCACATTTATATACAATAATTCACACCCATACGAAATAATTCACATCCCTCTATAAAAGACAATTCACACCCTCTACAACAAACAATTCACACCCCCTATAACGGCCAATTCATACCACCTTAAACTCCTATTTTACACAATTCACATCTCTAAAAAAATAATTGGTGTCCCTTTTTATACACAATTTACACTCATATATAACAATTTACACCCTGATTAACAAATAGTTCACACCCAAAATATACACAACAATTTGCATCCCCAATAACAAACAATTCATGCTGTTATCCACAATGCACACATCTTGTTATACACAATTCACTCATTCATAGCAATTTGCACCCTATATAACTGCCAATTCACACCAGTAAAAAAAATTCCACAAATAATTTCATATCTAATATGAGTCTTGTTTGATAGATCTCCTTGAGTAGGTTCTAAAAATATAAATTGTACAAAAAATAAATATACATAATAAAGATATTACATTTTAAAGTTTGTGATGCAAATGGTACTAATATATGTCCACATCAGCATGTGGGCCTATGCGGAAGGAAAATACAATAAAGAAAACTCCAAAAGCGAGGTCGGCTTAGAATTTTTCAAGGATAATCAAGTTCAATAATTCAACTAATACCAGAAATAAAACCATCATAGAGAAAAAACAAAGAATAAGGTACAAAGAAAGAAAGAAAAAGTCTCCCTAAAGAAAAAACACTCACACGCAGGTGAAAATATTCAAATTCCTAACCTCATAAAGTGAGATGCAGAGTCTTAACCAATTGAGCTAACGTTGAATCTCGTATATTTATGTGTTCTATTCTCTCTCACTAATTTATGTGTGTAGATGAAATAAAACGTGTAGTTGGATTAATATCCTGACATTTTCCAAGTCTAATTAAATTCGAAGGTGAAAACTTAATTATGACTTGTCAAGTAAATTTTCACAACGTACATTAGTTACCCATTAGATAGCAATTGACATGTCACCATCGTATGATCCCTTGTACGTGTGGTAAAGCATGGGTTGACCGTAAAGTTTACCTACCCTTTCAAAAGGATAATTAAAATAATAAACATGGACCAACATTATTATCATTTTCATTTCACATTAGAATATGTAATTTATTACGCAACATGTTTCCCTAGAAAACAACATATCACTTGCAACATTTTTCATGACCATTTTTAATTTATGGGTACTTTGTAAAATAGTTTAATTATTTTTATCAACAAATGAATTAGGTAATGATTAAAGATAGGGGTAATGAGTTGAGAGAGAAATTAGGTAATGATTGAAGTCTAAGGGTAATTAGTGGAGAGAGATAGAGAGAAATAAAATAATACTAATTGGAGAGAGGAGAGAGAAATGAGAATATTGATTAGAAAGAGGAGTAATGAGTGTTTTTTTGAATTCAATTTTTTTTTGAAAAATTTATAGAAATGGTCTTCTTAGTTTCATCTGAGTCTCATTTTCGTCCTCCAAATATCAATTACAACTTTTTTGACCTTCAAGTTTGGTTTTCGTACCAAGTTGGTCCAATTGATAACATCTGTCAGCCAAACTGGATAGAAAAAATCAGATTGAGGACAGACGTTATCAATTGGACCATTTTGGTACGAACTGCAACGTCCAAACAGCGATCAATCTAATTTTTTTCGTCGAATTTGTCTGATAGAAGTTATCAATTGGACCGATTTGGTACAAAAATCAAACTTGAAGGTCAAAAGAGTTGCAATTGGTACTTGGATGATGAAAATGAGACTCGGATTAAATTAGGAGGACCATTTCTATAAATTTCTCTTTTTTTTTTTTTACAAAATCCAATCCAAACAATGATGTCTCCAAAATGAAAGTGTGGAGACCCAGAAGTAAATTTGAAGATCAAATATCTAAAAAAGATAATGAGTTTTCCAAAATTCTCCAAAAAAAAGTACAAAAAATGAAAAAAAAGATAGGATTTATTATAAAATCTTTCCTTAATATGTCACATGCATTCTCTAGTAATTTGAAGAAATAGAGATTGATTAGAGATGACCTGAGATATATAAACACTTACGATATCTGCTATTCGAGTTGTTTTTAAATAACTGTATGTCATGCTCTCGATTTTCAACATAAATAAATATTCCGTTTCAATAAAAGATCCTCGCATATCATTAATAATATCCCAAAAGAGTCCCCACCTATTTAATTTTACAAACATGTCCCCAAATTTAAAGAAATACAACATTGGCACTCCGCCCCAAATAAGCTTAAAACGAGTACGAACCAGTTGTAAGTTACAAACAGTTTAGTCAAAAGGAAATTCTTTAATAAATAGTTACAAACCCATCTTTATCAAAAGAAAGTCAATTACAAAGATGATTAAGTAACTCAATACAAATAGCTTCCAAAAAGTCTTCCACTTCCAAGCATACAATGCAAGTGAGCTATTAACCACTATTTGAACTTGAAAAGAAAGATTAGGTTGAGCTACACTAGCCCAGTAGGAAAAGTTTTACCAACTTTATATGTAAAAATGGTGATAAGTGCAAAGGAAGAAAAACAAGAGAATATAGCTCAAACGACGAAGTACAATCAACTCAAGGATATGCCAATCATTCAAGATGACCGTTCAAAGACATGCTATAATCACTTTATGCCATATAGTTCACATTAGTCAAGCAAATCAACAATCTCGACACGAGTCACTAACATCAATCTCCACCGACTGTATTTCCATCCCTTGCGTAGCAGTTTAACCCCACAAGAGTCACCGAATTACCACCTCTAACGTTATGGTGTGCACCAACATCTAGGATCTCCGTATTAGCACCCCTTGCGTTACGAGACTATCTAAATCTTCGTATTACCACCTCTTGCATTAGGAGACTTCCTAATTTGACCACCGACCCAAACAACTATTCCTTCACGCAATGTACAAGTTAAGGCTATCCCAAATCCACATTCATTCATAAAGTACATCACGACATGCCAACAATATCACAAATATGCCACAAATGTTCACAAGTATTATTAAATCACAAATTGCATAAACATTCCCAAGAGCCAACAATCGATAGAAAGTATTTAAACAAAATTTCAACTAAGCAATTCCTTATTCGTTCTCAGTAACGGAAGGCCAATGGGTCAAGAATATCATCCACTAATCGTAGGAAGTCATAATGACAAAACAAGAATCGAAGGACTAGCCAACGGATGTTGGAAGACTGACACACCCTTACTCTAACAGTCATAACTTTTTGTGTACTTAGAATTTTTAGGTGATTTTGGTGGCAATGAAAAGCTAACTTCAAGACTTTCGAATCGTTATAAAGTTTGCATGAATTGGACATCAGACAAGAAAGTTATGGCCGTTTGAAGTTGGGCTGAAACCCAAAAGACGAGTAGAAAATTCAAAAGAGGGGAGGGATCAATCCTCCCATCACCAGGGATCGATCCCTGGGCTTGCTGGACCAGAAATGAAAGGGGGATCGATCCCCCAAATTTAGGGATCAATCCTTATGCGATTTTGGGCTATTTTCTGCAGATTTCGACAGTTTTTGAAACGAACGAAGGGAGACGATCAAGACTCGATTCTCACACCATATCAACATATAAACACATAAAAGTGGTAAAGAAGTCTCTACCTCACGACAATAACCAAGATCTACAAGATTTGAGCAAGCCTTAGCTTCCTTGAACTTCAAAACTTTGATCAAGCTTGACCGAAGGATTCTCAAACTCAAGAACACAATTGAAAGGCCGGAGAGAGGTTAATCTTTGAGGGTTTTAAGAGATTGAGTGGAGTTTTGAGTGAGGAGAGGAGAGAGATGTATATATATATATACGGCTAGAGAGAGAGAGAGGACGGTAGAGAGAGTTGGGAGGTGAAAAATTGTAACGATCCTAATTTTCGTCAATAAAATTAAAAGTTTAATTAGAATTTCTTTTATTTAATTGTCTTTTTACTAAAAGTATTGATTATTATAGTAACTAACCTAATCAACTTAAAACTCTAATTAATAAAACTCTAAAAATTAGGATAAAGATATACGTACACATGTATCACACATATGATAGAATACTACCCTAGCAATACTAATTACATGTATAAAAATCCTAGAACTAAGTATATACGTATCTTACTATTATTCTATCCTATTATTATACTTATCCTATTAGTAATCCTAGTGGGCAAGAAAGAGTAAGAAAAAGAGAGAGGATAGAGTATAATTAAATAAGAGAGAGAGAGAGAGAATGTGCCGTAGGGAGGAAGAAAGAATAAGAGAGGAGATAAGATAGAAATAAATGGGAGAGAGAGAGAGGAGGAGGAGGAATTGCCTATAAATAGAAAACCCTCCAATACTTTTCATGGACACCAAAAATCTCCCCAATTTTATTCTCACACGGACGAGTTCCAGAAAGAAAGTGGACCGATATGGACAGAGAGGAGAATTGATTTTGTACGCTCACATCACCACTTTCTTCGACACATCCCACCAAACACCATATTTATTTACCGAGGGAAGTTAGGATTATTTTTTTTATCAATCCGAGATTGAACGAAGTTGTGGTGCTGCATTCCAACCCGACCCGACGTAACTCAATCCACCACCGCCTAGAAGCAAGGTAGAAACCTCTTATCTACTCACCTAAGTATAATATGGATATGTTATACGATATTTAAATTGAAATTTTTATAATATCACATGTTCAAATTAATTTTTGGGATTAAATGATGAATACCATTATTATTGATCACAAGGAACGTAGAAACCTTCGATCTGCTCATCTAAGTTTAAGGTTAATGTGCTATATATTCTAATATTGAAATTGGAATTTTTATGACATCATATGTTCAAACCTCCTATCTAGTTACCTAAATATATAATTGATATACTAGTAATTCTTTTGTTAAGTATCAAAAATCGATCTTCACGTATTGCATGAAAAGATAGTTTTCTGGAAACTTGGGCATGGTGATTGAATGAAAGAAGGTTGCTATATTACTTGGGCACTGACTTTTAAAATATATATACATATGATTTAAATTTAGTCACTGGAATTGGAATCTTTTGGAATTCGCATGATAGATTTACATCATTTAAGTGAAGTACGTACGAATGTTGATGAAAGTGCCAGCAATGGTGTTCCTTAATTTTTTTTGTTATTGTGAACGTGAGAAAATGATGCATGTTTACGAGAAACGAGAAATGAAGTACGAAAAGAAATGAGAAGAATTAAATGAGAAAAGGGTTGATGATTATATGTGCATGAGAACCCGATAGGTCCATTGAAGATGGTCAGCGGAATCATGGCTCAGGTGTGCGTGTGAGCATGGGAGCCCGGTAGGTTCTGAAAGAATGGTCAGCGGAACCATGGCTTGGGTGTGCGTGTATGGCCTAGGAGCCCGGTTGGTCCTGAAAGAATGGTCAGCGGAACTAGTGCCGTATGCGTTGAGAGATGTGAAATGATTAAAGACTGAGAGCCCGATAGGTCCTGAAAGAGACGGTCAGCGGAATCAGTGATTTTGGGTGGAAAAATCTGAATTTAGCCTGTAAGCCCGATAGGTCCTGAAAGACGGTCAGCGGAACCAGTGCTCGAGAAAATAAGATGAAAAGTGAAATCGATACTTGAAAAATAAGGACACAGATTACGATACGCTATGATGATAATAAACTCTGATAAGACACTGACACTTTATCTGTTGATTTTATTATTATTATTTTTTTTTTAGAACTGTTGACTCCCGAAATTTACTATTCAAAGTTATGTACTATTTTTGTTAGTGTAAGGGACACAGGGGTAGGAGTTAGCTACTGAGTTTAATTGCTCATCGGATCTACTCTTTGTGGACCTGGCATCTTATGCCAGATAATAGAGATGGACAGGAAGGGTACTACAGTCTGGAGGAGTTTGGTGAAGGACAGGTGGTTGCAGAAGAAGACGAATACCCTAAGGAGTAGGAATTATCTTAGCACCTTTTCAAAATTTGGAATAATGTAATTTGAATTTATAAGACTATTTGGATTGTAACGACTTAATTATTCTCTTCATTTAAATAAATGACAAATTATGTTTTAAAATTATTTATTTAATGTTCCCAAAAATCGGGGCGTTACAAAAATACTCTCCTACACCACACACCCACACTATATATACTTACATATCTTTTTATTACATGCTCACTCCCTCAATCTCCTATCTTTTCACTTCAATCCCCAATTTAATAAACCCCTAATGAACCATACTTTCCAAATTAGCCCTTTAATAAACATTTCAATAATTAAAAAAAATACGGGTCTCTACATTGTAAATGAGAAAAATCAGTTGGATAGGACAACCTTTCATTTTTTTTTTTTCAGAAACAATTGATGTCGCTAAG
Source organism: Rhododendron molle (assembly GCA_025413875.1). Lineage (NCBI taxonomy): Eukaryota > Viridiplantae > Streptophyta > Magnoliopsida > Ericales > Ericaceae > Rhododendron > Rhododendron molle. Next base: position 26,129,293 of record CM046400.1, on the reverse strand, counting down.
GGTTCTTAAAAAATAAGTATTTATTTGTCAATTTCAAAAATTAAAAATAATGTATTTACGAAAATAATTTTTCAATTTTTTTTGCATTGTTTAGAAGATCTCATCAATATCTATCAAACAAGATTCATATTGTACAAAAAAATTATTTCAATAAAATGAGAGACTATTAAATTGGGACGGTAGAAGTATAAATTGGGATAGAGGGAGTATAAATTAGGGCTTTTTATCACTAGGTACAGAAAATAAAAAGTAATTCGCACCAGGTCACCTCCAATTAATGAAACACTAAAATTTTATGAAATTGCCTAAAACCTTAAACCATAAAAGTGCCGAAATCCTAGGGTACCCTATGAAAGGGCCTAAACTCTAAGATAACCTATAAAAGTGCCTAAACCCTAGGGTACCATATTTGCCTAAACTTTAGGGTACCATATGAAAGTGTCTAAATCTCTAAAATCCTATGATAGGAAAATGCACCCTAAAACTTTTATGAAAGTGCCTAAACCTAAACCCTATGACTCTATGAAAACGTCTAAACTTAAACCTTAGGGTATCCTAAACCCTAAGGTATTCTAAAATCCTAAGGCACCCTAGCTAAGGTTTTAGGTAAGGTGTCCTAGGGTGGTACTTCCATTAATGGTAATTATATTTTGTAAAAAGTGGACCTAGTGGTAATTAAGTATTCCATCTTATCTTAATAGAAATTAAGATATATAATTTTCTATACCTAGGGGTAAAAATCCCTAAAAAGGGCAAGTCATGATTTCTAGGGCAAGGCATGATTTTCTGTATTGAAAGTCTGAAACTAATGCCGACTCTTACGATAGTGTCAGTACACATCTGCTCACATTCAACACACATTAAGACACAAATTTGTCCGAAACCATTTAGGGGATTTAGTCACAGCCAATAGTTCCAAACCGATATGCGTCGGTGTGCAGTTTTTTAATATTGGTAAATAGGCCAATGAAAGAGCTTACGAAATTTATGTTTTTAGTCGCTTTTAAGTTTTGAAAGTAAAGTAGGTAGGACCCTGTGATTGCCGGATTCTGATTTGAACTGTGTGTGCTTTTCGCGTAAAATCATACTGAAAAGCACAGCACAGCACCGCACCAGTAGTGTAGTGTAGTGTAGTACCCACCACAGCTGAAAAAAAGGCCCCACGGTTGGGTGTGACCTCTCGTTCGTTCGTTCATTCATTCAGTCGGCACACGAGGTTACTCAGACCGACGGCAGAGAAGACGGGAACATTTATCGCCTCCAGTTGGCATGCAGTGGCACCACGTGTTCCTTCCCTCCCTTTAAGAGCGATCGTTGTCTCCGAACCGGACTCCTGTCGTTGACTCGTCAATATAGGACAGCCACAGCACGTACTGAATCATTCACCCAGGGGCAGTGAGGCTTGATCGATGAGACGACGTACGTCTCGTCCCAGTTGAAACTGCATGCCGACACTCTGTTTTAACGGAACGGAGTCATCGTTCCATGCCCCTGTACGTGGAGCAATGCTCTAGCCTCTAGGGATGACTAATAGCCTCTTATTAAGGATGACTAGGAGCATAAAATAATTTCTCGATAGTCCAAAGCTAGCATCACTTTTTTTTTTTTTTTATAATAAAGCTAGCATCACTTGCGCACTATGCCGACAGTCACCGTCGTCAAAATCTGCGATTTGTCCCTCGCATAATTCTTCCATAAAATTCCTTTTGCTCTACGCTCTCATTTTCAAACTTCATTCTTGTGAATCTTAGGTGGTGTTTGGATAAAAAAGTTGGACTGGCTTTCCCCCAATAATAAAGCCAAAGCAAAACAGTGGTTCCAACAGGCCAGACTGCAGAGGGTAAAATTACCAAAATGCCCTGCCTATTGGGGTTAGAGAACTTGTGGGGCGGGGGTATTTTTGTCACAACGGGGTGGGGTCCGCCCATGTGCGGCTGTGTCATAAAGTAAAGGCAATGGCAAAAAGCCAATAAGCCACCAAAGTGGCGGGAAGGCCAGTCCAATTTTTTTATCCGAACACCATCTTAGGTCCGTTCCAAAAATTTTTTTTTAAAATAAGTACTTATTTCACATTTTCAAACTCAAAAAAAATGTAAATAAAAAATAATATTTCAATTTTTTTTGCACCATATAAAAGATTTCAATGAAATCTATCAAACAAGATCAATATTGACAGGAAAATTATTTGCGTAAGCACATGATTTTTGAGTTTGAAATTGCCTTCTTAAGAAATCAGTACTTATTTACCTTTTCGGAATGGAGCCTAACTGATTCATAATGTTTTCTAAGGCCATCCACGGTGAAATAATCAAAAGCCAATTGTTTTTAAAGTTAACAATGTTGGTGCAAAAAATAGCTAACAATAGTATAATCAAACTTAGCAACATTTTTAGAAATAATCAAATTTTGGATTTTTGATAGCCAAAACTAGCAACCTTTTTCAATAATCAAATTTTGTGGACTACACACCATATAAGTTAACTAGTTCCAAAATTTGTATACACGCGTGTTTCAACTGATATTTTCTTCTGCTCTTCTTTGCCTACTCTATATTTTCTTCACTCCACCCACAAACTATTTCTCTTTTTTTTCCCACCAAAAGTGAAACTCATATCTCTTCATCATCTACAATATTCAACCAATCGTCACTGGATTAAGATATTTCACTATTCTTTTCCATATCTATTTTTTCCCTTCATAACAGGAGGGAAAAAAGTCACCGATTTTTTTCCAAAATTAAAAGAGGGAATCAATAAATTTTGCCCAAAAAAAACGTAAATGAAAGGAAGTGAATGACAGAAAACAGAGGGGGAGAGATAGTGAAATTGTAGTGGACCCCTTATTTTGGTTATGAATTAAAAGTGACCATTGTAAAGCTCAATATTGTTAAACTTAGCAACCTCTTAAGTGAATAATCAAAAATTGATGTGTCAACTTTTGATTATCCATTTTTTATTGTATCACTGTGCATGGCCTAAAGGCATTTTCACATCCTTGCTTCTATCTCAAATTCGCAGCCGCACATAATATAATTTAGGGAAAAATTCAAAAAAACCCCAAAACTTTGAATCCAATGTCAAATAGGCACCTGAACTTAAATAAATTTCAATTGAACACTTGAACTTTCACTCCGTTATTCAATTTACCCCCTTCCGTCTCAACCCGTGATTTTCCTAACGGCAACCGCTGAATTGGACACTAACAGACAAAACAAAACGTTAGAGGAAGAAATTGGAGGGAAACAACAGTGATCTGACACCTTTTTAAGGTCTCGTTCAGCAAAATAAGCCTACTGGCTTATTTTTTGTCCTTATTCAAATTTTTTTTGTATTTTTTTCGTTATTTTTTTGAGAATTATTGCATCGTCATGACAAGAGCAATCTAAAAAGTAACAAATTTCGATCGAAACCTAATTTTTTTGAATATAGGAAAAAATAAGACAATAAGCCAATTTTTTCGTCTTTATTAAAAAATGAATTTAGATCATAATTTTTTTACTTTTAGATTCCTCTCGTTATGACGATGCAATAATCCCCAAAAATTTGACGAAAAACTAACAAATATGAAAAAAAAAATTGAATAAGAACAAAAAATAAGCCAATAGGCTTATTTAACCGAACGGGGCCTTAAAAAGATGCCAGATCACTGTTGTTTCCCTCCAATTTCTCTCTCTTAACGTTTTGTTCTATCTGTTAGTATCTAGCTTAGCGGTTGCCCTTAGAAAAGTCACGGATTGAGACGGCATGGGATAAATTGAATAACGGAGTGAAAGTTCAGGTGTTCAGTTGAAGTTTATTTAAGTTCAGGTGCCTATTTGACATTGAGTTCAAAGGTCAAAGATTTTTTTTTAATTTTTCCCTATGATTTAAGTTCGAATGAGCACCCCGAAGATATTATTTGGTGGTACGCATGCTCCGATATCATGGACTATCACTATGTGTAGGACCAAGACGTGGATATGATTTTTGGTTAGTGTAATAAGAAATTTGTTGATCTGAATTAGAAATAACATATTTAAGAGGATAGCTACACAATGATAACAATAATGGTGCTTTACAAATAATCTGAATGACTTATAATAATATTTTAAAAAACGATTATTTATGGCAATCACCGATTGGAATTAACTCAATTGGCTAGCAAGAACACCTGCATCGATTTCTCTTGAAGGTCAGGGGTCCAAGCGCATGGGTGGTATCCACGTTGTACTTGTTGAGATTATTTCTCCATTTAATGAGACTATTAGTTGGGTTGAACTTATAGTAATTGATTGATTGTGGAGTTGTTTCCAATTTGATGTAATTTTGATACTTGTATTTTCATATTTTGTCATAAGAAAAAACACTTGAAAAAAGATAGCGTTTGAGATTTCCCTACACATGAAGCAAGTTTGGATCGACAATTAAACTTTTATTTCGTGAGATCAAGATAACAAAATTTGGCTTCAAACTATGGATAGGATCAAGTTACACCAGTTGTACCTTAGTGCTTCGGCATTGTGTACGTAGGACCATACACTTTTCAAATAGAATAAAGGTAATGATTTTCGCAATCTATTTTTTAATAAAAGCACTCATTTTTATGTATTTTAATGAAAAAAATTACATACAAGGGTTTCACTAAGGCTCCATTCAGTTGCCAGGAATGTTATACCGGAAAGTTATTCTCAGAAAAAATTAAGTAAAGTGAAAAAAAGGAAAAAGAAATCTAGTTTCTTGTGAGTGTTCATTTGATAATTTTTTTTTGCAGGAAAACTAAAGTTTAGTAGTTCATTTATCGGGAAAAGACACTTATGAAAAACTTCTTTTTTTTTATTCCCATGGCTAATTTTAAATAAAAGTAACTTTTGAAAGCTAAAAAATAGGCTATCATATTTAAAAAATTAACATATACGAAAATGTATTTTATCTAATGCAAAGCCTTAATATGAAATTAAAAAATCAACTTGCAATTCCCTATTCAATATGCTATATTCTGAATGGTCATGCAAATCCCCCATTTAAATTGAGAGTTGTGCTAGCTGCACAGACAATGGAGTACATACTCCATGCACAGATCGTAAACAGGTCCCACAAGCATGATCAAAGCCGCTTATTTTGTTTAAAATATTTGGTTTTCGATCCCTGCAAAAAAAAAAAAGGTTTTACCAGATACCGGTAAAAGCCTTTAAAAAATATCCAACTTTGTCCCAGAATTTGGCCTGAATTCTAGAACAAAGTTGGTTGTTTCGTAAAGACCCCAACTAGTATTCAGTTGAAATGATTTTTTACAGAGGCCGTAAACAAAATATTTTGAACAAAATGAGGGGCTCCGATTATGTTTGTGGGACCCCGAAACGTGTTCTAAAACGATATGTGCATAGAGCATGTACTCCATTATCTGCGTAATTAGTATTAGTGTTAAATTGACATTTCCTGATAATCAACTGTACAAATTAAGTTTAAAAAATAAGTAGATGATAACTAAATAAATAAATATTAAACAACCCTACTTGATTAGTTGCCGATACAAAAATTTACTGATTAGTACAAAATAAAATTGAAAACTAATGATAAGATAAATAAATACTTTCAAAAAAAATAAACTTCCAATTTTTTTTCACAACAATTATCTCAGAAAGCACCATAGTAGTCGAAATTGTTGTTGCTCACGTAAATCTCAAAGTGTCTTTCTAAGAACCTGATTTGTATTTTTTGGTATTGGCGTTATTCACTTTTTTTCTTACCCACCAATTATTTTGGCCCCACAATGGATAAAACTTTTCCTGTGACGCAAAATCCTGTGCTTTTGGCCGATCACTTTTGCAAGAAAGTAAATCTTGCAGGAAAACTTAAAAACATGTTTCTCACTACTTTTCTGTCAACTGAACACTATAAAAATTATAAGCAAGTTCATTTTTCTATCATTTCTGTACTTTTCTGGCAATTGAACGAGGCCTAAGAGACAAGAAACGAAGATGTATTCATCAAATAGGGAAGTATAAAAAATCATTTCCCTCTAATACAGTACCTCAAACAAATACTGCTGTTAGGACATATATTCTAATACCTAAAGGGGACACCGGTTATAAACGGTATAACAAACCACAAAATGACATATCATATTTTAAAACGGCATAACATTTATTATTATTATTATTAGTATTAGTATTATTGTAACGACCCTGATTTTTGGTAAATAAAAATTTCATTAAATATTTGAATTTTATTTTAATCACTTGGATTGCTTTAAAAATTCCTTTTAAATTCTAATAATCCGTCATAATTAGATTTGAGACTTTTAAAATTATATCTTTTCAACATCAGACAAGTTAATCATTTTCCAAGACAAGTATATTTTTCTAGTGAGTAAATAATATCTTTAAATTATATTTCTTGGCTAGAAATCCTACTTGGCAAGTAGAATTAGATTCCAACTGGTTGGCTAACCTAACCAATTGGATTCCAAGTCTAGTTAGGTTGCCCTAACCCTAGATGGACCATTTTAACCTTTTGACTTTTACCCTTTGGACAATAATTGCTAAGGAAAGTTTTATTTATTGGACAATAGAAGTTAGTCTTGACAATGGAAGTTTAAGAATTGACTAGACAAGTCATTAAGAAACTTTTGAACTATAGGAACCCATCATTTTGCTTCCAAGAGAAGACAAACTAGCCTTGTCATGCATGCACACCTATTGCAATCATGACTATACCTAAGTGCACTTTCTAGGAAACCTTTAGCCATTGGACAATATTTAGTAGGGAAATCTTTATCTATTGGACGATAAGTGTTAGAGAAATCTTTGCCTATTGGATAAGAGTTATTAGGAAAATGGTTAACCATTGGGTAATAGAACCAAGAATACCTAAGTTGGACTAGCCTAATCGAAAGCAATTATTTCACCTCATGATGTGACATACCAAGGCCATACCTCTCATCTTTATCCTTTGGTCCATAAATGTTAAGGGAATTTTTATCCCTTGGTTAATAAAGATTAGTCATGCCAATGAATGTGTATCCTTGACAAGACAAGACATGGGTTACTACAATTATCAATTCTTCTAAAAGAAGCAACCCTAGCCATGCATGCATGCAACCCTAAATTACCTAGCCTTTAGCCTTATCCTTCTTAGTCTTTCCATACATGTACAAACATATATATATATTTTGACAGAGAGAGAGAGGCCGAGAGAGTGAGGGAGGGAGTGTGGTGTGTGTTTGTGTCTTTGATCACTTGCACAAGTAACCTATCCTATTTTTGCTTTACACCCCACCAAAGTACAACCTTTTATGACTTCTTTTGTACTTTTGCAAGCAAGACATTTTTAGGATTGGACAACCCATAAAATCTCTCATTATAACCTAGGATTTGGCCTAAAAAGGAAATGACAACCCTTGGAATGATTAAAGTACATTGATTGACCTTTGAAGAAGAAAGATTGCATGCTTTCAAGCATGATGGGACAAAACAATGAGAGAAGCAGAGAGAGAGAGAGGAATTCAGCCAAGGAGAAGGGAGAGAGGCCGAGAGTGAGAGAGAAGAGGTGAGGTGTGTGTGTGCTTGATTACTTTCACAAGCTAACTAAATAGCCCTTAAGCCTAGACTTCACTTTACAACCATTCTAGCCTTCCAAAAGTACTACCTAGCCTTTGATCTTATGCTTTCTTCCAAGCAAAGGATGAGACAAGTCCAAAAACCCTTCATGATGACCTAATTTTAGCTTGAGGTTGAAATGACAATTGGATGACAATGCATGGCATACTTAAAAGCACGAAATGACAATTCAATGGATCAACAAAAGAGAGAGGAAGAGAGAGAGAGAGGGCTGGCCGAATTTTTGAGGGGGAGGGCGAGGTGTGTGCTTGTGTGTAGTACACTCCATCAAGCAACAAACTTAGCGTTAAGCCTATTACCCAATTGCCAACCCATTTCTAGTCAACTTTAAACATAATCCTAGCCAATAATTATGTTCTTTCTTGCAAGCAAGCTCTCTGTAACAATCCTAATTTTGGCCCTAATTTTTTTTTTTATAAAAAATTCGCAATGTTTTATTAAGACTCACTAATTAAATTAGACTAATCGATTTAATTATTGTAACCAGGTATTTAATTCATATAGTTACCTTGAATTTCCTATATAACATTTTAAATTTCAATATACGTGTGTATATATATAACTCCCTTCATGATAAATAGGGTTATAAGAGATAAACTTCGAATTGATTTAGGATGATAAAGATACAAAGATTAGAAACCTATATTAACTCTTCTTATCTTTATTAACAAAAACCAAACCCACCCAATCCCCCATTTATTCGGCTGAGAGAGAGGAGAGAGAAAAACATAACTCTCCCACATTCCTCCACCACTCCCTCAATATACTCCACCCCTCCTTTATATTAACTACCCATTGTTCTCTTACCTATTCCTAATTTTTTTTTTTTCGGCAGAGACAAGATTAAGAGAGAGATATCATCAGCATCATCCTCCACTATCTTCTTCTTCTTTTCTTTTTTCTTATTTTGCCGAGAGGGATAGAGAGAGCATTAATAGATTGTTGTCCATTTTTTTTTTTCCTTTTTCTTTTTGTTTGTTTGCTTCTTCAAATTTTCCGAGAGGGAGAGAAGTGTGGCTGGAAAAGAAGAAAAGAGGAAGAAAAAGAACACCGGACGTACTGTTACTGCCACCAAGCTCCACTTCCGAAAACACAATCTTTATCCACCGTAGCTTGAACTCTAAGGATCAAGGTAGATATCTCATTACCCCTTAACTCTAAGTATAATAATAATGTATTATTTAGACTTGATTTAGTTGCTTTTAGAAAGCCCAATTGGAGAAAAATGTGAATCTAGTAAAACATGTTCTCGTCCATAATCATGTTCCTACGGACGCCACCTCTAGACCAAGCGTATGTAACCCCTATATGTATTTTATTCGCAAACTCGATCCGGGTCAGAATCTAGATTTTTGTTTTGTCACTGTACATATGCTAGAACATGTTATAGTATGGATTTGTACAAATTATTCTTAAACACTATACTAACTTGTTTAATGCTTCAACTGTCATTTATGTTAGAGTATATAAACGAACCTAGGTGTTAGATTAAATCACTCTGACCCGTTACTGATCCACTACGGTTGGAGCGTATCTCACTTGTATTAGTTGATTAGAAAATCTTGGACTTTAGATTAGTTTGGTTAATTATAATACTACGTGCATTAGATTGTGTGGTTAGCCAAAAAGAATAAATTATAATACTACGTGCATTAGATTGTGTGGTTAGCCAAAAAGAATAAGTAACAGTTAGAAGGAAAAAATTAATAAAAGAAGAATAAGTTTTGATAATTAAAGGGGTAAAGTTTTAACCGATGCCTTGGTTATCTATTTTGTGTTACTGTATAACAAATTTTATTTTATTAATATTATGAATCTTATCTTAGGTTTTACGAGTTCACAGAAACTACCCCAACTAGTAGATCAATTACACTTGGGATTTCAACTTAACAAAGTTACTTACCTACTATACGATTTACTAAATAACTCTAAAACCACAAATAATAGAAACTACTAAAATGAACCTATGTGTGAAATCCTAATGAAACCCAAAAGTCACCAAGACAAATCTAAATACACTATGTGAAATATTCTTGTGTCTTTTGAACTGTCGATAATGTATTGTTTCAATGACTCTTTATCAACTGTTGTTATTATTGATCCACTTGCAAATACTTTGGTGTCGAAACATATCGAAATTGTTGTGAAGCTAGTTTGGACTTAAGCTCACTGGATGTGGGTGTGCGGTGGTTCAGTTATCCTATGTCTGTAGTTATATTATGATCTGTTTACTCCTTATTTGAAATGATTGCTTTGTTGATTGAATTGAGAACATAGAAAGGTCATTAGAGACATTGGATGAGTTATGGACTTGGAGAAATTATGTAGATGTTGTCATGGTTAAAGGAAAAAGGAACATGATGAAAGGTCATGGGCTTACAGGACCTCGGGGTAGCCTCGACAGACCTCGTGGTGATCGGTAGCTGCAGGACTCGGTGGGCACCGAAGACCCAAAGTCGCTTAGGGTGGCCAAGCAGACCTCGAGGGTAGCTGCAGACCTCGTATCGAGGGTAGCTTAGCAGGACCTCGAGGGTACCTCATGGACCTAGAATTGTGAGGATGGCCAAGCAGGACCTCGGGGAGCCTCGGGCAGACCTCGTATTGAGGGTAGCCTAGCAGAATCTTGGGCAGGCTGATGGACCTAGAATTGTGAGGATGCCAAGCAGACCTCAGGGGTAGCCTCGGCAGACTCGAGGGGAGCCTCGATGGACTCGAATTAGAGAGTGGCCTACCAGACCTCGGGTTGTCGAGGGGTAGCCTAGTAGGACCTCGAGGGTGTCCAGTTAAATTTTGAGTTTAAAACGTGGTGAATACTGTGGTATTGGAATGATTATCAAAGTTGAGAACATGATATTTATTTAAGTTGATGGTTATATAATGAAACCAGTTCTGTGCTAATCAATTCTTACATCCTTTTATTATAAATGTGATTGCTTGTAGAGTAAGGGTTATTGGGTAAGATTTATCTACTGAGTTTCAAAACTCATTATAGTGCCGTTGGGCTGGCGTTTCATGCCAGGTAATCAGGAGACCGAAGAACAGAATCCTCTACAAGATGATCAGTACCAGGGTGAGGACCTCCCGACTGAGGAAGGGGAGTTTGTCGAGCCTTGGATGCCCTTCCCTTAGAAGCTCTGTTAATTTAAAGTATTGTTATTTTAATTTCCAAAAGTGTTATCACATTTATCAAACTCTGTTTTATTTCGTTGGGTTGCAAGACAGTTAAGTAGTTTTGAATTTAGTTTGAGATTTCTGCTGCTAAACTCTATTTAATAAAATTTTATTTCTCAAATTAGTTTTATGAATTATTAAATCAATTAAAAATGATTTAATTAACGTGTCCGAAAATTGGGGTGTTACACTCTCCCTAGACAAGACTAAGCCAAAACCCTTCATGATAACCTAGTTCACTAGCCTTAAGCCTAAAAAGATTGAACAAGATAAGTCATGGAAGCATGGCATGCTTTCAAGTATGATTTGACAAGACCATGGAACAAATCCATGGGGAAGAGAGAGAGAGAGATATGGCTGGCCATGAGAGGAGGAAGAGAAGCCAGACTTATGCCTATAAATAGCACACATTCCATGCCATTCAACTCACACCTTCACTCCTTACTCCAACTTCTCTCTAGAAACCATTTCTGTTTTTCCAGTCAGCTTACTACCCCTCGTAAATCCCCACTTTTCTCTTGCTTAAGATAGTTTTTAGAACCAACTCCCTTCGGGAAAGTTGTAGAGCACTTCGAGACCTTCAAGTTAGACCCAAGAACCACCCCAATCGGTCAAGAAATGACCAAGATATTGCCATCCGAAATTCAGTAAAATTCTCGGATTTCCAGTTCTAGACAGCTTACTATCACTCTCACTCCCTTTATCCTCATTTTTCTCCAACCTAAAGTAGTTTTTAGGATCAACTTCCTTCACAAAAGTTGTAGAGAACTTTTAGAGTTTCGATTTCTACTTAAGAACGATCGTATTCTGATAAATATTGATCGAGTTACTGCCATCCAAAATTTGGTCCAGATTTGCGAGTTTTACCGCCCGTAGAATTTTTCAACTAACTTATTCGGCCCCGCCTAATTTCGGATCAAGGTAGATTCTCCTTTACTTGTTAATCCTAAGTATACGTAAAATGTCCTTACTCTCTAGTCCTGAGTATACTTACTTCTTTAAGTATATCTAAAGTTAGTATGATGCTTGTACATCGATATGCATGTTAGTTAATAAACTTATCTTGCTAATGGGAGTGTAACATATTGAATAAACGATTTTCACGTCAATAAACATATGTTGTTTTGAATTTTCCACAAAGGAAAAAAGAACGGATTTTGGTAATATAGACTTAAATGGAAGTGTTCGTATTATTGTTTTGAGGATGATTATGAACATGTATGCATGATTGCTTGAATTATTTATTGTTGATAAAGCATAAGTGGTATCCACTCCAAGGGCGTCCATACATGTGGCGTTATGCTTTAAGTGGGCATGATTAAGTAATATAGAGTTGGATGATCTTGCTAGATTACAATGAATAATTTATGTATGAGAAGTCCTACCGCGGAGTCATTGCATGTAACGAGACACAGAAATTGAGAAAGTAGAAACATGACACCTAGGGTGTGTTAAAGACAATGTGTGTTTTGAAAACGTAATATGGCCGGATTTGCCTATTGTGAGAATGTGTGTTGCAAATAATAAAAATACTTTTGAAACTACATAATGACCAAATGTGGGTGCATTATGTGAGTGTGTGTATGTTGTGTGCCAGTGAAAACCCGGCGCGGCGGAACCATTGTGAAGATACTCGGGAACCCGGCCTGGCGGAACCGAGGTTGGGTGTGTAGCTTGGTTATCCGCGGAGATGTGCCAATGCAAATGTGTGCCAATGGGAACCCGGCGCGGCGGAACCATTGTGAAGATATTCGGGAACCCGGCGCGGCGGAACCGAGGTTGGGTGGATAAAAATGATTTTCGAAATGTTGATTTAGAAATGAAAAGAGAAATGGTGACACGGTCTACGATGAGTCACGTAGGAGAAATTCAAATATCACGGACACCAACAATAGTTGAATAATAAATGTGGATGGGTCATTGCTTACTGTATTGTTGAGAATGCATATATCTATGACCTGCTATGTAACGCCCCGACTTTTCGGGTGCGAATTAAATAATTTCTTTGGGAAAATTTTGCTAAATAAATATAATTTTTCAAAACAATGGTTTAACCATTACAATTTCAAGATAGATCTACTAAATCAAAATACACTAATTTCAGAGCTGACTCTAATCTTGATACGAATCTTAAGTATCCTCGATCTTCATTACTGATATTCTTTTCGTGTCGAACTGCATCATCGTTGAATCTCCTCCATTGAATCCTGCGCCCTCTAACAAATTGATCGCCGAAGCAATCGATTTGCCAGGATACAAACGTATCCGTGAGTGATAAATCACCCAGTAAAATAATCCAACCCAACCACCCCTCTTACTTTACAGCTACCAGGCAAACAGAATATATATGGTGCGAAAAAGTAAAACAGAGATAATTCACATAACTTGATTCATTGCTATCCATTAACTTAACATGAAATCTAAGATCTCTCCACGAGATCTTTCCTCCCCAACCACTAGCCATGCTCAGTCCCATGAGATCACTTCCCTTTATTGTCGCAGGAACACCTAAGTTATGTACCGAGTGTGCACCCCCAATAACTACAACAAGGGGTAAGCTTATCATGCCGGAATCACAACTAGGGTTCGCCTATCTTATAAACCACATCACAATCATTTCACAATCATCACTGGACACCCGCCAGTCTATCAATTCATCACTGGACTCTCGCCAGTTTCAATTCTCATCACAATCTCATCATTTCTCATATCACGCCTGCAGGCAACCTCTAAACAAAAAGAAACTTCACAATTTATCCATTACTTAGCATCGTCTAAGTGATTTCTATATCGTATACCACCCCATGTCTCTAGGGTCCAATCTAACATTCAAATGAAATATCGATACAATATCAATCACAATAATAATTGAAAACGAATAACAGACGGATCGAAACAGTTAATAAGCAATGCAATCACATAACTTTTTATGACTGGGTCGTTGCCCTTAATCTCGTATGGTCACAAAGTCATTAAGAATGTAACAATTATTTAATTAAGATTTAAAAATAATTTTCTAGACTTTTGTTAATTAACTACAAGTAATTAAATTAATTAAACACTAATTAAATACATTAATTAGGTAAAAATATTGTAATAATTATCGTAACCTTAATAAAGGTCCTAACAGTCCTCTATAATAAGTTCGAGTGCTAAAAGTTGGGTTTGGATGCTCACGGAATTATTTTCAATAAAAAGATTAAGTTAATAAGCAAAAGAAGACTAAATAGATAATAAATAATTAACTAATTAAAAATATATTTATTCTAACAAAATATCATCTTAGGACTGTAAGAAGTCTAAATAAAATTATTCGGAATCTTTTATAATATTTTAAAGTATTTCTATTAAGAAACAACGCGTAATTAATAATAAATAGCTAATTAAGTAAATAAAATATTATTTTAATAACATATCATTCTTGAGATGTAAGAAGTCTAGAAAAAGTAGTTTAGATGTTAAAAACATTATTTGTAAGGTCGTAACTATTTTTCGTTTGTATCTTTAATTAAAAATAGAATAAATAGCTAATAACATAAAAAAAATATGAAGTCAGTAAGTTATGATCTCTAATGTGTTAAGAATCTAGGAAAAACAGTTTGGGGATTTATAGAGTAGTTTATAAGGTCGCAATGATTTTTAGTTTATAAACTTTTACACGATTACGAATAAAAATTAAATAAATAGAAGATTAAATAAAAAAATTATGAAACTAACAAAGTATGAACTTTAGAATGTTAGGAACCTAGGAAAATTAGTTAGGGGTTCAAAATCTAGGTTTAAAAGGTCGCAAAATCAATTCAAACTCAAAACATCAAAAACCGCACGGCTGGAAATACAGGAGTTCGCGGCCGCGAACTCTGTCCGTCTGGTTCTCGCGGCTGGGGGTCCCGAACCTTGCGGCCGCGAGGTTGCTTGCTGATTTTATTTTTTTGTTCGTTTGGCTACGGTTTTGATGCATGGGGGCACGGGGGACCTTGGGTTATGTCTAATAACATATTTATACGTAGAGGAGGGCTCGGATTGAATTATAGTACTTCGAATCGGATTAAATTGGTTTTCGATCGAACTTGAACGTTTGAGGAAGACCACTTCGGTTTCGTCGATCGGGGGACCTTGGGCTCGAATTGGATGATCTTTGGAGATGCTTGGGGTCGAGGGAAGTAATTGGAACGATCAATTTGGATTTCGGTTGAGCCTAGGTACGAAACCCACTTTTCTCTCTCTCACTTTCTCTCTCTAAAACTCCATGGACTGGAACTTTGTTTTCTTACGATTTTTCTCTCTATTCTGGTCAGAGGAGTTGGGAGAATATCATGGTGGTTTCGTGGGTTAATGGGGTGGTGTATTAATAGGTGAATTTGATGTGGAAAGATCAAATCGAGTCCTAATTGAATTGGGTTTTTAATTGGACGAATTTAGCTCGGTTTAAGGGGTACGGAGGTGGTAGAGATCGAGTAGGAGAGGGAGGGATGGTAGGAGTGTACATGCATGCAATTATATGTATGTATAACAAGAAAAAATAAATTTAAATAGAATAGAACAAGATAAGATAATTATATGCTAAACTAATTTTAATCACCAACAATTATTTTAGGTTTTAGTTTAATCTAATTACACTTTTAAATAATTAATCGATTACTATCGACTATTGGATTAAAAGAAATTTCTTTATTTGAAAAAAAAAAATTGGGTTGAAAATCCGGGTTGTTACATGCTATGTGTAAGTTATGGGGTTAATGGGTATAGGATTGTTCTGCTGAGTTTTCGTAACTCACGGTGTTACCTTTGGCGACCCTGACATATTATATCGGTAGCGACGCTGGTATAATGTGTCAGACCTTGTAAATGATCAAAGGGAGCTGTAAACTTTGGAGGCTTTTGGAGCTGAGAACCTGGCTAGGATGAAGGAGCATGCGGAGCTGTAGTTAGGAACCCTAGATCCTTTTCTTGTATAAATGTTGGACCCCAGTGGGAGGTCATGACGTAATAAAGAGCCAGACTCTCTTTTGATGTTCAATAAAATGTTTATTTAACGTACCCAAAAATCAGGGGCGTTACAATTATTATTATTATTATTATTATTATTATAAAATTAGGTCATAACACTTTTTTGAAATTGACATAACAAACCACTTGAAGGCATAACACTTTTTTGAGAGGCATAACTAGTGTCCCCTTTTGAGTAGAGAATACCATAGCATTTGCCAACAACCTTATATCATCCGCAAGTTATATGCCATATGGTTTCACAAAAAGAAAGGGGGTATGCTACATCTTTTGGAAAGCGCGATTTTAAATTTTGACATTTTTAAAGTTTTGTGAGTTTATAAACGTAACTTTTAATTCTGACATTCTCAAATTTTTTGTGAATTTATAAACGTAACTTTTAATTCTGACATTTTCAAAGTTTTGTGAATTTATAAACGTAACTTCTGCTTCTTTGAAATTTACAAGTGGGAGAGAACGAGGGTCTTGGTGGAAGATTGATTGAGTTAGCCCTGTGCTCTCTCTAATGTCGACCAAAAGGTCGGGTCTCCTTACCTTAATTTGAACGGTTCAATTGTGAGTTCATTAAACATTAAATTTGATGTAAAATCATTAGAATCGGACATTAATATTCAATGATCAATATAAATTAGGGAAAATGATTTTTACATTCCCCTTTTTATTATACTCCATTCCTTGTATTTTAGTGCAACTTTTACGTGTAATTTTTTCGTTAAAAGACAATAAATATACTGCAGTATAAAAAAGAGGAGAGTGAAAATCATTCCCTTACATTTGTCTCATAGTAATTTTTGGAATTTTATAGTATATTTTTGCAATTTTATTGACCATTTTTGTGTAAATAATGTTCTCCAACTATTGGACTAAAGATATTCAAGCAATATTACTTTTTTTCTTGAATAATCCCCTTATTGAATTTTATAATCTAAACAATTTAGATCACAATAATGAGATATCAATTGAGCCTACTGAGAGGCACCACACTTCATAGTGCAGTAGCGCAATACAAAAACCATTCTCCGGTGTATGTGATCTTATTAATTTGCAATAGTGCTGTCGTAGTAGCCCAAAAATACTATAGTTATAGACCATACACACATATTGTGCACAAATGGCATTGTGAGGCTCCCTTGGAGTCTCAAACAAATAATCCAATACGTTCATTATTAACTTTAAAATAATTTTCTAAATTGCCTCGCAAATAATCGGATTAATTAGATAACTATGAGCAGGTGCAGGTATGGTGGTGCGAAACTGTTATGGTGCTTTTGTGGCTGGTCGTTCAATGAATTTGGGAGTGGCAGATTCGGCTTTGTGCGCAGAATCATTAGCACGGAGGGCTGCGTTTGATTTTGCAAGCTTGTTGGGTCTGGAAGCAATTCCAATTGAAGGAGGCTCACACAACAATTGGTTAAACTTTTAGGCAGAGAAAGGTCGTGTCCCACAGCCGCTGTGGAGATACAGTATTTGGATGGCCTATGGGCCTGTGATGTTCGGTTTGTGTGACGGTCGGGTCGGCTAATGTAGTTGCGCATACGTAGGTGGGATCCAGATATCGAGTTTGGTTATTATCTCCTCTCGAGCGATGACATTCATTTATGATTCGCTGTGTTCGGTTGCCATTTATTTTTAGTTTTTATTTTATTTTTTAATCATTATCATATATCTTTCTCCAATTATTACCCTATATTTTCAATTATTAATTTCATTTATCTCTCTATCTGTCTCCAATCATTACCCCTCTTTCTAATTATTATCATATTTCTCTCTATACTCACTACCAAAACTAAACTAAACTAAACTACCAACCAATCAAAACGTCTGTATTTGCCCTTGGGTTGATTTATAAAATTCTACTACCATTTTGACCAAAAAAAAAAAGTTAGATGATTGGATCAACAACTTACACTTTTTTTTTAATCAATAATACCAAGTTACACCTACAGTTATCCGATTGAGTTTTTTTTTCCCCTTAAAGTGACTTAAAAATAATCTTCAATTAATGAATATGTTAATTATTTGTACGAAACCCTTAAATGAACCCGAGGCTCTCATCTGTGCATAATCTGTGCGTATAGTCTGTAGCTTAGTCACATAATCTTTTAAAATGACTTTTGCTCATGCTCTAAATTCTCAATTTGCACTTGCGCTATCGATTCTGACACTCATAAATTTATTTGTTTGTGAGATTTTTGAAAAATGCTACTCCTACACTCCTATTTATGCTCTCGTATCCACATCAATTTGAGAATTATGTGACTTAAATCTGTTTCTCTGTAGCCATAGTGGTAGTAGCCTTTATTTCCGTTTGAAAAAAAAAAATAAAAAAATACTCATAGTTGCCCGAACTCAAACCAAACCATCCAACTCACTGGAAATTATTAATCACTCCAAACAGACCCCAATTCTGGGTATTTTTACTAGTAAAATCCTACACATCTATTCCTCCGCAGCGCCTATAAATCCACCATTACTCTTTTCCTTCAAATTCAAAACCCTTTTTTCCACCACTAATTTCCATCCAAATTTCTTGAACCCCTCTCTATCCACAAAAATCCACATGTGAGCCTTACCAATCCACCCACCTTTTTTTTTTTAGGCTTGGGTTACTCCATTTGCTTGGGATTTCAGCAATGGTTTCTCTGGAAGATTCTCACTCCACCTCCAGTCGCTTCCCCGCAACCCGCCCCTTCTACAGCCCATCCTCTTCCCCTTCCCCCAAAACCTACCGCTCCATGGGCCGCTCCATGCGCACCATCCGCTCCAACCTCTACCACACCAACCACACCCGCTCCTTCCCCGGCGACCAACTCTCCGAGAACCTGACCGACTCCGCCGTCGACTTCCGCCTCGACCAACTCGCCGCCGCCCAACCCAGCCACCACTCGCCTTACTCCGATAACCACAACAACAACGACGACTACTTCCTGGACCTCTCCCAGACCTTCAGCGACTACTCCGCCTGCAGCAGCGACATCTCCGGCGAGCTCCAGAGACTCGCCACCATCCCCAACCCGGAAAACGAATCGGATCTGTACCCGGAGCAACCCGAATCAGAACCCGAACCCGAACCCTGCCTGGGGTTCCTGCAGAGGGAGAGCTTCTCTACCGAGATCATCGAGAGCATATCCCCAGAGGACCTCCAGCCCACGGTCAAGATCTGCATCGACGGCCTCCGCTCGAGTTCCACCGCTGTCAAAAGATCCGCCGCCGCCAAACTCAGGCTCCTCGCCAAGAACCGGTCCGACAACCGGGTTTTAATCGCCGAGTCGGGCGCCGTGCCGGCCCTAATCCCTCTCCTGAGGTGCGCCGATCCATGGGCCCAGGAGCATGCCGTGACAGCCCTACTGAATCTCTCTCTCCATGAGGCCAACAGGGGGTTAATAACCAACGCCGGAGCGATTAAATCGCTGATTTACGTTCTAAAGACCGGTACGGAGACGTCGAAGCAGAACGCGGCGTGTGCGTTGTTGAGTTTGTCGCTGCTGGAGGAGAATAAGGTTACGATTGGGGCGTGTGGGGCGATACCGCCTTTGGTGGGGTTATTGATTCATGGGTCGTGTAGGGGGAAGAAGGACGCGTTAACGACGTTGTATAAGCTGTGTAGTGTTAGGGTTAATAAGGAGAGGGCGGTGAGGGCGGGGGCGGTGGGGCCGCTGGTGGGGATGGTGGTGGCGGGGGAGGAGGGGGGTAATAACGGGGTGGGGGAGAAGGCGTTGGTTGTGCTGAGCAGCCTGGCGGGGGTGGAGGAAGGGAAGGCGGCGATCGTGGAGGAAGGGGGGATAGCGGCGCTGGTGGAGGCGGTCGAGGACGGGTCGTCCAAAGGGAAGGAGTTCGCGGTGTTGACGCTGTTGATGTTGTGTGGGGAGAGTGTGAGGAATAGGGGGTTGCTTGTTAGGGAAGGAGGGATACCGCCTTTGGTGGCGCTTTCGCAGACCGGGACTGCGAAAGCCAAGCACAAGGTCATTCTCTCTCTCTCTCTCTCTCCCTCTCTCCATAACTTGGCCTCCTTGACCTTGTTAATGTAGTACGTTACTTGTCTGAATTCTGCTTAATTGTGGAGGTGTTTATCTTGATTTGCATGTCAATTGGTGCTTCCAAATTTGAGTAAAAGCTTCTGGTATGAAATACCACTCCAATGGACAAATTCAATTTAAACACAAATTTGACTGAAAAACTTCATTGAGGGAAAAATAGCCATGCAAAAGTTCTGAGAGAAATTTTGGGTCTCCCTTTATATGAGTAAAAGTGCGAGTAAAACTCGATTTGCGGATTGGATATTAGGGTGGTTTTTTACTCGAATGTGAGTTTGAGTGAGAAGAAAGGGTATGGGCTAGAGATGCTCTTACAGTCTTACTTCATCACATTGCTTAACCTTCATTTGTGCTAATACTGTGATATGGTGGTATTACTGGCCTTGAGTTTGATTGTTCGATGAGTGTCTGAGTAGTGTTCTGTTTCTTCACATTGTGGTATGCTTGCTGTTTGATGTTAGAAATTAAGATTATCTTCTAGTGATCGGCAGAAAAGAGAAAGGTAGATATGGGGTTATAATTGGACTTGACTTTGCTTATCCGAAATCGTTCATTGATCCATTTTAAAATTAGGAGACTGAATTGAACAATTAGATGTGGTTTTGTCTGGAAATGAAACAACTCAAATTTGTTTCAAAACCACTGTAGTACAAAGGTTTCGTTCAAAACCACTGTTGGACTACTGAAGGCATGTTCTTAGGTGTGCAGAAATTTGAAGTTAACTTGGGGCAGTTGAAGAATAAGTCCGTTTACCCAATCAAATTGTTTACCTGGTAAAGTTGCTTTGTTTTTGTGTCTCGGATTTAACGAATTCATATGGGTTACAAATTAGAAGATTTTAGTCCTCGCAGTTGTTGACTGCCTACTGTTGAAACGTCCAAAACTTGTGGTTGGGTTTTTTAGGTATATTGGATAATTGGTTGCATCTGCATTCAAATTTTCACATTCATGAATTCTACGGCAATCCTTTGTATGGCTTGACTTGTTAGTTTAAACTGGGGCAGTTGAAGAAACAAGTCCGTTTGGTCAATCAAATTGTTTACACAGCTCATCGGTTGCATCTGCATTCAAATTTCCGTACTCATGAATTCTATCGCGATTCTTCGTATGGCTGATTGAGTTTGAATGGTTCTTGGTTGGTTTTGCAGGCTGAAACACTGTTAAGGTATTTGAGGGAACCAAGACAAGAAGCTTCTACTTCAAGCCCATAGAGAGGAGGTATATCCCGTATGGGAATAGGTTTCAATTTTATATATACTAGACCAGAGAAGAGTTGGTTGTTGACTGTATATAGGACCTATTTTGATCGTTTGTATAGAGTGGGTGAGAAATTTGAGATAGAAGAAAGGGTTAAAATAAGTTGTATCTCTTTAGATGTTTGTTTAGTTTGACTAGGTGTTACGGGTTTTTCTCTGCGAACCGACCTTTTAGTTATATGGTATTGACTAGTTTTTTTTTTTTTTTTTTTTTTTTTGGGGGGCTTTTTCATTTCTTATTTCTTTATTTTAGCGGAGTGGAGTGTACTGTAGTAATTGTTTTGTTGGAAGGGGAGAACTTGCTTTCCTAGCGGGTTGATAAGGACTGGGGCTATGCTTGTTTTTGACTTTTGGATTGAGTGAAAAACATGTATGTTTGGAGATAATTCTATTTACAAACACTTGTTTGCATGGTAATAGGAACAAGCTGTGTGTATGTAAGTTTTCTTCTTGGTTTTCTATGGATGTTAGTTTGACTTTCTTTCTTTTCAAGGAGCTCGAGTGAATGAATTATGTTATCCCTCCCTTGGTTCAAATAATCAAACTGTCTCTTGGTAGTATTAATGTCCATGAAATGGTTGGACGATTGAATTGTGTTACCTCAGGTCACTTGTTAGTGAATGTACTTTTGTTTCCATGCAATTCCAACTGTGGGAATGCATGAAACACACTCTCCGGAATGATATTATTGTGCAATCCTACAGTTAAAATTGCATTGGAACACACTTTCCAAAATAATATTATTGTGCGATCTTACAGTTGAAATTGCATCGAAATAGAGGTACAAATACGAGTATTTTCAGTGCAAAAGAAAAGATTTGACCTCGAGTTGGATGGACGTTGGATACCCTTCTTTCCAGACGAGTCTATTTTGTAACAATCATAACGTGGTGTTCATGTGTGGACCAAGAAGATGATGATGTCGGAGGCCAAATTGGGGTCGCTTAATCTTCAAGTGTTAGGTGTAAAGTAGTTTGGTACCCACTGCCACTGGTTTTGTTTTCCAGCAAAGCCAGCTAGCCGCCCACCCCACCACAGGTGACGTTTTGTTTGTTGTGTGGTGCACCATCTTATCTTGGTTTTATTTTTCCCCTTTTGGGGATAGAAAACTATTGTTACGGTCATACAAAAAGAAAGATAACTGCGGGATTAGCTTGGCTTGCGGCATTAGCTTCGCTCTCTCTCTCTCTCTCTCTCTCTGGTACGTCGGAAATTAGACCTCTCTTGCCGGTACTAGTAGACCTCGTTTGATAAATGGATTGGAGGTTGGAATTAGATTGTGAAGGTGATGGGATTATTAATACTTTGTTTGGTTTTCAAAATAGGTCCGGACTACTAGTCCGATGGGATTAATAATCCGGGTAATAAGGGGTATTGCTAATACCCCGTGAGACTTGGTATTAAGAGGTATTAATAGTCCAATCCCAACCCCTTCGCATTACCAATCCCTTCTCATTACCAATTTCTTCTATCAATCCAATCCCATCATCTAATTCCATCTCAAACAAACATCATATTAATAATCCCATCATCTAATCTCATCCCAAACAAACATATTCATTATCAATCCCTTTTCATTATCAATCCTAATCCTAATCTCATCTCTTTACGAATCTCATCTATCTATCACTGTTATCAAACGGGGCCGTAATGGCTAGCCACTTCACACCAGTCAGCGAATGCTTCTCAAATCGGTGATGGCGTTTTTAATGGTAGATGTTTTTCTGATTGATTGTGGACCAATTTGTTTACCTTGTGATTAGGGGTGGCAAATTAAACTCAAATCCATTAATTAACCCAAATTCATCAACTAAAAAATAGACCCAACCCAACCCATTTATTAGCTGGGTTACAATGGGTCCAACCCATCTAACCCATTTATTAATTGAGCTTAATTGGATTTTAATCGGGTCAACTTAAATGACCCAATAAGTCATGAGTATAACCCAAAAAAAAAAAAATCCCATTTATCGCCAATGCAATTCAAATAGATCATTGACACCGAGATCCGACATTTTGCAATTCCAATTCCAACGATCAGATACATGTTAGCAACTTGGACGAAGTTAACCCGAATGATTATGTAACGCCCCTGATTTTTGGGTACGTTAAATAAACATTTCATTGATAAAATCAAATGGAGTCTGGCTCATTATTACATCATAACTCCCCCTACGGTTCCATATTTATACAAATGAAGGGTTCTAGGGTTCCTAACTACAGCTCCGCCTGCGGCTTCATCCTAGCCAGCTCCTTAGCTCAAAAAGCCTCCAAGGTGTACTGTTCATCTTGATCATCTACAAAATCTGACACATTATACCAGCGTCGCCACCGATATAATATGTCAGGGTCACCAAAGGTAACACCATGAGCCACAAGAGCTCAGCAGAATAATCCTATACCCGCTAATCCATAATTTACCAATATCAGAGTAAAAGAGCAGCATACCAACTATAGCACAAGCAGCGGAATAACACATACATGTTTACCAAGGCAAATGATACATCCACATACACTATTCTATCGTTGGTGTCAGTGATATCTGAGTTTCTCCTACGCGACTCGTCGTAGACTGTGTCACCATATTCATCAATGTTTCCGAATTCCTTTTATTATCCAAATCAACATTTTGAAAATCACATTTAACACACCCAACCTCGGTTCCGCCGCGCCGGATTCCCGAGTATCCTCTCAATGGTTCCGCCGCGCCAGGTTCTCATTGGCACACAGACTTGCATTGGCTCCTCTCCGCGGATAGCCAAGCCACACACCCAACCTCGGTTCCGCCGCGCCGGGTTCCCGAGTATCCTCACAAAGGTTCCGCCGCGCCGGGTTCCCATTGGCACACAACACACACACACTCACATAATGCACCCACATTTGGTCATTATGTAGTTTCAAAAATATTTTATCATTTGTAACACGCATTCCCACAATAGGCAAGTCCGGCCACCTTGCATTTCCAAAACACACCTTGTCTTAAATCCTTTTTATTCATATCAACCACACCCTAGGTGTCATGTTTCTATTTCTCGATTTCCGTGTCTCGTTCTCATGCATAGACTCCGCAGTAGGACTTTTCTCATCACAAATCATATAAATCATTCATTGTAATCTAAACTAGCAAGATCATGCAAGTAATCTTATAAACAAGCTTATCACCATCCTTATACAACCACAAGTAATGCAACAACATGTAAACAAACTCATAACTTTCAAAAAGATCAAAATACGAATACTTCAAATAAAGCTTCTGATTTCTTTTGTTTTGAAATTCGTTCTTTCTTCCTTTGTGGAAAGTTAAAAAAGACCACATATGTTTATTGACGTGGAAATCGTTTATTCAACAAGTTGCATTCCCATTAGCAAGACAAGTTTATTAACTAACAAGCATATCGACGTACAAGCATCATACCAACTTGAGATATACTTACGGAAGGAAATATACTTAGAATTAAGAAGTATAGAAAAAGTCTACAAGATTGTATCTTCATTTCAAGATTTTTGTAAAACAAGCTTTCTAATAATTAATTTGCCTTATCATAAGCAAACATAACTTAAAGTTATACTAGGGAAGATGAGTATAGATTAATCCACCTTGATCCGAAACTAGTCGGGGCCGAATAAGCTAGTTGGAAAGTTCTACGGCGTTGAAACTTGCAAATCTGGACCAGACTTCGGATGGCCGTAACTCGGTCAATATTTGGCCGAATACGATCGTTCTTGAGTCTAAACCGAAGATCTCAAAATTTTCTACAACTTTCGTGGAGGACGTTATTCCTAAAAATGACTTTCGCTCAGAGAAAAATGAGGATAAGAAAGTGGACAGTGAGCTGTCTGGAATGGAATTTCCAGATTTTTCACTGAACTTTGGTGGTCGATATCTTGGTCATCTCTTGACCGTTTGGGGTGATTCTTGGGTCTAAACTGAAGCTCTCGAAGTGCTCTACAATATTATCGAAGGAAGTTGGTGCTAAAAACTGGCTAAAGCAGGAGAAAAAAGAGGTTTTTCGACTGGACAGTGGGCTGTCTGGAAAAACAGGAAGGGTTTTTAGAGAGAAGTTGGAGCAATGCTTTGAGGTGTGAGTTGAATGAGAGTGAGGGCTGCTATTTATAGTCAAAATCAGACCTCTTCCTCTTCCCTCCAAGGCCGCCCCCCCCCCCCCCCCCTCCCTCTTCTTCTCCCATGGATTAGCTCCATTGTATTGTCAAATCATGCTTGAAAGCATGGCATAGCTTTCCTTCACTTGTCAATCCATCTTCTTAGGCTTTTAGGCTAACAACCTAGGTCATAATGAAGGGTTCTTGGCTGGTCTCATCCTAGAAAGGGTTTTGCTTGGATGAAATCACAAGAATCATAGGCTAGGTAGTACTTTGGAAGACTAGGATGGGTTGGCATGGTCATAAATAGGCTTAAGGCTATATGGTGGCATATATACACTCCATCTTTCTCCCTCTCCCAACCGGCCAGCCCTCTCTCTCTCTCTCTTTCTCTCTCCTTGTGTTGTCAAATCATGCTTGGTGGCATGCCAAGTAATGTCACTTTCACTCTTTAGGCTTAAGGCTATTGAATTAGGCCATCATGGAAGATCATGGACTAGTCTTGTCATCTTATTTGGCAAGTCTTATATCCATTAACCAATGGATAAGAATTTCCCTAGCATCTATCGTCTAATGGATAGAAATTACCCTAGCACTTATCGTCTAATGGATAAAGATTACCCTAGCACTTATCGTCCAATGGATAAAGAAAAAAAGGTTCAAGTGGTCTAATTAGGGTTAGGAATAAGTGATTAGGCTAAGTGGAAATTAGGTTATTCTAACTAATTAACGATACTTAATCTAGGCTTTCATTGCTCTAGTGGTATTTTGGTTTTATTTAGTAGGAAATCGCCTAATAACGGAATATTAAACCCGGCAGTGCCAAACGCTAAGGCAAGGCGTGAGCGTGGCCAAGGTAGCCCGCTAGCAAAGCGGTGGCCAAGGCAGCCCGCTGGCAAAGCGGTGGCCAAGGCGGCCCGCTAGCAAAGCGGTGGCCAAGGCGGCCCGCTAGCAAAGCAGGCTGCTGGCAAGGCACTGGTCAAGCAGGCACTCGCTAGCAAAGCTGGCGCTGCCACCGGCTGCTGCAAAGGTTGGCACCACTAGCAAAGCGGTGGCAAGGCACCGCTACCAAAGCGCGGCTAAGGCGTAGCCGTGCAAGGCTAGAGCAAGACACCAAAGAACGCCAAGGCAAAAGCAAGGCGCGACCAAACGCCAAGGCAGGAACCCGATGGCGGCCAAGGCAGAGCAACCCGACAATGACCCGACGCTTAGGCGAGGCAGTCGACAAATGACCGACGTAGGCGAGGCAGGCCCGACAATGAGCCGACGCCAAGGCAAGGCAGTTCGACAAGAGCCGACGCTAAGCGAGGCAGTTCGACGAGCCGACACCAAGGCAAGGCAGGGCCGACAGTGAGCCGACACCAAGGCAAGGCAGGCCCGACAGTGAGCCGACGCCAAGGCGCGACAGCGACCCGATGCCAAGGCAATGCAGGCCCAACACCAAGGCGAAAGCAAGGCGCGACAGCGACCCAATGCCAAGGCAAGGCAGGCTCGACGGCGACCCGACGCCAAGGCAGCCTAGCTAAGCCAAAGCAAAAGCAGTCAAATCAACGGTCAAGGCAAAGACCAAAGTTTTTCTACTAACCACTCCGGCATCGATGCATCACTAAGCCAAACGGTAGTTAGGGTTTGCTAACTAATCGGTTAAAACTAACTATACTTGCCATGTAGGATTTCCAGCAGAAAAATATAATTTAAAGATATTATTTACTTACTAGGAAAAATATACGAGTATGTTTACAAGTATACTAGTCATGGGAGAAGGATGAAATTGTCCGGAGTAAAATGATTCAATTTTACAAGTTTCAAATCTAATTATGACGGATTATAAGAATTTAAAAGAAATTTTTAAAGCAATCCAAGTAAATAAAAAAAATTCAAATATTTAACGAAATTTTTATTTACCAAAAATCAGGGTCGTTACAGGTACCCTAGGATTTTAGGATTTTAGGGTACCCTAAGGCTTTAGGGTACCTTAAATCAGCAACTATTGGAGTCACCTCACCTACATGTTCACGACTGTAAGGATTATTCTAGGGTGCGCGCAGAAATTTTGGACGAAATTTTTGATTGACCTTGTTTGTGTAGGGTCTCAAAACCCCTGCGTATGGACTCAAATAAATTTTCTATAATTATCTTTTTTCACTCATTACTTTCAAAAATCTCACTCAAAATCCGAACCGAATAGGACCACCTGATTAGAGAGATGCTTCGATGATGGGCAATGTTAATGGAAATATTTGATATCTCCGGCAACAGGATGGCAAAGGACACGGGGAATACTGAGGCCTCTTTCGCCTAAATAGGCCAACTGGCTTATTTTTGTCCTTATTCAAATTTTTTTTCGTATTTGTTAGTTTTTTGTCAATTTTTTAGGGATTATTGCATCGTCATGACAGGACCTAATTTGAATAAAGAATTAGGGATTATTCAAATTAGGTTTTTGATTCCTCCTGTCATGACCCAAATTAGGTTTTTTAGGAATTATTCAAATTAGGTTTTTGATTCCTCCTGTCATCGTCATGCTATGGTTCCTCGTTCGAAACCTAATTTTTTTGAATAAAGACAAAAATAAGCCAATTGTTTCGTCTTTATTCAAAAAAAATTGGATTTCGATTATAATATTTTACTTTTTAGATTCCTTTCGTCATGACGATACAATAATCCCCAAAAATTGACGAAAAATTAACAAAAACGAAAAATTTTGAATAATGACAAAAAAAAAAAAAACCAGTTGACTTATTTAACCGAACGGGACTTGAATCTCCCAGATTCTATTTTGGTAATTATCTCCGTATTCCAATTTTTTGAATCTCCCTTATTCCAATTTTTTTACTGCAATCTCCCAGATTCTATCGATGCCGAAAAAAAAAAATGATAATTTCAAAATACAGTACTCTTGAACATCAGAGTACAGTACTCCTTAATATGGGTAATTTGGTCATTTTACTAGTAGAGGGATAGTATGGTAATTTTAGTGTACATTGTTATTTTAAATTTTAGTATATAGTATTTAATTGGGTTAATGGGCGGGGCGGGTTTGCTTTTTAATAAATGGGTCGGGTCGGATATGGGTAATTAGCCTTATAGTTAATGGGCCTAAATGGGTCAATGATCCATTAAAGACCCAACTCATTTATAACTTGCCCAATTTAACCAAAATCCTCCCATTTGCCACCCCTACTTGTGATGGGCTAATGGCTCGTTGGGGGTGAAATTGTGCTAATAGTAGGAAGGGCAATTCTTCCAAGCATAAAAGCATCTCGAATTGTGTAGTTAAAAATGTTACTAGCATTTATGTGAGGAAAAAAATACTAGAAAACATGGGACCCCGTTGTATGTTAAGAATGTGTTAGTTTAAGGAATGTTCCAATGGTGTAGTTAAAGAATATGTTTAGTATGATCTCCTCCTATATTATCTCATTCTCTCTCCTCCCTCCTGGCACCTTACAAGTCTCCCTCCTCTTTGCCTAAGTTATGACCTCTCTTAAAGTACTTCTACACTAATACTTTTGTGAAGTTGTGTCACAAAAGTGATTTTTAACTCATGTAGCGCCATGCCCCACCTTTCACTCAACTACTCACCCCGGCGCTTGCATACCCGTTGTATTCACACATGCATACCCCGCATCCTCTAGTTACACCCAAAACACATCCTTTATAGTCAAGTTTGATTGTCAGGTTAGTTTTAGTAAGGATCGAATAAGATGGGATTAAGAATGTGGATAGAGAAGACGAGTAGAGCCCTTGTAATAGTAGATGGGACTATATGCATACCGAGATTAGTTGTACTGTGTTTGGTTAGAGTGAGATAAAGATGATAAATTATTTTGGGGTTGCACAAAATACACAGACACCCATCCTATTCTCTTTGAAAGGGTACGTAAAGGAGAATCAGTGATATCATGGCCCAGAAGTTTGGTGGTTCTTGGTTTTATTTTTTGTGGTGGGTGATAGGTTAACCAAGTCCCTGAACAATTTGTGTTCGGAAATCATTCTCACACCAGACATGAAAGGGGAAACCGACTCACAATTAATGGGGCACACCGGTTTGGATAGCACTGAACAATTGAGAAAGAAAAAAGAAAAAAAAAAAAAAAAAAGAACCTTCCATCAATGGAACCGAACCGAGAATGTTGGTGTGTTTACTACTACTAATAGTCGAGATAATGCCTAAATTCAATGAGGATTTGCATTGGGAGTTCCGTATTACGCCTTCGATATGAAGAATACAAACGCGAGATGCCCCACAAAAATTACTAACGAAAAGCATGGGATTCAGTGCGGGGTATCAAATTTCCGTGTCGAGGGTTTAGTGCAGCCTACGAGTGGATTTTAGATGCTGTTGCAAATCTAGCTAGCAAAACATGAAACTTGACGAAAGCTGTTGCGGTCGCTAATAGTGATCCCTGTATTGGAACTATGTGTCCGCGTCATTGGACTTTCTTAGGGAGATGAATGTCCATGGTGATGTATTTGTAGGAGTAAACTTCTATCACTGAGGAAATGATGACAAATATGAAAGAACCGAAGTTGATTGAGCGATAACGATGTTAATATCGTATATTTCAACGACAGAGAGTCATTCACATGATTGTCTAAGCACTTGAGAAATAAGCAAACTCGCATCTATTGCACAGGGTGCACCATTCTGAACCATACGGAAACAAGTTTCTGCATTCATTTCTACCACCTGGACTTGTGGTGTATCCGATATATTGTAGTGATATTCCGACTCATGTGATGAGATTCAAAACTTCCATCAAAACAATATTGGCCTGATAAAATGATTCCAACAAGCATTAAACCATTTATCAACCATTGAATCCAAACAGCAAGAGGCCCAGACGGACAATTGACCGTATGGATAACTCATTGAAAAAAGCTACTTCTTGATCGTAACTGCAGTCGGACTCTAAGTATATGCACAAATCAAGTGATCACCTCAAACGCCCGTAAGCAAAAAAAAAAAAGCCTCATGTTAATGTAATAATCTAAGACAGCATAGGAAGTAGTCAAGTCCATTCTGTAAACCAAAGCCAGCAACTACCACCAAGGTGAGACCATTGTAATTTCTTATAGTCTACCTCAAACAGTAGTGAAAATGGATCATAAAATTAGCTTAAAGAGGGATCGACATCCATTTTCTTGGCATCTTTTTCCTTGGAGCAGATGCCTGGTCGGTAGCCTTTTTCCAGCATCTTCTCAACCTCCTCGAATGGCAACCCCTTAGTCTCCGGCACAAGGAAATATATGGCAATCAGTCCAAGAAATGAAATTCCAGCAAACAGCATAAATGTCCCAGCAGAGCCAATTGCCTCGGTTAAAGTCAAGAATGTCTCACTGACTACTAGATTTGAAGTCCAGTTAGAAACAGCGGCTATTCCTCCACCGATGCCTCTGTACCTCAATGGGTATATCTCCGAATTTACAATCCAAGGCACTGTTCCCATGCCTGGTGAATACAATATGATGTACAACCCCATAAGAGCAACTGCCAAACCTCCTATTTTACTTGGACAACCCTTGGTGTACCACACACGGTGTTCAGCACCGCAAACACCTTTTGTGGCGTCATTTACTTCCAAACAGGCCCCAGGAAGATACTGATCAAGGGCAAAACAAATTAGGGAATGCTCAAAAAGGTTTTTAAAAAGAAACAATGGAAAGAGAGTAGAAATGGAATAACTCTGCAATCAATGGTTAGCAAGGGCTAGCAACTGCTTGCCAATAGATTTGACATACTAAAGGTAATTAAGAGTGCTGTAAAAGTATAAATAGTGGCAACTGGAAAGATTGTTGATAAGCAAAAAAGGAATAAAAATAGGGGATGCACAAAAGTTAGCTGTGTCAAACAAGTTGGCACTGCCTCAACTGTAAAAAGACCAGAAAGAGAGGAAAAGAAATTATAAGTTGGACGTGCATTCCAATAGGAAGACGCTATTTGGGTCACGACTGCTATAATTCTAGCAAGAAGCTTCAAAAGTGGTGCTCTAAGGGTGTGATATTTGGCCCACTATACTTCACAACTATAGAATTTGGAGCCAAATTTGGCACCAACTTTCGCTACAGCTAATTTATCCAATGGTGGTGCTCCGTCAAAAAATAATGCCCATGTGATTTTCATCATCAAATTTTGGGATCGTTAAACAAAATAGGTGGTCCACACCTGGAGCACAATGCTACTGTCACTATGTTTCGCTAAATCATAGTAGCGGATAACTAGCCAAATAGGTCCATCATTAGAGGCGCTCCAAGAGGACACCTAACACCCACGAAAGGATGAATAAACTGATTTATTGAAAGAGGAAAAGTATCGTGTACAACTTACTATGTTTGGTGAAGTAGCGCAATATCCGCATTCTGATGATGCTTTCAAGCACGTCATGCAATTCCAAGATGACGCATCCGATGCTGTCAAGTAACTTGAACATGTAGAGTTTCCACCGAAGTGGCTGGATTCGAACCTACTAATAGATGGAGAATGAGTAGAAGATTCATGAAACACAACGGCTAAGGCCAATAGGCAGACAATAATTCCAATCATTGAAACTATCATCAACTTCCTCCTCCCGTATCTATCAACAGTGACCATACTGACAATGGAGCCCAAAGCATTGAGACCAGAAGTAACAAGAGAGAGTGCTAAGGCCGTCTTGTTTGAAGCAAATCCGGCCAGTTGCACTATGGTTGGACTGTAATACATGACTGTGTTTATGCCCACAAATTGCTGAGCCACTTGAACTGTGATACCTGCGTAGAGGCCTCTACGAACTACATCATTACTCCAAGCGCCCTTTACTTTAGAAATGATGCCATCACCAATGGAATCTTCCTCAGCCTTT
Organism: Rhododendron molle; assembly: GCA_025413875.1. Lineage (NCBI taxonomy): Eukaryota > Viridiplantae > Streptophyta > Magnoliopsida > Ericales > Ericaceae > Rhododendron > Rhododendron molle. The sequence goes on along the minus strand of CM046400.1, from coordinate 26,097,279 downwards.
TCTGCTTCGACGGATAATTGCAAGGCTTTTATTTCTTCTTCTACTTCTTCAGCAGGGTAGATCTTCTCTAAGATGGCCCTGGCCTCATCAACCTTATTCTAATCAACCGATGAAGACACAAAAGTGTTATCGTGATTGCATGAAAATAGACAGTTTTTTTTAAAGTTAAATGAGGTACAAGCTTAGTAAGTTCGAATATCAAATAAACTTAGGTAGGAGTATGAGTTGATGACAGCATCGAACGACTTAAATCCACTTTTCAACAATTGGGGCCAACAAGGCATAGTCTCTGTCAAGTCGATGACTAGCTAAGAAAAATGAACCTGATCTTGAAATTAGGAATTTCTATGAATCCAAAAACATTGAAATAATTGGAACCAACAAGGCATTGTGTCTGTCAAGTCAGTGACTATCTAAGACGAGAGGAAACATGATCTTTAAATTAGGAATCGTTACGAAATCCAAAACAATAAAAGTGCCAATTAGACTAGCCAGCCACATGGACATCATTAGGGACCAATGTTTTCAAAGGCCAAGTTGAGGCTTGCGGCTTGGTTCGAAGCAAGGCTAGGCTATCAAAAACGCCTACTGGCCTTCGAATTTGTGCCTTAGCCTCCAAAAGCCTACACCTTATCCATGGGGCATTCACACAAGGTGTGCCTTTTGCATTCTTTTTACGCCTTTCATGTCAGGCGTATGGTTTTTAGGAACAATATGGCTCATAGATCTTCATATTCACCTTCTCTCTCAACCTGCCAATCTTTGCTTCAATTGAGAGACAGAGAGAGTACCTATTTGAGTGTATTTTTTTTTTTTTTAAATAGAATTTGGTGTGCTGTTACATTGATATATGATAGTAATTAATTATGTATCGATGCTCAGAGGATTCCTTTAACGTTTACAGTAGCACTTTTATCACTCTCATAAAATTCTAAGTTGTTACGCCTCGCTTCGCGAGGGATTTGAATTGCACATTCGCCATTGAAACTTTGCATTAGACAATGACCTTGACAGAGCTTCAAAATTTTCTTGTCGCATGCATGAAAAGCACCAAGTACACGAGCTACATGGACATCACTTGAAAATGATTTTGAAAAAGCATAAACCTCAAATTCTGTTTCCCATGACTCAAGCATGAAAGGGTTTTCCAATAAGGTAAAGAAATGATTTTGAAAAAGCATAAACCCCAAATTCTGTTTCCCATGACTCGAGCATCAAAGGGTTTTCCAATAAGGTAAAGGAACAGAACATTGAAAAGATAATTGTTTTCTAGTGTATTACCTGTCTATATAGCCATCTAGGAGACTCGGGAAGTGACAGCATCAGTATAAATTGAACAAGTGCTGGAATTCCGGCTACTCCCAACATCCATCGCCAGGTTCCAGGGGCCTAAAACACATGCATTTAGAGGGGGTTCCATTAACATAGATTTGTTCCAAGTATGAAGCAAAGTTAATTTTTTACAAATTAGAAAAACAGGTTTCAATTCTCACCCTGGTGAATGCCAAATTTATGAGATAAGACAAAAACTGCCCTCCAGTGATCAGCAAACCATTTGTGCTGACAAGTGCCCCTCTAATTCTAGCAGGAGAAGCTTCTGAAATATAGAGAGGCGATGTCATGGATGCCATTCCGACTCCAAGACCTACAAATATCCGTCCAATAATTATCACCCACGGAGCTGGAGCAACAGCCATGACAATTGCACCAATAAAGAAGAGAAAATCAGCTACAAGAATCGATTTTTTCCTCCCAAACTTGTCATTCATCCAACCACCAATTGCAGCACCAACTATAGCTCCTGCAACTGCCATACTCACAATGGTTTCCTGCATATTGAGGAAGTAATATCATAGACCACCTCATAAAAGAGATACCATAATGAAACTAATTTTGAGGAAATCAACTGAATTATGTCAAATAACTTGCCTGTATCCATGTCTTCCTATCGACAGATTTGAAGTCATCCCGGATGTACAGCAGAGCACCAGAAATAACACCTAATACACGTAAGAGAGTTGATTAAAGGAGACACAGTATTGTAACAACAGTTTGGACTTTAACATGATATTGTGGTGTCACATACAGGAAGATGTTAAATCACTGCATCTGTTTCACATACAGCAATGTACTTTCCCATAAGTGCTATAACATTAAGCAAAGATGCAACACTGACTAAAAAAATCTAACCATTGTGTTACCAAATAGAAAATCATCATATTACCCGTGTCGTATCCAAACAAGAGCCCTCCAAGGCCGGCTGAGAAGGCAAGACGCATTATGTATGGCGTTTTCCAACTTGTTTGCCAGCATTCTGTAAACTCTGTTTTATCCACTCGACTAACCCCCTCCATTTGATTTGTGTTGTTAAAATAAATAAGCAGTTGGACTGCTGCCCAAAATCTTTGTTTGGAAGAAAAAGGAGAATTTTAAATTAAGGTGAACCTGCAAGAAAATATCAAGAAATGAGATAAAATCATACAGAAATTGGCCTATTGAAGTAAAAGGATATGTATAACATGAGTAAAGTATTCTCCATGCTTCATGAAACATGTAGCATCATGGAGTTGAAGCGTGTAAGCAACATGATCAGCATATATGAGACTCGGGAAATTGGGTATGATCAATCAATTATGAGGAAATCAGTACATCTCATAAGATCAAACTGAATAATTCAGAGTATACGAAGTTAACACATAACAACTGACATCAAGCTCATCATGAAACATAATAGACGAATCAATTTCGTGCAACCATAAAGGGAAATTTGCTATAAAATAGACTGAAAGATATAGAAGATTATTGTCTAAACTTACAAGGAAGGTGATGAGTTGAAGTTGCATACTCGTTGATGATCATGATAAAATTTAAGGTACAAATTATAACTTTTTCCTATGTCATGATCAAAGGGAATTAGATTCAAACGGTTACAATATCGAGAGTGAGCATGGGACAAAACATCAGTCATTTGAGGACCGCAACAAATAAATCGAACGAACAACTAAAGAAGTACGGTAAAGAAGTAAACCAATAATGAAAGACTCCTAGAATTAATAATCAAATATTGCCTTCAGCAAGATATGATTCCTTGACCCTCTCAATGGCAAGTATGTAATGGTAGCCAACTGAAAAATATCAAGGATTATAGACCAAAAGGTAAAAGGAAATATTGTTGCTATTCATGAAGAGGCATTGTGTCAAACACATATGCGGGTATACATCTACAGAAACTCATCGAAGGGCACCCTTGAGCGAAGTGAATCTGCGTAACACATCTATTGGATCTGTGTCTGAATTGAGAAATTCTGTGGCTTAGGATCTTTTAATATTCTCTTACTCAGTGTTTTCAAATTGGGAGACGTATCTTGTATCGGTTTTTTCTATTTACAAATCGTGCCAGGGTAATAAGTCAACAAAAGCTAATATACAATTAAAATTAGTCATATACCTAATTACAATCTGAACATTTACTGTATCTATGGAAAATAAGTGTTTTATATACGTGAAAAATAAGTTCTGGGGATGATAAATTCCAAGTCTTTCAGAGTAGGGTCTATCAAATCACATTGACGCTTTCGGTAAATGGAACAGAAGAAGAGCCCTTGTGAAGTTCATTCGAAACACCTTTGTCCAGTTCATGCAAAACATGATGGAAATACATTCTTTCTTCTATCCGAATTGGTTGGATGGATTGAGTTTTGGTTTTCTTTAAATGGTTCGAATGTTGCCATAATTATATCAAATGATTTAGAATGTGTTAACGCGTTCTGCTTCTTAAAATATGGTTATGATTTTTTTTCAATAAGTAATCATAGGATGGGTACCAAATCAGGATACAAGAACGTAGACCATATACGTATCCGTATGGTAGGTAAAATTTTAACAACCATGCTCTTATTTCTTGCCCCATGTCTTCTAGTTAGGCAGAATATCACCCTTTTTCCACAAAATAATCAGAAACCTCAGAAGAGGATGAAAGAGACTCTTCACAGAATAATTCAAATCTCTTTCCAATTGCTCGAAGGATTAATTGACATTTGCATAATCACAAGCATGTAAGACTTTTGAATGTGCAAGAACCCTTCATCCCCATTTATATTCATCACATGCAACCCAATCCAATCCACATACAGGTAAAAGAAATGAGAAGATACCATACAAAAATGATTTTAGTAAAAACCCATGTTTCAGAAAGCTACAATCGACTTGGCTTTTGAACCAAAAAACTGGGGGGAAAAGGAAAACACTTTCAGAATGCAAAATCAATGGCGGCCGAACATCATTATTATTACCTTATTCCTCCTCCTCATTACCTTTCTGTGCATGTTGGATGGCCCCCCTCCCCCAAAACCCTGTATTTATATAATAGGCTTTTGAGGGTAGGGTAACGAACCCGCAATTGCGGTGGGCTCCTTCGTTTTGGACGGTTCTCATTATTTTTCTCGAAAAATGCCTTGAAAATTTGATAGAGGATAAGAACAAAATTAAAAACATACCAGTGTTGTCTACTAAGTACGTACTTGTTCGCAAAATGGATTGTTTTCCGTTTATGTAAATTTTCCCTGGTCAAAGACTTCTTACTGGATCAGGACGGTCTAGAGTCTTGATCTTCTTCAACTAAGGTGAGACCATAATTATTACTATGAGGATATCATTAGTCGAAAACTTCGGTGTGACAATTAACAATCATTTTGATAACCCGGCTTTGACGTTCGCAGGGGTACGAAGTTCTACAGTGATAACAAAAAAAATAAAAGTGTTATTTTGGAAATCCCCAACCGAACGATTGTTGATTATTACTAATACAGTTACTTATTTTAATTCTTCGTTTCATCCAAGGATCTTTCTTGTAGAATTTTTCTAAATTAATCTAAAAAAATTAGTACAGTTTAAAAAGAATATTTGGAGTTGAGTCCGGGCACCCTTGGCACTCCCTTTCGTTTGCCCATGTGTGCACGACGTAATTTGCATGCGCCTCGACTATTTCCGAGATTCTAAAATTAATTATTGGACAAACCTGCATGGATCAAGCCTTTCTCGATATTTTTTTGGCTGATTTTTTGAGAGTACTCTTAAAATCACGTTTTTAAACACATTGAACGGTTTGGATCATTAAAATTTGATCGGAAAATAAGAGGTGCGGACGGTAAGTGGTGTGGATATATATATATAGATCGTTGTACATTTATCAAAGTTTCCTACTAGATCAAAAGATACACTCAATTTGTTTTGCGGATTAGCCATATAGTAACTTGGACGAAGTATTAGTATCATTTATGTGAAATCCGTCATGATTGGTAGACATTAAAAACACTTCAAGCCCCAAAAAAAAGACATTAAAAACTCTTCTAATTATGTGTGTGTATATACATATATGATAAGCCCTCAAAAGTGTGAATCATAGGGCTTATCTATCCCGTTTTACGGTGCTTGCAAGCGTTCAATACTTGTTTTTGTTTGATATTGTGCGCAAGGGGTATTTGTGTTGATCGGATAGGTAATCGGAGCAAAAAAGGCGTTTCCAAGGCTCCCAATAATCCCCGGAGCAATCCGGAAGCATTCGAGTACGTGTGGCACATTAAGAATCCCTCCCTGAGTCTCAAATGAAGTAATCAAAGCATGAAAGGAAGGTTCGGGCCCCTTGAAGATCAAAAGAAGCAAGAAAACAGCCAAAACTAGCCAGAGAGGCATGGGGTATTGATACCCTCCAAACTGGTTATTGATACCGGGAAGCAATCCGGCCAGGGACGAAGGAGGTATCGATACCTCTTTTTTGGGTATCGATACCTGGTGTCTGCGCGCGAACTTTTTAATGGCATTTTTGTAATTATTTTGTAAAGAGGGTATATATACCAACTTGAGCCCGATTTTAGGGCATTCATTATCTGCACTTTCTCTCTCTACCTCCATTAAAGCTTAAGCTCTCACCTCTCTCCTCATTCAAGTTTTGAGGAGGGTTTTTAGGTACGATCCGTGTTGATCTGAAACATTTTGCCTTCTTTAAAGTTGTAAGGAATTCTCTCCTCTTCGAGGATCTTATATTTTTTTCAAGTTTAATCGATGTTTTGTATTTTTCTTACCTTTTCCCTTACTCATTTTATGTTTTCCTTCAATATGAGTGAGTGGTGTAGTAAGGTTGGGTTATGGGATGATTAACATCCCGTAACCAAGGGTGTAGCTTATTCTTCTCTTGCAAAATCTTGTTTTCTAGCTTAAACATGGTTTAGGGTTAATTTTATGTATCAAAACTAAGAGGTGTTAATCTCTTTGATCAAATGTAGGCAAGGGTTAAGCTTCTTGCCACATTTGATGCTTGGAGCTATGTCCCTCCTTGTGTTTGTCTAAATGTACCAAAAGAACCCTAGACATGTTTAGCACTTATGTTAAAAAGAGAAGAATCGAGTTTATCCTTGCGTTATGGGTGTTAATTATCCCTAAACCTAGCCTTTAGCATAATCTCCATTTAAAAAGCCGTAGTTAAGTTAAGTAGCCATTCACCTAAAATTCTCAGTTGGCCGTCTCAACGCCAAGCTTTGATTGGCGGTCCTAACCCCGAAACCCTCTATACAAGCTAATCTCTGAACAAAGTTATGGATGAGCTCCCTATGAATTCGACCTCGGACTTCTGAGTTTATTATACTACAACCGAGCTAGCCCTACGCTTGGAATAGCAAGCAATATACAAGCTGATCATGGCTGACGATGCTCCCTCTTCTCCAACCTACTATTCGGCTGATCATACACTCAATTAGATCATCAGGATGAAATCTCCAAGAATCAGAATCCTCCCAAGATCTTCCTATCCCTCCAAATCTTTCGGTTTCCGTTTGTGATCTTACCATTTGGATTGCAATCTTGCTCTAAATTTGCCTTGCTGTGCTCTTGATTCTGCAACTTGAGCCTCTCGTTGTCCTCCTACTTATGAAGTAAGCTGTTTATTTAGTTTTTAGCTCTTACCTTGTGTTGTCCTCTGCTTTGTGTGTCTAATAATTAGTAATTTGGTTTTAGAGGTTCCAAACAAAAAATATTACACAATATTCAACCTGTATCACAGGTAAGAGTCCCAATTTTTAGGGGTGCCAATTATTCAGATTCCACCTGTAAATTCCAAAACCAAAAAAAAAGACACATCCAATATACTTTTTACAGTTTACATAGGTATATCTAATACCGAAAAAACCTAAAAAGTTGTTGAAGCACGGGAAGATAATTGATCGATCTCCTTCTTCAAAAACGGCTCATGTTCTTCAAATGTTGGAGTAGAATGGTTAGCATCATACAACTATATTATATTTTGTGCGGGTCGTCTAGCAGTGATATAAGTGCTTACCTTCTTTTTTACTGGACTCATTTTGGCCTCTACTCGACGTTGTTTCTACTAAATTTATAAGATGTTGTATAGTACGCAATTTTTTTAAAAGAATGTTTAATTTTCATTTTGATGGTTAGTTGCTGCTTGTAACTTTGAGTTGTCTTTGCGGTTGTGTTTCGGTGTAGAAATGGAGTGTAAAATGAAGGCAAACTCATGGCCTCGCTATGAATAAAATGGAAACAGAAGCCTTGTTGTTTATGAAAAGTATTCTTCTATTGATTGTGGCCTTAGTAGGGACAAATCAAATGCTTCTGTTAATAGCTATCGGGCGAGTTCATTAGAGAAGTTGAAAGAACAAGTAGTTAATTTCATACATTGTATGAAAAAAGATGTTGAAATCACTACAAGAAAATGTGGCTTTACTGGCATTTCTATTACCGGCACTCAGGGAAATGCCGTTAAAGAGTATTATTATCGGCATTTATCACAAATGTCTGTCATAGTACTATTTCCAGCATTTGTTTTAATGGCATTACAAATGCCTCTAAAGGTTACTATTATCGGCATTTTTTTTGTACAAATGCCGGTAATAGAAACCTTTAGTGGCATTTGTTTAACGCCGGTAAAACAAATGCCGGGAGTAGTACTGTTATCGGCAGAAAATAGAAAACGCCGGCAAAAAATAAAATAAAATCGACATTCTAACACAAAACTCAAAATAGCCCAATGGTTAAGTGTTGGACTCTTTTCTAAGAGGTTGGGGGTTCGATTTTCGGCAACAACTCAACCAAAAATATTAACGTGGCCCACACGCGGTGCCACATGGCGCACACGTGAACACCACATGTTATTTTTCTCCCTTACATTGCACTATTGCCGACGTTTGTAAAAATTGCCACTAATAGTGGCATTATTACCGGCATTTGTAGGCACTATTACCGGCATTTGTAAACATGTCGCTAAAAACGTCATACCTTTACCGGCATTTTTTGTCATTACCAACACTTTTCTAGATGGCATTTCCAAAAATGCTTGTAAAGGTGGTGCTAATGCTGGTAAAACTATTATCGGCATTTTTTACCACTTTTTTCGGCATTTGTTAAGTACCGATAAAGGCACATTTCTTGTAGTGAATGTGGTTGCCGATCAATAAAACTCTGCAGCGTTACCCTCACTTAAATTTGATCAATGAGTGTAATGAAATTGTCGAGCTAGAAATTGAAAGGGAAACAACCTCTTGGCTCGAGAAAGAAATGGAGGAGGATCTATGGAGCCGTATACGGACAAATGATCCCTATGAAATGAATGAGAGGGATACATTTGAATGAAGCTCATCCGCTTAGAAAAAGAGAGAGTTGTAGTGTTGTAAAGAAGTTTTGTAGTTCTTTGAGATGAATGACAGAATACTAGTATTTCTCTCAAAGTTTTTCAATACAATAAATGACTCATGGTACATCTTAAATATATAAAAGATATTGACCTATGGCTGCCATACATGGAAACATGATTGATTCTCTTACTATAAAGGAGCCTTGAAATCTTCTTATCAAGATTCATTAAATCTGTGTCTTGCAATTTCTCCTAGATTCCTGCAATCACATGTTCCTTATTCTCATCTTTTGATTTAATTGCTTCAACAGTCCCCCTCAAACTAGGCTGGGGGATAGCCAGAGGCCTAGTTTCATGCGCAACATATGAAACGAAGCACGAGAGAGTGGCTTGGTAAGAATATCGGCGACTTGGTATCTTGGGCAACCTTTTCATGTACGAAATGATAATCAATCTGAACGTGTTTTTTGCGAGTACAGAAAATGGGGTTAATGGTAAGGCGTAAGGTAGAGACATTATCACAGAAAAGGGTTGCTAATTGGACTGTCTAACCAATGTCATGAAGTAAGTATGAAATCCACGTTACTTCAACTGCAACGGATGCAAGAGCACGATATTCCGCTTCTGTGCTCAATCATGCCACAGTGGGTCGTTTCTTGGCACTCCAAGAAATACAGTTGGCACCCAAGAAAGTACAAAATCCTGTTGTAGAACACTAAGTTATTGTATAGCCACCCTAATCGGCGTCCGAAAAGGCAAACAACTCAAGTGTTTTAGAGGATCGTAGACCATAATCAATGGTGCCATGAACATATTTCAAAATTCTTTTCACCAGCTGAAAGTGGAAGATAGTGAGAGCATGCAAAAACTGACACACATAATTAACACTGAATGACAAGTCCGGTCTCGTGAAGGTGAGATATTGGAGCCCACCAACTATGCTTTGATGAAGTAAGGATTTGGAAAAGGAGACTCACCATCAGGTGTGAGTCTAGGTTTGGCCACCATTAGGGTAGAGAGGGGTTTACAATTTCCCATTTGTGCTCTATTAAAAAACTCAGCCACATACTTTCTTTGGTTGAGCAAAAGCCCACCGAAAAATCTGTGAACCTCGATGCCAAGAAAATAATGTAGGTACCCCAAGTCTTTCATAGCAAATTCCTGATGCAACTTAGACATGAAGTCTTGTATAGAGGCAGAGTTATCACTCATCAAAATAATATCGTCGACATACAAGAGTAGGAGAAGAATTCCATTGGATCCACAACATATGAACAATGAAGAATCTATGGGGCTGCAAAAGAACCCATGGGTAAGAAGAAAAGAACTAAATGTGTCAAACCATGTTCTTGGTGCTTGGCGGAGGCCATAGAGTGCACGATGTAACTTGCAAACATGGTTTGGCTTGAGCGAGCCAATGAATCCCTAAGGCTCCATAAAGACTGTTTCATAAATTCATCCATGTAAAAAAGCATTTTTTATATCCATTTGATGAATGTCCCAATTTTGGGAAAGGGCAATGGTCAAAATGATTTGGATTGTAGCTGGCTTGATGACAGGTGAAAAGGTCTCAATGAAATCAATACCTGGTATTTGATTGAACCCTTTGGCTACGAGACGAGCTTTCAATCGCTTAAGCAATCCACCTGAATGTATTTTTGTCTTGAACACCCATTTGCAGCCGATAATGTTCATGTCAGATGACCGAGGTACAAGTTCCAACGTATTGTTTTGACAAAAAGCTGCCATTTCTTCCTCTAAAGCATTAAACCAACCAGGGTGGTGGAGTGCGGATTTAATGCTTTTAGGCTCAACTGGAATGTCATACGAAAGAAGTGTATACTCTGTTACGGAATATTTTGGATTTGCCTTGACAATTCTAGAGCGAGCTAGAGTTGTCATTGGATGGGAAATGGATATCGGTGAATTTGCAGAGAAGTCCTCTATTGCTGAATTTAGAGGAGGAGTATCAATTTCTTCAATCCTAGCTTGGTGGATAGGAGGTGCCAAATGCAATAACAATTGGTTCAGAAGTGCTCTCATTGTTACTTACAAATGCAAGTGGTTCTGAATCTTTAACAATGACACCTTCAAGATCACATTGACTCACACCAATGGGAGATGAATTGGAATGAACTTGACTTTCTCCGATATGGTACAATGCTACACCGTCGATGTTACCGAAAAGACGTTGCTCTTCAGAAGTGCTTCCTCCTTCAAAACCTAAAGCCCAGTCATGAAAGCTAACCAATTCACCATTATCAGAAAATTTAGAAAATAATGATGCTGGTTGCTTGAAGGGAAAAATTCTCTCATCAAAGACAACATGTTGAGACAAATATACAAGTCCGGTTGGAGAGTAAAGGCACTTATATTGACACGACCCGCTATCCCTAGACCCCTTAAAAGGGAATCACGACCCGTGACCGGCCAACAAGACCTTCTTACATAACCAAATAGGCTCAAGAAAAAAAAGTGCTCTAAATAAAAAAAAAATATATGAACATTTGCGGAAGCGATTAAAAAAAAAACTTCATTTAAATTTATGGGGTCGATTAATAAAAGTAACCATAAACAAGTTTAAGCAAAATGAGCACAACCCATTTGGTCAAGAGCATCCATACATCGATAACTTTTCATGATATCATAATTATATTAGCATGAACATCCATAACATTTCCCTAAAATGCATAGCTTACATACATCACTTTGCAAAAATATATAACATCATTGATCATAAGGGAAACAAGTACAAAACGTGCCCGAAAATACAAGTCTTCTATCAACTTCCTTTCCATATGCAAAACGATTCTATGAAACCCAAACTTGCACAAAACATTGCACCTATAAGCTATCATACTTCACCTCCTGAAAATGGTAAATAAACCGTCAGCTGAAAGCTCAGTGAGTAAATCTCATACTCTAATTTGGGTTTGAATGTTCAATACTCATATAGCACATTTGTTGCGAACAATTAAAAGAAATCAAAAGACATTTCATATGCAAACATGGAGTACTTGAATACGCATACATCACCAATGCCACCATGCTTACCACATACATACATGACATATTTGGGGATCCCGGCCGATTATTAGTACCCATCGGGAAGGGCACATACCTGGATATTATAGAACCCTCCAGGAAGGCACATACTGGATATTATAGAACCCTCCAGAAGGGCACATAATGATGGCTATTATGGAACCCACCAGCGGGCACATACTGCTGGCTATTATGGAACCCACCAGCGGGCACATACGATAAAGTAAAGACATGACATCCACACTTCCTAAGCTAAAACTTGCAACATACATGAACTTGTAACATCTTAAAAAGCAAATTGAGAACCATTTCACACTATAACATAATACTTCAATAACGTAGGCAAGTTACTTTATAGCATAAGAAAACCAACTACACTTCATAGAAAAAGAAGTTCATAAAAACTCCCATTTCAAAGTATGAGGTTACTCACTTTCTTTGCACTTCAAGTAATCATCAACTTGTGTCTCTTTTATCCATCTCTTGCTCACCAAATCCTCTTTTAGGTTTAAACCATGGATTGAGAGAGCTTCAAACACTTGGGTAAGGGATGGATTTGAGATTGAATCTTGCTCCAAGAACTTGATTGAACCCTAGAACCAAAACCCTAGAAGTAGAAGATGGGAAGACTTCTTGGTTTTTCCTTGAGAGGATTGGGAGAGAAAGAACGTTGGTAGAATGAGGGAGTGAGCCGATACTTTTTTTTTCTTTTTCTAAGCCTGGAATAGTCTAGAAAAGGGGTGGTAAAATTATCAAATGAACCCTCACATAACATTCTCTTCAAATAAGGACCTAACAATATTTTTTTTTTCATTGACCCATAACCTTATTTTATGAATCTCTATATTTTGTCGTACGAAATTTAACTCGTAACACATAAATCATATACATGACATATAATTCAAACATAATTTGTGTGTGTCACATAGCACATAAAAGACACGTAGGCACTTAAAACCACATAATTTAACATCTATTATTAACTTAAACAAACATGATTAGCATAATTAAACACCTCGGGTGTTACATATATCCTTTGTAGAACTCACCGTAACCCAAAAAGATACATGAGAGTGATTTTGGATCAAATTTATTTTTGGCATGATCTTGAAGATAAGGAAAACATCTTGAGCCAAAAACTTGTAGAGATCCATAATCTGGCTTTTTCCCTGTCAATTTTTCAAAAGGACTCAACATATTCAACTCCCTTGTTGGTTGTTGATTAATAAACCATGTAGCTGTTCCAAAGGCCTCAACCCAATAACGTTTGGGAACATGACAATGAAATAGCATGGTTAATCCAAGTTTAGCAACATTACGATGCTTCGTTCTGCCATTCCATTTTGTTCATGAGTACCGGGACAAGAAAGTTGGTGTTTAATCCCATGTTCGCTTACATAGGCTAGAAATTTCTTATCTGAAAATTCTCCCTCGCCATCCGATTGAAATTTTTTTGGATTCTCACCAAACTGATTCTTTAGGAACCTATGAAAGTTCACAAAGCATTGAAGAAAATCATATTTTCTTTTTAATGGAAAGAACCAAGTGAAGCGTGTACACTCGTCCACGAAAAATAACATAATATCTAAATTTCTGAAAGGAAATAATCGGAGTTGGTCCCCACAAATCACAATGAATCCTTTCTATAGGGTTGTCACAATGATCCTCAATAGATAAAAAAGGAAGATGACATGCTTTACCCATTTGACAACTGCTACAAATAAAATTAAGAGGCTTATTGTTATTGCTGGAAATCAACTTGTTCCTTTTGAGATAGTCAACTACTTGAATATTTGGATTGTAACGACCCGGAATTGTGGCCCTAATTTTTTTTTTCAAATAAAAAAAATCGTATTTTCTTTTCTTCTAAATCTTATTAGTTAGTTAAAGTAATAGATTACTATTATATGAACATGTATGTATATATATGTATTTTGGTGTGCCAGATGCACTGTAATATTTTTCCACCAGATTCATTCTACTCTCTCCCATCTAATTAGCCGACTCGCTCTCTCCCTCCCTTGCTTACTCCCCAATCCAGTCGAAACATTCCCCTTTTCCCTAAATTTCGGCTGCCCTTATCCTCTTCCACCCTTATCCTCTTCCTCCTTGCACTCCACTCCACCCCATCTCTATAAATACCTCTCTTCCTCTCCAGAATTCTGGACACCAACACACCCACCACCATTGAAAAATTCGTAGAGAAAAGAAGAGATAAAACAGAAAATTTGGGAGCTCCGTTAATGGAGGACTAGAGAGAGAAACCAAGTGGGTTTCTCGGTTCCTCACTCACCCAAGCCTCAACTCGAGTTGCACCCTCTCTAGCCCACTCCTCGGCACCACCAGAGTCCCTCTGTCCATTCCAAACTGTCCCCACAGTCTCCATCGCCGTCGTCTCCTCCGGTTTACCGAAACCGACCCGGAACCCGTTCGTTGCCTTTCGGCTAGAACCAAGGTTTATAATCCCTCCTCTGCCTTCTCTAAGTATATTATGTGCTTACATATTAGTTTTTTTTAAAGTTCTGGAGTTGGACGAAATTTAATCGAACGTCGCACGGCCGGAAACAGTGGGTTTTCTCTTTTCCTTCCGACGGGTAACAGTGAAACCACGTTCCGGCTTTTAAAATTTTGTAGACAAATTACACTATAGCCCTTTAGTTACAATAGTATATTATTTTGGCCTAACTAATAATATTTCTATACTAAATTTCAGTTAACCCCCCTTAACTTTCCAAGGTTAGGTTTCAGCCAAAACAATAATCATTATAGGTTAGTCTCTAAATTAATCAAAGTTTATATTTTAGTCTATTAATATGTTTACTTAGAATACAGTTAAGTTCCAAAATATTAAATTCTACTTTGTAGCCCAATAATCATGATATTTTATGAAACATTTTATATTGATATAAAAAAAACATTTAAAAAATAATAATAATAAAGTTTTCAATCGAAAAGTTCTTGCGACCTTACGACCAACAACGTCAAATAATAATAATTATTATTTTTCTAAGATATGATCTTCTTAATCTCAATAAATTTTTATTAAATTATTAATGTTCAAATAACTTCGTGATCCGCCGAAACCGATCTTTGAACATGTCACGTAGGACCGTTAGGACCTTATTAAGGTCATGATAATTTTTCTTTAATATATTTAATTATTTTTTTATCAATCTAATTTCTTAGAAATAATCAATAAAAACCTAGAAAATTATTTTTAAAGTCTTATATAAAATATCCTACATTGTTATTGATATTTTGGCCATACGAGATTAAGGGCAACGGCCCAGTCATAAAAAGTTATGTGATTGCATTACCTAATGTTTGTTTTGATCTGTTTGTCATTTGTTTTAATTATTATTGAGAATGATATTGTGTTGTTACTGAATTTGAATGTTAGATTGGACCCTAGAGACATGGGGTGGTATACGATATAGAAATTACTTAGACGATGCTAAGTAATGGATAAATTGTGAAGTTTTTCTTTTCTTTAGAGGTTGCCTGCATGCGTGAATTGAGTTGTGATGTCCTGGCGAGAGTCCAGTGATAAATTGATGTCCTGGCGAGAGTCCAGTGGTGAATTGATGTCCTGGCGAAATCCAGTGGTAAATTGTGATATGGTATGTAAGATAGGCGAACCCTAGTTATGATTCAGGCATGATAAGCTTACCCCTTGCTGTAGTTATTGGGGGTGCACACTCGGTATATAACTTAGGTGTTCCTGCGACAACAAAGGGAAGTGATCTCATGGGACCGAGCATGGCTAGCAGTTGGGGAGGAAAGATCTCGCGGAGAGATCTTAGGTTTCATATTAAGTTAATGGATAGCAACAAATCAAGTTATGTGGAATATGTCTGTTTTACTTTTTCGCACCATTTATATACTGTTGCTTGCTAACTGTATAGTAAGAGGGGTGGTTGGGTTGGATTATTCTACTGGGTGATTTATCACTCACGGATACGTCTGTATCCTGGCAAATCGATTGCTTCGGCGATCAATTTGCTAGAAGGCGCAGGATTCGATGAAAGGGATTCAACGATGGTGCAGTTCGACACGGGAAGAATATCAGGATGGAGATCAAGTATGCTTGGAATCCGTATCAAGCCTAGAGTCGGCTCTGAAGATAATGTATTTTCAATCAGTAGATTTATCTTGAAATTGTAATAGTTAAACCATTGTTTTGAAAAATTATATTTATTTAGCAAAATTTTCTCAAAGAAATTATTTATTTTGCACCTGAAAAGTCGGGGCGTTACATGGATGTTTGAGTCTTTGGTGCCATACATCATCCATTACCGCCCAAAACATTGTTGAGAAAAAAACTTCATCATTCCTCGGCTTCAAGGCACATAATCCACCAGACCTACTCCATTTTGCTATCACCCTCTTTGTCTCCCTATGCTTTATCACAAAATCATTCACAGAAAACTCAAAATCGTAAAGAAACTGAAAAGTCATTTGGCTAACTGACAAGAGATTCTTTTTAATTTTCGAAACAACGAAAACATTGCTTAATTTAATCTCTTTATTTCTCATGTTCACTGAGGCATTTTCCAACATGGGTTATGTCTAAAATATCACCATTTCCAATCATTATTTTATCTGAACCAAAGTAAAGAGTGCAAGCTAGAAGCTTATCATAGTTCGAAGTCATGTGTTGCGTAGCACGTGTGTCTGAAAACCAAGCACTATCCTGAGCATTTAAGATATTCATTGCTACAAGTGCTTGGGCTGCATCACTCGACTGATATGTTTGATTGAACCTCTGCCAACAGTTAATAGCAGTATGCTTTGTTTTATTGCAAATCTGACAAACAACTCCAAAATCATCATTTTTCTGTTGTTGTTTTGGAGTTCCCTTTTGAATGGAAGCTGTTGGTTTTTAGTATGGTTCACACTACCTCAATTATAAGAGTTACCGGCTTGAATAAAACCGCGACCTTGTGAGTTGAAAGATGTTTGCCCTTGTTTTCCTCCTTTGTTATGCCTTCGTCCATGTGACCCTTGATGACGTTGTCCAACAAACGCAGTATTAGGATTTGCTCCACCAAACATTCAGGGCTTTGAAAAGTTCTCAGCATCTCTACTAAAATTATCTATCTTTACTACCTGGTCGATTCAAATAACGATGAACTATAAATTGTCGAAGGAATATTATACCATAAGCATGCAATCAGAAAATACTTTGTTATCTATGAACATGGAGAACAATTTGAGTGGATTTTTTCCTATGAATTTAAGGCATGGATAGAGTTTATTTTGGGTCCAACACCCAGGTTTCTTGAGCCATATCATCGTTCCTCAAGAGTTTTGACGGTTAGTGAGGATCTCCCTATAATAAATTGTAAATTTTGTGTTTTACAAATTTAGTTATCACAATTGATTGCTTACTATACTTATCAATTATCATATGTAGAAATTTAAGTTCATTTATTCAACCATGTAGATAAACAAACTTAATGATTCACACATTTTATTTATCGAATCCATCCAAATATGGCAGTGGTAAGATTTAGTTCATAATCTTAAAAATATCCAATACCTAATGGAACATGATTTGCCAACCAATGCAATTGCTCACTCATACATGGAAAATACCAAATGCTATGAACTCTTATCTATTGGCACCAATGGACGCAGTTACAATGATTCATAGTGGTAACAGAGTTTGGTATGTGAAAATGAAAACTTCCTGATTAACAACAGGATGAATGAATGTTGTTCGTGATCACAATTTTGGCAAGGATTATTTGTTCCTATTTGCTTGCGTCAGACACCTTGAATTTGACATTTAATGAAGAAAATTCTAAAAAGGACTACGGTTGGATTACTGTTTTACCAATCCAACATTTGAATGCACCCAACGATTGGAATTCTGGAATTTACCAAAAACACTGAGTATTTTATTTTAGTGCAATATCACGAATATAATCCAATGATAAGATTTTCCTTTCTTTGCATTTAGATGTTATGGTCACTGCTTGTCCACCAATCAACTATCGAGCTTGTCGCCATGCATTACCTGTGTAGTATACGTTTATAGCTTACAAAATCTTGTGCCTATCAGTTCAACTACTCATCTCTAACATCTATCATTTAAAGAAACTAACCGCCAAGGTAAAAAGCTTTTGCCAACAATCTGACTGTGAAGAAATTAAATTGGTGATATGTGGAGCACAACGGCCAGTTCAATATGATGATGGATACTTCTTTGCACTGCCGACTCTAAGCTAAGCCGAGTAAGGCGGCGGACTTAAGCCCCTGAAATTTGGCCAAAAATTAGGGACCCTATACCTAGGTACGTAATAGATATTTAATTAGTGGCTTTCAGTTACTAGAGGAGATAGCTAGCCAAGTCGTAAGTTTAATTCTTGATATCCAACAGATTCAAGGTTCAATTCTCAGCCCAAGCAACTCTCAACTTTTTTCTCCTTCTTTTGTTTTCCTCGAGGTTTTTTTTTTTTTTTTTTAAAGAAAAATAGGGCCCCTGTTTTACAAGTTCGACTTAGGCCCCAATAATCTCAGAGCCGGCCCTACTTCTTTAATGATATATGGGAGACGTTTGTTGTTGTTTTTGCCTTGCAAGCTGGTCACATATTAGTTCTTAGCTCTGATATCAAACAACGATCGCAAGTTATGGTACTTAAGTTGAATGACTATGAAGAAATCTACGAATCATATTCAATACTATATGGTGAAAAACTATTCGATTTAGATAACGAAGGCGGTTTACAAGGGGTATTTTGAAAGCTAAATCACTGAACATGGACCTATCTTATATTTATCTAAGTAGGAGTATGACAATAATATTTGGAAAGAATTCTAACAGGCTTATCATGTGTAATGTGTTCAAATATTGATTGTCGGCCTATGCTTATATTTTAGATCCTCATAGTTGTTTTTTCGAAGAAAATAAATTATATCATATATATGCATTGAGCCAGAAACACTTGATACAAATGGCCATTAGCCCAGAGAAACAATAGGCCGTTAGAAAAAAAATTCTAGATTGCCTAGGTATATAGATTTGCTGTGTATAAACTCTTAATCGAAAACTCATTGATCAAAATATCAACCAATCAAATTCCTGAATCGATGCAAAGAATAAAACTATCTCCGGACTATAAGATTCCAATCGCACAAACCAAAGTAAAACAAAGGGTCACACGAGGCACAAAGTTTACGTGGAAAATTCTAAATGGGTAAAAATCCATTTAACAATTATGCTAACAAGATTTAAAGCCCCGTTTCAGAACACCTTCATAAAAAAATAAGTATTTATTTCGCATTTTCAAACTCAAAAATAATGTAAATGAAAAATAATTTTTCAATTTTTTTTGCACTGTATTAAATATCTCATTGAGATCTATCAAACAAGATTCATATTAAAAGAAAAATTATTTGCGTAAACACATAATTTTTAAACTTGAAATTCTCATCTTAAAAAATAAGTACTTATTTCTCCTTTGGGAACGGACCTCATGAGCAGTTCAAGTAAAGTTAACTCAATTAGTTGTTCAAGCAAAAACTCGAATTATCAAGATCGTGCCCAGTTCGGAAAAAAAGAAAAAAAAAGTATAATTTAATGCAATTATTCTACGATATTATTACGTAAGTATCTTTTTTTGTGCACTTAGCCTATTCGAGTTTTAATTAACTTGAACTTGGTTTTGATCATCTTCAAAAAAAAAAGAACTTGGTTTTGATGAACTTGAGCTTGACTTGTTACTCTATATGAGTTAAAGGGCTGTTTCGGTTTTTTCAAAAAAGAATTAAAAAAAAAAGATAATTTTAAGATTAAAAATCATGTGTTTAAACGGTGGAAAAAAAATTTAAAAAATATTTTTTATTTTTATTATATTTAAATTTAGAATTACGTGAATCTAAAAAAAACACTTTTAAAAAGAGTGAAACACCACCTAAAACTTCTCTCAACCACACATTTTTTTGAATTCTACACACTTTATTTACGATGGGAACCACTTACACATGCCCGCACTCGATCATCTCTTTGCCTTTCCCTCCTCCAATGCAAAACCCCGAAACCCAAATTGGCACTCTTCGCTCTCTCTCTCTCTCTCTCTCTCTCTCTCTCAATTCAATTCCTTGAAAGTTTGAAACCCAAAAAAAAAAAAAATCCTACATGCTAACTCTATCGAGAATGAAATCACTTCTCTCTCCTACTCTCTCCTCGCCCCACCCCACTCGACCCCTTTTATTTCACTTCAAACCTCTGCAAAACCCTAGTTCCTTCCATGTCAAAGCCGCCGTGCCCTCAAACTCCATCAAAGCTCTCAATTTGCACACGGAGGCCTCTCAGTCTCCTTCTGGAGAAATCCACGTCATCGTGGGCCCCATGTTTGCCGGAAAAACATCCACCCTTCTCCGCCGGATCAAGTCTGAGAGTAGCAATGGCAGGTAAAGATTTGTTTTTTTTTTTTTTTAAATAAAGGAATTAGGGCTTAGGCCTATTTTCCCACAAAGGACAACGGGTATGAGACAGAAATTTACCAGTTCCATATACTAGTATGTTTGTTAAAAAGAAACTTCTACTATTTAAGTACAGTGAGGAAGCCCTTACTCAAATTTGTGCAAAAGCTTCACTGGTATGAAAGTACTCAAATGGCAAACCCCAGATATAAGCACAAATTTGAGTAAAAGCTTCATTAATAGCATAGTTGTAAATTGTGAAGAGCAAAACAATTGAGTATAAAATTGAGTCTCTCTTGATTTGGCAGAAAATTTGAGTAAAACTCAATCTGGTATGAGTTTGAGTCGAGGATTGGAGTAAGTTTAGAGGGGTTCTTCTTGGAATTTGGTTCTAAGTTGATTAAAAGGTAAGGGCAGGAGATGCTCTTAACTCAAGTTTGAGTTAAAGTTTTTGAGTAAAAGCTTCATTTGATATGAAGCACTCCAATGGACAAATCCAAATCTAAGCATGAATTTTGTAAATTTCAGAGACAAAATAGCCTTCTAAAATTTGAGTAAGGATTTGAGTGTCCTTGATTTGAGTAGAAGTATGAGTAATACTCACTTTGGTACAATATCTAAGTTTGACTCAAGAAGTGGAGTTGATTTTGATGTGCTTTTACACAAATTTTGAGTTGAAGTGAGAAAAGTGTAAGGGCTGGAGATGGCTTTATAAAAAAGTGCATAAACTTTTTTGGATTTTTTGGGAGCAAATCCTGGAAATAGAACCGGCCCGAAAGTTCCCCTTAATTTTATTAGGTTTGGTTGAGCTTCAGGTTTCATGTTTCAGTTGAGGTTCATTGTTGCATAGTATATAGGCCAAACCAAACCAATCCGAGCCTTATTGTTGGATTTGTTAGGTTCAAGTAACAATTGTGGTCCTTTACATATTACTCATGCTGTTGTTTTAGGCTGGAAAAGAGTGTTCTTAGTTCTTACGTTTTTGTTTTGGGAAAATGACGGCCAAGGACGTGTTTTGATAAGTAATACCCGCCAAGGACATTTTCAGCATTAGCAAATGTTCTTAGCTTGTCCTTGGCGGTTATTAATTATCAAAACACATCCTGGGCCGTCATTTTCCAATTGATTTTTGCCTTGTTGGTGCCAAATTTTCATTTAGTGGTAGATATAAAACATTGGGAGAACGTACATGAAATTTAAAAACCTATTTCTGTGTACAAGGTTGTTTGTTGAGGGCTGTGTAAACAATTAATACCAGTTGTTGGAATCATGGATGGAGTTGTCTTGCTCTGCTCTCTTGGCTTATTAAGTTTAGGACATGTATGACAGAGACCTTTTAGAACCAGGTTGGAGCGTAGTGCTAGGGTGTCCGAATATAAGTTTGACAACAATGATTTGTTTTGGGATAGAGTATGTCATTTGTCATCTTTTTGGGCACCGTTTCTCCCTCTTTTAAGTAGATTCCATTATTGTTGATGTATAGAGATTGGACTTTCGAGGGCGTTGTGCCATTGAAAGAGAGTTTTTTTGGTGCTTTTACTTTCATATTGTCTGTGGCCAGCTGCTTTTTCTCCTTTTACATGTACCTTCTTCTTTTTTATTTCTTTCTCAAATGTACCATTTTCTATTTCTTTCTCAAATGTACCATTTTCTATTTCTTTCTGCAATAATAAATTTCTTGCGATCAAAAAAAAAAAAATATGTTGGCAGCTGGTCAATTGGAATAGTTTCTATGCATCACATAGCATTTGTTTGAATTCTGTGATTTGCTGTGTCAATTGCGTAATTGTCATCATTTATGATAACTTGACCCAGTGGATCATAGGTGGGGATTTTTTAAACAGTTTTACGGCCTCCCATAAAATTCCTCATTCAGAACTTCAATTCTTTGTCTGTACCATATTTGAAGAGTTAAAAAGGAAGATTCGGATTACCTAAATATCCCTAGTGCTTCTGCTCCATTGCAAGAATGAAATTGGCACCAATGAGATATTTATAGTTTTCAGGCCAAGGTCCTCGAGAACTCCACCCACTTGGATAGGACATTAAGGGGTCATTGTTTCTCAGGAAGATTGGATGAAGCAGTCCGCTTAGTCTGCGGTGCAGGAACACAGGTGTATCCAGAAACCTATTCTCTTCTTTTACAAGAATGCATATTCAGGAAACAATACAGACTTGGAAGGAGAATTCATGCACAAATGGCGGTTGTTGGCTTTGTTCCCAACGTATATTTGATAACCAAATTGTTAATATTGTATGCAAAGGCAGGGGATCTGGAAACGGCGAGCATTCTGTTCAATGAATTGCCAGAGGCGAGCTTAATTTCATGGAATGCAATAATCGCAGGGTATGTGCAAAAAGGTCTTGTAGAAATAGGATTGGGCCTTTACTACAAGATGAGAGATAGTGGTGTGGGACCAGATCAGTACACCTTTGCATCAGTCTTCAGAGCTTGTGCCACTTTAGCGACACTGGAGCAAGGGAAGCAAGCCCATGGCATCTTTATAAAGAGTCATATAATTGGAAACATTGTAGTTAATAGTGCCCTCATGGATATGTACTTCAAATGCAGCTGTCCCTCTGATGGGCAGCTTGTATTTGATAAATCTGAGGACCGGAACGTGATTACATGGACTTCTTTGATATCTGGATACGGCCAAAATGGGAGTGCCAAAGAAGTTTTACAGTCCTTCCAAAGGATGATAAATGAAGGGTACAGGCCCAACTATGTTACATTCCTAGCTGTCCTTTCTGCTTGTAGCCATGGAGGGTTAGTGAGTGAAGGCTGGGAGTATTTCTCATCAATGAGAAGAGATTATGGTATTCAACCAAGAGGGAAACACTATGCAGCAATGGTTGATCTTTTAGGTCGTTCTGGGAGGTTGCAAGAAGCCTTTGATTTCGTTCAAACCTCACCCTATCAAGAGCACTCAGTGATATGGGGTGCTTTACTTGGTGCTTGCCGGATTCATGGAAACATGGACATGGTGAAGCTTTCTGCAAAGAAGTTTTTTGAGTTGGAACAAGAGAATGCTGGGAAGTATGTAGTCTTGTGTAATGCTTATGCTACTTATGGTTTATGGGACAGTGTTGCAGAGATGAGGGGACAGATGAAGGAATTTGGGATGAAAAAGGAACCTGGTTACAGCATGATTGAGGTTCAAAGGGAGGCCCACTTCTTCTTTATGAGCGATAACTCTCATGAGCAAAGTGTGCAGTTACAGGATTTAGTTAATGATTTGACTTGCATTTTAAAGGATGCTGGTTATGTTCCTGACTTGAGCAGTTGGTGGGAGTAGAAGTGACTTGGCTAAGTTTGTCTAAATTTAACTTGTAAGCGGCGGCTTAATCTTGTTTTTGCCTTTTATAAGATGCCTAGTTTCTTGGTAGATTTGGAATCCCCAAACCTTAAACTTTGACTATAGTGGGACATTACTAGTGGCAGAGCATTAGTTTTCTTTGCTTGCACCCCCAACCATGTCTTGGGCCGTTAAGCTGATGAGCAATTATAGCCTATTTTTGGTGTTATGCAATTGAAGCAAGGTGTGGTAGATGTGGAGGAGGATGCAATGTACGGTGCACTCGTCCTAACATGCCAACCTAGGTTAGCAGCGTAAATGCTGATTGACTATTATTTGTTCTGTAATAAAAAGTTGTTTATTGACGGGAGGAATTTCTTTTCAGGAGAAAATGGTAATCGATGAACCTGTGTACAGCCTTCGGCTAAAATAAAACGAAATTCATTTGAAGTTTTTAACAAAATTACCCATTGGATTTTTTGTTCTCAGTTATCACTTACTCCGCTAGTTCCTTACGAATTTCTGCAGAAGTGTTGCAGTAATAAAGTCAAACAAGGATACAAGATATGGACTGCAATCCATTGTGACACATGATGGAGAGAAATTTCCATGTTGGCCAATAGCGGATCTGTCATCTTTTAGTCAAGAAATTGGTCATGATGCTTATGAAAAGGTACTTCAATGTGAATCCCGATCATATGTATAGTATACTTAAATAGGGTGGCATCTGTCAGTTAGTACCTACGTTGAATAACACTAGCAAGCAAGATCAATAAATGGCTCAAAATTCTTACCTTGTCTTGTGTAGTATGCAGTCTATGCTATTAGTCTTATGTTAGTATGCAGTTCATGCTTTGTACTGATGACTCATAATTTTTGACAGCTAAATGTGATTGGTATTGATGAAGCTCAATTCTTTGACGATCTGTATGATTTCTGCCGCAAGGCTGCTGATTGTGATGGCAAAACTGTTATAGTTGCTGGCCTAGATGGTGACTATTTGAGGTATTTTAAATTTGTCTCCGTTATTACCTGGTGCAGTATGTAAGAACTTGCTTTTGTCAAGATAATTATATTGTGACTTGTAACAATGTGTTTGTCAAAAATTAGGAGCCGTAGCTTTTAGATTATCTTACCACGGAAACTTTTGGAACCTATTTTTCTCGACTGCTACTTATGGGCCAATAAAAAATTAGAAAACTGCTTAAAAGGTGATTCGGAGAAGCTACCATCTTGATACTCTAAAGACTGCTTTAAAGAATAAGCTTTTATCATTCTAGAAGTTTGGAAAAAAGCCATATACTACCTTGTACTATGTGGTCATAATTTGAAAATTTGACCACTACCCTCACCACCCATAATGAAACGTTTCTCTTGAATCTTTATTCGTCTTAACTTATCTTTGAACTAAAACTCTTCTTGGCAGGAGGAGGTTTGGTTCAGTTCTTGATATCATTCCCCTTGCGGATTCCGTAACTAAATTAACTGCTCGGTGTGAGCTCTGTGGGAAGCGCGCTTTCTTTACTTTGAGGAGGACGGAGGAAAGGCAAACAGAGCTGATTGGTGGAGCTGATTTATACATGCCAGTGTGCCGGAAGCACTACGTCAGTGGGCAGGTTGTTAGAGAGGCTACAAGTGCCTTTGAATACCGGAAGGTTCAATCTGGTTAATCGCAGCACTAGCTTTTTGCGTCGTATTAGTGTGATATCTGGTTATTCCTAAACCTTAATTACTAGATGTAGTGCATCTTGATATTTGAGGTCTCAGTGCAGATACTTGAATCCTGATTGGTTTCAAGAATCTTATTGATTTTGTACCCTCAGAAAGAATGCATATATAGTTAGAGCTTCGGATCCAAGGAACACGTGAACTCAGTCATTGCATATATGTAAGGTAAAAGTCGGAGCACTGGGAATTTCCAAAAATTTCTTCTGTGCCAACGATTATTTGCTGACAGGATTGGCTGAAAAAGCATGCATATGGTAATCAGGGAAGTATAGCATGATAGCATTATATGATTCATATAATGAGGAGCAATTTTGTAGCTTATACAGTGTTTATTGGCTTCACAAAGTTGGCACTTGAACAAATGAAAGAAGAGTTTAGAAAAAAGATCGTTCATTTTTCGGCAGCTTTAGATTGTAGACGGGTTACCGACGAGGCAAACAAAACTATACAGACACTCTGAAACTTTGTGGTAATGTTTTGTTTGTTTGTTTGGGCAGAAAATGTTTCACTACTAACGACATTTCCTAATCCAAGGTTTAAGCAGAAGAGGGCATCTTTTTTAAGAATACTTTCATTAACAGTTACGAGTCTTTAATCAGGTAAAGCAGCTTAATTTGTTGTAAACTTTTTAGTAATGAATATGCTGGATTGAAGAACAAAAAAAAAAGTACTGTGCTTTCATTGAGAGTTGAACTCAAGACCTCCCGCTTACTAAACGGGTGCTCTAACCAACTGAGCTATGAAAGCAAGATGGTGATGGTGCAGTAAAACATAGTAATATTTTACTTTGTAGTAGAAATAAGCTTTCATAGAATTGGAGCAATTTTGCATGCAGCAAGTTTCTAGCTTTGATCAAACACTTCTGTATAATATATAGAGTACATTTCTTTCAGAGTGAATGGAACATCAAGGTACATTTTCCAAAACACTCTCAGGGAAAATCTCATGGTGGAAGAATAGGGTCGTGTTTGTCATTGCAAGGTGCGTTCATAAATGTGTTAAATGGATTTTTGTAAATTGTAGGTCCTCCGTCAAATTTCTTCCACACAAAAAATCTATTATGCCCTCATTCAACTTAGATCAGTCCATTTTTAGCCATGTTGGTGAGGAAAAAGCATGCCATTAATCGAGCCAAAAGCAAATTTCTTTTCTTCTTATGAGTAATCAATTCGGAAACTATATGGAAAACATCATACGATTCTCAACAGCGATAAACGACAAAAAGAATATAACGAAAGGGATGAATTTCTCGTTTTTGGTGTGCTGAGAGACACTCATTAACAACGTGCAACCTGAAAATCCTAGACTTTCACTTAGCCAAACAATAAAATCAGCTGCCTTTATAAGTTCATATTTTCCCTCGAGACTTGTTTTAAGAAGTTTCTAGTAAAACCTAAGATGTAAAACTAGGTGTTAATCAGCCCCTTCCAAACATTTTCTTCAATCTACGAAACGCAATCAACTTTACTCAGCAATTCATAGCCTTCATCTTGTAGTCTTAAAGCGTGGAAACAGCAAATGACCTAACTTGAATACCACCTCATGTAATCACTTTTAAAAGCCAAGCTGCATGATAAATCCATGAAAGTCATGTCAGATAATAGAAAGTAGCAAGGAAAGGAAGAAACTGAAAAAATATCAGCAGCAAGAGATTCAAATTGTAGCGTATGGATGAATGAAATAATCTTTCACGGCCTTATATAGGTCTCTACACAAGCTCAATCTGTCTCCTTCCTGAGACAGACGGCTTGGATCGCACACTACACCCTTGTAGTGCAGGGATACACTACAGGGTCCATATTAGGCCTTTTGATTTCCCTCTTTTTCAGGGAAGGCATACATATGAGAAACTGCTAGTACCATCCTTAACTCTTCCTACTAGCCCTTTAAATTAGTAATTGGTTATGCTGCAAGACTAAAAGAATGAACGCGTTCATTTAAGACAGTATGATGTGTGACATTTTTTTTTTTTTGAATAGCAGTATAATGTGTGACATTTTTTTTTTTTTGAATAGCGAAAAGGATTTTGCTTAAAGGAATTTTTTTTTGAACAGCAAAAAGGATATATTTTTTTTTAAGACAGTATAATGTGTGACATGATATATGTATTTTGCTACTAAAATCTCTTATAAGAAAAGACATGATTCATGATCGCAATGTCTTGGCTTCTATGCGAATAATATCATCCTGATCACAAGCCACAGCTTAGATCCTCTGACTGAAGTTTATCATTCACCAAAGAAGGTAAAAAAATGTAGAACAATAAATTCAGCTAGAGTTCATGTTTTATTTATCTGAGGAAGCAAAAGGATCATGGTACATATACATTTCTTACAGAATGTTGGAAACAAAAAGAAATTCAACACGAGGATGTGATTATGCCATTTATTACGTGTTAAATAAGTTACAGAAAACAAATGGACAGTCGACAGAAAACCATCGAAATTGTTAAAAGCAACTAAAAGTAGGAAACAGTAATGGTAATTGTCAGTTTACCGTATGTGTTTTCTGAATTCGTCCCTTCAATAGCTATGAAGATGCTTCATCCTGAAATAAAATATCAAAATCTACTTGGACTTGAAAAAACTCTCGTTTAAAATCCAGTAGTGTGTACAATAATGTTCAATGACTCAAACAGAGGACTCGCAATTACTGCCACCATACTACATTGGTTTTTTAGCATTTGCCTTGGTTGGTTGCATGTTTATCGAAACATCATTGTTCAACCGCTGATTTCGCCTTGTGACGGAGATTGACATGAAAAAAACTGCTTAACAAGATAAACTTGCCATACTTTTAAAGTAACTACTTATACCTTGTGTTCCACTTAGATGGTTTTGATCTCCATTCTCTTTGACAGTAGAGCTTAATGCCCGTGCAAGACGTTTCAAATGAGTTAAACGCAGCACTTTCTGTGATCCACCTGAACCACGGCCTCCAACCTGCGAACCTGAAGGACAAAGGCAATGCAGAAAACTAAATGACTAATACAATCTTGATCCAAAAGCCACTGTTACCAATCTGATATCGGTTCAACATCTGAAACATTTTTGTTGAATTGTACATGAACTTAGCTCTAAAAAAAAAAGAAAAAGAAAAAGAGAGAGAGAGAGAAATCACTGACTTGGAGCACTAAACTTACAGTTGGTAGATGCAATGTCCTTTGTGACATCTGCTCCAATTCGGAAACTTTGGCCATGAGGCACTTTCATGGGAGAATTTAGTGATCTTGCAAGATGT
Organism: Rhododendron molle; assembly: GCA_025413875.1. Taxonomy (NCBI): domain Eukaryota; kingdom Viridiplantae; phylum Streptophyta; class Magnoliopsida; order Ericales; family Ericaceae; genus Rhododendron; species Rhododendron molle. Next base: position 26,068,896 of record CM046400.1, on the reverse strand, counting down.
CTTATATCATTCAACCTCAACTTTTTAGGATAATTGGCAGAGTTTTGAGCTCCTTCTTCAGCACCTATTATATGTGGCGACAAAGAAATTATGAACAAGTTCGCAAAACCTATATGTACATCTGCCAATGGCATATGGTTGGCCTAAATTTAGGCCACCACCTGTACTATCACCTATTTAGATTGGTCATTCGTCTTTGACAAACTGAGTCTAAGAGAGTAGAAAATTATGACCAAAAGCAAAAAACACGTCATGAAAACCGAAAAAGCTTCATAACATGCATCTTTTGTTTCTTTAGGTCATCTTATCTGTATTTTTTTGAACTTTTTTCCATATATATTTTTGTACTTTCTAATTATTCTCATCGGGACAAATGACTAATCCTCAAATATGACAAAACACTAATAAGAAATACACTAAACACCAACAATACCAACTGCTTCAACAATACCAACTGCTTTTAAAAGTAATTAACTTAGTCCAAACGCGGTAATGAGTTCTAAGTCCTTTCCAAGTGAAAATTGGATGATAGATATCGCAAGTGAAATTATCGAAGACATACCAAGAGACTTCCTTGCCTTTAGTTTCTCTCGTCTTTTAGTACATCCAACATGCAGTGCACCATCAGAAGGGACACTACTTTGTGCTGAAACAGCAATTGGTAAGTGATTTTCATTCCAAGGGTGAAGTTGAATCCGACTTGAACTAATTGTATGACCATCATTGTGCAACTCTGGTTCGGGATTTCGATCTCTTTGTCTTCGTAGTTGATAATTTCTACGGCGTCTAGCAAGATGTTTTTCTCTGTCTTCAACACTCATGGATTGTCTTCTATGTTTGTCCCGCAGACGGCGCCGTTCTCTTTCTTGGTCACTGTGGACAATTTTCCACCTTTGTCTGTGTGTTAACTCCTTTGTTTCCATCTGGACTATGGATCAACAATCAACCAAGTAACAAACACGCATATATTTCCTTAGTGAATTGCGAAATTCATAATCGTATTTGCACCAATTAAAGGAGATTTGGAATTGCCCAGAATTGCAGTTGCCCAGAATACAAAAGCAAAACAGGATAATATAAAACAGTATGACATACTCTGTATGACCATTACCAGAAATATTGAACGCGAATTTGAGAAATTCTATTGACGGACATAGAAGGAGAACAGTTCAACAGTTTTTACGCCAGCGTGTAGGAGTGATGTGTTTATGACAGAAGATAACACTAAGGGGGTCGTGGACCAAAATTAACTTAAGAGGCCGTGGTGCGAAAACATATAGGAGTAAGATTTTTGAATATCATGATACACTCGATAAAGCTAAATGGAGAAAACATATTCATAGGCCGATCCTAATTGATTGGGACTCAAGACCCAGTTGAATTTGGTTTGGTTAACAGTCCAAGAGTTTTTACATATCTGAGTTGGACTAAATCTTGAATCAAGGAAATTAATACCTATTGAAATCGCAAAGAAGGTTCTGGCACGCAGATGCAATTTGCTACTGTATTAGAATGCAAGAAAACTGGTATGTGACATGGAAAAACAAAAAAAAAGTTAGCAACTTTTTTTTGGACTAATTTGCAATCTAACACTGTTTGCCAAGTTAAAAGTTCAAGATAAAATATTAACACCAAAATATCCTCGAAATCCCTTACAAATAGCATCGAGATGACAACAGGCTGAATTCGATTAACCAGTCGAAACAAAAAAATCGTTCTTAACGAAAATGTCAAACGTTAGAACAGAATCGTAGTAACGGAATTCAATCCCGAGAATTTCATCGATTACAACAGCAACACAAAACGATTATGTGTATATATACCTAAATGCATGGAGTTTAGGGGCCATAAAAACGTACTGTCAAGAAAATGAAAGGACGTGAATGGAAAACTTCAAAACCCTAACCAACCATGCACATCAACAACTCTATGAACCGAACCATACATATAAGCGTGTACGTATATTGTTATCATGTAACGACTTTTCATGCCTTTCTTTCTTACCGGAGCGATGGTCGGGTTTTGTGAAGGATGATTTGATTTGCCTGTGTTTTTTTTTTTTTAAGGTAGGAATATTCGATACGATGGTCGGAGAGACCGATTGGAGATCGACAACTGATGTGAGCCTACCATGCAGAGTATTACTATATTGGAAATTGATATTCACACTCTTTTTTTTTTTTTTTTAAGATTTTTAGCAACTACTAAAAAACAATACAGGGAATGTGATTCCCTATTACTATATACTCCTATGCATGCTCACGTTACATTTGGCCGTCCTGATTGGGAGCCAATTACTGGTCGCCACCTCACAAGGCAGTTTTTAATTAATGGCGCTTTTTTAAGGGAAAACTGTGGTATATATGGACCCGCATTATGCATATTGTATCGACGGACGGCTGCAGTCACATCTATGTATTTTGACATTTATGTCCAAAATATCGGAGCTTACAATATTTTATTTTATTTTATTTTATTTTTTAATAACCGAATGTTCGGACTAACTTGCGCGAGCTTATAATATTTGTCCGACCAACTCAACGCCGACCCATCTTTTCATTCGCTTGGTTTCTTTTTGAAACTTTTTATTGTCTAAAAAATGAGTCTCTGTTCAAAGGTAAATTATTGGTAAAAGTTGATTAATTTACTTTTTATCCCGAGCTTTTGAAGCTAATAACTTGTACCCCCTCCGTCTCTTACTTAGAGTCCAATATTTCATTTTGAGCTGTCCTTTAATAAGTTGATGTGAAAGGTATAATGATAATGTCTTTTTAATAAGTTAGAGTTACGAAGCAGAACACTTAAAAAGGGACAGAGGGAGTACTACTTTATAATAAGAAAAACAACAATGCTACAACCACAGACAAACACTTACACAAATACTTTCGCAAAGGGGGTGAGCCCCACACACACTACACACCCGTGTACAGTGTGAGTGTGTGTGTGTGGGGGGGGCCCCATTTGTGAGTGTGTATGTGTGTAAGTGTTTGTATGTTTGTATGTGGTCATAAAATTATTGATAAGAAAAACCAATGACGATGTTTATGAAAGATTCAAAGGGTACAAAAAAATCAAAATATGACAAGTAAGGGGGCGGTTCCGGGGACACCCAACGGGGATATCTAAAAAAACACTCCATGGTTCCCGATCAAATTTTGATGATCCGAGCCGCTCAATGTGATCAGAATGTGATTTTAAGGGTACACGCTAAAAATCAGCAAAAAAAATGACCGGAAAGGGCTTGATCCGAACAGTTTTGAACAATTATTTATTGAACGGTTCAAATAAAAACTGCTCAAATCAAGCCTTTCCCGATCATTTTTTTTGCTAATTTCTCGCGGACACCCATAAAATCACATTCTGCACACATTGAGCGATTCGGATCATAAAAATTCAATCGAAAACTATCAGATTGAGATTTTGGGTGTCCCCGTTGGGTGTTTTATTAGAGTGTCATTGAACCATTCCCGACAAGTAATGTTAAGCATTTAATAAGTTTGAAATTTTAAAATGGTCCGACAAATGGAAATGGAGGAAGTCCTATCATTTGGCTAAATAAGTTATTTCGCTTATATTTTTGTCCCTATTCAAAAAAATTTTGCATTTGTTAGTTTTTTCGTCGATTTTTTGAGGATTATTTCTTTGCCATGACGAAAGAAATTTAAAAAGTAAGAAATTACGATCGAAATCTAATTTTTTTAAATAAAGATGAAAAAATTGGCTTATTGACTTATTTTCGTCTTTATTAAAAAATAGATTTTGATCGTAATTTTTTATTTTTTAGATTCCTCTCATCATAACAAAACAATAATCCTCAAAAAATCGATGAAAAACTAACAAATGCGGAAAAAATTTGAATAAGGACAGAAAAATAAATCAAATGGCTTATTTAGCCGAATGAGCAGAATATCACTGGACAAGACAAATTTAGTATTGTATACCAAGCTAATACCCAACCCAACCAAACCAAATTGAGCCTTATGTCTCAATCAATTAGAGTCAGTTACATGAATCTTGTTTTTCAATTGAACTCTGTCCACGAGTACCTGTTCACTTAAATTTAGTAAGTCCAAATCCTTTTGTATCATGACATCCAAAGTTAGTTTAGGTCTACCTCTTCCCCTACCCCTGTTATCCACTAGTATCATGTCACTCTTCATGAATATTGCTTCTGCAGGTCTTCATTGAATATGTCCAAACTACCTTAATGTATTTTCTCTCAATTTCTCTTACCATCTCACGAATAGTTTCGTTTCTAACTCTATCTCTCCTAGTCTTACCACACGTCCACCTCAACATCCTCATTTCAGCTACACTCATCTTACTCACTTGTTGCTTCTTGAAAGGCCAATACTCCGTCCCGTATGACATCGCTGGTCGTATAGCATTTCTATAAATTTTCTCTTTACATTTGTTAGGCATCCTTCAGAATTAATATAACAGTTTTATTCAATTTCTTGTTTTTCCAAACTAAATTTTAAAAAAATGATTTCTAATTTTTTTTTGTACTCCTAAGAAAAATCAAATTTGATATGCGTTTCCCTCCGATTCGTGCACTTTATCGATGCAGGTAGCAAATTTTGGCAAAAGAGGATCCACCAAAAGCTTCCGCTACTATCCGGATAAAATCCTCGCAAACAAAAACGGTCAATGTTAGTTTTTTGCCTTATTTGGCTCCAATTTTGTTAGCCATATCAGACTACCTGAATGCTTCGCGACACAGTTAAGTGTCCAACTGAGGAAGATCTCTGTAATGGATTGATACATGACGTAGAGCCCGATAATTACACCTGACCATACATACATATCCCAATATTCTCTCACACAAATACCGTAGTCAACTTTTGTAGTAGTGGTTAACAAGTCCCTATCTTGTTCATTGAGAGTTGCTGTTTTTTAATGGTTTCTGGTATGTAGTGCACATAATCAAGTGAAATTGACACATACTGAAAGGTAGCACACTGTTTTTCATTTAGCTGGTTTATGTATATAACAGTATATAAGGTCTACTCTTGTCCCGATCGAAACTCCTACAGTCGTGTACTTAGGGAGGGTGGTTATGGGTGATCAACCGATTTCACCCTTTCATGTCCTCCCTTCCGGTGAGTATTGTCGGCTTGAACTGATCACCCAAAACGTAATTAAGCTCCTTTCATTGGAAGCACGAGGTTTAGCAATAGACTTGACTGGAAAACTTAACCGTAGACCCCAAACGATCAAGCCAATGAAGAAGTCATACCTCGAAAATAACTTCATCATACGATTTCACAGATATTCATCAGATTTGGATTCTCCCGTTTTATTTATTACTGTAAAATATATAAAAAGACTTAGTCAAAGCTAATTTGTTAAGAATGCCGCCACCCCATTCTAGACGGGATATGTACTGGAACTTCCTTAATTTGATTCAACATATATACCAACACAAATTTATTTTGTGATTAGAATATTTTTTGGAAATTAAAACTTTCAATAAGAAGAACATCATGAGTACGTGAAAGACGAAACTCTCTCAAGGCACACCCTTGTAGTACAACAACTTGCAGCGGAAAAAATTACTGTAACATAACTTCCATCAGTTAAGAATCCACCAAAACTATTCTACTAAAAACAACCAAATCACAGATCTCTAGCTTTATACACCTTTAAAATTTCATGGGACACATTAAATTTACTGAAGATATCCCAAATTAGTTGGGAGTCTTTCGCCTCTCCAAAAGGGCCGAGCCGATGTCTGACATCATTAACCACTTCTGTTTGCTGGTAAGAACACTATTATTTCTCTCAATCCTTACATGTACACAAATGCTGCAAAAGCAAGCTTATATTTGGTGACATTAAAAGATACTCCGTATCTTCCCCAAATGCAAGATGGCCCATTCGAAATCTCGGCAGCCATCGCAATGGCCTTCTGTTGTCGTAGCACTTTCCAAGCGCACCCCTAGGAAAGATATAATTACGAGATTCATTTGCCAAATTACCAAAGGACACATTTAGGTACCGTCTGAAAACCCCATATCGGCATTCTGTTCCTGGTAGCTACTTCGCTCATACGACCAAACCACACTCTAAAAGCCATCTTGGGACATAAAATTAACTCCTCAATATCCAATTCCAAGGAGATTCACTTCTCACAGTTCTTATAGTCATCTGAAGTAGCTGATTTCACTATTTTCCATCTGAAGCAGGCAGCCAAATAACTCTATCAGAGCAACTAGGATTTGATACTAGAAACAACACATGGGCATGACTTATAATGTAGCTAGTAAACCCTATTCCTCTGCCTCGGCCATCTCCATGTATTGCCATCCATTATAGTAGCTACCTTAGCCTCCAGAGCTCTTTCCAAATTCCAAATCACCTCCTCCCGTGGTTCTTGCAAAGTGACCTGAGGGATGCCAATCATCCGGCCATAAGCAAGCATCTCTTCCATTCGCAGCAACACATGTCAGTTAACAGAATTCTATCGCACACAAAAGCATAAAATCAATCCCTTGTCCACATGTTCCGAATGACTACTCGAATGATTTCGCTCAATTTTTCGAATGATATTAGAAATACACAACAGTGGGACGTAATCTAAACCACAGCTCACAAATTTCATCCTAGGCGGAAGCATGTACAACAATTTCTAAAGGCTACAGTAATGCACAACAATGAAGTTTACTAAAACAGAGCTCTTCTGGGCTGCAACACAAATTGGAATACCACTCCCACATAGGAAAAACAACCTACACGACAAAATTTACACGCATTATGCAGCAACCCCCGAAAATGTTTTCATCTTCACCTCCAAGCAGAAGAGGTTACCAAAACCCTGTTATTCCAGAAAAGATGAAGAGCCCCTTCTCTCTCTTGGAGTCTGTAATTCTTGCTATAGTCCTTCAAAACGTCCATAATCGCCATGCTCACCGAAGGACTCAACGGACACTGACTGAACCCAGCCATCAAAAGTCTCGCCCTCCACTTTCCGAAAAGCTCATGCCTTTCCACCCTCTCAGGTCCCTCGCACGCGATTATGTTGACAATATCCCTAGCCACACAGTGCTCCTCTGCACTCATCCGCTGCTTGTCATCCCTTGGGCGACCTGCATCAATCGATTCAAACATAGCTGTATAGTACTCCAAGGTCTCTTTGAACCGTGGAAAGAACGAGGCAGTGTTAGTGTTGGATTCTTGCTCAACTAGGATCACAACCTTTGGTGACAAGCTCTTGACCAGCCTTAATAACCGGTCTCTATGATTCGTAGTGGTCACACTTTCATCTGGCATGTGGTGCAACATGTACGGGAAATTCACAGCCACTGCTTCTCCAGGTCGAAGCATAAGATTCTCTAGATTGACCTCACATCCGGAAATACCTGCACCGTGGAATTCAAATCGGACCCCACATTGTTCAGCAACTTTAGATAGCCTCTTCCCCACAAGCTCGAGTCCTCCGCTCCGAGCGTGAGCCGACTGGGAATCATCAACGCCGGTTATGCGGACCTGTGGGGCCCCACCGGGACGCTTCGCAAGAACCTCAATGAGTGACACCCACTGGCTGCCCTGTGCAATTTGGAAATCGATTATGTGGATTCTGTTTTCGTTTTGCATAGCTTCCCAAATGACAACATTGGCAGAGTTGTAGGCAAACTTGTAGTAAGGACAGATCTGATAAAGGACATGCATGTAGGACATCAGTTCTGAGCTGGTTGGTTCTTTGCACTTCAGTTTTTTGTAGATACAGCTCCCGGTGAGAAAGAACCTCGCTCTAAGCGCCTCCAACATGTATGCACCCAACCGTTGGATTGGTTCCCCTGATACTGAAACCATGCGTTCTAAAACATTGATAAATCTTTCCGCAGTTGGGAAATCTTCATCGGCGACTGCTGCTGCACAGGAAATGAGAGCTTGCCTCAAATCTAACCTGGAGACTGTTTCCGTTGTTATCTGACTGCAGCTGTCATCGATATCAGATTCAGGCCCCAGCAACTGAAGCTCCAAAACTCTCAGCATTTGTTTGAGCTCACTACCTTCATCCACAACGGAAGACCCACTAAGAGGGGATCCATAAGTGTTGTCATAGGAATGATGTTGATCTGTCAGGTATGACTGAGAGCCTTGTGGTGAAAAAGGAGTCAAGTTAGACGAGATGCTAAAAGGAGAGGGGGTACCACAGACAGTGTAACTGGTTGCTGGAGATGAATCCAGCGTGTAGTACTGTTCATCACCAACTTGTGTTGCTTGAGCAAAACTTGGGCCAACATTATCAATGGAAATGTCGTCATTCAAAATTTGGAAAGAAGAGAAACAGTATGGTTCAACCGGCTGCATAGGGTGGTGGTACAACCTGTGGATTCCTCCAGAACTTTGATATTCCTGGGATGCTTGCATCTAAATACTGAGAGGTTGTTTAGCCAGGGAAGTTAGTGCACTAATGCAGTATATTAGAAACAACTTGCTCTCAGAAACTTGCTAAATCACTAATCATTTCTGAATTGGACTTAAATATTTGCTTTTGAATCTTGTTGAGACGAGAGGTGGCCTTGGCATCATAGTAAGCAGCAGGAGTGATCATACTCTGCAAAAAGATATAATAAAAAAAACCCCATCAATGTTACTCCAAAGTTGATAAAAATCAAGATCGTTACCATCAGACTAATACTTCAGCTACTTAACACGATTCAAGCGTCAAATTATTGTTGGTAATTCAACAATTCTGAATATGACAACCAGTGGAAGCAAATCGTAATGTCACTAATCAAGGCCTTTTTAGATACGGAGGAGGAAAAAGATACATATTTGAGAGTGCGGTTATCATACAAGAATAATCTGATCGGTTTTTTCATCCCGATATTACAGGGGAGCAAAAAACCATCAGAACAGGTAAGACTTGAAAAATGCATAGACAAGAACAAATTTAATCATCTCAATCAGCCACATTAGACAGTTTCTGAAGCTGGATAAATAAACCCCTCACAATCATGGCATTAAAAGAAGAATGTATGGAGAAGGATTGAAAGATAAGCAGTACAGCACTCTGCACGACACAGAAGTCCCTTTCTCTCTCTAAATTTTTTGCTCTGCCTTCTCTCTAAGAACAAGCCGAACAGTCTCCTCCTTGCTTGGGGGGGGGGGGGAGTGCCTCTTCCTCCTCCCCCAGGGCAATTTTTTCCCCTCTTTTCTCTCCCCATCTCCGATCTCTAATTTCTCAGCCTGTCGTCTTTCCTCTGCTGCTGGTTTCACCATCGTCGCCTCATCTCCTTTCGGCATTCGTTGTCCACCCACCGGTTTCCATAAGTAGGGGATTCCGGTTGGGGCTTAACGGCAAGTGGTGGGCCGGCGGTTATTTGAGGTGGGCTCACAGGTTTCTCCTCCGATTTGTGCTCCTGGGGTTTATTGGAATGGCTTAACGGTGTGGGGTCTCTTTGGCAATGGTAGGTTGTGGATTCGGATGCTGCATTTCTTTGGGCAGCGTCTGGGGCTTTTGTTGGGTTACAATGGTGCGGCGGTCGACGATGTCGTCTCCTCAGGCCAGACGTGAGATCTACTCCGGCGGATCTTGGCAGTACGATCTCGTGGATGCTGGCGTCAATGGTCGTCGTGTTGGCGTTTGGGTGGCTCTCTTCTTGGCCGAGGCAGGTTTTCCAGGTGGTGGTTTGTTTTGCTGCACAATGGTGGAAGGTCAGTGGAGCAGCAGCGACAGGTTTTGGGATGTTAGGGTTTGGTTAGGTATTGGGGGTTTTTTTCCTTTGGTTTTCAGGTGGCGGCTTCGCAGCGGCAGTGGAGGCTACGGTGCAGCCAGAGGTGGGATGGCGGCTATGCCATTCCGGGCAGCAACAGGAGCCAGTTCCCTGGGTCGCGGTGGTGTCAGGGATGCGTCTTTCCAATGACGGGGCTGTTAGGGTTGTTGTGGACTGCTTGGGCTGTTTTTTATGAGCTTATTGTAATATCTGGGTTTTTTTAGACCCATAGGGGTGTTTGGGCTTCGGCCCTTTTAGGTGGGCTTCGGCCATATGGGTGTTCTTGATTGGCTTCTTGCCAATCGAGGTTTTGGGTCTCGAATTGGGCAGATGACTGTTCTTTGAGTATGATGCTATTTCCTTGTTCCTATTAGTCTTGTAAGAATTTCAAGATTAATGAAATTTTTTTTGCTGTTAAAAAAAAAAAGCAACTGACATCAGATTAAGGACCAAACAACAATTGAAAAAAAACTTAAGGATCGCAAAAGGCATGCTGTGGCTTTCATGAGCTGGAAAAGATGATTGAGAAGATTATGTATGTACAAGGAGATGGTACTGTTGCTCTACAACCCAAACATAAATAAGGACTTGACAAATCCGTGAAGCACCCATGTTTTTTATTAGAAACATGTGCATCTCCGTATTATCTCCAATATAAACTAAAAGGGAATTTTCTGGGAACAAAGATTAAGGTTCTAGCGATACAAAATTTATTAAGTATGAGATCATTTGAGAGCATAATTGAAAAAACATAAAAAAAACATATGCGTCACGGACATTACAACACCTATGGGCTAAGGCCAGTACTCCAAAGCAGATGGTTAGATGGAACCTCTACCAGCAAGTTATATGCTTTGGGAGATCCGAAACACTTATGCTTTGGGAATCACTTATCCTTGAAACACATCCAAAACCCAAACTAAATCTTGTCTACCAATTCAAGCATTAGAATAGCAATGAGAAATTCACCGGTCTGATGTCAATTCAAATCCAAATTTCCAATAACTAGTTATTTATTTATTTATTTATTATTACCCAAGAATTGGACAAGATACGCTTAAAATTCCCAAAAGGAAGATCTGTGGGGTTTCATGATAGAGATGCAGACAACATTAACTTTGGCTTGTTAGTCAATGAATTTATAACCTAATCAACAAAACTTCAGAACAGAAAATTAAGACATCTCAATGAATACAATCAAAAGTATTTACAAAAGTAGTTGAATATGATACTTATTACCATCTGCACCTCCATGTTGAAACACCCAAATAAATAGAAGTGGTGTATGAGAAGCTAGAAAGAATAGAAACAGAGAATTTCATCTTTTAGTACTTTCACCTTCAAAGGCCAAAATACAGAAGTCGGTAACGCAAAAGAAGAGAAAAGAATTAATGAAAGGAGGAAAAGATGAGAATTTATCCACAAAAAAACCCAGGATTTTGGAAACCCAAAACCAATCCACCTTCTCAGATAATAAACTTAACTGAAGAACGCGCGAATAAACCTCAAACTTATTGATGAAAAAGACAAACCACAAACTTAATTCAAAAGACTAATATCAGCTGAAAAAACAAAAACTAACCCAGAACTTCAGGAAACAATAACATAAAGACAAAGAAATCTGGACAATCCAATTCGCCACAACACAGTTGGAACAAGAATAAAGTGAGGCTCTTAATCGAAGCTTATCCATAGTTTTGGGATCAAATCAATGGGCTTTTTTACGTACCTTATTGAGTTCGAGAACTTTTCCAGCTCTTCTGATTTACGTTTGGAGAGAGAGAGAGAGAGATAGATTTCGCAGATTTTTCTTTGGGGAGGAGAGAGAGAGAGAGACTGCTAAAACCGTCCTGTATCGTAGGTGAGATGAATTCTGTGGGAGTTTTGTGGTATTCTTTTTGTTTTTATAGTGACGACTGTGTAATAATGGCCCTTCATCTTCTGGTAAACTACACATGCACCCCCTGAGGAACAAAACCGCTGATGAGATTTGTGGTCACTGGTCACTGACTCACTGGTCACTGGTCAGTAGCTTCTCGTCAATCAACACGGTCAAACTCATCACTCTCATCTACAAGAGAAATGTGCAAAAAAAAAATGGGCAAAAAAGACTCTTAAAAGTATACATAAACCATTTTGTGAATTTAAGTTGTTCATATATACTTTAAGGATTTTTTTTTTTTGTCTATTTTTTTTCTCTAGCACAGTCCCACTTACAAACCAACTATACAGGCTAAAGTTCGTAAAACTACAAGTTTCGAGTCATGGTCTTGTTCAGTTTGAGTTTTGAGGGATGTTTTTTTTTAGAGTAATGAGTGGAGAGAGATAAAAAAAATTATTAAAGACCATGCTCAAAGATTTTGAGACCTCAAAACGAACATGACTGTCTATTTAGGAGAAACAACTTCTCTAAAATCCTTTAGCTATGGATAAAATTTTTAGGGGAAATTCAATCTAAGTTGTTCTCAGATTTTATTCCCCATTGCTCATCTAAGTCACCAAAGATTGATTAACAATAACATATTCTCTAGGTTACTCCACCTATTGTCAATTGGTTTTAAGTTAGAATCCTCTGAGAAATTTACCATGGTATCAAAGCTAGGTCTTGAGTGGCATTACTTTACGCGGTTGAGTCTTCGTCGTCCGAGTCAAATCTCCTTGTTTCTTCAATTCGTACCTTTATGTGCATACGAGTGGCGAGAGGGGTATACTCCTATTGCCAACTGATTTTAGGTTTTTAACCTCTAAGAAATTTTACTGTTGTCATGACGAATGTAACATTAATTATCGTTATTCTATTTTCGTCATAAGATTATAGGTTTATTAGTTTACTTTCTTCTCACATGAAACTTATACGTTGTTGTTGTTTATGGTGCTTGACTTATTGTAGACTTTTACATAATTGATGTGATGTCCAAATTTCTATAGATATATGGGAATATAAGGTATACGTCAGCATAACTCAAGCCCCGTTTTGTTAAAATTCTATTTTTTAAGTACTTATTTTTTATTTTACGAGGCCGATCATCCTCTCATAATAAATTATCTTTAATTTAAAAGTAAGTATTTATTTGAGTTAGCAGGACGGAGCCTCATGTATTGAAGAATAATAAGAGTATTTTTTCGCAACATATGTGAGCATTTATGTCTTGTGATTTGATCGCATAAGTAAAAAATCAAGTTGAGAATATAATACTATCCATCTAATTTCAAATATTTATCTCCAAAGATTGAAAGGTTAATAAGATTTAACGGGAAAATCGTTAGATAAATATATTTTGAGCTCATGACTACTAATTATGTCCGTATGATCACATAGTATTTTCATATCAACTAATTACCTAATAGACGATTTGAAAAATGAGCAATTCTTATGACATTAACCTAATCCCATGTACTTTGACTGCGTTTTGCTCGAAGTCGATTAGCTACCAATTGGCTTTAAGTACTGTGTAGCCTTAAAAATATATTAACAAAGCTTTGGTTGCTTAGATAAGCGATGTAAGATAAAGTCTACACTCTCTATCACGTGCAGTTCGGATACACATACAGATACAAATTGAGGAGACTAGAGATTTGATTCAAACGATAGAGACTCAACCACGAAAGGTGAGGTCACCCAAGGTTTAGCTCTGATACCTTGTTAGAGCATTCACATTGATAAGCAAATGAGTATGGATAAACAAACTTAATAATAATGCTCAAAAAATACCTCATATTGTAATAACTAAAGTTACAAGTCTTTTAGCAAATAATCAAATTTCATAACCAAATTTAACAACTTTTACCAATAACCAAATTTGATTTTTTCTTAAACGAGTTCTAATCATGCACCTGATCACACCAAATTATTCGTCTCGACAAGACGATTGTAAAACTGAAAGGCCAGTCGCTGTCAACCTTCTCACACGCCCTCACGCGCCGCCTAAAGAGGTTGCGCGTGAGATCCACTCACATCACGCGCCAAATCGAGTAAAGGTGCGTGATATCATGCGCAACCTCTTTAGGCGGCGCATGAAAATGTTTCGGGCAACCGGCTTTTCAGTTTTGGAATTGTCTTGTCGAGACAAATAATTTGATGTGGTCGGGTGCGTGATTGAAATTCGTCTGCGATTAGACAAATGTGCATTGTGTATTGTGGGTTTTTTTTTTTGTTAGAGATGCAAAAATAACTAATGTAGAGGTAGAAGCTGTTAAGTTTGATTATGAATTAAATGGATAATCAAATGTTGACGTGACACATTTTGATTATTGATTTTTATTATTACCATTGCGTATGCTCTTAGAATAAGACAATTGAACAAGAACCTTGCTTTGATTGATGTATCATTAATTGTATCTAAACCACATAACTTAAAATGCCTTTATATCTAAACCATAGCTTAACATGCCTTTATATCTAAACCATAACTTAACATGCCTTTATATAAGACCTAGCTTTGATTGATGAATCATTGTTTGCCCATTACAGTAATTCTCTCCCATTTCCCCTTTTATTGACTCAAAGTGTTTGGGTGGAAAAGTATTTAGCTGCAACCACCGCCATTTGTCCCTCGCAGGCTCGTTGACTTCATTCTCAATTATTTTTGAAAAACAATGATCAACGGTGGATAATTAGTCACAAGTTGATTCAGGACACTCTGCATTACCATTTTTTTTGATAAATGAGTAATGCCATAACTAATGCCATGTTTTTGTGAGTTAAGCTCTTAATCCATGTTACGTAAGGTTAACGTGGCCTTTAATATTGTAAGGTAAACTCAACAACACTTAATTCATCATTCAAATATTACGCTTATAAAGTCAAAGACCCCTTATTACCCCACTTATTACCCCATGTTACTCCACATTGAATAAAAAATTGTTATCATTCCAAAAACAAGATGAAACTTACAAATAGATCCAAAAGGATAACAATTAACCTTGTTAGAGCATCTCCAGGAGCCTCAACAAGATCCTTAGCACATTCACTAGAAAAAGTGCAAAATTTTCCTTTGTCTAGCCACCAAATAATTTCACCATTTAACAGCCTAGGCAAATGCCTATTCAAATCCCAAAACTCTATTTAACAAAAAAAACACAAAACCCATTCTCTGAGCGGTCGACCGACATGAAGCCCAGAAACATAAAGCTCCTGTACATGTTAATCGGAAAATCCCATTCACGTAAACCCCTCTCTCTCTCTCTCTCTGCAGCTGTCATCGTCGTTGACGATGGCTACAAAATTGAATGCAACAACGCCGTTTGGTTTTTTCGATTTCAGAGAGAGAGAGAGAGAGAGGGAGAAGCGGAGCAAGGCCAAAAACCTCACCACGCAAAGCGAGTGAAAAAGTTGGCGATGGAAATGGCAACCTCCCTCCTGAGGCTATTGGGTCATTGTTTTTACCGTTTTTTCTCACTTGTTTAAATCTAAGTTTTGGTGTGGCTGCTGGAGGTGCTCTTAGAATAGATTATGTGAGCGATCATTAATACAAACAACACCTAAAATAGATATAGCAAAAAAATGGGACCATCTTCTAGTCCAGTATAAAATCATCCAGTTTGGTCCAGTTTTGGGCCTAATTCGGGCCCTCAGAAACAATTGAAATGGTTCATATTTCAACACTCGCGAAGAAGTATGTTCATGAAAAAAATTAACTTGGTTGGAAAATGTAGCTATATCAACAACTTACGTTTGTTGAAGACAAATTTAACTCTTCAAACATTTAAAATCTAACCAAGTGGAGCTACCTCAGTTGGCTAGGACTCTTGCATCTCATTAGGAGGTCAGGAGTTCGAGTCTTTCCACCTGCGTGTGAGTGTTTCTATTAGAGGGCTTTTCTTTCTTTCTTACTTTCTTTGTACCCTATATAATGGGCTTATTTCTTGAAATGGTTGAGTTGTTGCACTTGATTGTCTCGTGGACTCTCACAATTGATGTAGTGTCCTGCGTTTGTACTATGTACTTCATATCTGATGTAAAATGATCTCTTCTATCGATTAACAAAAAAAAGAACTTTCACAATCTATTTTGTCCTGCACAAATGGGAGTTGTTAACATAGCTATCGATATCCGATCAAGATAATTCTTTTAGAAAAACATACTTATTCGTGATATTTAAAATATGAACCATTTTGATCATTGTTGTGAAAAGTGAGCCAAAAACTGGACCAAACTGGAGGATTATAAACTGGACTAGAATTGCCTGGTCCAAAAAAATGAGCACCATATGTCTCCTGTCTGGACACTTTACGAAATGTACAAAATAGTTGATAGTTTAATCATTCTATTGTGTTTAATTAAAATAACAATGGAACGTTAAAATATTCATCTTCCAACCTTTACAATAGTGCAAGAGGGTGGATCTGCATAATAGACTCTATTCCTATTGTTAAATGAATTGTTTATGAAACCTGGCATTTGTTTTTTAGCTCAACAAAAACTTGGCATTTAATAACTCATCAAAACAAAAATGTTGAATCATAGTAGTACATAATATTAAGCACAAAGGTCTAGTTCCGCTAAGCACTTTTGTGTCCTAATTCAATTTTTTTTCGCGTTTGTTAGTTTTGTTCCAAATTTTTTTGGATTATTAATTCATTTCTACGAGAGGAATTGGAAAACCCAATTTTTTTTTTAATTTTTACTAAAATATTTTTAGAAATATCCACTTTTCAGCTAAAAAAGACAATTTTGCTCGATTTTGGATATTTTCAAAAATATTTGGGTAAAAGTTAAAGAAAAATTACTTTTCCGATTTGTCAACGAATCAATAATCCTAATGAGCCATGATAAGTGAACAAATTCGAGTACGGTCCCGGGCACAACAATGTGTGTGTTTTTCAAACGGATTTCATTCAAAATAAAAAAGCTAATCCTCACAGTTCATTCTACAGAGAGCTTGACGAGATTTGTTGTGTCATTTAAGTGGATTTCTTCCGAAATAATAAATTTAAGCCCCACGTCTCATTTTTTAGAGCTCGGCGAGTTGATCATTCTTATTAAAAAATAATTTTGTTGAAGCTCGATAATAAAGTTGTCAAACTAGGGCGCCAAATATGATTCTTAGAATAAGTTTCAAGATAAATTTCTCTGTTCATATGAGGACCGGTGCCCAATCGACTTAATTGTACACCGAGACATTATAAATATATTTGTTAAGTTCTACAAGATAAACAGTTTGGATCATATTTTGTTTGTTTGAAATTAACAAAACTCTCATTCCAAAAAGCACAAGCTTCTTCTGTCGTACTCAAGGTCATTGGTCACAGGATGCCCCAAGTCCGAATTGTTTTTCCAAATGTAGCATTCAGTTGCTGTTTGTGGTGGTGGCAGCCGTGGTGCTGGCTCTTTGTTCTCTCTTGGATGGCGGTGCATGTGTTTGGGGTAGCATAGTTAGAGTTTGGTTTTCGTTCTTAAACTGGGCAGGCGTAGCCATTTTTAGGGTGTTTTGGGCTTCGTCCCATCAGATGTTTTATTTTTATTCAATTTTTTTATTGAACTTCTCTCCAATTTGATATATCCGTTGTCAAGTTTCTTAATAATTTTTTTTTTTGCCTATAAAAATAAATAGATGTAGCATAGAGTTGGGTGGTTTTTGAACTTAGTCAGATACTAGTATATAATTCTTTAAAATAGCCTTTATTTCCGTTCTCAATTCTCGCTTTGTGTTCGTGCTCTCAATCCTCAGACTCTCTTGAATTTTATAGTTTTTTAAGTGTTTTTTTTTAAAAAAAAATTCACGATCGCGCTCGTACACCAACACGCACCTGCCTGCGCGTTATGTGATTTACTGTATTAGGTTGGAGCATAGATAGGCCGCCTGGGCTGTAATGTTGAAACCACGGGCGTTCTTATAAACACGGTTTCGGCAATATGGTAAAAAAGGAATTTTCTGGGAATTTATTCTGTTTGTGAGAGGATGGGTAAAGCCTTGACTGACCCCACTTTTGTGCGTGTCGTTTCCTTTCCCCGAACCACGCTTTGATTTTTCCCATGTTTATTTTACTACTACTCCGTAGCACTAGTACTAGTACAGTACAGTAGTATTTTCCTTTTAGTTCAATAATAATAATTCTAAATGAGGACGTGGAAATCCCACCTCATAGCTAACGTGTACGAGATCTTTCACCAGCAACTTCATTTGTCATTTTCGGACTCCCTCACATGTTTAAATTTGCGGAGTAGCACTTATTTGAATAATAAAATATTTGAGAATATTTTCAATTGACAACAGCCCGTTTGAATGAAACAAAATTTTTATGATCGATGGAAAAGGGAAAAAGAGAGAAAGTGAAGTAAAAAGTTTTGAAGTGAAAAGAAAATTTATTTTTTTTCCTGCGTGTTTGATTAAAATGAAATTCTTTATAAAAATCTTGTACTGTAAGAAAATATTTATACTAACTTACCTTTAAATATACAACCTTTATAATTGGTTTTTAGCAATAAAGTGAAAGTTATATATACAAATATGGTTAAACAAGTTGTAATATATATATATATATATATATATAGGGGCGGTTCCGGGGACACCCAACGGGGACACTTAAAAAAACACCCCATGGTTCCCGATCAAATTTTGATGATCCGAGCCGCTCAATGTGATCAGAATGTGATTTTAAGGGTACACGTTAAAAATCAGCAAAAAAAATGACTGGGAAGGGCTTGATCCGAACAGTTTTGAACAATTATTTATTGAACGGTTCAAATAAAAACTGCTCAAATCAAGCATTTCCCGGTTATTTTTTTTGCTAATTTCTCGCGGACACCCTTAAAATCACATTCTGCATACATTGAGCGGTTCGGATCATAAAAATTCAATCGGAAACTATCAGATTGAGATTTTGAGTGTCCCCGTTGGGTGTTTCATTAGGGTGTTCATTGAACCATTCCCATATGTATATATATATATGAGGGCGGTTCCGGGGACACTCAACGGGGACACCTAAAAAAACACCCTATGGTTCCCGATCAAATTTTAATGATCCGAACCGCTCAATGTGATCAGAATGTGATTTTAATGGTACACGCTAAAAATCAGCAAAAAAAATGACCGGGAAGGGCCATGGAAGATTTTTCCTTACAGTTTATTTTTGATATTACACTGACAATTGAGTTTTACATATAAGTATTGTTGTCCGACCAAGACGGTAACGATATTAATTTTTATTTCGTTTTTCCCTCGGATGATCTACTCAACGAACTTTATAAACTATATAATAGTACAATTTAGATCACGACAATAAGATCTTATTAGCGCACTACACGAATTCCATATCCAAAGTAAACACTAACAGAAAAATTACACTCATACCTCATTTGATTTGTCTTTTCTTGGGTACAATTATAAATGGATATGCAAATAGGCTAGTCCACATCTTTGTCAGAGGAGACCCAAATCGCAATGTGCTTAAGAACATGTTTTGCCACATCAAAGGACTATAGACACTTGAACCTAAGCATAGAACGAGAAATTTCAAGTACTCTTTACCCATTGAACCAACCACATGGCAGAACCTTGTTGATTACTTTATCATCTTATTGACTAAGTTATTATTGTTAAGTAGATAAATGAGATAATTTGGGTCATACTAGCATTTGTTTTCTTGTTTTACCTAACAAACAACCATAAAAATCAATAAGTTAATCATGATGAACCAAATAAATTTGCTTATTCCACACTTTTTCAATTTTTAATTAAGCCGGTGACCCAAAAGGGCCAAAACGGGTCTTTCTATTTTGTTTGTACCCATTAACAAGTGTTTGAAGAAAACGGGAGTGCACAAATCTGACTAACAAATTCCGTTAGAAACTTGAATGATCCGAGTCATTTATTTAGTAATCAAATACATATATAGCTCATCCATTCGAAAGATTTTTTTTTTTTTTTTGATCAGCCGTTCGAAAGATCTGGATGAGTGAATATTGGTAGATGTCTTCTTACCATGTTTGTCTTATACTCCTAATGAATTGTCAAAAATTAAAAAAAACGTCACAGATGAGGAAAACCCTTTGTTGGACTTCACGCGACAAACTGTTTGGCGAATGGACATGGGAGAACAGTCAAATTGATAGGGGCGGAGCTATGTCGTGGGCGGGCCCTGGCCCCTTGCCCCCGAGTTTTAAAAATTTATACCTTGTTCCTTTCACTTTTCAAAAAGTATTTTTCAAAAAATACCTACTAGATTCTCCTTAGATTCCCCCTACTTCTAGCATTTCTCTCTCTATCTCTCTCCACTTATTACCCCTACTATTTTTCAAAAAACTTTTCAAAAACCAAACCAAACACAACAATTAATATATTTGAATTTGAATATTATTGATAATTATTTGTGTATAGTTATTTATAATATTATTAATATTAATTTTGATTTGATTTGATAAAAAATCGGTTATTGTACATTCTCATTTCTCAATTTTTTTCATAAACAAAAAATAAGCACGTGACTGTTGAAATAGCCTAAAGAAAAAAAAAATGATTTAAAGAAAAAAATAAAATACTTAGTATATTTTAATTACTGCTTTGTTTGGTTTCGTTTTTGAAAATTTTTTTATGAGAGTAGTAAGGGTAATAAGTGGAGAGAGAGATAAAGAGAGAAATGATTGGAAGTAGAAGAGATCTAAGGGGAATCTTTTGAAAAACACTATTCAAAAATGAAACCAAACAAAGCAGCGGCATTAGGCTAGAAATAGAATCATTTCAATGTACATCCATAATATATTAGAAAGCAAAAACTCTTATGATATAATAACTATACGTTTCGATAAAAAAATACTCCTATATGTCTACTAAGCCGTCCCTTCCGGGCTCAAATTAATCCTGACTCCGCCACTGCAAATTGATACTTACATTATCATTATTCCAAAGCACCTACAAAAAATTGATGGGCGATCAGAGAAGTTGGAAGACTGACCTTAATTATCTCTTCAAAGGTGACAACCCTAACCACTTTTGTGCGTGTGTGCATTCTAAAAAAATGGAGTACCATTCTTAGTTTTTGTTCCAAAATGTTACCCTAAGTTTAATTATAATGGACATGAGTGATTATTCAGTGCTCCTAAAGCCCACCACGTCATGTCAGTGGCGGCTCCATGAATTTGTAATAAAGTGTTTAGAAATTACCCTAGCTGGTGTATTGACCAATAATATATGTGCAAAATCTCGTATACTAGTAGTATAAATAGTGCAAACAAAAAAATGTAACCGCTATTCTAAAACAATAAATTACAAGGCAAAATTAGAACTTAAAAATATATACTCTCTCCGTCCCTTTTTTAGAGTCCAGTATTCCATTTTGGGCTGTCCCTTAATAAGTGTCCATTTTGTAAAGTTAGTGGGTAAAAATTGGTGAATTTTCCATTTTGTCCCTAAAAGTAGATTCCATTTTGAAAAGTTAGTGAGTAAAAGTGTAATGATGATGAGTAAGTAGGGAAAGTGGAGGAAAAAGTTGATGTGAAAGATATAATAATGATGTCTTTTTCATAAGTTAGAATTACGAAGCAGGACACTTAAAAATGGACGGAGGGAGTAATATATTATTTAACAAAAATTTAAACTTTTTTTAAGTTGTCGTATTGCATAGTAGATAGCATTGGGGCCGACTTTTTCGAAAATATGTTGTTGGTTTGGACGACATGATGAGATTTTCTATCGTAGTCTTAAAGGTAAAATTTATCATTCAAGTTAATGGAATTTTGCAATGTAGTTGAATTTTTTAAAACTTTGTCTGTAATTTTACAAGCTAACTAGACAAAAAAATAATAAAGTAGTTATTGTCATGAATACAAAATTAACACATTTAGACTATCGACAATGGAGATAGATGAGAACGCAAAGCATAATACTTAAACTACTAGAGTCTTCTTCTTCTCTCTTTTTTTTTTTTTTTTAATTTTTTCCCATTAGGACTGTGAGTTTTGTTTAAGGTAATGTGTTAGGTGTTCAACTATGAATGTTTGGATGGATGGGCCGTAATTGGAGTGTGATTGAGTATTCAATTGGTTGTTGGGTGTTCATTATTTTTGGATTTGATGTTCAAGATGATTAGAATTGAGTGTTCATTGATATTTAAATTGGCTGTTCAAAACAAGGCTAATCCATAATTTTTGCATGTATTCTAAGCAATAAATAAATAAAATTTGGATGTTCATGTGACCATGGAATGATCCATGTATAGCCGCCAGTGCGTCGTGCTCCGGTGCGCTTTTTTCCCACCATACATTGGTGTGGAAGCTAGCTTACAATGTCACTGAAGAATGGCTTTGGAGCACCACTTGACGACGCCCCCAAAAAAAGTTGCAAATATTTCCTACGACCCCCCACCCACACATCAGGCCATGCACTTATATATATATATATATATATAAACCATAAAATAAAAACAAATAAAAGCACAAACCAAATGCTGCCAAAAAAAAACAAGAAAACAAAAAACAAAAGCGCAAACTGGAGTCATCACTGTATGCCACCGCGTCAAAATCCCGCGTGATTGCTCCCTTCTTTGATGGTCTGTCTGTACACGGATTCTTTAAAATGTGATGATTTTGACACCATACTTTCCTCGAATTTTCAACGACGTCAGATAGTTTGTTAACCAAATCAAAATCCATATATATATATTTTTTTAAAGTTTTTAAATCAAACTTACCTGCAGGTTAATTTTGCTCGTATGAATTGTGTACATGCATAGCTATTAGAGACCAAGCTAGTGATCAGCACGACTAAATTTTATTTGATTACAACTTACCTCATAAAGCTTGAACATGCATATTTTTCAAGTTCCCTTATTTTTTCACATCAAGATTGAACAATAAATTACTTGGCTCATTCGGCTTGTATCAGACCTAAAGTGATAAGAATAGTTTTTTATGTTTATGTTCTATTTATTGTTGCTTAAATTGTTTGAATTGATAGAGGAGTTGACGGTAACCGTACGTTTTACATTCTGAAGAAGGGATAATTATTTAATACTTCCGGAATATACTCTCTCTCCTTACATAACATGTGGGGCCTACATGTGAGTCCCGCGTGAACGTCACATATCATGTGAGAAAAGAGAGTATATACCGAGAGTATTGAATAATTTTCCCCGAAGAAGAGCATTTGGGGCTTCTATTTAGGGAGATCTTATTAACCCTCATCATCATGAATCTGCTTTCGATATTCTTATCCAACCGAGTTCGATCAAGATTAGATCGAAAGAAGTTAATATATAAATATTTGTTGGAAAAAGAGAATCTAGATTCCTCCCATTATACTCCACTTAAAGGATCACTTTACGGGCCCACATCTTTATCTCCAAATCTTATGCACTTCTAAGTTTGATCCTAAAGTTCATGTTGCGCCACTGAAAATTAGGTTTCTGAGTTGGGTCTAACTTTTCAGGAGGTTACACATTGAGGGGTTGCCCGGCCTAGTGATTTGGGTAGATGTTCAGGGCTTTGGAGTAATCTTTAAGGTTTGGAGTTCGATTTTCTATCAGATGAGTACCCTAAAGTAAGTAGGGGATCATGACTGGTGTGACCGCACTAGCTTCCTTGGAGATTTGAGTTGCGCAATTAAGTCCATTTAGTGACCTGCCTGTTGGGCTGTTTCTCTGTTACCCAAAAAAAAAAAATTACAAAAAATTCAAAGGGTTTTTTGGCACAGTATTTTTGTCTGCTTTCTCTTAATATTTACAAGATTAGGGTTCAGCATGTATAAACTTTCTCTTAATCTTCTTTTTGGCATGATATTTTCAAGGGGCTTTCTCGTCATTTTATATGAATTTTTTTTCAACTTTGGTCTATGTTTTTATATTTTTTTCGATTTCTCTTGTCAAGACGAATATGATGTAAAATTTTGTCCCAAATCTTATAAAGATTAAGAGATAGTGACAAAAAAAAAAAAAAAAAAAAGACCATGCCAAAAAGTTCATAAAAAGCTAGTTAGGCCATGTTAGGAACACGACTTCTAATCTCTGGAAAAATAAAACAGAAACACAACGCAAATTAGCAAAGGAATGCGAAACATACTTAGCTAATTTCAGGCGTCCGGAAATTGGCGATGGATGGATTAATCGAGGCGAGTAAAACTCTGTCCTTAAAGCAAATTCTCCCTCCACTACGGTGCTGATGGAATCCGCGGACGTCTGCCTCCCAGGACTACCCGATTTTCACCAACCGGAAGCAGCACTGCAATCTAGTTGGTAGGCGAACCGAAACTGTATCGAACTCTCAGTATGGATGTGTGAAAGTGCAGAATGTATGCAGGTTTTTTGTCTATATTACGTGATGAATGAGGTAGAAACGGGTCTGTTATATATGCATCAAAACACCCGTTCGGAAAAAGCAAGCGACGGTACCGGTTGGCCGGAACCTGTTCGCCAAACAGACGCGAGGAAAGAAATGGGGCAACGACAACAGACGCGCGCGCGGACAGGTCGGCTCTGACCTGGCCCAATTCGAACAGATAGGCTGCAAAAAGATCCATTGGGCGAAACCCAATCTTTTGACCAACCCAGCCCGGCGCGTGTGTGTTTTATGAGAGCAAAGCATACATTATCCATGCCCTCTCCCCCTACAAAACTTCTATGGCCCTAAGGGCCAACCTTTTGACCAACCCAACCCGACGCGCATGTGTTTTATGAGAGCAAAACATACATTATCTATGCTCTCTCCCCCTACAAAACTTCTACGACCCTAAGGGCCTACCCTTAGAGCTCACCTTGGGTTATTTATTCCCAATGAGCTTTCCTCTTTCCACCAATGTGGGACTAGCCATTTTCCCTTTCTCCAAACACCATGTGAGGGGCAACTTTCCATGGCAATTTCTCATTCACCATGACTTGATTTTCTTCAAATATGTGTTCAATCTTAATCTTCTAAGCAAGACGAATACAACGGTATGTAGATCGGTCCACGTGGACGCGTGGGACCCACTCAATAAATAGCTCAAAGTTGAGCAAAATCAAGTTTTTTTCCAACAGGCCAAAATCACCCTCAAGTATAATAAGCTAATAAATGTTGCTCGGACTATTACAATTACTAATATCAAGTACTATAGCGTGGTAAACAAGTGAAATTTGAAGTTTTGGCTTGAATCATGTAAACAATGTGAAGAACGATTTTTTTGAGAACGTAAAATAATACAAAGGAAAACATACAAAAGGACAATTAATTCATTAATCAATTCTTGAAGGTTCTACTTGATGAGTAAATTTCTAATACGGACCTCCGCATCTAAGCAAAATGCAGACCACCCCATTTCTCCCCTTTTTCGATTGATTTTTTAATCCAAGCCGTTCAATGTGTTCAGAACGTGATTTTAAAGGTACTTGCGAGAAATCGGTAAAAAAAATGACCGGAAAAGGCTTGATTTGAGTAATTTTTATTTGAACTGTTCAATAAAAAATAAACAAAAAATGCTCGAATGAAGCCCTTTCCGGTCTTTTTTTTTTGGCTGATTTCTAGGGGGTACCTTTAAAATCACATTCTGAACATATTGAGCAGCTAGGATCATCGAAATTCGATCGGAAAAAATGAGGTCCGCACTTTGCTTGGATGCGGAGGTCCGCATTAGAAGCTTACTCTCCACTTGATTACTGCAAAACACCGAAGTCACTATTCACCTTCCATTAATTTAACCACAACTTGTCACGTGTTAAAGGTATTTGTATTAGGTTTATGCCCAATAATTAATGCGATTGATTCTGCAAATGAAATTGAATCAACGGGTGCGATTTGTTTTTATGATGGAGTACGTACCCATCTAGGTTCAGGTTTATAAATTAAGTGGTGGAAAATGAACCATCACGTTCCCTATACCTATAGGGCGTTATATTTTAAGGATGTATTCAATGAATTTAAACGGAATCTACGTTATTCTCTTTCATCACAAAATATATGCACACATCGATCATAAAAATACTCCAATAGTGCGCACTTTTCGATATATCTTTTACTTTGAGGGGTAAATCTTTAGGGACGGAGTTAGCATTTTCCTAGAGGGGTCAAAACTAAAAATTTAGATTTTCACATATTTCCATGCTTGTTGAATTTTCAAGGGTTTTTTTTTTTTTTTTGGTTACATACAGTTTTAAGTTTTTTATTTTTTTTTGGTTACATACAGTTTTAAGTTTAAGTATAAAATCTAAGAAATAATATTCTATAAAAAAAAACAAAGTCACTTTATATTCTTACGTGGCAAAACATACATACATACATACATATATATATATATATACATACATACACACACACATGTAACATGAAGTAATAGTTTTCCACTAAATAGCTTTTGTTTTTTCCCAACCTCTAAACGTTATAGTAGTGAAGAGAAGTGTTGAATCCCTATTTATTTGTAACTAAGATTGATGCCACAATGACCACATTTTGTGACAATATTTTAAGGTAGCACGTGAGTTGTCATTCCTTCATCGGTAAGAAATATGACAAGTGGTTTGAGCTCATTTCCCCAATACATTGAAAACAACTTACATTGTATCCTAAACCTGATCATCAAATGTGTGGTATTATTGTTATTAATCATCCATCTGTTTTTACTCTGGAGTTTGGACACAAGTACGCGCTCTCCATTTAACCTTCCGAAACGAACATGGCATGCATTTGATGCAGCTAGCTAGACACACCCCAACCAAAGATAAATATTCATCTAAAATTTCATACTCACTCATATGGTCACCTTGGAGAGCAAATGGATAGTCAAGTACTGGAAAGGTTTCCCTTCACCATGAAAAATTCTTGGGTTCGATTCTCATTGTGGGCTTTCATTCCATATGGTAGGTTAGATTAGATTTCTTGCATCTGCTCAAAAAACATGACCACCTTTTTTGAAAGGATCAAAACATGATCACCTTGAACACACAAAATCCTCTCCCTCATTGGAATATTTTATGCCTCCTAGCGATACAGTATATAACTATATATATATTTGGGTAAATCTATAGTATAACTATATTGGTTCTATACAATTCAAAGCCCAACTTAAAATTCTACGTAAATGGGTTTTTAAGTTACTATTTTACAAAAGCAGGCAAAACATAACTCCATCTACTTGAACTTGAGTAGTAAACTGTGGACATCTAGGCCCTCTCTATGTCACCAAACATAGCTCCATCTACTTGAACTTGAGATGTAAACTATGGACATCTAGGCCCTCTCTATGTCGCCAAGCTAAAGGCTTGTTGACTGGTCTTTGATCACCAACGTCATGCAGGGATGACAGAATCAACAATCTTTACAGAATTCAAATTCCATTCTAAAGGTTTTCAATTTCCAAAGTTGGTAACTCATCCTCTCAACTAACCAAAGATCATGACTTTACGATTGGGACCCAGTTGCAAAATTAATTGTATTACATTATTGTCATAATGTACCATCATTTTCACCTTTGGTGTCCTTCCCATGGACGTGTGTGGAAAAATATTGCTTTCTTCCTCACAGTAAAGACCAAAAGAGTTTCAACACACCCTAGCTAGTGGAGGTATGAGGTCAGTATATCTGCTTTTGTCCGGCTAAAACAGGCACAAGAAAAAGAAAAGGAAAAGAAAAAAAAGGAAGGGAAAGGAAAGACGAGAGTTGTGCCTAAAAGTTAAAATGAACTTCCGTTGATGCATCTAAATCTTCCAAATCTAATAAACAAAAAGGCTTAATTGCAAGAACACCCCCTAAACTATCACTTTTTGACAACTTCACCCCCTTAAGTTTAAATTCGAGCAACTTCACCTCTCTAACTACCAAATTTGAGCAACTTCACCCCCTCCCCGATTTTCCATCCAATTATGTTAGAGAGAGAGAGAGAGAGAGAGTCTATAATGAGTGTATAAAGGGCATTTTGGTATGTTAAATTACTTTTCCATCCAATTTTCCATCCAAATCCCTAACAAAATTGGGCGGAAAATCGGGAGGGGGTGAAGTTGCTCAAATTTGGTAGTTAGGGGGGTAAAGTTGCTTGAATTTAAACTTAAAGGGTGAAGTTGCCAAAAAGTGATAGTTTATGGGGTGTTCTTGCAATTAAGCCAAACAAAAATTACTTTCTTGGATTGAATTGGCAGAGTGAAGGTAAAGTTTATTTTTAAGATGCAAGTTGGTTCAATGTTTGGTATTGCTAAGGATGGCAATGAGACGGGTTAAACTATCCCGTCCCCAGTCCTGGAGCATGTAATCATAACTAATCCATCTTCTGTATTAAAAATTGGATATGCACTATTGATATTGTAGAGTTTGACGAATATTTCATCCATACCAAAATTCAAGTCGATCAAAGAATAAAAACCTCATGGTCAAATCGAATTTATTGGGAAGTAAATTTTAAAATTTAAATTTATCATTCATTTTAACAAGAATTAGATCACTAAGTTATGATGTCTGATCGAGTTGAATATATACAAAGATGCTCTATTCTATGATTACTACATTATGAACGGCTCCGATTAGAATTTGGTGGCAAAAGGGTATATTTTTTCTTATATATTTTTTTTTCAAAATTCAAAATTCAGAATTATGTTAATATGGATGAAAAATATGACGGCAAGGGGTGTGCCTACACATGTCACAAACTACAAGGTGATATGTGCACACTTTTAAACTATAAGGGGTGTATCTACAAATGGCTTTAACCACAGAGGGTCAAAGTAGACTTTGCCCATAAATTTATGGAAACAAAATATACCAGAAAATTTGCGGATCAAAAAAAAATATATATATACCAGAAAATAAATTGACCACACAAATCTAATTTTTCGAGTGTAATCTGCGTAAGGATATTCTGTTTTAGCAATCTAATGGCAAAAGAGATCTACTCTAATGCTAGGGGTTTGGCTAAATAAGCCAAATAGCTTATTATTATTATTATTATTTATTTAAATGTCTTAAGCATCGGAGCGGTTTCGGGGACACCTAAAAAAATACCCCAAATCTCAATCTCATAGTTTTCGATCAGATTTTGATGATACAAACCGTTCAATATGTTTAAAACGTGATTTTAAGGGTAGCCAACATAAATCGACAAAAAAAATGACCGGAAAGAACTTAATGTGGGCAATTTTTCATAAATGCTGACAGAAACTATTAATGAAAAACTGCACAGATCAAGCCCTTGTCAATATTTTTTGGAGCTGATTTCTAGCGTGTACCCTTAAAAACACGTTTTAAACACATTGAACTGCTCGGATCATCAAAATTTGATCAAAAACTGTGGGGTGCTTTTTTAGGTGTCCCCCGAACAGCCCCGTTTAAGCATTTATGTAGTTTTGTGATAAATTTTTGTGAATTATTGATTCGTCTCGATAAAAAATTGAAAAAGTAAAAAACTTCTGGTTCAAACTTAAAATTTTTTGAATAAAGACAAAAATCAGCTAAAAAGTCAGATTTTTCAACTTTATTTAAGAAACGTTGAGAAAATATAAGAATTTACCTAATCTAACCTTACAAAATAATTTTCTTTAGAAGTTGACTCTTCATGGGGTCACTTGAAAAAAATCAATTAAAATTTATCAGTGAATTAGATTAGCATAAGTCTGTCGACACAGACAAAAGGTGCACAAATCGTGCACAAATCTTGATATGGGGTCCACTACAGGTTCCACACAAATAATCCGAGCTGTTCATTAAATTTGAAACATTTTGTCAAGGGCCTCCGCAAAAAATCAACTCAATCCGATACCTATAAGTACTTGATCTAATCATATAAGTTTTCATTTAGGTTCAAAGTTGAATGAAAAGTTAGATAATTAGATCGAGTACTTATAGGTATTGGATTGAGCTGATTTTTTGCGGTAGCCCTTAAACAAATGTTTCAAATTTAATGAATGGCTCGGATTATTTTTGTGGGACCCGTAGTGGGTCCCACATCAAGATCTGTGCACCCTTTGTCTGTGTGAATAGCACCTCTCATTAGATTATTTGTGTGGGATTGTAGTGGGGGCCCACACTGCGATGCATGCTATATGTACCCCACGTGGTTGATACCCGCATTTTTGCCTCTACTCTATCCATGGCTGCGAGATGGTTGAGACTCTTCTCTCAGGGAGAGAAGATTTTCCACTATTCCCAATTATTTTTGGGCATTAGAGATCCAGATCTGGAGTTCTAGGTTTGGGTATTTGCTCTTGCATGGAGATCCTGTCGATTTATTTTGGGTGGCAGCTTCCTAAGGTATCTAGCGTCGACGATGAGGGCATCTGAAGGCAGATCCGGTGGCCACCCTCCATCCACCCACCTCCACGAGCGGAGTACTAGTTCTACATTGACGTTGAGCGATTTTTTGTTTTGTTTTGTGGTATTTTGTTTTGTTTTATTGTACTTTGTTTTTATATTAATATTAATATAACTAGGATGATCTTTTGCTATAAATAAAAAACGCACAAACATTAAAAGCTACAAAATCTCTCTGCACCGAAAATGTTCCCGACCATTATCGTATTCATGGAGTCAAACCCTCTATTTCTCTTCAGCCCAATGGATGAAATTTTAACCGAAAAATCGAGCCGACCGCATAGGTGGGCTCTACATAGAGTCAGGGCATTCAAATTAACACCTTAAATTAATCAAATCCTTGAACAAACCCTTAATATATATATATATCAAGAGTTTATTCATTATTTGAACACCAAACTCATTTAATTTCTCACACCTGGTAGTCTACTTCCCAATCCAAAGCAATTTTGTTTAAAGAAACGACAAATTTTTAGTTCAGAAAAGCAATTAAAGGATTATAGTTTAAATGTTGTCAAAAAGGCAAAAATATATATGAAAAATCTGAGTGTTTGGTGTCAAAAGCAATATACCAAATTATTAAGTTAGTTGTTTGTGTGTTTTTATGAGCAGACCACCCTAAAAAAAATATTCTAGAGCTGCCACTGGCCGACCAACGCACTGACCATTTTTTTATGAATTCGGTCGGTTTTTTTTTTTTTTTTTTTGCTTGTATAGATGGAGCCTGAGGTAAACCCAATCCCGCACTTGGAACTCCCTCGCAATCCTATGCTGGTCTACCAATTGTTTCATACGATTTTGAGCTTGGACAAGGTATTCTTTGAGGAGCTCGAGTGTAGCCTCCCTGTCATAGCCCCAGTGGTCAACTGCAGTTATGCTGGAAAAGCTTGGGATGTAGTGAATATAAGCATAGGGGGCCTAGACCATAGACAATCTGATGGGGAGTCATCTGAGTAGCTGAGTGATAGGTTGTATTGAACCACCATTCTGCCAAGGGCAACCAATGCACCCAAACCTGGGGTCTGTCCCTGGTCATGCACCTTAGATAGACCTCCCTATTGACCACTTTAGGCTGTGATAGGCGCGTAAATGTTCACATACGTGCCCCCTAATTTATCATTGTTAAGTCCGTTTGTATTGTTACTCCGGAGATTGATGCTCGATTTTTGTGTCGTAGGTATTTGGAGGTTTTGACATTTTAAAGGGGCTTTGTTTAGTTGCTGAGAAACATGGATTGCGCCCAATAATTTTTCCTCCTTCCAGCCTGCTGCCTTGTACGTGGTACTGGAAGTGGAATGGGCTAGCAGAATAATACAAATTGTAAATGTATTGGTGGGCCCCCGACAATTGCTTGGGCCTATTGTTTAATTATTATTCTGACCAAGGTTGGGCTCAAGTTACCGATATTACTACGGGGCCTTTTGCAAGAAAAGAGGGCTGCCACCGAGGTCGGCGAGAACGAGCTATAAAAAGACAAGAAACAGAACAGAGAGCGGCACTTTTTTGACGCACGCACGCATTACAGGAGACGGGAACAGTGACCCACGGCAGAATACCACGATCGAGCACTGCTCCCTATTTAATCATCCTTTTTCGATCATGGCTGGACAGAAGAATACTTCAATGATTACCACTTCGATGTCCGGCTAAACTCGTTTCTAGGGCGTAGATGAAGCTCGACTTCAGAGTAACGATGTTTATGTTTTGATTTAATGTTTTATTATTCGAATCGAGGTTGTATGATTTGAGGATTTATTTGCGGTATTAATTTCCTCTATCGAATCTTGTGTATGATTTTCTAGATTTTTTATACACGTTCATACAACGGTTTTTAATTGTTTGTGATAACTGAGTAAGATGGGTTATGCTCCGTAAGACGCGTCGTGCTATTAGACGATCCGTGCCATAGAGACGGGTCGTACTAGTAAGACGGTTCATGCTAGGCGGCGATAACCCATGCTATTCGGTGATTCATAAATATCTTTTAGGCGATACCGTGAGGGCCCGCAAACCCTAACGATATCCGGATTGATTCGAGTAATTAACCTTTATCATCGCATAGATATTGTTACAACAGGTCGAGTGGATTCGAAACCCTAGACCTTTTCTCTCATAAAGTCACTCATTTTTTATTGCTCATTTTTACTCAGCTTTAAATATTTTCGAAATCCAACAATCAAATCTCTTTTTGAATTAAGTTAGGAATTAATTAGAACAATTGCAATTTAGCATTCGTAATCCCTGAGGACGATACTCAGCGTACTTACCGCTATCTTTTAGGTAGTAGTAATTATTGTGTTTTATTAATTATTTTTGATACGGAAACGACACGATCAAATTTTGGCGCCGTTGCCGGGGATTACAAGCACGGTTGCGTTGTTTTAGTTGATTTTTATTTTAATTCCTAGTTTAGGTATTTTTAGTTTTTTTTTACTATACCTCATATTTGTTTAATTGCATTTTTTTCTTTGTTAGGATTCTATTGTGTCAAGTACAGGAATTGAGAAATTGTTGCGCACAGGAGCAAGACGTAAGCGGCAACATTGCAGCTTAACAGTGCAATTCAATTGGCTTTTCCTGACGCTGTGAGTTTTCTTATTTTTCTAGGTTTTAGTGTTTTGCTTATTTGTTTTTATTTTTATTTGAGTTAGGGGCATTTTGCATTATATGTTTGGTCGTCGATCATTGGACCCATTACTTGATAATTTTAACCCAGAGATCGAACGGACTTTTAGAGCTAATCGAGCTGCCTCTCGTAATCCTTGGCCTTCACCCACTTCACTTGTTAAAATGACTGAAAGAATAGAGGCCGAAGATCCACCTGCAATCGGGGAGTACTTTCTCCCATCCGCCTATACCTCACCATCATGCATAACATTGCCTGCCACTGCCTCAACACAATTTGAAATCAAGTCCAGTTTGTTACAAACACTCCCATCATTCTATGGACTTGATAACGAGGACCCATATCGGCATTTAGGGGACTTCGAAGAAATTTGCTCCACTGTTAAAATTCAGCACTTCACTGATAATGCCCTTAGGTTGAAGTTATTCCCGTTCTCGCTTAAAGATAAAGCCAAATACTGGCTTAATACTTTGACACCGAATAGCATCACCTCTTGGGATCAAATGAAAAATGAATTTTTGAAAAAGTACTTTTCCATAGGCAAAACAAAAGAAATTCGCCAAGAACTCACTAGTTTCTTTCAAAAAGAAGGCGAACAATTTCACCAAGCATGGGAGAGACTTAATGATATCATTAGGAGTTGTCCACACCACCAAGTTCCTAAATGGCAGTTAGTCCAATGGTTCTACGATGGACTATGCGAACAACACCGATATATGGTGGATGCCTCATGTGGAGGCACATTTATGCTTAAGAATGAGAATCAGGGGTGGGACTTGTTTGAGCAGTTAGCGGAGAATTCACGGCACCGAGCCGCATCATCCCGCACAAATAGGACAACTTCTACCTCTTCAAAACAGAGTGGCTTTTATGAGGTGGGCCACTCTGACAATCTTTCCTATAAGGTAGATGCATTGACCCGTAAGCTAGACACTTTCTTATCTTTGGGTCATGGTCCCTCACATTCTTCACCTCCTGCTGCTGTTGCAGAGGTCTGTCAGTTGTGCTCCAGTCTGTGCCATCAAATAAATGAGTGCCACATGGCATCTCAATTTCCAGAATTTCTTCAAGAGCACGTGAACTCGGCCCAGGGGTTTGGTAGGCCAGTTAATGACCCATATTCTCATACTTACAACCCCGGCTGGAAGAAGCATCCCAACTTTGGATGGCGACAACCAGACCATGGGCAATCATTTGCCCAACCTATGAGGCCTTCATTTCCTAATACTTCCAACACCCAGGCCTATTGTCCACCACCTGTACCACCCCAGTACCAACAACCTCCTGCGTCCTCCCAAAGGACACCAAATTTTGAAGAGCAAATGTTGAAGGCCATGGCTGAAATGAGAGCCGATTGCCAACAAATGAAAGCTGACTCCCAATTTCTTCACTCCCACTCTCAATCCATTGCCAAGATGGAAACCCAAATGGGTCAGCTAGCTAATGCTCTTAACCGCCGAGATGAGGGTAGATTACCGAGTCAGCCAGTGGCTAACTCACGAGGGATGCACCACATTGACAATTCGCAAGGTCACGAACAAGCGAAATTAATTGTCACCCTCAGAAATGGGAGAGACGTAGAGACCCGACCGGAGGAGGTCAAAGCGAAGGAGACAGTGTCTCCACCTGTCGCTGAGAGGTCTAAGGTTGAGAAGAGGTCTAAGGAGAAAAAGACCGATCCAGTGTCCACAGTTGTTCCGGGGTCATCTGAGACCCCAACTTATATTCCTAAGGCACCTTTCCCGATTTGTCTGAATGCACCTTCACCCTTTCGTAAGAAGGGAGTATCCACTGATAATATCATGGAGGTGTTCAAGCAAGTTAAGATGAACATCCCATTGCTCGATGCCATTGAGCAGATCCCTTCTTATGCCAAGTTCCTCAAGGACTTGTGCACTCACAAGCGGAAGGCTCGAGCCAAGTTTTTAGAACCCATCCCCATTCCTCACCAAGTTAGCTCTATTCTTCAATCTAACACTGCCCCTAAGCTTGCTGATCCTGGTGTGCCCACAATCTCTTGTGTCATAGGCAATCACTTTATTAGTAGGGCACTCTTAGATTTAGGGGCAAGTGTCAATCTTTTACCATACTCTGTGTATGAGGAGTTGGGGCTTGGTGAGTTGAAGCCCACATCGGTTACTCTGCAGTTGGCCGATCGTTCTGTGAAAGCCCCACGGGGCATGTTAGAGGATGTCCTTGTCAAGGTGAATAATTTTTACTTTCCTGTTGATTTCATTGTCCTTGACACAGAACCAGTCCACCCCACTGCCCTTAAATCTCAAACGCCTGTCATCTTGGGTCGCCCCTTTCTAGCCACGGCCAATGCACAGATTTCTGTGAGGAGTGGAGTGATGGAGGTATCATTCGGCAATATGAAATTGAGTTTGAATATGTATTCGGCCACTCGACAGCCTCATGAGGAGGAAGACTGCTTTGCAGTCGATGTCGTTCACGAGTCAGTAGAAGAGGCGGTGCCGTACATTTTGGCTAATGATCCTCTTGAGGCATGTCTAGCCCATTTTGGCTATGAGGAGTTTGATATTGACCAATCCATTGCTGAGGTCAATTTTTTGTTAGACCTCGCACCTTGTATGGCCAAACCTACCTGGCAAACTCCTTTCGAGCCCTTACCTCCTTTGTCTAGCACTCCAGCTCTTCCCTCCATAGAAGCCCCACCGAAGCTTGAGTTGAAGCCTCTCCCGGCTTTTTTGAAGTATGTTTTTCTTGGCCACGATGACACCTTGCGCGTGATCATTGCCTCTGACCTTACTTCTGGGCAAGAGGGTCAATTACTTGAGGTGCTTAAAGAGCACAAGGGCGCAATAGGGTGGTCAGTGGCAGACCTCAAGGGTATTGATCCCTCTGTTTGCATGCACCGCATTCATTGCGAGGAAAATGCAAAACCATCAAGAGAAATGCAAAGGAGGTTGAACCCTAACATGAAGGAGGTCGTCATGAAGGAGGTGGTTAAATTGTTGGATGCGGGTATCATTTACCCCATCTCTGATAGCAAGTGGGTGAGTCCCACTCAAGTAGTGCCTAAGAAGTCAGGCATTACTGTTGTTGAGAATGATCAGGGTGAGCTTGTACCCACACGCATGACGACTGGTTGGCGTGTGTGTATTGATTATAGAAAGCTCAATTCCATGACTAGGAAAGATCATTTTCCACTTCCATTTATTGATCAAATCCTAGAGAGGTTGGCGGGCCAGAGCTATTATTGTTTTCTGGATGGCTATTCCGGATATAACCAAGTGGCTGTCGACCCAGCGGATCAAGAGAAGACTACCTTCACCTGTCCTTATGGTACTTATGCTTATCGGCGCATGCCTTTTGGCTTGTGCAATGCACCCGCGACCTTTCAAAGGTGCATGATGGCTATCTTCTTTGATATGGTGGAGGACTTTCTAGAAGTATTCATGGATGACTTCTCGGTCTTTGGGGCCTCCTTTGATTCATGTCTCCAAAATCTTGCAAAGGTGCTTAAACGCTGCAAGGAGACTAACCTGGTCTTAAGTTGGGAAAAAAGCCATTTCATGGTCCAGGAGGGGATTGTTTTGGGCCACATAGTGTCCAAGAGGGGGATTGAAGTTGACAAGGCAAAAGTTGACTTAATTTCTCGACTTCCTCCCCCCTCATCAGTCAAGCAAATTCGCTCTTTCTTGGGACATGCAGGGTTCTATAGGCGTTTCATCAAGGATTTTTCTAAAATCGCCAAGCCCTTGTGTGATCTGTTGGCTAAGGACGCCCCCTTTGTTTTTGATGAGGCTTGTATGAGAGCTTTTGTGAAGCTCCGTGAGGTGTTGTCCACAGCACCTATCATGCAGTCCCCTAACTGGTCTCTACCCTTTGAAATAATGTGTGATGCATCCGACTATGCAGTCGGTACTGTTTTGGGCCAGCGGGTTGACAAGGTCCCTCATGCCATTTATTATGCGAGTAAGACCCTCTCTGATGCGCAGTTAAACTATACCACTACGGAGAAGGAATTACTTGCTGTGGTCTTTTCCCTTGACAAGTTCTGGTCCTACCTTTTAGGGTCGAAGGTCATAGTATATACTGATCATGCCACTTTGCGGCATTTGCTTTCTAAGAAGGAGACCAAACCTAGGTTGATTAGGTGGATTATGCTCCTCCAAGAATTTGATGTGGAGATTCGAGACAAGAAAGGATCTGAAATTCTGTAGCAGACCACTTATCGAGGATCCTAGTGGATGCCTCTGGTGACACCTTGCCCCTTAAGGACTCATTCCCCGATGAGCAACTCTTTGAGGTGTCACAGGTGCGACCCCCATGGTATGCACACATCGTCAATTACCTAGCCATAGGCGCGCTTCCCTCTCATTGGTCCACGCAGGACAAGGACCGATTCTTTGCGCAGGTTAGGCACTATTTTTAGGAGGATCCGGAACTTTTTAAGTTGTGTTCGGACCAGGTGATTAGGAGGTGTGTTCCTGAGACTGAGCACCATAGCATTCTCACCTTCTGTCACTCGCTTGAGAGCGGAGGGCATTTTAGTGGGAAGAAGACGGCGGAGAAGGTCTTACAAAGCGGTTTTTACTGGCCTACTCTGTTTAAGGATGCATATATGTTTTGCAAGGCATGCCTTAAGTGCCAGAAAATCGGCAATATTTCGCGCCGTGATATGATGCCGTTGTCCTCCATCCTTGTTGTGGAAATGTTTGATGTTTGGGGGATAGATTTCATGGGTCCGTTTCCTTGTTCGCATGGGAACGAGTATATTTTTGTGGCAGTGGACTATGTGTCCAAGTGGGTGGAAGCGGTAGCCACCAAGACCAATGACCACAAAGTTGTGGTCAAGTTTCTTCAAAATAATATTTTTACTCGTTTTGGCTATCCGCGAGCGATTATTAGTGATGAGGGCACCCATTTTCTCAATAAACACTTCGCCGCCCTTGTGCGAAAGTATTCTATCACTCATAAGGTGGCGACACCTTATCATCCTCAGACTAGTGGGCAGGTTGAAGTGTCAAATAGGGAGATTAAACGTATACTTGAAAAGACGGTTAGGCCTGATCGAAAAGATTGGTCTTTAAGGCTCGATGATGCTTTATGGGCCTACCGTACAGCTTATAAGACTCCTATTGGCATGTCTCCTTACCGATTAGTTTTTGGTAAGGCGTGTCATTTGCCTGTTGAGTTGGAGCATAGAGCTATGTGGGCCATTAAGAAGTTTAACTTCGATATGGCCGCTGCCGGATTGAATCGTAAGCTCCAGCTTGCTGAATTGGAAGAGTTGCGCAATGAAGCATATGAGAGTGCACATATTTATAAGGATAGGACTAAGGCATTTCATGATAAACACATTGTTATGAAGTCCTTTGAAGTTGGTCAAAAAGTGTGGCTCTTTAACTCTAGACTTAAACTTTTCCCGGGAAAGTTGAGGTCACGGTGGGATGGTCCATATGTTGTTACCCGTGTGTTCCCCCACGGGGCGATAGAGATTAAGGATCCACGTGTTGGTAATGTTTTCAAGGTCAATGGCCAAAGGCTTAAACCTTACGTGGAAGGAATTGGTGATGGTGTGGTGGATGGTGCCACGGTGGAGTCCATTACTTTGATGGACCCAATTTATATAAATTAGTGCTTTCATTGGAAGTCTAGGAGACTTAAAATCCATGGAGTTTGTGATACCTCCAGTGTTTGCCGTGCTCGAACGGTTTCCAATGGTCTGGTATAGCCACCTGGTCAAAGCTATGTATGTAGTACCTAGGAGGTTGGGTCTGGCGACAGGCGCGTAGTTAGCAGCGAGAATTCTGCCTGAACCATCTGACTTTAGTGTCCAACTCTGTGGAGATTGCTTCACAAACAGAGTGGTGGGTAAGGGATCTGGCAGCCCCAGAGGGAGTGACAGCCTATTAGACGATGGCACCACTTCTCAAGATATCGTTGAATCCTATGCATATTGTTCTTCCAACAAATAGGGAACCACAGTCTTTGGCTAGGGAGAAAAGTAGTACCCGTGTCTTTCGCGTGAAGAAAGTGGATGACTTTATTTCTTGCCTTTGTTTATTATTATTATTATTATTATTATTTTTACTTCTTGCCTTTGTTTATGTTCTTTAGTTGTTTTCCTTGTATATATTTTGTTGTTTTGGAGGCTAACCTTTTGCAGGTTGTTCGATCTAAGTTGGGGGGTCTTCTCCCCTCTCACATTACATCCTGCGTAGTTCTCCTTTTCGAGGTGCTACCTTTCCTCTCTTTTACGTTTATGTCCTATCTTTTCATGTTTATTCTATTCAATGAGGGCATCGAATGGTTCAAGTTGGGGGGAGGGATTACTTTGTAATTTGTTTTTTCTTAAACTCTTAAAAATCCAACAAAAAATTAGAATTTTGAAAAATTAAAAAAATAGTGGGATCTTTCTTGCATGGAACTTGAAATTTGCGAGGTATTTATTGGTTGCTTGGGTTGAGACATGCTGGCATTGCTTTGGTACTTTGTGGACTATTAATTCTTTATGCTATCTTGTTAATGCATGTAACTATGGCACTTGCATCTCTAAACTTCACGTTTATTTGGACTTAGTTTGCTTGTGAGTGTCGTTTGAACGTTCTTGATGGCTAGATTAGTGGAGACTTATGCCCTAGTGAGCTTTCGTGCCTTACCTTTTTGTTGGAGTGGTGTCACGCAATTTCTCAGTTTGTCAATGAAAAGAATATATTTGTTGATGGTCTCATAATTCTTGATTACTGAGTGTTGGAACTTGAACGCATGATAATATCTCTTGGTTTTGGTTTGCCACATGGATGTTACACCCCTAGGAGAGGATTTTAGGCATTTTCTTGATGATTGGGCCGGTTCGTTCATTTGTTTTCACATTTATCCTTTGCAAGCTGCTTTGAGCCTTTTGTACTTAGCCTTTTTTGGTTAGCTCCACCTTCCATATTGTGTTTGGAGAAAGGCAAAAATATAAAGGTGAAATTTTTGGGTAGATTGTGAAATTTTGTGCTTGAATGGGTGGTGTCCCTTAAAAAAAAAAAAGAAGTAAAAAAAGAGCAGAAGACAAAAATAAAAAGGGACACCAATATGTTGAAAAGGAGGAATTGTTGCTTTATGGTTGAAAAATGCTGAAAGGTTAGAAGGAGAGATAAAGTGGAGTTGAAAAGAGAAAAACAAATGGGCGCACATTGTTAAATTAGCCCTAAGTTGTTTGCCTATTCTCGGACACTTGATGTTTTACCCTAGCCTTTACACACTTCCCTTCACCCAACGTTATAACCAAATTAAAGCCCTATTTGATCCTTGGGGTGATGGAAAGTGGATTGATGGATATGAGAGAGAGTTCCAATGCTTAGTGTTCCATTCATGAGACCGTGTGTCCACCGCATAAAGCGTTCTTTTCGTGTCATAGTGTGCGAAGTATTTTACTTTCATTTACATAACTTCCAAACCTCACACTTGAGAGTTCATAATGCACCTTGTTTCGAGCGATTTTATTTGTGAGTGCATGACACAGTGAGAATTGGAGTCGAAGCTCGGTCTGGAGAGAACTTTGAGTGGCATTTCATCGGTGACTAAGTCCAAGGGTTCACACACGCTAAATTAGGTGCCATAGTTTATATGCATGTCTTGATAGCATTTTGAACTAGTATTGCCTAATATACTTGTGCAATGACTTTGTGCCTTGGCTTGAGGGATTCATGAGTTACTTGCAGGTTGTGGGTTCCGTGTAAGAGAATTCATGGTGTTTTGTTGGTGATCACTGCTGAAAACCCTCACGAGACTTCACTCGTCCTACCGGGGCCGCCTGGGGGTTTAAAAGAACGATCGGTCTTAATTTGTTTTCTTTAGTTGCATTTTAGTTTTCTTTGCTCGGGACTAGCAAAGTGTAAGTTGGGGGGTGTGATAGGCGCGTAAATGTTCACATACGCGCCCCCTAATTTATCATTGTTAAGTCCGTTTGTATTGTTACTCCGGAGATTAATGCTCGATTTTTGTGTCGTAGGTATTTGGAGGTTTTGACATTTTAAAGGGGCTTTGTTTAGTTGCTGAGAAACATGGATTGCGCCCAATAATTTTTCCTCCTTCCAGCTTGCTGCCTTGTACGTGGTACTGGAAGTGGAATGGGCTAGCAGAATAATACAAATTGTAAATGTATTGGTGGGCCCCCGACAATTGCTTGGGCCTATTGTTCAATTATTATTCTGACCAAGGCTGGGCTCAAGTTACCGATATTACTACGGGGCCTTTTGAAAGAAAAGAGGGCTGCCACCGAGGTCGGCGAGAACGAGCTATAAAAAGACAAGAAACAGAACAGAGAGCGGCACTTTTTTGACGCACGCACGCATTACAGGAGACGGAAGGGGACCCACGGCAAAATACCACGATCGAGCACTGCTCCCTATTTAATCATCCTTTTTCGATCATGGC
This sequence comes from Rhododendron molle, assembly GCA_025413875.1. NCBI lineage: Eukaryota > Viridiplantae > Streptophyta > Magnoliopsida > Ericales > Ericaceae > Rhododendron > Rhododendron molle. The sequence continues at coordinate 26,027,957 of CM046400.1, read as the reverse complement.
TGGACAGAAGAATACTTCAATGATTACCACTTCGATGTCCGGCTAAACTCGTTTCTAGGGCGTAGATGAAGCTCGACTTCAGAGTAACGATGTTTATGTTTTGATTTAATGTTTTATTATTCGAATCGAGGTTGTATGATTTGAGGATTTATTTGCGGTATTAATTTCCTCTATCGAATCTTGTGTATGATTTTCTAGATTTTTTATACACGTTCATACAACGGTTTTTAATTGTTTGTGATAACTGAGTAAGATGGGTTATGCTCCGTAAGACGCGTCGTGCTATTAGACGATCCGTGCCATAGAGACGGGTCGTACTAGTAAGACGGTTCGTGCTAGGCGGCGATAACCCATGCTATTCGGTGATTCATAAATATCTTTTAGGCGATACCGTGAGGGCCCGCGAACCCTAACGATATCCGGATTGATTCGAGTAATTAACCTTTATCATCGCATAGATATTGTTACAACAGGTCGAGTGGATTCGAAACCCTAGACCTTTTCTCTCATAAAGTCACTCATTTTTTATTGCTCATTTTTACTCAGCTTTAAATATTTTCGAAATCCAACAATCAAATCTCTTTTTGAATTAAGTTAGGAATTAATTAGAACAATTGCAATTTAGCATTCGTAATCCCTGAGGACGATACTCAGAGTACTTACCGCTATCTTTTAGGTAGTAGTAATTATTGTGTTTTATTAATTATTTTTGATATGGAAACGACACGATCAGGCTGTCTGTTTGTTTGGGGATGGTATGCTGTACTTAAATTTAATCTAGTCCCATGCAAACGAAATAGATCTATCTAGAAAGCCCTCATAAAAACCTTGTCCCTGTCAGACACTAAAGACGCAGGTATGCCATGCAATTTGAAGACTGTATCTAAAAAACCTTGGCCACATCTATAGCAGTGTGGGGATGAGATAACGCCATGAAGTGCACATATTTAGATAATCGATCCAACACTAAAAATATGACTCATTTACCTTGGCAATCCCTCGATGAAATCTCTTGCTGCTAGTGCCTGCTTATGGCTTAAGTCTCTCATTGCAAGTGCGAGACTAGAGCTAAGCCTAGGAGTGAGCCTGAGTTAGAGCATCTAGTCAAGAAGCGAGTGGTTGCGTGCTATAGGGCGCCCTAGATAGTGAAAGGTTATCCCTTTGCAATGCTTGGAGCTAAAAGCAAAGTCACCATTTAGATATCAGTACATTTCCTTTTTGGAATTGGTAAAGGTTGCAATAGCCCAACTGTTGCCACAATGCCACTGTCTCAGTCTTGTTCTTTTGGAATATGTCACACTCTGCCATGAGAACACATTCTTCTTCATGCCTATGATGCGGAGGAAATTGATGTTGATCAACTCAGAGAGAGAGAGAATACAAGTTGCACCAATGAATCAAACGACCCCCAAGTTGAATGACACGACTCAACACTACACCCTGTACCTATTGTGTTAGGATGAGCCCAAATGGCTGTAAAACAATTGATAGAAAGAAACCATACACGTAAGGAATTTTCCAGAAAAGGGAAATATTCTTTTACTGGAGTCAACCAGTTTAGGACTTGATTGTGAGATTTACAAAATAATTGAGCTTTTAATAGTTTAATAGGTAATAGACAGCACACAAGTTTCATTTTTAATTTCTGTAAAGTTTGGTATCTGTTTTTTTGTAAGATACTAGTGTAATGTATTGTGCTTTGATGTTTCTGCTTGCTCATTGATATAATTGGTAGTCAGGAAGTTAATGTACATACGTTGTTTGTTGTTGTAGTAGTGATAACTAGAAAAAAAAAAACCCACAGAAATGGACGTATCTACTTGCGATTTGAAGAAACGAAACGGGAACCAGCCGACGAAATAGCTCTTGAATTCCAAGCTCATCGTTGTTGTCTCCTCCGAACAGATCAATGTAGCACCTTCAACAAATTCCCCCTTATGTGCCAGTTCTACAACTAAAGTTAGACCGGATATCAATTTAATTTGATTTTTATTCTGAATTCGAGTTATAGCGTCACGCCCTCAATTTTAAACATACTAGGTCCCACCTTCATGCACAGTACAATTGTCATGCCCGTTGAAGAAAACAAGCAGTACATTATATGGATTGGTTAAAGTAGTAAAGGCATTAGATGATTTACATGCAGATTATATAATGCACACTCTATTTATAGATGCTGGAGTAGCATCATTGGAGTAAAGTTTATGGTAGTTATAGATACATGGTCCAAAAGTACTTAGAAAGGAAATTACGCATAGCAAAACATTTTCTATGGAAGTTTTTCCGGTTTCAGTTCAGCGGCTGCAGGTACTTTAAGTTGTTGGAGAACTATCGAGCTTGGGTTTCTTGGCTGGATTACCCTCTGTTGGATGCTTAGATGCTGATGCTGATGCTGTGTAGAGCTTTTCTCTTTTGTTCGGTGTGGTAGGAGGCAAAGGGAGGGGTTGTTCTGAACTGTGCAGTTCTATTGATGTTGGTTCGCTTAACATTGAATGCACGTTGGACTTGCACTGGGCAATTCCGGCATAGGTGTACATGTAAGCCTTGAGGGTGATGTCGCATTTTTTTGGTTCAGCAAGCTTGTTGAGGAGTTTCGGGGATAGCGGATCCTGTATTTTTTGTAATCCTGTATTTTTTGTAATCAAGAATTAGATTTTTCAGTTAAGTTGGTTTGAGTATAAATGGAAATAATGTTCTTACACCAGGTGTAGTTGTTATGTTCGCTCCGGTAATGCCACATAATTGTTCAGCAAACTCGGGGAAGACTGTTGCTTTGATTGATGCTGTTGGATCAGTGATTTGAATATTGAATTTGACCCTGCAATTTTGTGAGATGTAAGGAAGTGCTAATGCTTGTTTTTATATTGTACAATTGTATGGGCAGTGAACGTTAGTGATGGAACTCGCTGTCCACAGTAATTGCACCAGAGTTCTGCATTTTCATATGCACTCGATGCTCTGTTGCAGATTGAGGAGGCCCAGTAATAAAAACGCTGATAGGGTTGTAATATAAACTGTGAGGCGTGAAGAAATGTTGGAGTTTAGCATCATGTGTAAATCTGGAAAAGAATAAATGGTTGCATAAATGCAAGTTTTTGGTCTATCAGTACCTTGTCAGTGACGTGGGAAGGTTGACCATCTTAACTAACTCAGTTGATGGAGGTGCACTTCATATAAGCATGAGAGGTTGCATCCCTGCTAGTGGTGGTAACTGCTTAATTTTGATAGCATTCACAACACACCTGGAAAAGAAGTTATTTTAAAATTAATAGCTGTAGAAAAAAGAATATACTGTAAAGTTAATGATATATTTACCATGATTGTAGTGCTGTTGCTCCTAGTATCTGCCAATTGAAGATGGAAGTTGATGCAATCTTGGCGGCAAGTGTTACACCTGTAAGGTGAAAATAGCGTAGTTATTGATGCACGTAAGTTACCAAGTGTAGGTCCGTTCAAAGTCATCATCTGTATCAAAGATGACAACCCGGAATTCCACATTATGTAACATGATAACCAGGATGTAATCAAGGAGCTGCAAGTTAAGAGCAGTCACAAACTGATTAAACAGCTCAACATCAAGGTGCAGAATGCAGATTATTAATTGGGAGAGTCAAGTACGATCAGCCATTTTAATTACCATTTCCTCAAGATCAAGGATCCCGGAAGACCTGTTTGAGACGAACTCCAAATTCCTAAGGAAAAAACAAACATAATTTTAACTAATTGAGTAATTAACGGTAATTGAGTCGCAATCGCAAAACCATAAATTAATATGCCAAATACGAACAATCCACATGCAATGTGCAGCTATGGTCCTGCAAGATACAAAATTACAAATAACCAAACTTCACTTAACTTTGTTACTCAACAATAGCTTAAGGCAAGCAAGAAGCAAGGTTGTTAAAATACCGTTTCGTACTAGCTGGTACGTACCGGATTTGGATAAAATCAGTAACTTCACCCTCAAATACCGTCCCGGTTCAAATACCGGCGGGTACAGGGGAATCCGGCAAATCTCGGCCGAGATGTAGTTTATAACGCCCCCAAAATCGGGTACGTTAAGTTAAACATTTATTAGATAAACAAGATAGAGTCTAGCTCATTATTACATCACAACTCCCAAAGGGTTCTTATATTACACAAAAGGGATGGACATCTAAGGTTATCTACAGCTCCTTTTCTTCTTCCATCCTAGCAAGCTCCAAAGGCCTCCAAGGTATACAGCTCTCCTTACTCATCTAAAAAGTCTGACACATTATACTAGCGTCGCCACCAGCATAATATGTCAGGATCACATAAAGGAACACCGTGAGCTTGAAAGCTCAATAGAGTAACCCAAAACCCACTAACTCTTAACATACAAGTCAAAGATACTATCAATACGATTTTCCAAACTTAACATGCTTAAACAAGAACACATAACAATTACACATGCGCATTCCTATCTAGCGTTGGTGTCATGTTCCGTGTGTTTCTCCTACGCAACTCATCGTTTTGTATCTCATTTTCAACATCATTTCTCAAAAACATACACACACACAATGAGCTACCAAGTCCGGCTCATTGGCCACAATGGTTACCAAGTCCGGCACATTGTGAACGCACACAACCAATAACCTACCAAGTCCGGCTTATTGGCCACAACGGCTACCAAGTCCGGCACATTGTGTCACAAACACACCTCCAAATGAAGCTACCAAGTCCGGCTCCATTGCCAACGCACACCAATGTAAGGCTACCAAGTCCGGCCATTACGTAGTTTCAAAAATATTTTTATCCATATCAACCACATCTTACGTGTCATGTCTCTACTTTCCCATTTCATGTGTCTCATATCATGCATAGACTCCGCAGCGGGACTTCGTAAACAAGTACGACGCTTTCATAGAAATCTTGAAACTAAACTAGCAAGATCATTCAACTCTATTTAATCATGCTCATTCATAACCACAAGTAAGGCAAACAATCATGCGATCAAGTTTACAATCCTTGAAAAGGTCAAAATACGAATACTTCATTTAAAACAACACTTTATCTTTAAAACCAAGGCGTATATCCTTCTCTTTGGAAAGTCAAAACAACATATGTTTATTGACGAGTTAATCAAGTTGGAAAGATTTGATAAAGTCATGCAATCAATCATTCTCAAGGTCATGCTTTCACGTATTCATAAGATCAAAGTAAACTACGTAAAACAATCATACTAACACATAGCTTTCTACACTTAGGTAAATCATGCTTATAACATCTACTATACTTAGAGAAAATAGGTTCGAAGAACTCTACCGTTCTTCTCGGCGGTAGTAAGGCTACGAAAGGTACGTCAGAAAGAAAGTCGGCGATCGGACGGAGTAACGGCTTACGGTAAGCATCCGTTAGCTTTGAAAGAGAATGGTTTCTCTCGAAACTAGATTTTAACTACAACTACTACTACTTTTGGGTCGAGGTGGTGGTCGAGTGGTAGTTTAGTGACGGCGATGGAAGAGTTTCTTGAAAACAAGAAGAAAGTAAGCAAGAACAAGCAAGAAGACTTATGCTTTCTAGAGAGAAGTTGGAGAATGGAATGGTGCGAGTTCAAAGCACAAATGAGCCTTCTATTTATAGGCAAGGCCTCCCCTCTCTCTCTCCTAGCCGAATTCTCTCTCTCTCTCTCTCTATATCTCATTTTTTTTATTTCATCAAATCTTGTTTTCTTGCAAGAATAACCCTAAACCTAGGCTTGCATGGCTATGGATGTGTCCTTTTGATTGGATTATGGAAGATTGAGCAAGGAAGGGTGGATTTGATCAAGTATAAAATTGGAATTGTACAAAGGAGGACAAGATTTGATTGTCCTTAGATATGAAAGAGTAAGAAAACCCTAGATTTAGTAGTACTAGGATTGTGTTCAAGAATGGCCAAATGGGGTAAGTACACTAGCACACACATCACTCTCTCTCTCCCTCTCCAACCGGCCATCTCTCTCTCTCTCCCTCCCATCTCTCTCGGCCTCTCTCTCCAAATCTCTCTCTCTCTCTCTCTCTCTCTCTCTCTCTCCTTGGTACAATGTACTATATTTATATATATGGATATATACTAAGATATGGAAGGACAAGAGTTGGTGATTGAAAGAGGAAGGATTTTGTCTTGCAAGGAATTGTACAAGAATTGACCAATTGGAAATGTATTTAGGACTCTAGGTACATAGATTTGCTAAGAAGATCATCAAGGTACATTAGAAGTACAAGCAAGATCAAGGTACAATCTCTCTCTTTCTTCCCTTCTCTTTCTCTCTATCTCTCTCCCTCTCTCTCTCTCTCTCCCCCTCTCTCTCTCTCTCTCTCTCCCCCCTTTGTACTTTGAAAGACTATATATACACTAATATATATATGAGTACTATGGGTAATAAAAGATCTAAGTCTTTTAAGTAAAAATAGATTTTTCAATTAAAATAATGAATTACACACATGGTACTTTCCAATAAAATATATATATACATACAAGTACACACACACACACACACACACACACATATATATATATGACCATGTACTACACAATCTAGACTAGATATGTCAAAATCTAATATCTAATAAACTAATCTATACTTTCAAAGTACTAAGTCCTAAATTATTAACCTAATGGACAAATTCTATTTTAATGGATTTAACACACATGGCAATCTAGTATTTTATTATACCCTAGTACTTGATTGTCAAGACTAACTATTATCCAAAGGATAATGATTTCCCTAGCGGTTATTAACCAATGGGTAAAGACGGTAAGGACTTTAGTCTATCGTCCAATGGGTAAAGATTCTCCTAGCGGTTATTATCCAACGGGTAATACTAGAAAGTATTATACTTGTAATAATACTATGCTTAAGTACTAAACTAATGTAATCCTGTACTTTGATAGATTAACTAAGGTTCTCCTATTATCTAAAGAGTAAAGATAACCCTAACGTTATCGACCAACGGTTAATAGCTAAAAGGTTCAAAAGATTCAAAAGGTTCATCGAAGCTCAAGGGTTTCAAAAGGTTCACGGCCAAGGTTCACCAAGGGTTAGGAAGCAAACGGTGATTAGGTTAATGATCGATAAGTGAACGAGTCGGTTAAAAGCTAACTAGGGTTGCTAGATAGGATTTCCGGCCAAGATGAAAGGTTTAAGACTTAACCCTAGAAACGACGGAAAATTCGGTAGTTAAACGACGATTAAAACCTAATTACGATTTTCGAATATTAACAACGAAATTTTTATTTAGTAAAAATCAGAGTTGTTACATAGTTACCGGTAATTTCGTCTCGTATCTTGCTAATCTGGCCAGATTGCAACCAATAGGCTTCTCAGTTAGATCGCAACCCTCGCCAAGCCCTAAAATAACACAAGTACATTATTACCCCTCACTCTTACTTCTTTCTTTTTATCCACCCCTTACTCTTACTCTAACTCTTACTCTTACTTTTTATTATGGGAGTGTTTTTCCGTTCTTTTTTTTTTGGTTGGATGACTGGATGAGAGTTATATAATGACACTTTAATTTTTGTTGTCTAATGAAAGTTTATATTATGATGAATTGGATGTTATGAGAAAAAAAAAATGAATTTTTAACTATATATATATATTGATAATTGCGCTAAATCCGAAACGGTAGCCGGTATTTGACCGGTACTGGTACGTACCGTTCAGAACCTTGGCAAGAAGTATGCAAATAACTTGCAACAGAGTAAGTAATGACACAGACACATAGGTATAAATGCAATTTCACTATAGTAGGGACACTTGAACAAGCCAAAAAAAGGAAATATTTTACAACAAAACGACATGTAATAGTGCAGAAGGCAGTCAACGAATTCAATGAACTACTATAAAGGAGAAGCTTTGCATACCCTGCGCCTGAAGAGTCGAGGCAACTCACAATTCCTCCTAGCTGTACGAGTGAACCCTGACAACTTTGGAGTGAATAGCACATGACACGCAGTAGTTCAAGCAGCAAATTAGGCCTCAAATTCATAAACCAGGCTACATAAAAAGGTAAAGACTTGAAGCTTAAAATTAAGCATGTCCAGTCCTTACCTTTGTACTCAAACTCATAAACCAGGCTACATAAAAAGAAAAGCAGAAATATGATTTTTAGGAATCCAAACAACCATACCAAGCAAAGACCATATGTGCTTTGGAATTTTTATTATACCTCCATGCATTGAAAAATTATCAAGTGGGGAGAACCATGGTTTTTAGTAAATGGTAAAGAAAAGGGAATGAACAGTGACAAAACAAAGAGAAATATATAAATTGAAACTTTTGGCAAAGATTTCAACATTGTATCCCTTTGGATTTGGGGAAAAAAGAACAAAATACTTATAACCCATTAGAAGCTCCTTCGCCTGGATGTTTGCAAGCAGAAGAATCAATGAAGCACCTTATAAGCACTATAATCTGTTCCCTCCTTTTTCCTGAAACCACAACACATTAACAAATTATCAACAACCCAAATCAAGTTATAACCCCAATTAATGGAATACCTAAAAATATTTTTTAGGTTATATTTCTGCAATGAAGTCGGTAGGGTAGGGAAAATTTTACACAAGTACATTGACAGAAATAACACCAGGATGATGCCACCTGGGCCACTAATGCAGGAACGCACGAATTTAATTACCATTCTGGACACCAGAACAACACTGCATGTCTAAAAATTCATTTGACAGAAATGGCAGAAGTAGTGTGTATTTCAACCACAACAAAGAATTCACAGCCACGCAATCTCTTAAACAATAAACAATCGAACAAAAAACTCAGATGGGAAACACGAGAAGAAGGAAAACAAAAGACATTCAGAGAGAGAAAGAGACCTATGGTCTTTAACGACGCGGACTTCGGCAAAAAAAATCTTGAGGAGTAACTCTTCGGGATCCTCTGTCCTCTGAACATCAATAAAATCAATGGCAATAAATAAACGATGACGACAAACAACAGAGAAGCATCAGCAATATATTCAGCAGTCAGGACATTGAAGAAAGAGAAACTGGACATCACAACTAACACTACATGGTGCTCTCCTTCCCAAATACAGCGAACAAAAACAAAATATCAACCATTCAAAGAAATATGAATTACCTGAATCGTTGAAATCATTCAGATTTATGTGGACTATGGACATCGCCATCGCAATCGACGATGTAGCAGATCGAAGTGAAGTGGATGACAGATGCAAGAGAGAGAGAGATGTGAAGGTTTGTGTGTAGAAGCCTACGAAGAGAAGAATTTTTCAGTGCCGAGCGGGTAATCACTACTTCAGAAAACACAATGGCCACGTTTGGTTGTCGTTTTCAAGAATTCATTAATATCTCTCCAATGCTTCGATAAAAATTGGTCCTTTTTTCAGAATCTCACCGAAAAACAAGATTTGAGAACAGTCACCAGAACCGGTTTTGGAAATACCTACAAAGTAGAGCCTATATAGACTTCTAAGTATCAGTGCAATACTACTGAAGAATAAACAAGGGCTACACAAGACCTAGTGCAATCCCCTCCTTGAATAAAATCTCTTGGAAGAAGCTTCCATGTATGTAGTATCTTTATGGGTAATCTCATGCTAACTTCATGCCCACCTACAGCCCACAAAAATGATGTCTGACCATATTTACAGCAGATACATGCCATAAACGCACTGCCACGAATTAGGACATTAATGTTTACAGATCTCCATCTAATTCACTTTCAAAGGACATGGTGTCCGAACTTGTTTTAAAATACATAGTCTTCTCCTACCAAGAAGTATGGCGTCACCAATGGCAAGATGTCCAATATGAAACATACCAACACCTTCTTGAGAAAACACAATGCCCTTGTTTGGTTGCCCTTTCCAGTACCAATAATTCGAAAACATATCTTAAATGCTTTCATAAAGATTGATCCTTTTTCAGAATCTCATAGGTAAGCAAGTACTTTAGAACAGCCATCAGAACCGGTTTCAGAAATAGCAACAAAACAGTGCTCATACTTCTAAGTTCAAAGTATCAGGTCAATACTTTTGAAGCGATGCCAAATATTACTCGTGCAACTATCCATGTTAAACCACATATCTACTACCTCTTTGTAGCTATCCTGCAAAATCTCAATCCATATGTTCCTTTGGGCAGCAATGGATTCATACAAAGTCAAACCCAACTTAACAACACCAAGTTACACGAGCCAATAAACCAAAACATAAAATTGAGATCCGAGCATGAGAGGAAATTTAAAGTAAAAAGGCATCAGAAAACCCTATATCCGGGGGAGGAGAGGGAAAGAATCGACCTTGAGAGAGAGAGAGAGAGAGAGAGAGAGAGAGAGAGAAGAGGGAGGAGCACCGGCACTGCCATGGGGACGAAGGAGGGGAAGATCTGAAGAAGAGGAATCAAAACAGGGTCCCTCGATTGCCACCTCCACCAGGTCTCAAGCTCAGCAACGTATGATCAGCCTGCATAATAGTATCTCTATCGCTGCTGTCTGATTACAGTTCCCTTGGTTGTTAGCAATGATTTCGATGCGGTCTTGCTCCCAAACTCCAACGCACAAGTACGTCTTTCCGAGATCTATTCCAATCGATGGTCCTCTCACTTATCGGCCATAGCTTCTAATTTTTCTCGGTTGCATCGGCGGCTGGAAAGAAAGGAGAGAGAGAGAGAGAGAGAGAGAGAGATGAGAGAGTGTGATGGAGAGAGACATGAAGGAGCAGGCAAGCGTGTTCACTGTAGGGATAATAGTGAGAACAGGCTCTCTCTCTCTCTCTCCCCGATCGCCGACCTCCACCTCTGTTGTCTCTCACTTTCTCTCACCTATGTCTACGGCATTCAATGAGGAAGACGAAGAACCAAGAGAGCTGAGAGAGGGATGTGACCAGATATGACGAGAGATGAGAGAGGGAAGTGAGGTTTCTGACCTGATCCGCTCACTGCTCTCTATCCCTTTCTGCCCCATCACCAACCTCCTCCTCTGTCCTCTTTCGCGCTTTCTCCCTCTCTCTGAAAGTGACGTGAGAGGAAGAGGGTATGACGTACACACATCTTTCTGTACGAAACTTGTAAAGCCCAAAAAAATACCCCTGCTCAAATTTAAAATACCATGCACAAAAGAACAAAACAAAGGCTTTTTTTAGGACACAAACGGAATTGTAAAGAAGTCAGAAAACCTAGTAAAGTAATTTGAAAATAAACTAAACAGTGTGTGAATAGTACTTGGTCCCCACCTATGATGCACCGACACGGACACGGACACCGACACAGACACCGAAACCGACACCGACACCGGGACACGGGAATTCTAAAAAAATGGGGACACGGACACGGCGGGGGACACGCCACGTGTATATTTATTTATTTATTTATTTATATAAATAAATAAATAAATAATTATATTTTAACTCCCAGAAATTTTTAAAAAATTATAATTTGGTCCCCAATTTTTTTAAAAAAATTATAATTTGACCCCCAATTTTTTCAAAAATTACAGTTTGGCCCCCAAAATTTTAAAAAAATTGCAGTTTAGCCCCTGCCGTGTCCCCATCTGTGTCCCCGCCGTGTCCCCATCGGTGTCCCGCCGTGTCCCCAGCCGTGTCCCCCTCAAAATTTAATATTAAATTATGGGACACGCCACGTGGCGTGTCCCCGAGGTATCCCGCCGTGTCCCCGTGTCCTGACACCGCGATTCTTCGACCTCTAGAGGTGTCGGTGCTTCATAGGTCCCCACCATTAAAACTGACGAGAAGACTGAACTACCTCCACCCTATAACCTCATTCTACCCAGCTGAAGGACTTAATTGGAAAAATCAACCTAAATCGTCCAATTCAGTTTAAGCATCAACATCTTCATTTATGCTCAGGGGGTGGATAAAGATGACATAAATGAGTTCCACACAAAGACTAAAAACAACAGGTACTAAACTCGACTACTAAAGAGAAAACTAGACAACTACAGAACAAAGAAATACACAGTACCAGTAACACGAGAGCAGCAGAAATTGACAAGCTGTTAATACAATCAGAACCTTTGTGGCCTATTCAGAGAGAAAGAACTGATCACCAAAAATACCACAGACAAATAGGGTCACTATGCTACATTGCTACTAGTTTGACATTTCCTTATACATGCCAAAATCTAAAATTTAAACTAGTCATCCTCGTACTGCAAACCCAGCACCAAAGTTCTTTACAGCGACAGTTAGCACCAAACGGTCGACACAAGATTCAAATCAGGGCACTCACAATAAGCTTCAACAAAACCTGAAGAGAGAGAGAGAGAGAGAGAGAGATCAGCTCTTGGCTCTAGCCAAAAAGCCAAAACAAAACAGCAAAAACAGAAAAAGTAACCAAAAAAAAAAAAAAAGAGTGATCCAGTAATGTCTCCCCACCAATCAGGTTCTTTAACAAAAATCATGTTGACCCAAATCTAAAACAAACAAAAACCCATCTTCGTTGACACTGACACCAAACACTATCCAGAACCAATGATACAAATTCGACAATGCACTTTATTCTACTTAAATAGTGCATGTTCAGAAATAATCAGCAGTTTCATCCAATCGAACAATCTGAAAAAAGTTGGTACTTGGTAATGGTATAACTATATTTATCCGGCAAGAAGAGGTTCATTAAAAATACCATGTAGGAAGCATAGACAAGCACTGACTTGACAAACAATTCATAAGCACATTCTTCAAACTTGGTCTAAAGATTAATGAGTACACTACCAAACAAATACAACACCAAAATTGTAACTCCTCTAGTGAAAGAAACGAAGCTCCACAAAGGTGTTGAAGGTGCACCACAGGTGAAAATGGTAATGCAGTAGTCTCATGCCTCACTTTGGTTAAAGACCCACTCCACAGTAAAACATAACATCAATGCACCAATAAACAAGATAACATTATCGTGATTGACCAAAGAGATGCTAAACAAAAAAGTAACCACAATCGTAATCTCTTCTAGTTTGCCTACTAACTTATGCCACACGTATATCAAAATGAGATTCAATTATGAAACAACCAACTAAAATACGGTGGACCAGTTCCTGTCTCTTAATAATACCCGACAAACAAGGTAATGGAGAAAGCAGAGGCGCTTCCACCTGCATGGTAATGGGGTAATCAGTGACAGGATCACAAGGTTGGTATGAACGCTTCCCATGCGGCCATGCTTATGCTCCACATGATACTATAAAACGACATACCTTTTTGCCATGTTGGTAAAAATTATGATCAATTTCTTCATCAGCACACTATTTTGCATCTTACAGAATGCAACTCATGCACTCAAATGTTTTGAGACATTTATAAAATGAAAACATCATGCTTGTTGCAATATGTTCTGCTTGTTTTGCACTCAGTAATAGGTCGTAACTGTTACGTACATGGGCTTTTTATTTAACTAATTCACAGGGTTATGTTGCATACTTTTCATCACCTTTTAATCAACAATTGAGAGAAAAAATATAGAATCGATTTAACGTGTTTAAGTGTTACATGTCCTCCATTTTATTTGGAAAACAGGCAAGTCCACATGTATGTTTTACTCAGCTACGGACCCAAAAAAGTGAAGCTTCTACCTTGTATATATGCATGTAAACAGTTGTTCTCTCCTATGAGACCAGTACAGGGTAAAAAATTTAATGTCCTCTCTTTCAAACTTAGCTAAGAAAGGTTATAGTGAAAGGTAAAAAATTTAATGTCCACTCTTTCAAACTTAGCTAAGAAAGGTTATAGTGAAAGGTGACAGCATGAGACCAGACCAGTACAGAGGTTATTGCTTCGTTTGTTCTCAATTTCACTATCTACTTTAGATTATGTCAGCAAAATTTGGCATCAACCCTAAAGGTTGATTGAGGGAAGCTAGCTAGTTTTATGGATATTACTGAGGGCTCCTTACCTGAAAAATAACTTGGGTTCCTCTTATATCTACCAGACTGAATGCCTTTGATCGCGAAGTTCTCAAAGACAGAATTTATAGGAAGATTCAGGGATGAACAAACAAATTGTTGTCTTATGAAGGTAAGGCACGATCGTTTCAATTACATTGGAGTTCTAGGATTCATTCTCCTCATAAGATCCTGTGCAAGCTTTCCTCTGGTCTAGGGTGGAATTGAAACACTCATTTGCTAAAATTAGCTGGGAAAGTCTATGTTGCTAAAAAGGAAGCCCGGGTGGGTTTTATAGATTTTTGAAAGACTGGAATAAGGCTACCATTTTGTGACATCTTTAGGATTTGAGTAACTTCATTCATTATGGGTCGAACGGGTCCGCATGTATGTAATTAAGGACCAAAGCCTCTGAGGCATGCACCTTCCTTCCAATCTACCATCTATCATGGTCCCTGAGGAAAACTTTAGGATAGTCGCTCATCAAGTACAACTATGGGGATGGCTGCTCTACTTTTCTACAGACTGGCAACTGGCATCCTTCGGGTCCCCCTTTTAAAAGATTTGGTCATTGGTGACAGACTTGTTTACAACCTTGTTACATCCTTGGATGCAAAGGTGGCATCTACTATCCATAATATCCCATGGCATTTGAAGGTTTCATTGGAGTAGAAACAGACCTTTGAAAACATAGTGCACAATTTTTAATTGTGCATGTGTAAGCATGTATGCACTCATTGTTTTTACCCTTCAGCTCACTTTTGTATCTCAAATTATACATGAATTGTACTTCTTGCATTTGTGAAGAATTTGCAATTCAGAAACGTAGAAAGAAAAAAAGGTAGGGAAAGCAGTCAATTTGTAAGTCGTTTTAATCAGGCACGAGAAAGGTAGCACAGGGATACATTCAGGGATCGGGATCCTCTCTCCATCTTTTCTCTCTCTATATTGGCTAGAGGTCCAACAGATGCTGCCAACACATTAATGACTGAATCAAACGATGTCGCTCCACGTGCAAAATCACACAACATTCACTGTTGCTGTTAATGAAACTCTCTCCACCAAACTATTTACCTATTACCAGGAAAACAGATCTGACTTTATAGTTTGTGGAGAAATTGCTTTGAATGTGCCATATATGTAACTCTCTCAAATTCTAATCTGAATTTCTATCCACCAAACTATTTACCTATTACCAGGAAAACAGATCTGACTTTATAGTTTGTGGAGAAATTGCTTTGAATGTGCCATATATGTAAAGAACTCTAACATATGTAATTCAAGAATAGTTCAAAAATGCTCAAAGCCCTATCCTTTCTTCTTCTTTTTTTTGAGACAACCTTTTTTTTTTTTGATAATCAAAAAGGGTGGAAGGGGGCAACCAGCGTAGCAACTCCCCTTGGGCGAGACCATAGGCGCTCCCTACCTGCCAATGGAATGTCCGATTCGAGCCATAGCTAATGTCCGTGAGGACAGGCCATCACCACAGCACCACCTAGGTACAACATGGCTTAGACTCCACCCCCATCATCGGTAAGACTCGAACCCGAGTCTCCTCTAGGGGGTGTGGTGAGTTGAGCCATCCAGGCTACCACCTTTGCTGGTTTTTGAGACACCTTAGAACCCAATTTTTAAGTTATATCTTGAACTTATGTGATTTTGGGTGTTGGTGGATGATTTGATCGTCGGAGATGTTTGATACTGGCGGTAGCGGTGCTCTTTGACAATGGAGGAGGTTGGGTATTGGGGAAGATGGAAGAGGCAATTGAGAGAAGAGAATAGAATTGAGAGAGGCAATAAGGTAACTTACTCTCATCAACTAACCGCCAGAAACGGGTTATTTAGAGGGAACATGGTTATACCATTAGACAACGCTGTCCCACTGAATGTCATCAATTGGGAAAGGCTGGGTGTATCATAACCGTTCAATTCAGTCATTAATGTATTGGTCACCATTTGTTGAAACCTCCAGATCATATGGAGAGAGAAAAGATGGAGAGAAGATCCCGATCCTACATTCACTACTTGGAAGCATACACAGAAATAATGATTGGCATATAAATGAGAGTGAGCTCACCCTAGTAGCCCCACTGTTTGAAACAGTGGTTTGAGGTAATTTCCAATATTTTGAACCATTACCTAATAGAAAATACTCAAGAGAATATTGGAATTGTAATTAAAAATTTTGACTACTAACATATAAAATTAGACTAAAAAGTTACATAGAAAATAAACCATTTCTAACATATTGACTACTGGTACACAGATTCACAACATTAAAGACAACAATGATGAACACTAAATGGTTTATGTTGAACACAAATTAGGAACCCAACTGAAACCGTTAAGACGGGATGAATTTTTTTGCACAAAAGCATCTCTGGCACCAGTAACCTACTTACCGTTAGCTCAAAAAAAAAGAATCAGTTTGATCAGCTCATAGACAGTAGCACTCCTTTCTCTTCTTTCGGTCACTCAAAAGCATGTAACTCACCCAAGCCACATGCACAAAACAGCCAAAAGCATTCGGACTGCGATTCAATTGCAGAAAATAAAAGTGGTGATATGCTTAAACAAACTTTTCATCAAAATGGTAGGCCTCTATGGCAAAAGAACATGAGAATCATTAACAGTTTGCATAATTTCAACGAAATTAACATGATAGAAACAAATGCGACCTCTCCTTCCTATTAGCCAACCCTTTCTAACAACTCAACATAAATGGGTTGTCGGTTATACCTATTATAATGCCTCCCATATTTTAATGACATGGGGTTGGCTCCTCCTTAAGTAGCGTTACAAGGTCTTTCCCGGAGAGAGATAGAGATGGGATTGAAAACGGGGGTCTAATGTTCCATAATCTAATAAGCGATCACAGTTAGACAAAGTTCACTCTATCCGAAACATTCTCTTGAAAGACCTCATCTTCGCCATTGACAACTTTACCGGTCCATAAAACATCATGGCACACGTCTAGCACCTCAAAAATTCCCCTTTCAATGGCGAGAAATGTCATCCACTTAAGAGTATGCAAGAATAAGGGATGAATTTGACAATTGTAAGTTAATGTACCGACAAGTTACATACCATATCCTGATAGTGAGCCCTTGCATTCCTCTGAAAATCAGAAAATCCATAGCCATTGTGATATCTACGTGTAGATTATTCCGTAGCGGCCATTTTGAAATTCCTCACTCTATGAAGTTTTGGGTTTTGTCGTATTCTTTGTCGCCAACTGATGATGTTCAGGGGTTGCTTGTTAAACTTCAACATCCAAGTAAATCTTTTCTCATTAGCAGTTATTCTCAAGTTCCATCCTAACTCCAAAAAGGGGTGTGTCTACATTGCTCCAAAACAACGGATTGGTCAAGATATAGAATGCAAACTCCCTGCATGCTTATGAATATAGCTAGAGTTTTAAAATTCTTGACAAATAAAAATCAAGTAAAGTGTCTTATATACTTATTATCTTACTCCATCCAATGAAGCCGCCTGAGAAAACTTATTCAACAAGTTATACAACTCGTAGAATAAATCGAGTGTCTTGGGAGTGTTTGTGGCATACGGGTTATGTTTAACAATATCAACCACTATTTGCCTGAAATCTGACAAGTCTTTCAAAATCCCAGTCTTTAAATCATTTGCCAGTAACAAGAGACGAAAAATGTGTAAATCAATGAAAAAAATTCGATGAACTCACATGCTCATGATTTAAACTCGCTAAGTCAACATAAATTGTCTTGTCAAACTAGCGGAAGTGCCATATTACTTTATTGTAAGTTTACCATCCTATGTGTAATTGACAATCTTGTCATCATATTGACAAGAACCTTGTCAAGATTGTCAATTCTACATATGATGGTAAGCTTAAAATAACATGTAATGACAGTTCCACTAGTTTGATAATACAATTATGTTGACTTAGTGTGTATAAATCGTAAACAAGTGAGTTCATCGAGGTTTTTTTCTTGACTTACGTACTTTTCGTCTCTTGTTACCAACAAATGATTTAAAGACTGGAATTCTGAAAGACTTGTTAGATTTCAAGCATAGTGGTTATATTGTTAAACAAAACCGCCACTCCCAAGGCACTCGATTTATTCTACAAGTCGTATAAATTGTTGAATAAGTTTTCTCGGGCGGCTTCATTGGATGTAGTAAGGTAATAAGTATATAACACACTTTACTTGGTTTTCTTTTGTCAATAATTTTAAAACTTCGGCTATATTCATTCATATGCATCCAGGGAATTTGCATTCTTCATCTTCACCAATCCATTATTTTGGAGCAATGTAGATAGACACCCCTTTTTAGAGTTAGGATGGAACTTGAAAAGGAGCGCTAACGAGAAAGATTTAATAGGACGTTGAAGTTTAACAAGCAACCACTGAACATGAACGGTTGGCGACAAAGAATACAACAAAACTAAAAACTTCATAGAGTACGGAATTTCAAAATGACCACTACGAAATATTCTACACGTAGCTATCACTATGACTATGACTTTTTTGATTTTCATAGAAATGCAAGGGCTCACTATCAGAATATCATTAACTTACAATTATCAAATTCATCACTTATTCTCGCATACTCACAGTTATATTACTCTTACAGGTAGTGATCACCTTGCTCGCCATTGAAAAGGAAATTTTTGAAATGCTACCTGAGACATGTGCCATGATGTCCTATGGGCTTGTGAAGTTGTCAATGACGAAGAGGAGGTCTTCCAAGAGAATGTTTGGGTGAGAGTGAACTCTGTCTAACTGTGATCACTTAATCATATTATGGAACACTATACCCCGTTTTCAACAATCATCCTTCTTGGGAAGACCTTGTAACACTACTTAAAGAGGAGCAAACCCCATGTAATTAAAGTATGGGACGCATTATAAGAGGTATAACCGACAACCCATTTATATTTAGTCATTAGAAGGGGTTGGCTAATAGGAAGGAGAGGTCACATTTGTTTCCATCATGTTAATTTCGTTTAACTTATGCAGCATCATACATCAAAAAGGCTTTGCTTATACTCAGCATAGATATATCTGCAAAATGTGAAAGTTCCAAAATATAGGGGATATAAACTTGAAAATGTTAAAACTAGGTAAGCAATAATTAGGAAATATGTGAACTAACACTACTGCACCAAGAATCATTTTTGGCATTTACTGCATCAAGAATCATTTGCGGCATTGGAATAAAATAAGCCTATGAAGTCTCAACAAAAGGATCGAACCGAACCTTACCACCTCGGATCTTAGTAGCACGAAGCGGGGGAGGGGGCACGGAGGCACCTAGAAGCTCCTAAGGTTGGGAGCACCTAAGGAGTGTATATAGATTATATAAAAATATGTATATAAAATATCTTTAAGTACTCAACCATTAAAGAAAAAGTGACACTTACAGAAAATTTTCCCGATCTTAAAAATGTAATTATGGGAAGTTATATATTCTCAATTTGTATTCTTATTTCCACCCTTAAAAGTAAAAGAATAACTATCTTAACGACCCAATAAGCTCTTAGCTTAGTTAGGAGCGAGCTCCCGTCAAGCTACCATCTTGGGAACGCAGATTCGAGCTCCCATCTAGGGAGCACACCCATTTTAAAAGGATCCTGCTACTAAGCCTCGGACAACAAGGTCAGAGACACAAAACTTGATGAAATGCATCAAATCGAGAAGCCTTTTCATATTCATGTACTCGAGGCAAAGCAAACAGAAACTGTTTCCAGCAATATGAAGCAACAATGGCTGGTCCCCACTATCAGTCTTGAGTGGTACAACAATATCTAGGCCCCTTATAGATGTAGAGAAATTCCATTTCTCAAACAAATCATAGGTGCAAAGGATGCCATACTGAAACCACAATAATACAGTGCCTACTACCACCGGGCACTCGTGCTAGGGACGAAAACCCATGCCATGATGCAATTTTTCCCAATGATTAGACTGTGGATGATACAAGTAAAGGAAATCATCCTGGCATGATCCTAATAGGAGCTTATCATAGGAAGGCAAAGCCGCATAGAACTAACCGCCAGATGTAGGCTTCAGAAAAGGTGGGTTTAAGGAAACCCACTTACCCGATTGGGGGTCAAAGACTTCAGCCTTCCGGGTCACCTTCATCATTGTTATCACCACCCATCACATAAATCTTCCCATTTAGGCCCACAGCCTCAGAAAGGCATCGAGCAACCTTCATCGGGGTGCTTCTGACCCATGATTGTGATTGTTCTCCAGGAGAGATAGAGTTGGTATCCCACGACGGACCTTCCGGTAATACAGCCGAGAAGCATGAAGGTCAGAGTATGTATCTCCAATACAGTAGATAGTAGAATCCCCCGCTGCACAGCTGCTGGAAGTCGAAAGCCTTTTTGTATAAATTGGAGCGACAACCTGTATACCATCATCATCCAAGCCTGTAGGACCTCTTTTTTCGCTCATAGGGCTTTTCAGCGCCGTTAATGGCGAACGAATTCCATTCCGTTAGGTTGTATTTGTTAAGTACTCCAATGTAGACAGCAAATCTTTGATGAGCAGAGGAAGGACCAGGAGGATAGGGAGAGGAGGACATTCGAAAGCCTGTCTGCTCTGGTCTAGGGTTTGATTGATTGAAATCCAATATTTGGGAAAGACAGAGTTGGTATCCTAGCTAATTATATCCCTAGTCTCACATGCTTTTTTTTTTTTTTTTATAGTATCCCCCTAATCTCACATGCTATCAAGTTCAACCGTAACTTCATAAGTAACTGTCCGTAGATGATATCTTAATCCAGTTAAAACATAAAGCACTTTAGAATTCTAAAATACCTCGCCAAAAAATCAGTTTAGAGTTAACTAATCTTGATTTGTGGATTACAAATCAGATGCAAAAATCAAATATATCAAGGGATGTTCTCATGAATGTTCCAAGGAAATTTGCTTGTAACTAATAATTTAGAGGTCCCTAAACAAACCTAAGTATTATAAAAACCTTACCTTAGCATAATTAGTTCTCATATCCAAACATAAACCTGAATAACGTTCCAAATCACATAAATTCAATGTAAAAATAAATAGGATACCGATACTTTACAAGAAGAAAATACATACTCTTCAAGATCCTGCACAAGCTAGACATTCCCCACGGATGGAACTGCAAAATGAACACCCATTCAAATCTATGGAGTGGATTTACCAGCACTTAGGTATGCACAGGATGTAAGCTCTTTTGCCTATTGACAATAGAGTAGGAAACTCACTACATGTGTTCAGAATTGACATTCAAACAATTAAATCAACCCCTTAAAGCCAAAAGTAATCGCTAAATCAAACCATAACTCCTAATGACCAAACCGACAGCATGTTCTCGGCATGCCGTTCACAACACCAACAAAAACCCAAACATCTTCCCCTCAACCTTTTGTCCCCAAACCCATAATCTGACAACCACCAGGATCCTCAAGTTTCCAGGAAAACGAGCAAGTCAAAAAGTTTAGTATGCTTGTTCTCCTTGTACAAACACCAGAAACACTTATTTTTCATACAACATTTAACTAGCTTGTTATGTTGTCAGTATTACTGACACTCCTACCACACCAACATCATACATCAAAAAGGTCTTGCTTATACCCAGCATGGATATATCTAGGGCTGTTAGCTGAGACAAGAAAAACCGGATCGAGCCAAAATTTTCAAACCGGTCAAATAATTCTAATCCGGTTCCGGTTTAAAAAATTTTATTTTTTGAAAACTGGTCTGGTTCTCGGTTCATGTGTTTTAAAGACCGGTTGAAACCGGATATATATAAAATAGTAGAGGAGGGGAATCGTATGAACTGGAACTCTAGCAGGCTCTCTTTACCACTGGGCTACCCACCCTTTTGGTGTATATTGGTCTAATAAATATATTTATTATATACATATATATATATATATATATCAAAACGTACCAATTGCTAACCTAATTTCATTTCACACTCACGGCTCAGCCACACTCCAGTCTCCACTCTCCATGGCGATTTTAATCTCTCTCTCCCTCTCTCGGTTTCTGATCTGTTGTTGAATGGTCTATACTACATATCCATGGGGTTTTTGAAGGTGAGGGGTGCCCATGCCCCCCTTGCCCCTAGTTTAACCTCATCTCTGCCACTAACCCAGATTTATTCACGTGTTTCTTTAGTACTAACCAGAGGGAATGCAAATTCTGCTTATCTCAAAGACAGTATTGAATTCATAAATCATTCTAACTTTTCCAACAACAAAAAAAAAAAAAATAGATGGATGATTCTGCTGTCGAACAAATCATAGGCGTAAAGGTTGCCATATTGAAACCATAACAATCGAGTACCTACTACCATGGGGCGCTCGTGCCAGGAACGAAAAACCATCTCATGATGCAATTTTTCCCAATGATTAGACAGTGCATGATACAGGTAAAGGAAATCATCGTGGCATGATCCTAATAGGAGCTTATCATAGGCAGGCAAAGTCGCAGAAAACAAACCGCTAGATGTAGTCTTCGGAGAAGGTGGGTCGAGGGAAACCCACTTACCTGATTGGGGGTCAAAGACTTCAGCCCACGGTTCCGGGCCACCTTCATCATTTTGAC
This sequence comes from Rhododendron molle, assembly GCA_025413875.1. Classification (NCBI taxonomy): domain Eukaryota; kingdom Viridiplantae; phylum Streptophyta; class Magnoliopsida; order Ericales; family Ericaceae; genus Rhododendron; species Rhododendron molle. Next base: position 26,005,493 of record CM046400.1, on the reverse strand, counting down.
ACCACCCATCACATAAATCTTCCCATTCAGGGCCACAGCCTCCGCAAGGCATCGAGCAACCTTCATCGGGGTGCTTCTGACCTATGACTGTGTTGTTCTCCGAGAGAGACAGAGTTGGTATCCCAACGACGGAGAAAAACTCAGCACACACCAAAATAACCCCAAAACGCCGTCCTTTGAGCAGGGAAAGGTGTTCCTATAACTTATATATATATATTAAAAAATTAAGAAAGTGTTCCACTTTATGAGAAAAGTAAATTTTCTAGTAGAAAAATGTAATTTCAATCTCAAAAATAATATATTTTTTATTTTATTGAAATCTTTTAAACGGTATAAAAAAATTAAAAAAATATTTTTCATTTTTATTATATTTGAGTTTGAAATTATCTTCTTTTTGAAAAAGAAGATTTAAAAAAAAAAGCGAAACAACACCTAAATGTTTCGATTTTCAATCCGTTTAAATAGGTGGGAAAATCTTATCATTTTGATTATTTTATTCTAAAAAGTCATAATTAATTTTTTACTTGAAGATTCTCATATGAGAGCCTAAGAAAGCTCTAGAACCAAATGAATAACAAATACTTTAGGGTTTTCATATGAGAGAACTCTAGAGCCAAAAATTAATTATGACATTTTAGAATAAAGTAATTGAGAAAATAAGATTTTCGCACCGAATTAAATAGATCGAATATTAAAGGACTTAATTTTTTAACCAAATCTACCTAATAAAACACAAGGATGTGGGGACCACACAAACACAAATTGACAGAAGGGCTGAGATTCATTGATTCAAGGGCTGATGTATACTCTCCAACTCTCTTAAGAAAACTCCCACACTCTTACAACGATATTACAAAAATACAATCGGTTCTTTTTACCCACTGTTCGGCTTCCGGCGTTGGCAACGATATTACAAAAATACCATCGGTTCTTTTTACCCGTGTCTACCGCATTACCGGGATGCATAGTGCCGTAGGCACAGGCAAACACTAGTTTATAATATATAAGTTGGGGAACCGTGCCTTTTCCTACTCAAACAACGGTTTTTTAGGGGTATTTTGACGTGTCCTGTAAAGTACTTATTTACGGCAGAACCAGAAATAAGTTTTTCTCTAAAAATTGATTCAATCATTCTAAAATCATAGATATTTACAAAAACTCATTCACATGGGTTCATACACACTACCCATGTGAGAGGGCCTATTTACATTTTCCTAAATATTGAAACAATACCATGTTATCTAGTACTTAAGAGTTGAAAAGTTTAGTTGAGCTAATTTTCCCATTTTGATTTATGATTCGTTCCAAGTATATAACTTATTAATTATTAATTAATATAGACGCTATACTTTTTGACAATAATTAATAATAATATTTTTGAATGGCCCCATACAAACTTCTGGAGTCGACGTTGCTTCCAAACCCCATTCCTAATTTGTTAGAGCATCCGCAATGGGAATAATCAAAATCAATAACCAAAATGTGCCACGTCAGCATTTGATTATCCATTTAGTTCACAATCAAACTTAACAACCTCTATCTCCACATTGTTTATTTTTGCATCCCTAACCAAAAAAAATCTCAAAGTACTCAATGCACCTATGTCCAATCGCAAACGAGTTTCAATCACGCATCCGATCACACTAAATTATTCGTCTCGATGAGACGATTCCAATGAGGGGTGTTTTTGAGTTATTGAGTTTCAAGTTTCCTTATTGGATTTGGTTATTGAGTTTTGGTTATTGGTAAAAGTTGTTAAGTTTGGTTATGGAATGAGTGGAATTTGATTATTTGCTAAAAGACTTGTAACTTTGCTTATTACAATGTAAGGTGTTTTTTGAGCATTATTATTAAATTTGCTTATTCACATCTATTTGATTATTACAATGCGGATGCTCTTAGTAATTTTTTAACTTTCTTTTACTTTTTAAAATTGGGAGAGGGAGAGGGAGGGAGGAAGTGAAAGAGTGTGTGTGTGAGAGAGAATATGTGGCCGTGTGGGTGAGAGAGAGAGAGAGAGAGATTTTTAGAGAATATGGGTCAAAATCGCGTGGCCGTATGGGTCAATATTTTTTTATTTGCTTTGTTTATCTTATATGTTTTATATTTGCATATTAGTAATTTGAACACCACGAGGCTCCTAATATGAAACTTCATTTCTTATTCTATGTTTCTTTTCTTAAATTATATTTTTTTTCAACTAGAGTCGTATTCGTTTGATGCACGGGACCAAAAAAGTTCACATTAATTTTCTCTTCTTTTCTATCAATTAGCAGTGTATCAATTCGATGCATGGGAACGGAAAATGTAATTTTATTGTCTCATGTATCGAACAACACTAGTCTATATAATAAGGAGCAACAGTTTATGAATCGTTATAGGGGTGTTAGCCGAAACCGGAAAATCGACCGAAACCGGAAAAACCGGACCGAACCGAATTTTTAAAACCGGTCGAATAATGTCGATCCGGTTCCGGTTTTGAAATTTTTACAAACCGGTTTTCCGGTTCCGGTTTACGTATTCTAAAAACCGGTCGAAACCGGAACCGGATATATATATATATACATATATATATACCCCTTTACATATAATATATACATATATATATATATATATACCCCAAATTAATTTAGACTAACATCTCCTGCAACTAGAAGTTCTGTTTCATTTTAATCAGAAACTCGAGATTGGTCTTCCTCTTTCTCCATCTGATTGCGAGGAGAGATAGTTTGGCATCCCATAGCAGCTCCTTTGTGTTTAACTATTTCGCAAAGTTCTTATCATCAATGGGATTTGATAAATTAAGTACTTATATTGATAATCAGATTAAGAGGTCTTTGATTGATATTATATTCTTCTTGTTATGTTGCTTAATTATGTTTTTATGGGTTTTTTTTTGATGTATTAGGCTCAAAATTGATCCTTTTTTTGTTGGGCTCAAAAAAAATGGTTGAATTATGAATTTTTGTTTGATATTTTTGTGGATTGAATTGTGAATTGTTTGATGTGTTGAGCTCAAAATGTGGCCCATGATTCAAAACCGGATAAATCGGACCGAAACCGGACCGGTTTTATCTCAACCGGTTCCGGTTTCAAAAATCCCCAAACCGGAAAACCGGTTTCGACCAAAAAAATAGCCAAAACCGGTCGAAACTGGACCGGTTTCACCCCTAAATCGTTACATAAATTCAAGAGCTCACATCTATTTAGTGTAAGGAATATTCTACCACCACACTCATTTACACACCCACACTTACAACAAGGGTGTGTCCGGGTGTGGTGGTAGAAGGATTGTTAATTGATGGTTAAACTTAGCTTTAAGTTTTTCTCTCAAGGGCTCAGATTGAGATTAACTTAAATGAACGGCCATGATTGTTTTAGATTAGCCAAGTTTTGCTGCTCAGAAACCTCTTGGCCCTTATTCGGTTGTGGGTTTTGAGTAGTGTTTTTGAATAAAGGTAGAGAGAGAAATGAGAGTAATGATTGTGGAGAGAGGTAAAAAGTAGAGAGAGATAGAGTGAAAAATGAGAATAATGATTGAAAAGTTAGAGAGAGAAAAAGTAGAAAAGTTGCTTTTTTCAAAATTTTGGATTTAAAGTTCCAAACCAAACAAGGCCCGTAATCACCCAAGTCTACTACTTCGTCCTATTTGCAAACCACGTCCCCCCACCCAACCGTTCACGGGCAAAGGTTTTAACCAGTTAGACTTCCAATTAGTTCGGCCTAGTTTGGAGTCTTTGTGGGTCTTTTTCGGATTCACAATAATGATCAAAATGGTTCATTTCTTAGAGTTTATCGAGAACATCGATCATGTAAAAAAATCAAGTTGATCGGATATCGTTTGATATGATTTGGAAATGTATTGAATTTGAGAAAAAATAGTGTGCAATTCTGGTTTACAACCCTTTCGACACAATTATCCAAAGATAAATGCATTTTAATATCTTATCAAACGATATCCGATTAACTTAATCTTTTGCGTGCTCGAGAAGGGCCCACAAAGGACCCAAACTAGACCAAACTGGTTGGGCCCTTGCTCACGTTCACACCAAAACACCATCACCTTGTTTGGTTGAACATTTTGAGAGTAACTTTTACTCTCGACACAGTTTTCAATAAATTTCTCTCTCTATCTCTCTCCATTCATTACCACTCAGTGCCGGGTGGGTACCACGTTGTGCCCGCTCCACACATCCGAGATGTCCTTTGTGATTTTGGACAGCTTGGATTTGAAGAGAGAAAGTATTAGGATGAGAGGAGAGAGAGGGTCTCAATCTGAGCCGTCCAAAAGTGTATTGCACGATCTGAATATTCCGAACAGGTACCACGTGTCATATACCCATCCAGTCTCCCCACAAAGCACGGTTCACCCCTCTCTCTCTCTCCATTCCTCTCCTCAACCACCAAGCCTCTCTCTCAACCGCACCTCACACACCCAGCTCTCTCTCTCCCTTAAACCCACTCCGGACTTTTCTAGGAACAAAGAAAATGGGCGAAGAAAAGATCCTTAGTGTACATGAACGGCTCCGTTCCGTTCATATACACTTTAAGAATTTTTTTTTTCCCAATTTTTTTGCACTTAGCATTTCTCAACCCACCCAACCAACTCAAACAACGGGGGATTAAACCCAATACAAGAACCTTTACAAGGTAGAAAATGCCTAACAACAGATACCTCAATACAACTAAGACCCAAGAGCTCTGTTTGAGATATTTCAATGGCTACATAGCCTTTGGTTCTCAAGAGAGTTGGGGAGCTGCTTCCACGTGCAAACTCTAAGACGAACATTATCATCAATGCAAGCTAAAACTTCTATGTTGCATTGTTAGTCGGCTTGAAGTTTATGTTATAATTTGCTCCAGCCAAGCTGTATTCCATTTGCCTTCAAACTGTTTGATAAAATGCCTCCACTAGGTTTTACGTACCATTTTTGGTGTACTGTTTCACTATTTTTTCCCCAAGCTACCCCTTGAACTACCTAAAGGAATTGCCATAAAAGAGGAACAAAGCTGCCACCCTGAAATATCTGCCCCCATTTCTCCATTTACATCCCAGATTTTATCATAGATTAACCTCAATACAAGATTTTCTTCTCATCTTTTGCCTTTTGCATAACACGAGTTGCACACGCACCATGTGTGCTTGGCTTTTAGTATGTATAAGTAAGTGTGTGTGAGTGAATGGTACTAACGGAAAAGATTTGGCTGCAATTACACATTTTGGCTTTATCTGCAGCAATGCTGTGGTTTTGAACGGAGAATTGGTTAAGGGACTTTGCCATTCACAATGTTTAAGGCCTTCTTCGGTGCTATAATTATACTTTGCCATTCAAAAGTTTGTGTTCTACATAATGCTTCACTCAATTTTGATAATAATTTGTGTACTAAACTCACACATGCAAACCAATTTCATAATTTCGACATTAATTAACTACACACTTTGCAGATTGCATTGATTCTTCATTTTCATCTAAATCCCGCATCATAGTTCAGTAGAGTATAAACCTTGATTTTCGGACTTTTGCAGATTATTTGTTTGATTTTGAAAGAAGAATATGAAGTGGGGCTCCAAAGTGGGCCAACAATCAAACCGAAAGACAATGATCTTCCTATGGTACTGTTTGCTTTTTGCCATCTTTCAGTAAAATTACTTTCTTTGTTATGGTTTTTTGATGGTAGAAGCAGTAGCACTTAAAACTTCCTCCTTCCTTCAATAGTGTTAGGCTTACACTAATCAGTTCGAGCAATTCCAGTTGCGGAAAAAAAGTAGTTGTCTCGGAAAGAAATGTGATCTTGGAAAGAAATGTGATTAAGGTTAAGTGTAAACGCTTAACTTATCTTGCGATTCCTTGAATTGAAATGTGATTCTTTTTACTTCCCAATAGTTTTGTTAATTACAAAGCCACAACTTGGATGTAGTATCCCACTAACTTCTCTTTCAGTGTATATACTCATGATTGGTTGTTTAATAGTAAAAACTCTAATGACACCACAACCAACCCTCGCTTGTGTGCTCTAAATCCCGGTTCAAATTTGATTTTTCCTTAGTAGGTTTTCCGATTTCAAGTTTTCTTTTGAGTTTAGGAATTCATTTTCCAGGTGTGATTCAATATTGAGCTTTTGTTGTAATTTTGCATTTATCGATTAGTTGTATTCTTTTCCCTCTTTGGTTACATTTGAGATTAATTTCTAAGTTGTGGTTCTTGAATCTCTAAGTTGGGTTTCTGATTACTAAGATTGTTCTCTGAATGTTGAAATGGTTTTTCAATACATAGGAACTACCCATGCCCTGGAGTTACTGAGATTTGAGGTGAAGCTACATATGCTTTTGTAGTATAAGGCCAATGTATTGCAATAGTTACTTGAAAGCTAGCACCTAAGCTGTATTTGGTAGTCCAGGTTGCGTCAATTTTATTAAAGTCGCCATTAATTTTTGTCATTTGTTAAATTTTTTGTATTTTTGGGTTGTGGAAGGCTGCAATTTTTTAGTAATTGGTTTCAGTTGTTGGTGGTGGATACAAAAGCCATAAATTGGAAATCTAAGAATTCTTCATGTATTGGGTCTGTCATCACGCACATGGTGTGGGACAATTTTAGCACAGTTTTATGCCACATTTTTGGATTATGTAGACTGAGTTTTCAATTGGGTGTTTGCCTCATGGGCAGCAGATTCATTTTACTGAGATTCATTCTTCCTTTCGAACTCCAATTTCTACTTTTATATTTCTGCATGTTTCTAATTCAAAGACCTTTCGTTATGGATGGTGAGGATGGTCTCTTCTGATATCAGTTATTCATCTTTGTGTCATCAAGAATATTTTGTTGCTACTAACGTCTACTTAGACGGCAATAGATAAGCAATGCTGCACCTTTATTGTCATTGTCAATTTTGAGCAAGTATGCTTATTTGATCGACTTGCTTTTTCTAACAATGTTACCTCAAGTAATCCCTATTAACCATTCATGTTTCATGTGTGTGAATCGTCTTAGTTGTTGAATATCTTTTTTGGGAGCCTAATTGGTTGGTTCTTTTTCATTATTAGTAACTACCTAAACCCAAGCAATAAGCATGGATTGGCTTCCTTTTCTTTCCTTTTTTTTTATCAGCAATTTTTTTTATTAATCACTAAATTCGAAAATTACAGAGATTAAAAGGACAAGGGCACAAGAAAATTAAAATTACTTAATCTCCATAGGTACCCGAGACCCAAGCGCTGGTCAAGGCTTCGTTTTCTTTCCTTGAGCAAAAAAAAACAGGTTGAGCTCTATGAGAGAGACAGTTGTTGTCAATATCTTACGCTGTATGTTCTTTTTGTTTTTGTCCAATTCCTAAGAGGTAAATAGAAAAGCTTTGATTTGCTTATTTTTTATTTTGGTCAATGTTTGTTGTTGCAGTGGTACCATAGGCAAGGTTCTGTAACTATAGTTGCTGGGAGAAACCAACCATGAGGTTGTGCCCAAGCAAGAAAATTACTTGAATTTGTTGTATGCAAGGGTTAGTCGTGTAAAGCTAATTGATAAAATTGATTTATAGTGGCCCATGCCCCAAGCTATTCAACTGTATGCTGTCATTGTTTTCCTTCTCTATTGTTTCCTACTTTTGTAGCGTTAGAAACTCAACATACCCTGTAAAGTCTAATTCTTCTACAGGTGTGAGATCTTTGATTTCTTCAGGGGTGTCGTTGGTGCTTCATAGGTATTGGACATTGATCTTTTTGGACATTTCCTATAGTTTTCGTGTGCAATGCAATCGATACTGGTGTAAAGTGGCTCATGGTTAATCTACTAAAAACCAAGTTTTGTATATCCGCGGGGTTTGGCTTAGTGGAATTGGTTGTGGGGAGTTTCCAGATTTACTGGTGTAGGTGCCTGATTTGGTTTGGTGAAACTCTATGAAGCACCAACACTCCTAGAGATTGCCATATCCATGTCGGACCCTTCAAAGACATGTAGCACGTTGGGAGCACATACGTGTCCAATAGATTTTAATATTTTTAATGATGTTATTGACAAAGAAACTGTGATGCAACATTTCAAAATACAGAACCCGTCGAATTCAACTGTAGAAGTTCTTGAGTTTTTTTTCTTGGGGGTGAAAATGAAAAGAAGATTATTACTGTAGTACATATCTTTTGATATCTTTTATTATTTGGGAAAGTCTACAATATACACCCCTTAAAAGAGTGTACCATATGCATCTATTTTATGGTTCGTTCATAACATTTTAGCGTGTTTTGTAACTTTTATTCTAGAATTCATAACTTTTCAGCGGTACGATTCGTAACATTTTCATTATGATTTATTACATTTTGGTGTATACCGTAACCTTTATACGATTCGTAACTTTTTAGCAATACGATTCGTAATATTTTCTCTATAATTTATAGCATTTTGGGGGTGCATATGATACACATCCAAATAAGAGGTGTGTATTGTAGTCTTTCCCGTATTATTTTACTCCGTTGAAATGCTTATTGAACTTTTGATGTATTTTTTGTCGAAATTAGATTATTAGTTGTCATTACTATTGATTTTTTTTTATTTATAATTGGTAAAAGAATTTATGCTTATATATGATCCCATAGTTTCAAAATCCCGGAGTTAGACACTAATCGCAGGCACGCCGGCTATCTATATAGCCAAAGCTAGCATATGCAACATCAACATCAAAGGTTTTAATAGTCCAGCAAGCAAGCTAACTGGGTAGCAACATTCAGGGGTGTCGAAGTACTGTGCACCTTGTCAGAGTGAGACACTGACCACTAGAATCCACGAGGAGATGCCAAAAAATAGTACAAAAGAGAAGCGAGGAAAATGCTAGATTAACGCTAGAAATTTCTTCTTCGTACGTATACCTAACACGACATACAGGGACAAGCAAGAAAGAAATTGTGCAAGGTGCCATTTTTTTCCAATAGTAGCGACAAATTCATTCCTCGGTATATCTTGCATAATTCAATTCAACTCCCCTGTTATGCTCACATAATTTTTTTATTTGATAACTCAGTGATGTTCCAAATATGGGTTCTGCTGCTCGTGCCAGGGTGTTCCCTGAACGTTATTGGCAGCAACAGCTTAAACTCGTCGTTTGAAATCATGTTTTCTAAAGCGTGATTTGTAATCACGCCTTCAATTGAATGGGCATTTTGTTTGCAGAGGCGTGGTTTTTAGCTTCTATTAAAAGCGTGATTTATGGCTAACTTAATTTTTTTGCTTAAAATACAGCTTGACCAACCACTGAAGCATGTTTATAAGATAAGCTTTTCCAAAAAGAAAAACCTGATTAGCAAATGCGATTTTACTTACTTTTGAAATAAGGTAAAAAAAAAAAATTGACTTTTGATAAACAAGAGAGTTTTTTTTTTTTAGTGTTGAAAGTGTACGTATTTTCTTTGGTAAAAGACTAAAAAATAATATTTGAATATAAAAATGAGGAGTGTGAAAATCATTTTCCTAAAAAAACAAAGAAAGTCCCGAACGGGTAATGAGCCCTTTGCACCAAAAGGACGTAGCCTCCCTGCACTACAGTCCTGTAGAACGTGCTACAGCATCCCCGCTTCCATGTGCTTTTTCTTAGGTAAATACCCGCTTTCATGTGGTTTGATATAAATAGCTTTCATCACTGTTACATATATAGGATACACATTAGACTCTAGTAGAATCTAGTTCGTTAGAATTATTTTAGATAGATCTTTCAATGACATTTACCTTAATTGGTGAACGTTATTCCTTTTACGATATTCATTCACTATCATCACTCATTTTTGGTGGATTTTTTTTTCCTCGACAAAATAAATTTTATTAATCTCTGACAAAAATTTTCGTGCTTTTGCTATTGTAAAAAATGAGAATTTTAAGGAATAACTATTATATTCGGGCCTTTGCTCTAGTCAACGAAATACTCCCTCTCTCTTTTTCTAGGTAAGCAAATTTTAAACATCGATGAGGCTTTTTAAGAGTGTTTTGTCCGGTTCTTTATAAAGGGTTCGAGCCAACTTACATGATTACGTACGCTTTGACTAATTTTTTGGTGACTAATCCCACCACCGTTCTCTAGGAGTGTTCGACATGTCTGTTGATAATCAACCTGCCACTCATTCTGATCCAACTATCTAACCCGTACATGGATATCTAAGTGTAAGGTGCAATTGATATTCGTTTTGTTAGGAACTGCTAGAATTTACCCTCGTGGGTCAGGATAGTGTTTGGACATAATTAATTTTTTCTAAAGACAGGTTGGATATTGTTGATAGTTAGTTCCCCCCCCCCCCCCCCCCTTAGTTTTTTCATGATTTACGTTCCCCCTAGCTAGTTTTTTCATGATTTATGAGATTAGTTATTCGTCTCGACGTGAGGAATCATGAAAGTATAATACATGAATTGAAATTGAAAAAAGTCTAGATAAAACAACCCTAAAGACATTAAACTCAATGAAAAACCATACTCTTTTTTTTTTTTTTTTTGTAGTTAGTGAATTTTGAGAGTTTTTGGCATAATTTTTACATTTCAAATTTCGTTCGTCAAGAGGAATGAGAATTTATAAAAAAAAAAAAACCTCGAATCTAAAGAAATACGGAGTATAGAAAACGACCAAAATAGTAGGGACAATGATACCAAATAATTAGGTTAGAGGATCCACAATGCCAACCATTTTTGGCAAAGTACATTGTCATTTTTCAAAAATGGCACAAAAAATGAAATTTCGGTGCCACACCCACAATTCCAAAGCTAGACCTAGGTATTCACGTTGATTAGATACAACTACAAATGTACATATATCATGTGTAGTTATTTTTCACACTCTTTTTTTTTTACCATCCGTACTTTCTTTTTTGTCTTTATTCATGTGGATTTACTTTATTACCCTTTCAAAAATTTTCTTTTCCACACATGAAGGGGCAATGTGGTAAATTCACTCTAAATAAAGACCAAAAAAAAAAAAAGAGTGTAGACGGTAAAAATGGGAGTGTTAAAATCGAAACCCTATATAAGCAGTAGTAGAATTACAAACGCACGCTTTGTTTACCGTTCATTTTCCACTACTAGCTATAGCTAGTCCTTCGAAGTTCGAAATTCCAAACTAATACTCCAAACCACATTGTAGAGTGGGGGTGGTGTGGTTTGAGTGCTGCATAAAAAAAGAAGCATCCTATATCCATTAACACTAAGCATATGCAGCTTTTATACCTGCATGCCATTCCCATCCAAATGCTCCAAGACAAAAAAAAATATGGAGAGAGAGAGAGAGAGAGAGAGAGAGAGAAGGGGGGGAATGTCGGTACACTTTTTGATACATAGAAGAGAGAGAATGAAAAGAGAATGTTTGAATGTTTTTTTATTTATGATTGGGCATATTATTGTTCCAAACAAAGCATATCATGACCTACTATACATATAAGAGATTATTCCCACTTCTTACTCCTTGTCCTTTTGTGCTCGGGCCTCTTCCTTTCTCATTCCCCCGAGAAATATAAAGAGATTATTTGGGGACAACAAAAGTTTGAATGAAATTAAGGATTTCAAGCAAATTACGGGTGTAGTTTTTTCAGGCCAACTTAACTTTTTTTCTTTCAACCCTTCTTTTCAAAATTTGTGCGGTTTTGTTTGGCTCGGAATTTCCTTCCTGTTTATGAGGCAAAAACAATTGAAAAAGCTTGAAAATTTTCCAATAATAAGGAGAGTGTTATCTTAATAATTAATTTTGCCTTTTAAACTTAATTTAGCGAGTAGTCGAGTATGAACATGATGGCAAATAAAATTTTATATCCTTCCGAACTAGCAGGTTTAATTTATTCTCACCGCAACAAATAACCATTGGATCCACTAGATATTTGCACATCGTTCTAACCTAACTACTGTCCTATCTGTCTCTAGTGTCTGAGTCATTCCCACTATCTATAAAATTGACCTCTTTCAAGACCTTGATTTAGTTGAGATGCACGTGGAATAACCCAAAACACTTGATTATAAAAAATTGACTTTCAATTTAAACAAAATCAGAATTTACCATATTTTTTGTAAGCTGCAATAAATTACAAAAATGTTGATATCAATTAGAGTGCCCACCCAAAAAAGTGGCACCCATAATGTAGATTCGTCTCCAAAATCCAAAAGGGGCTTTAGTTTTGGACAAACTGGACAGAGCATATCAGTACCCCAATTCCATTATTCCTCCAAACACACCCTTCCATGTGCTAGTTGCTAATCAACTTTTGTCCTCTCTCTCCCACCCTTTTCTTCTTTATCTCCACTTTGGCCTCCCTCCTTTCACACACATTCAACCAAAGTACTCATTAGATTGACCACCCTGCCTTTTTCCTCTTGGACTATTCATCTTAGCTCCTGATTCCCCCGATCAGCCTCTTGGAATGAATTTAGTATCAATTAAAACAAACAGGACTCCCCAAAATTGACTAAAATACCCTTCTCGTACTCATGCTGTATATATAAGCATGCAGGTTATATTGGTGGTTGAATGAGCAAAAACAGCTCATATGGGTATGGAAAGTAGTGATCAAGTAGTCATTCACTCCTCCATTGCGCTGTTGCAGGAGAGGTTCAAGAGATTGAGGAGGGTGAAGGAGATGAGACAGAGGAAGGAGATGTTGAGAAAGTTATGGGAGTCTGAAAATTATAGTAGCCATTCCAGTACTACTACTGAAACTACCCATTTTAAGCCATCAACCAAGTGTTTTTTTGAAAAAGATCAAACAGTACTAATCCCTCCACCGAGGCATTCGGTTTCTCTGTCCCTCTGGCCTAGCTCAGAAATCAAACACACCAGCTTCAGGGGAGTTGATATCAAACCAGAATTGGTGAAATCGTGGCTCACTGATAAGCCCTCGTTGCGTGCCCCGCCGAACAGATTCAAGGGCTCGGATTCTGAAGTTGATACTTCTCTTCATCTTTAGCCTACTTATATATATACTCCTTTTTTTCTTTTTTCTTTTTGGGTAATGTACTGATGTTTTAGTAATGGATGATCTTTGGCAATGGTTTCTGTGCTAATGGATGATCTTTGGCAGACTATATATTCGGAGCTTTTATGCATTATCTTGCACTAATATCATTGCTGTGGAAAGAATTTATTCGTTCGGGAGAGATATTTTAGCTGGTGTGTTATGCGCATGAAAACACGATAATATGAATTTGCATTCATGCCTCAGTTGAGACTCTCAAAAAATAGGGCACTTATATATCTTCGTTGTAGGAAATATGCAAGGGGTGGAGTAGGTTTCGTCAACTTAATTGTATCAATATGGTTAATCGAGGACAACTAGTCTTAAGGATTTTGTGGCTACAACTAGTTGTACGTAGTAAGGTTGTGGGTTCAACACAAGAGGATACAAGTCGGATTGGGCTTAGGATTGGTAGATACTTCATAACACACGACAAAAGAAAACTATTGCATTAATACATTAACCATTGATGCAAGGACATGAAATGGAATCCAAATATTGCTGAATCCATTCATTGTTTGGGCCAATGCCGTTTTCTATTTTGCTCTCAACATTTCATTCAAATCTCACTATGTGTGTATTATTTTGGAGTGGTAGTGGTATAGTGGTGGTGGCGGTGGTGGTGTTGGAGTGGTGGTTGTGTAATGGTGGTGGTGTTGGAGTGGTGGTTGCGTAAAGGTGGTGGTAGGCCTAGTGGCGGTGGAGTGATGGTGGTGGTGGATTGATGGTGATGGTCGTGAAGTGGTAGTGGAGTAGGGGTGGTGGTGGTGGTGGATAGTCGTGGTGGTAATATGGTGGTTGAATGCAAGCACACAAGAATTCAGCCAGATTAAGATCTTTTAAAACTTTTAAGCCTATATTTTAAGTGATACTTAATTTGTTAAGTAATGTAAAATGTGGTTATCAAAAGCACTTAATCAGTTATTAATTAATTGATTCAATTTTAAGTACTCAATTTAGGTTATCAAACAAGGATAATGCTATGGTGTCCCCTGCCCAAAAGGGGACATCGGTTATAAACGGTATAAAAAACCACAGCCATTTTGTGGATTATCTTTTAAAATAACATAATATGTATTATTATTATTATTATTATTATTATTATTATTATATTAGGTTATAACACTTTTTTCAAAAATGGCATAACAAACCACTCGAAGGTTTCGAAGGCTCTACTCTCTCTAAACCTTCAAGTGGTTTTTTATGTTATTTTTTAAAAAAGTGTTATGACCTAATATAATAATAATAATAATAATTAATAAATATTATGCTATTTTGAAAAATAATCCACAAAATGGTTGTGCTTGGGGGATGGGGTTGCCACCTCTCACCTCCACCTCCCCCTCCCATCTCCAGCCGACCACCCTCCTCCACCACACCGCCTCCTCTCTACCCTCTCCTATGACTCATTCCTCCCTCCGGTTCAGATCCTCCATACATTGCCTCCATCTCTCAAGTGCCACCTTCCCTCCCCTTCCTCCTCCTCTGTCATTCCTGATCCGAACCTCCCATCGCGTATCCCTCTTCCTTGCTTCCTCCTCTTCCTTCGAGGCTTAGGTTGGAGCCAGATCCGGCGAAGTGGTGGAGCTAGGGTGGCTTGGCTTTTCCTCCGGGGAATAAGTGGTTGGAGCCGTGGCGGTGCTTCCGGCTACTTTATCGGTGACCGGAGTTTTAATTTTTTGTTCTCTCTGGTTTCGGAGAGTTATGTTCCCTGTGTGAAACCTTTTCCAGCCTCTCTGGTTGTTTTCGTTTCCACCGTGAGTTGCTCGGAGGGGAGGACGAGGTTCGTCAAATTACCGCTGTAGTCTTCAACTCCGTCGCCTTCTCCCGGTGTGGTACTTTTTCAAATGTACTTGGTGAGTGTCTAGTCAACCCATACGGATAACCCGAAAGTTGAGGTTTTCTTACCAAACAGAGGGCTCTGGAATTTGGGCGTTTGTAGCCTCGGGGCAGTTTTTTGTTCTATATGAGCATGAGATTGTCTGTTTAAAAAAAAAAACCACTCGAAAACATAACACTTTTTGAAAATGGAATAATAAATCACTCGAATGCGTAAGACTTTTTAAAAATAACATAATATAATCACTCAAAATCATAACAAAAAAAATTTTAGAAGGCATAATCGGTGTTCCCTTTTGGGCAGGGGACACCATAACATTTGCCCGCAGGCCCTAAATCACATAGCCTGAATTTAAAAATTTGCGCACATGATTTTAAGTTATTCTCTACAAGTCAACAAGAAACATAGACTGGAAAAACCCGGCCCACTCAAAGGTGTCACCCAGGTAAGCTGATTTGATTATCAAAAAAAAAAGGTAAGCTTATTTTTTGTTGTTACTATTCACTCTGCTTTTTCATAGGCTTTGAGCAATATTACAATTTACAATGACTGCATTTTACTAGTACATTGTAGTGAGCTCAAATCCTACATACCAATTTCTCACATATCGGTATTTCGGTGCATATTCAGTAATGGACTACGTTCTAGTGGTCAGTGCTCAAACGGGTGGACATGCATGTTCGAAGGCTTAATGACATAATCCTTCAAAATATTTCACGCTCTCAATTCTAACTCTCGCGAATTTTAATATATAATTAATTTGAGATATGTTTCAAGCTCGCACACACGCACGTAAAATTGAGTACATACTTTAAAGGTCACATAAATTGGATAGCATCGCATATGGAAGGTGGCCGAATGAGGCCAACATTTTAAAACTCTACTCCACATTCATACAGCGTAAGGTGGTAGTGGGTGCAGGTTATTGAGCAATTATTTGAACATCTACGAACCTGGGTCTCAATGGGGTGAAAACGGCTCGGTTTAGTCCTTTTTTGGACAAACTTTCAACTCAACCAGTTCATTCAGTTTGGATAAGTATTTATATGATTTAAAAAAAAAAGAGTACAATGATAAATCCTTTTTTTTTTTTTTTTGTGTGTGAATCGATCAATAATTTTACTATTAATTATAGCAACAACGGAGAGTCCAAACAAACCTCACGTTGTAACTAGGTTGGAAAATCTCCACTCCAGGACATAATGATCGAGAAATAAGGCATATTTGGCTGTGTACGTGAGCCGCCCTATGAAAATTATAGGAAACAAAATGAAAAGAACGAAACCATAAACGTTGAGCTAAAGAAACAAGTATCTCTAATGAGGCTATCCAAGCTGCATTCTTCTTCTTCTAACATCTTGACAATCCCTTGAGCATCCCCTTCCACCAGAAACTTCAGCCCATCCTCTGCATTCATAGCCTCCAGTGCATCACTACGAAATCCCATAGCCTCCACCATCTCAGCTGAAGCCGGATGTAGGAAATTAAGGAATTGCCCACATACTTCTAATCTGCCGTTGGTCATTCCGAATCACAATCCCACACCCCCTCGTCCTGAAACAGCTTCAAATGTCCTCCCAACATGAACCTTGAAGAACCCCGGATTTGGCGGTACCCAACGCTGATCATGCGCCCCATTGTGCTCCCTAGGCATCGTCTCCGTACTCCTTGTAGCTTGGCAATATTCCCAATAGCACTCCAAACCAACCTCCCCTAATTGAGCAGCCTACATTGCTTCAGGTCTAAAGCAAAACAAAAATGCTATCAGCAGAGACAACCACCATGACCCTCAAAGAGATCCTATGTGAAAAGTTGTAAAGGGACCCACTCCTCCACTCCCAACTAAGAAGTCCACTCCTCTACAACGCATAAGCTGTGTTCCCAAATTCTAAAATTCCCAACTTAATTTTGAATTGTGAAATCTCCTGCCCCCACTTTCTCTCTTTCTCTCTCTTTCAGAACACCACACGACGACATCCTTTCTTCTGTCTCGAGTCTCGATGCACCACCACCGACGGCCTCCTCAAACTCCCTCACCACCAACGACGCACCACCACTATCTCCTCCTTCTCTCTCCTCAATCTCACACTCTCCTCTTGTCACAACACCACCGATGAGCAACCCGAAACCCACCCCTACCACCACCGACAGGCAACCCCAAACCCATCCCCTACCACCACCGACGCACCACATCATCTCTTCTATCTCAACGGTATCTCTCTCACTTCCCTCTCCACTAATCTACATTTGATTCTTTCACTAATGTGCACACACGAAGAAATTAGGGTTTTTTTTTCCAGATTTCATAACATTGGGGTTTTTAATTCTGATAGTAGTGTTTGTCAACCTATTGAGTGAATAAATCGCTTTTGGGAGTCGATTCTATTGGGTGAAAAAAATTTTGGCTGTCGATCTGTTGATCTAAATTGACTGTATAATGTAGCTCCATGTCCCTCCATGTGACGATTGCAGCTATACATGTGAACTGGTATTTCAAACGCAAAGATTGTCCATTTAACATCTACTACTTCTACGGCCTAGACCACGAAATTTGATAGTGTTTAATCTGTTGACTTAAGGTGAGGATGTGGGTTATGTAGGGGAAGGCCAAGTCTGATACTTTGGGACCTTACATAGATAATTTTTCTTTATAACATTGAAGTGGTGAAGAGATTTAAGCTTGTTTCCAAGTTTGTTGCTTGAAATTTTTTTCTTTAATTTATTTTTCAATGGTTTGCCAAGGCACTTCTCTGTTTTTTTTTCCCTCTCTTTTTCTTTGGCTTCTTGCCAAGTCTCAAGTCTTAAGTCTGTTTTGCTTTGAATTATTAGTTTGCGATTTTTTGTTTTTTTTTTCCCTCTGTCTTGCCTGGCTTTGTTGTTTGTCTATCTGACTCTAGAAAAATAGGCGATCAATAGATTCATCTACTCGAGTTCAAAAAAAAGAAAAGGATTCATCTACTTGACTACAAATAGAGCATAAACTAGAATTAATTTATCACAAACCCAAGCTTTCAGCTTATCTCCTGTTCTTAGTTTGCTACTAATAGCCATCCACAGTTCAAAACCATGCTAGCTTGTGATAATTAACCATAGTATGTTGTTGCCTAATAGCTTTCCAAGTGGGAGAAGTTTTATACGCAGAAGAGGGAGACATAACATATACTCCTATGGCTTGTTTGATTTCTTTCTTGTTAACAGTTATATCTTGTTAGCTGTCAAATGAGCATACTGTCTCCCTCACTCACACACCCCATTATTATACTTGTTTTTGGTGTAAGTTGTTTGAAATGAACTTTCTTTCATGTTTTAGAAATTGCAGGAATACATGACTAACACCAACCGAGCAAGTACTCAAGATTTGCTTCATTGAATAAGCTTTGTCCATATTCGTGTCGTGTCGTGCCGTGTCGTGCCGAGTTGTGTCCTGATGACTTTTTGCTTCGTTGGGGTGAAGCCTTCTTTTGGGTTGCTGAAGCATATGAGGAGATGGCTGAAGCATGAGTGGAAGGTTATCGGTCAATTTTAGTGTAAAGACTGAGTGCATGAGTTCCAATTGTGTAATACCATCTCCAAACTCGTTCATTGTGTAAATTCATGTAACTGACTCATGCCTCTTTGCATAGTCACATCTTGTAAGTTGTATACAAACTAGTAAGGAAATACTCTGTTTGATCAGAGCTGTCTATGATGCCACTTGGAAGGGCCAACTATCCTACTAAGTTGTAGAATTTCTGTGAATGGAAATGGTGATTCAATGATTGAAATGAGTGCTTGACTTTAAGTTTCAATTGTTTTGTTTGAAGTGGATAAAGGGTAATTTCCTTGCATTTTTTGTTGTATACCTATATAGAGAACTCGTTATTAGTTTCGGCCTTTCGGGCATGGTAGTGCAGGAGAATGTGAAGGGGCTCTCTTTTTCATCTTTCTCTCTCTCTCTCTCTCTCTCTCTCTCTCTCTCTCTCATGTTCCAGTAACACTTCTCATCCTAGCCAACACCTCCCATGAGCCTTTTCCTCTGCATTCAAGCATCAAAACTTTTTCAGACCATATTTTTAGGTATATTCCTTCATTAAACCGTATCTTGTTACCAAGTACAGGCATAAACCTTGCTAAAGCTGAGAGAGATGAAGCCATGTAAGTTCACTGGTTTGTTACCACATTGCAAAGCCAAAACTCACAAACAAAACCCCCAGAAACAATTGAATAAGGCCAGAACTCATACCCACAATGTGAGTTCACACATTGCAATTACAAGCACAATACTAGAGTAATTAGAAGAAAGAAATCTAAGTCTAAAACTCAGCTTTTGCTCCTATTGTGGGTAAAGGCAAATCCAAGTCTAAAACTCAGCTGCGTAGTCTTCAAAATCAGGTGTTCCCAGATCTCCAACAATTGCAGAGCTTAAATTGCTCCGATATCAAAAGAGTAGCATGTGGACATTGCTCAAGAAAAATAGGTCAAGCACTCAAACTGATATGGATACAAATATAGGACACGATACAATACGGATACATCGACACATCACAATACAAATATAGGACACAACACGATAAGGGTACGCTGACAAGACACGATATGGATACACCGACGTGACACGCATAAGACTTCCGTTTCATACCAGAAATTCCAACTTTAATTTGTTTCATACCAGAAGTTGATTACATGAATTACACAATGAACGAGTTTGGAGAAATCAAAATGTATTGATTATGAACAAATTTCCATAATTGGAACTCATGCACTTGAGGTTTTACACTAAATTTGACTAGTAGCCTTCCACTCATGCTTCTGCCATCTTCTCATGCTTCTGCAACTTTAAATAAGGCTACACCCCACAGAGAAATCAGAATGGTCATCTCTACTTCTAACAAAAAAGTAGCAACATCAAAGGCTTAGAATCAGCAGATTCATCTACAGCATTAGCCCATGATTCAATGAAGTAAAGTTTAAGACAAATACAGCTCCCAAAAACTGCATTCTACCAACAAAAAGCAGCAATTACGGAAACAAAAAACTACAGTTTCATTACCAAAAAGATGCAAAAGTGACAGCATAATATTTCACAATAATGGCAGCTCCTCATTTTTTTCACATCCTGCTGTGTATCTCAAAAGCATCATTCCATCCCTGAAGTTCTCAACATGCAAAGAAAAAAGAAGACAACAAAAAACAAACTAAGTCAAATCATTTTGATTTCTGAGAGAGAAAGAGAGAGAGGGGTCCTAGTTAAACTTGTAAACCGATAAAAGTGCGAAGTCTTAGAACTAAACTTACTATAATCATGTCCCAAATCATATGGAGATCCATTAGGGTCATAGCTCCATGTACGAAGATATCCTACACTCACCTGAGATGGCTGAAATCATAACCAATTGAAATTACAGTAACATGAGAAAAATTACAAATTGAAAAGATTCGATGTAGTACAAATGCAGTCATACTTACAGTAACGTTTCCACTCTCTTGCGTTACTATCTCATGAAATCCCATAGCATGAGTGTGGACTTCCACATCCTAAAGCGGAATAAGGTCAAATTCTAAATCATAGCAAACCAATGATCATAATTATGTGAAACATCGAAAGAAATGCATAATGATTGGTATACTGGTGTACTCTTTGCATTGGTGCGACTACATTGAACCCTTTTGTTTGATTTCGTATTCCTCCTAATAATTTGCTTAGTCATTGATTGCTTCCTCTTCGTCGGCGGTCGCCCTCTCCAAGGCCCTTTACTTGGATTGCCCACGATAATTGATTTATCTTGGAAACTTTCCAAATCATTTTGAGCATCTCCAACCGTAGGCATATTGCTAAGACAATCCTCATCGTATAAGGCATTCTCCGTTATAATTTCTCGCAACCTAGCCGCCATCCTATCAATCTTGGCAATGGAATACATGGCATTGTCAGCGGCCTCATTGAATAACTTCAACAAACTGTCATAGCGAACAAATTCGGGCATGCGTTCCCATTTAACATAACTCACCTTTATTTTTGTGTGACTCCTCACCAAGTTTTTCATCCATCGTCGTATAATATATTTCTCGGGTTCAAGCTTCTTTTTTGACCAAACAGAGATCATATGCGTGCACACCATTCAATTAGTTTCTGTTGACTCCTCATCAGAATGAACAAGGAAAGTGCAAGTTTTAAAAAGATTTTTTTTTCTTTCCAACTAGAATGTCTTGTTCAATGTGAAAAAGTGAAATACCATTTACTACCGGTCCAATAGTCAAATTGCACCCAATCTTGTTAGCTACTTGCTCTCGAAACTCCTTGCATTTCCCAATTGTGTATACTTGCTGAAATTGATCCTCAAACCTATAAGGAGACGCCTTCTAAATTTGAAAATTTAAAGAATGGGCATCTGCCTCATCTTCTTTTTGCACCTTCTTACGTAAGGCATTCTCATATTGATCCACAAATTCCTTCAAGGTGGTTTTATAATGGATGTAGCCGTCAAAGAAGGTATTCATGCTCTCGCTTTGTTGGGTTGTTGACATCCCCGCCCAAAGGGTATCCTTAACAAATGCCGGTACCCATCAATGCCTCTCCTCATACAATCCAGCTAGCCAATCATTGTCATGTAGATCAAATTGTTTGATGAGATTTGCCCAATTTTGTTCAAAGTCCACTAGATACAAGGAATCATATACAACACTCTTGAGGGATATTTTTATCACCCTATACTCATTGTAACCCTTCAACTTGTCACGAATTTTTTTCATGATATGCCACAAACACCAACGATGTCGTACATTTGGAAAGACTTCACTTATCGCGTTTTGCATGGCCCTGTATTGGTCTGTGATGATGGCATTAGGGTAGGAATTAGACATGCACGAAAGCCAAGTCTCGAACAACCATACAAATGAAGTCGTGTCCTCCCGTGATATCAAACCACATCCAAACAAAATCGATTGTCCGGTGCAAAAGGCATATTGTACGTGTTAACAAGGTAAGTGGTGTCAAATGTGACAACATCGCCAAATTCTTTATATAACTCTCTACTATACACGTCAACCCAAAGGACATTCCGTAATCGTTCATCTTCATCACGATCGATGGCATAGAAGAAGTCACCATTATCTTTTTGCATTCTTACAAAGTACTTGTGCATTGCATCGGCATCTCCTTCTTTGAGCTGTGCACGCCTTTCTTTATCCTTGTAAGTCCTTAAATCCTTACCTATCCACGTTAGATTATCAGGGCCCCCTGCCTCGATCTCACATGAGGCAATGATTTTGTTCATTGTGACTCCGCCTGCCGTGTTCAATTCAATTGTCCTCTTCGTATGTGGTGGGAGAGTCCGGTAGCATCGAAAATATTTCACTTTTTCCGGGTCCATTTCATGATTATGCTTCAATTCAATCGAATTCAACATCCACTTCCCGTCAACTTGCAAAGAGATTTTCATATGGGCTTTACAACTTATTTTTGTTGTTGGATGGGATTTAACGGGATTCAAACTAGTTGGCCTAGCATTTCCACCCCAATGACAACCATAACTTATATTCGACTTGACGTTGTTACGCTTCTTAGAGGTTATTGTGACCACACCAAATCCTTTTGCTTTCGCATATCTACTGTAACATTCCAGGGCTTCGTATTCAGAGTCAAATATTGTTCCAACTTTAGGTTCTAATACTAACTCCAAATTTTGATTTTCCTCCAAATTTTGATCTTGTATGTCCATGATTCTACAAATAAGAAATACAAGGACATAAGAACAAACACACATTTGCCCCATCTCCCCCCCCCCCCCCCAAAAAAAAAACAAAAAGAACAGACACACAAAACTATGAGAAGTAGCAGACTCTAAAAGGGCCCCTTACCCATGGTGATTCCATTCCAGTTCTCAAAAGTGTACTAGTATTTAGACACAAAGGTTGAGGAATCAAAGTAATAACCAGGACAAAACTCAAATTACGTCCCCATAGTTATGGATTTTTTTTGGGGTTTTCTTAACAATCAAATGTATTTTAAGGGAGAGGGAAGTGACATACTCAAACCTGTGATAGAGAAGCCGGTTGGAAAGTACTCGGGAGAGAGGAGTTTGTGGTGGTGCAGCGTGGGTGGTGGGGCGTCGTTGGTAGGGAAAAATCCAGTGATGATGGCAGATCAATGGTTTTCCACGAAGTCGTGCTGCGGTGGTGGTTGGCCGGTCGATCGGTGGGGGACTCCGGTGATGGTGGGTGGGCGTTGGTGCTGGATCGTGGAGAGAGAGAGAGGGCGCTCCGTACTGAACCACTTTCCCAAAAATTTGAACTAAAATAGGTTTTTATCATATGGCAAAATTGGCGCGCGTTTTGTGTTGAGAGAGAGAGAGAGAGAGAGAGAGAGAGAGAGAGAGTGGGGGCAGGGGATTTCATGATTCAAAATCAATTTGGGAATTTTAGAATTTGGGAACACAGCTTATGCGTTGTAAAGGAGTGGACTTCTTAGCTGGGAGTGGAAGAGTGGGTCCCTTTACAAGTTTCCACATAGGATCTCTGTGAGGGCCATGGTAGTTGTTTCTGCTGATAGCATTTTTGAAAGCGAAAGGGGGAGAGTAACCATACCCTTTTAGCTCTATCTCATCACAATTAAATGCTCCACATATGCGAAACTGTTTCGGGTTACATTAATCCATAAAACAGGACACAATTAAGCAATATTCCACTGGCACTTTCTTTTTGACAAAACAAGACAAGAGAAGAGAAGATCAGCATTAATAGACACCGTAGGTACGGTACCTTCATATATGGGTGCTTTCATATGCCTAATCCGCTTCCATTTTCCTCTCTTCATCTTGGCCGCCACCTCTTGTCTCGGTTCCTCCTCCCACTTTGCCCTGATGCCTATTCGATTGTTATTGTCTTTTAGTAAGATGCAAATCATAATACACCCAAATATGATACCTAAATTGACCACTAATTAATGACTTTTAGGGGTAATTTGTTAACTAAACTAAATGTTCAGATTTATAATTCATTGAGATTGTACATTTGGGTTTACCTTATATAGTCCGATGTTTGAAAAGTTAAGTAAAGTGAAGTGAAGGAAAAATAAATCTATTTTCTTGTGAGTGTTTATTTGATAATTTTTTTGGCAGGAAAACTAAAGTTTAGTGGTTCATTTGCCTAGAAAAAACACCTATGAAAAACTTCTTTATTTTTATTCCCATGGCTAATTTTTATATAAAAGTAACTTTGAGAGCTAAATAATTGGCTATCATATTTCAAAAATTAACCCATACGGAAAATTTAATTTATCTAATGCGAAGCCTTAACATGAAATGAAAAAATCGACTTGCAATTCCCTATTCAATTTGCTATATTCTGAATGGTATGCAAATCCCCCATTTAAATTGAGAGTTATGCTAGCTACAATGGAGTACATACTCCATGCACAGATCGTTTTGGGACCCGTTTCGGGTTCTACAAGCATGGTCAGAGCCGCTTATTTTGTTTAAAATATTTGGTTTTTGATCCCTGCAAAAAATAAGTTTTACCAGATACCGGTAAAAACCTTTACAAAACATCTAACTTTGTTCCAGATTTGGCCTGAATTCTGGGACAAAGTTAGTTGTTTCGTAAAGGCCCCCTACTAGTATTCGGTTGAAATGATTTTTTACAGAGGCCCTAAACAAAATATTTTGAACAAAATGTGCGGCTCCAATTATATTTGTGGGACCCCAAAACGTGTTCTAAAACGATATGTGCATGGAGTATGTACTCCATTATCTGTGCAGTTAGCATTAGTGTTAAATTGACATTCTCTGATAATCAACCGTACAAATTAAGTTTAAAAAATAAGTAGATGATAACTAAATAAATAAATATTAAACAACCGTGCTTGATTAGTTGCCGACGCAAAAACTCACTGAAAATTAGTTAGTACAAAACAAAATTGAAGACTAATAACAAGTTAAATAAATACTTTCAAAAAAATAAACTACAAATTTTTTTCCACAACAATTATATCAGAAATTACCATAGTAGCTGAAATTGTTGTTGCTCACGTAAATCTCAATGTGCCTTTCTAAGAATCTAATTTATATTTTTTTGGTATTGGCGTCATTCACTTTTTTTCTTACCCGCCAATTATTTTGGCCCCACAATGGATAAAACTTTTTCCTGACACAAAATTCTATGTTTTTAGCCGGATCACTTTTGCAAGAATGTAAATCTTGCAGGAAAACTTAAAAACATGTTTCCCACTACTTTCTTGTCAACTGAACACTACAAAAGTTACGGAAAAGTTGATTTTCCCATCTTTTCCTGTACTTTCCTGGCAACTGAACATGGCCTTATATCCACGTCGCACGTATAAATTTTGGCTGCTCCATTAATTGTGGCTTTTTATTTATGATGAAAAGTTAATATTAGCTACGACAAATAACATTATTCATTTATATTCCCATCAACCATATCTCCTCCATATTGCTCTACCCTCAAAATTAGAGGTGACAAATGGACGAGTTTGTATGGATTGGAATGGGCCACAGGCCAAATATGGATAAAATAATAAATGGGTTGGGTCGAATATGAGTCAAATCAAACCTAAATCCGCCCAACCCAATCCGTTTTCTTTCTGTCTTTCTTTCTTTCTTTTTCTTCCCCCCTCCCCCTTCCTTCATTTCTGATGGTAGCAAGGGGATAGGTGCTACATTTATAGCATTCAAAAATTATTTTCTTGTTTTTAGAGGAAACGGATTTTTGAGAACTTGGGAACATCTGCTTTGGAAAAAAATGCAAAAAACAAGTTTGGATATCTGTCAAATTGCAATCTTGTCATTGTAGATACAATCGCACTGAAAATCCTTCAGATTTCAAATTACATGCGAATGAAGAAATCTAGAGAGAGAGAGATTACGTTCTGGACGAAGAGGTAGTTGGCGACGACGATCGCGACGACAAGGGAGGTGGAGAGGATCACGCCCGGTGCAAAGCACTTGATCTACTGGTCTAGACTCTAAACTCAAGTTGCTCTTGGTGATCCATAAAAAGAAGGTTTTTTTTTTTTTTTTTACTGGCAAAAAAAATTGCTCTTGGAATTCTAGTGAATTGTTTCTATCAATTTTTTTTAGAACCGCATGTTCAGATAATCTTGCGCACATCTCAATTGATTTTGGGGCATCACGGTTAACAACCGGACAAATCTTACAGTGATATTGGAATGTTTCGCCTCCACAAAATTCGAACATGTGATCTCATGGGAGGACAAACACTTATCACTTTCTTATGCACACACCGTCATGTTTGGATAATTCTGATATCAGTAACGAAAGTTAGGAATAGAAGTTAATTTTTTTTTTGAGAGAGAGAAGGTTTTAGAGTGTATTCCTAGTTGTAGAAGACTTTCCGTTCTCCTGAGTGACTTGTCGTTTGTTTGGTGATAGGAGTAGGTAACAAAAGCAAAAGACACGATCAACCCATTTTAATTCAAACCCATATTCAATCCATTATAAATATATGGACGGGTTGGGTTGAGTTGGGTTACAAGTGAACGAATTTGAACGAGTTAAAAAATATGAGTTGAGATTGCTACCTCTACTCAAAACTGATATTCTTAACAAACAAGTTTGGTGTCTGATTTTAAAATTATTTTCGGGACTATTTTTTGGACTTCACTATTGTATTGATAATTGGAATGAAAATAAGATCGATCTACTGTATCACTTTTATATGTGTTGACTTGAGATAGTTGGCTTACAAGAGTTGGCCGGATTGGATCGACACTATTCTCTCTTAGTTTTGCTTCTCCAAACACAATATTATTCTCGTTTTGCCCCTGCTCATTGCACTTGTTATCACTTTCATTACCCCATGAGTTTTTTTCCAATTTTTTCGCATGCAAAAAATTGAACTAATTGATCAAATTCTTACCTATATTCCCAAAAAGTTAATTTTTCACAAAAATCTTTAAATAATATTTGAAACAAATTAAACTATTCATATCATTTGCATGGGATCTCGAGTGGCTTCCGACACAATTTGGTGTACACCAAATGGTGTATCCCTTGTTTTTTTTTATTTCCTGTTTTCTCCAATCGGGGCAAATCATTTTCTATTTTCTTCAATCCCTCCCAAATTACCAAAAGCTCCGCAAGTCAACGAGGGAGAAGAGAAAATAAGAGCATCTCTAATAGGAGATGTCAAGTATGACGCGGATAGTGCAACGGTTACTTTTGGCATCAATTTACCTTCTAACCCATCTGTCTTCACTCATGTCAAACCTGATGTAGTTTTGGTATGAATCTCTTGCATTCCAATTTTGGCTGCTACCCTCCCCTAAGCCAAATTTTAAAAAATAACCATTGAAAGTAAAAAGCTATTGGTAGTAAGTTTAAAATCTCTCAGTACTACTTGTTTGAGTTTTTTTTTTCGTTTCAAATCAATAGAATTTGGCATAAGGATTGGGGATGAGATTTTAATGTCAAATTTGAGATACCAAAATGCCACATAAGCCTTTTATTTGAAGTCCGTAGAGTAAATTAGTCAGGCTCGCCTCACTAGGGGCTCAGCTAGTTAAAAGCTCTGCTCATTTTTCGAATTTTGAGCCCGATTACACCCTTGACCGAGATAAAAAGAAATGAAAGAGTGTTTCAATCCGAACCAGTCGGCACTCAAAAATTCCTCCCGTATCGGAGATGCTCTAAGGTTGCGAGTATTGACTTCTGCGGCAGAGCCTAACCGGTGACCGGCCAATCCAGTCGCCCTTGTTTGTCTTGTCCCTTTTTGACATTTTTCTTCAGCGTGTTCTGTTCACCAACGGCTTGTAAGAAAAGGTAAAGTAGACCGAGAAGAGCAACACTTGTTCGATCTATCGAAGAGCCAATGAATCGGGTTGACTAGGGTTTCTTTCCTTCCGCAAAGACTCGTTCGTTGCTCTCTCGCTTGATTTCCTTCACCCGATACGCGGAGATCTGGTGAGTGATCCCTCCTATAGCTAAACCTAGATCTATCTCTCTTGTTCTGTTTTGCTTTCCTTCTTCTTGTTGATTTCTGCTGTACCGATTGCTTTATTCGTGTTCTGTTTTTCCCTGTTCTGGTGTTTTAGTGCTAATTATGGACTAGGAAGTTTCGAATCTGAAAACTGGGAATTGGTAATGTGACTGCTCTTTTTTGGTCTGTGCGATGATGTGTTTGTACGTCTGTGGTGGGGTCTGCTCTTTTTTAGTGCTAATTATGGATTATTGGTTTGTCTTGACGAGAAAAATCAAAAAAGTAAAAAAATTATGATATTTACCCAACATTTTTTGGAAATATTCAAGAAAAAATTGGAAAAGCAGCTTTTTTTGACTTTTGCTTGGATATGTTACAAATTGTTTGGGTAAATGTCATAATTGTTTACATTTCCGATTCCTCTCGTTGAGGTGAACCAATAATCCTAATCCATAAAAGTTTGGCGCAAACCAACAAACGCGATTTTAAAATTTTTTTTTTGAATAAAGACAAAACAAATAAGTCAAGTACTACAACTTCTAGTTTGGCGGAAACAAGGCCAGATTTAGTTTATAGAGATGTTTTGTTGGTGCTGTTTTTTGCTGAATTTTGTAGGAGATTCGGGTTTCAAATGGATACTGTTAGTTTGCTTTTAATCTATTCTTCTGTTCTAGTCAATTTGCATTCACCAATCGATGGAAGGAAAAAGATTGGAACTTTGAAGCTGAACATTGAGTTGTCACTGCTAGGCTCGAATCGTGCGTGTCTTGGTTTTGGTGAATGATTTAACTCAAAAAAATTCATGTGTTTCTACTGTTTTGAGAAAAGTATCCGGTGGTTCAAATGGGCATGGAGTTTCCGGAAACAGAAAAAATGCATGGTACATGTGAAATTTTAGAAAATACACCCATCTGTTCTATTTTCTTAAAATCCTATGGAATGGTTAATTTAGGGGGAGAGAACAAATACTCTGGGATCTGTTTTAGATGTTTAATTTCGCAAAGGGGAATCCTTGACTAGGGATATACGTTAGTCAATGCTGCTATTTACCATTTCCAGTTGGTGTCTATTTGTTTTCTTATCGAAATACACCGGTTGATCTAGTAGGTGATCTTGTTGAGCATTTCTTAGTGAACTGTGTTTACTTTCTTTCAGATTTGAACTGCATATTGTTGGATGGGAACTTCTTCTGGGTCTCATCTCCATCATCAACCTTCACCAAAAATGCTGCCTCCTCGTCAACAACCACGACCTGGAGGACTACAGACATCACTATCCCTGGTCCCACCCGATGCTTGTGGCTCTCCCAATCTTCAAGAGCGTGGCTCAAACTCTGATCAAATCCGCGAATCTCCATCAGAAAGTGCTAGCTCACGTGAAACCTGGCCCACCGCTGATGCCTTGATGGTGAAAAAATTGGAGAAGGAAAAGGAAGGGGAAAATGGTTTTGCTGAACATTCTGTTGTCCGCCATATCTCAAGCTCAGATAAGATGTCTCTGAGAGACGTGACCAGAGAAAGAGTGGAGGTAATATCCGAAAGAATGCAGCATCTTCCGGATGACTTTTTGGAAAAGCTTAAGTGCGAACTTCGGATTGTTCTTGAAGGATCAGGTGGTTCTTTGCATAGGGATGAGTTCCTATTTATGCAAAAGTTAGTTCAGAGTAGGAGTGATTTGACAGATAAAACATTGAGTAGGGCACATAGGGTCCAACTAGAAATTCTCGTCGCGATCAAGACTGGGATTCAGGCGTTTTTGCATCCCAGTGTTAGTCTCTCTCAAGCTTCCCTCATTGAGGTTTTCCTTTACAAGAGGTGTAGAAACATTGCATGTGGGAGTCTGCTTCCAGCAGAGGAATGTACCTGCGAAACTTGCTCTATGAGAAATGGTTTTTGCAACCTTTGCATGTGTGTGATTTGTACCAAATTTGATTTTGAAGTGAACACATGCCGGTGGATAGGTTGTGATTTATGTTCTCATTGGACGCACACAGATTGTGCTATCCGTAATGGGCTGATTGGGATGGGCCCTGGTGTTAAGGCTGGTTCAGTTCCAGCAGATATGCTTTTCAGATGCCGAGCTTGCAGTAGAACGTCTGAGTTATTGGGTTGGGTCAAAGATGTGTTCCAACACTGTGCACCAAGTTGGGATCGTGAGTCACTGATTAGGGAACTCGATTATGCGAGTAGAATTTTCCGTGGGAGTGAGGATCCCAGAGGTAGGAAGCTCTTCTGGAAGTGTGAGGAACTCATAGACAAACTGAAAGGCGGGATGGCAGAACCTATGGCTTGTAAAGTAATTTTAATGTTCTTTCAAGGTATTCTGAGAATGGCATTTCATTAAATGCACTTTTTTTTTTGGTACTCCTAACAGGAACGGAAAAAATCATAGCTAAGAAGGCAGAAACTTTCTTTCACGGTTAAGTGTCAATGGCAATCCATTGAACTGACGCAATTTAATTGGTAGCTGTTGTTGACGTGTTAATACTTGGTAGTGCCCATAAAGATTGACAAATTGCTTTGATTTAGGCAGTGTCTTGTTATTTATTTTTATTGCACTTAGTTCCTATGTTTAAGTCCAATTAGCATGGCCCCATGATTGTCTATGAAATTGTAAATGATCTTTGTAATTCCAATGAATAAACTTGTGACTCCCTTTTGTGAGCTATGTAGGCAGCATAAAAGTGTACACCTATTACAGAGTAGCTATACAAAGTTACAATAAGAGTTAAAGATCTGTACGAGATTCGTGTGAAAAGTATTACTGACTTGGATAGAAGGCCAAAATATGTAGATATACAGATGGACTCATGGTTAAGTTGTGAAATGTGAATGGATCTTTCGGTGATCAGTGTGCTGTTATTCTTTTATGTTCATCTGACTTTGAATGGCAGTAGCTGTTAGGACGTCTGAGGAGAACCATCGAAAGAGCTCCTTTCTTTGCTGCTACTTTATTTCTTCGTGTTTTTATGTACTGTTGTCCGGGTTCTACAAAAGTTTTGTATTTGTCAGTTTCTGTTTCGCATTTCTTGATTGTATACAATGTTCTTAAGCCAGAGAGGATAAGTTAACTGCTGGAGTGCAGCTTTTCTGTTACTAGTTTATTGATTCCAATTTCTAAGAGCAACTTTATTTCGTGTAACAATGTCTCATCCAAAGTTGTCTTTCAATTTACTTCTTGTCTTATGATGATAATTATTTAAATAAAAAAAAAAGTAAAATAGTTTCTTGTCAACATTTTTGGGGGTTCTTTTTCAAAGCTGTTTTGTCCTTAAATCAGTGCCTTTTATAAGTTGATATCCGTGTGGCCTGGTTGTCTGAATTGTTGGATGTTAAATTTGTTCAACTTTGTTGGAAGTTGATGTCAAGGGAAAAAGTAAGAGAATCTCTTCGTTGAATTGTTCTTTAAGCATGTTATACAAAAGCCTAGGAGAGATATGGATGAAACCCAACTCAGAATAGATCTGCTTCCGCTTGTTGGGTTTCTAACGCACTATATTCCAGTTGCAACAAAAAATGATGTGTATTTAAGAACCATGTTACTCTTTCTCCTGATCCTCTAAAGTTTTCTGTTTGTACAGAGCTTGAGTTGGACCCATCGAAGAATTCAGAAAGCGAGGAAAGTGGTCGGCTAATAGCTCCCCAAGAGGCATTCAACAGGATTGCCGATGTTGTGCAAGAAGCCATCAGGAAAATGGAAATGGTGGCAGATGAGAAGCTGCGTATGGTAAAGAAAGCCCGCCTTGCTGTTGAGGCTTGTGATCAGGAACTCACCGATAAAGCTAGAGAAGTGGCTTCTCTAAAGATGGAGAGGCAGAGGAAGAAACAACAAATCGATGAGCTTGAAAGCATCGTGAGGCTTAAACAAGCGGAAGCAGATATGTTTGACGTCAAAGCCAGTGAGGCTAGGCGAGAAGCGGAGAGGCTGCAAAGGATTGCACTTTCTAAATCAGACAAGTCAGAGGATGATTATGCCAGCAGATATCTGAAACAGCGTTTGAACGAGGCTGAGAAAGAGAAGCAGTACCTATTTGAGAAGTTAAAGCTTCAGGAGAGTTCAAGGGCATCACAGAGCAGCAGTGGTGGAGGAAGCGATGCATCCCAGATGCTGATGTATTGCAAGATGCAAGACATGCTCAAGAATATTTATAATGTACCCCCAAAGACAGAGGGCCAATCAAATGACCTCCACAACCTCGGTGCAATTCCTTGAGTAAGTCTTTTGATGGACTGTATTAAGTGTCGCCGCTGTGTGAAATTTCTATTGACTAGTTTGTATTTGCATTATTATTAGCTTAGAAAAGAGGGAAATCACATTTAAGAGCCTTTGACTTTGTGAAGATTAGTAGCTCAGTGTGATGTTCTGCATGCTGCTATGTCCATCTGGGCAAGTATACTCTTTCTTGTATGATGTAAACCAATTCTCTGAAATGGGTGCCTGATCGATCAGCTCAACCTAGTGTATGCAATTGACTGTCTTTTGATTCTTGCATATGCATTTTGCTTTTTGCTCTTGTGATTCTATGGATGTGCTTTTGGGCATTAGTACAGCATTTCCAGAGTTGCTGGAATAACTCGAGTATGTGATTTATACTGGTAAAGCTATCAGTGCGCCCATGTAGAAATTGGAATTGTCCATTGCTCAAATGTTTACGAAACAATTCCCTAACGAGTGCTTCATAAGTTGCGTCATTGAGAAAACTAGGCCGGCGTAGGCTTCAATTGTTTCGTCCGTGATTTATGGATTTCAGTCAGGCACTTTCACTTGGAATGGTCACTCCAAACGATCTAATGTGCTTATTGGTGTTCTTATTTTTGCCATAGTTGATCTGCCAAATCAATGCGTCCATTGATTTCGTGGAACCTGAGTAAAGGATTGGAGCAACCATGCGGTGTGGTGAATTTGAAATTTTGAATCTGATTGAAGAGTCTCTGGGTGTGGGTTGCTGTGTCAATTGGTAAAAGGAGTCTGACATCTTGGCTCAGAGAAATTAGAAGTCATGGTAAGATTTTCATCTCATCGTGGCTATTGGTGGTTGATCGCTTTCCTTGATAGGAAGAGGTGTAGGTTGTCACACTGTAAAAAGTGTAGATTTATGATAAAATGGCAGAGATTCATTGTTGGTCGTACACTAACACGGGTAACCCTCGTGTACAAATCACTGTCTCCCATCTTGAGTCTAATAAAGATTATTAGAGTCGCTCATTTTTTTTCTTCAAAATATTTTGTTTTTGATGTCTGTGAAAAATCAGATCAATCGGACATCGTTAAGAGTGTTTACGAAACATTCAATTTTGACCTACAACTCAGGCCTAAATTTTGAAGAAAAGTTGCATCAAACTTTGCTGGTTTTTTCCGGGGATTCTAAACAAATTACTATTTAAAATAAAATGAGCGGTTTCAATCATCTTTAAGAGACCCAAGACGGACCTCAAACTAATTTGTATGCTCGGGTACTGACCCATTCTATACCCACATGGCCACATCCTTTCTTTTCTTTTCTTTTTTGAAAGCTCAGTTTCCGTTCTTGTATAATCTTTGTGCAAATTGGGGACCATCTGCAATGTGAACATAGGAACATATATATAGGCACGGGCCACAAATGTGGGAAAATTATGACGCAGAAAGTTGAGCATGGAGCGTTTATGGAAGAGAAGATAAGGATCATTATCTGATTATCATCATCATCTTCTTCTTGGTCATCGCTAATTAACATTGAACGAAAGACCACGTTCTGCTGAAGTTGGATAGGGAAGTGTAGTCAACTTCACATTTCAATTCTGGCAGCAATTGAGCATGCGCTGCAATTGCCTTTTAATTTGGCACGCAAGATTAAGAGATGTAGAGGTGTCGGGTCTGTTTAAGATATGCAATCCATGTCATTGAACACTGTGATAACACAGATATGGTCAGTTCTTGAGACTCTCTCTCTCTCTCTCTCTCTCTCTCTCTCTCTCTCTCTCTCTCTCTCTCTCTCTCTCAGTGTGTGAATTAATTTCTCTGCGAGAGATAAGATTTTCTACTCTCTCTCTCTTTTTTTTTAATAGTATATATAGTTTGTGTATTTTTCTTGTTTTGTTAGATGGTTTAATTTTTATTCCTCATCAAAAAGATTGCTTAAGTTTAAGTAATGAGAATCAGCCTCTCGACAATAACTCTGAATTAGATCTGCATAAGTGTTATGTGTCTCAAATCCTGTAGTAACCTGTTTTTTCTGTGCACGGGACATAATTTTTATTAGCTAACGTAAACATGCAACAAACTAATGAATGTATTGGTGTCAAATCTCTCTCATTTGCTTAAATGTTGGTACTCCGGTCCACAACTTTAGGATTTTACAAAGATATAGTATATTTTTCGTTAAAAAATTTAAATGTTTTTCACAACTTGAAAGTATTAATTGATATTTATTGATTTGTGAATTTTTTTTTGAATTTTTTAATTAAAAAAAACTTCTTTTTGGAAGCCTAGGTTTGCGATTCGGACATTTATTTAGAGACGGAGGAAGTAATATGTCAATCAGCGGCCTATTTGCAACCCATCTACCATTCCAGATGTCCATGACATTTTCTGTATTGCTGTCACCATGATATGACCTTATAGAAGGGTCTAGTGACTATCAATTAAGTCTATATTTCCGGTAGTTCAGGATGTTTTCGTTGTCTTATTGAAGGCGAATTAGACCAAAGAAGCCGCAGCAATCAGATCTTAAAGTGAATGAATTTAGAGCCCTAGAGCTCTAAGTTTTCAAAACCCACTTTTACATTATGTCACCATAATAAATGATGTGTAGAGCAGTAGCTTAAATATCTACAATCGCTTTAAAATGAAGTTAAACTCATTCACGGTGAGTTCATGCTATTAACTAAACAATATTTTCGAGATTTTCGGTATTAATTTAAAAATATCAATTATTGAAGACAACTCATTTCTCTTATCTGAATGGACTAAATGGAGTAGTATTTTCTAGTATGTTTTTAGCGGAAATAAGTGGTATTTTAACGTTAGCCTGGACCATGCTGCCCGATTAACACTGCTCACTTATTTTGGGATGATTGCTAACGTTCCGATGACATAAAATATATAGCGTGAAATCATCCTCAATATCCACTTAGAATGGTGCAAGTCATACCTGAATAAAATTTATAACTTGTTAAATTCCTAAACTTGATTCAAGCTCGTCCCGTGGTTAGCTTAGTTGAGGTTTGCTCAAAATCAACTTGAATGACAGATAAACCAAATTTGATCACATGATTTGTGGGCGTTTTCACTATGTAATAAGTTGATGACAAAATTTTTTGGTTTTGTTCTTATTTAATTTTTTTCTGCATATGTTAGTTTTGCACCAAACTTTTATGTACTAAGAGTTCGTTTCGACAAGAGGAATCAGAAAAGTAAAAAATTATGACTTTTACACAAGTAGTTTGTGAAATATTCAAGAAAAAACCCCCCCAAAAAATTTATTTTGCTGATTTCTTTCTTCGAGACAAGCTCATATTATATAAAAGTTTGACGCAAAACTAACATACGCAAAAAAAAAAAAAACTGAATAAGAACAAAATAAAAAAAGTTATTGTCAATAACTTATTACTTAGGGGGGTGTTTCCACTAACAAAAAATACTAAAAACTTAACATATTTTACCATCTTATTTCGACTAACAAAAAGATTCAGTACTTTACCATTTCATTTCCAAAAACAAAAAATTGTCAACAAAAACTCTTTTTGCTATAGTAAACTCTACTCACAAACCTATCAACAACTTATTCACTACTACTGGAAACAACTTCACATTTTTCAATAATTTATTCACAACCGAAAATACCTAACAACTTCTCCACCACAAATAAAAATCCACAAATTTTTCACTGCCGAAAACATCCCTTCTGAAAACGCCATACTGCTTGGAAAAGTAAAACATCCACTACCTCTACCTCCATAGCTATTGATGATTACCCAATTTTACCATAGCATTAACTTCGACCGGGTTCACTTCCTGTCCAGTTTTTCTTGGCTCCAGTCCGGTCCAGTTTTGGGCCGTTGTGGGCTCCTCTCGGGTCCACAACAATGATCGGAATCGTTCATTTTGTAGAGCTCGTTGAATATGTCATCCACGCCAAAAATTAGCTTCACCGAACATCAATAGGTACATGAATGAAACAGATTTGTACAAAAAAAAAGCGATGACAAAAATTAAGTTAAAATTAATAATTGCCCATTTTTTTTCATGTACAAATCTGTTTCATCCATGTACCTATTAATGTTCGGTGAAGCTAATTTTTGGCGTGGATGACATATTCGACGAGCTCTACGAAATGAACGATTCCGATCATTGTTGTGGACCCGGGAGGGGCCCACAACGGCTCAAAACTGGACCGAATTGAAGCCAAGAAAAACTGGACAGGAAGTGAACCCACCTCGACCCGCTGGTATGGCTTCATAATCCTAGTGAGCTAGTGCCATTTGGAAAAGTAAATATCCATTATCCATCATACTATCATTCACACGTGAACTCAATGACACAACACCAACAACAATTAAAACTACCTCCACAAATACAATGGACCACCACTTCAAAATCAAGTAAATTAACCTATATATACTTTCTCTTTAATCATTCCATTGAATTCCTCTCCCTTCTTTTGGCCATTTGGCTTCCAGTTTCCAACTCACATTCACACTTGGCAGCGAGGGATCATCATAAATCCCACCCCGGCCACCCTTCCTTCAATGAGGACATAACTGCTCACCCCTTATCTCTCTCATTTCCTTGGGACATGAAACTATTAACTATATTGCCCATTCCCAGAAATTAAAAAATAGTAGCCCTTAATCTGAAAGCTTTCTTTTCCCAAAAAAAAAATAGTCCTTAAATGCTGACCCAGATGTCAGGTCACCTTCCATTTATTGCCCTTAATTTGTAGCGTAAGAAGGGTGCCTTGCCCTTTCTCAATCCCATCCTAAAGTCTGATGCTTTAGTAACTTCACATTAATAGGGGTTATCTTAATTACCCACATAAAGTTTTTTGACAAATTGGTGTTGTGGGACCTTGGGGGGTCTATATAAATGTAGTGGAACTTGGTGGTTGAAGTTTGTGTTTTGTGCTAGGTGGTGTATTTCAGTGGAGTGGGTTCGAGGTTTAATTGCTGCTGCTTCTTCTTCTTCTTCTGTTCATTTCCTTTTACTAGTTTGGGGTTTTGGGTTTTTGTGGGTGTTGGTAAAAGATGAGTTATCTTGGTGTTGGTGTGAGTCCTGGGAATGTTCCTGTGTACCATGGGAGCAATTTAAAGGCAGTTGATCGGAGGGTGAGGATTGCAGAGCTGGTTTTGAGGTGCTTAATCTGTGGTTTGGGTGTTCTTGCTGCTGTTCTTATAGGATCTGATACCCAGATCAAAGAGATCTTCTCAATTAAAAAGAAAGCTAAATTCACAGACATGAAAGCCCTTGTGTGAGTCTCTCTCTCTCTGTCTCTCATACCATTTGTTGTTTCTGAGATGAGCTTTGATGAAATGTGTTTGTTGTAGCTTTTTGGTGGTGGCAAGTGGGTTAGCTGCAGCCTACTCACTGGTCCAAGGGTTAAGGTGTGTGGTGAGTATGGTTAGGGGAAGTGTGCTCTTCAACAAGCCCCTTGCTTGGGCTATTTTCTCTGGTGATCAGGTATGGACTCTACTCAGTTCATTTGAATAGTCTCTTATTTCATTTTTTTTCCAAGTTTGTCCATTTCATCAATTTCATAATGATATTTCCTCATTTCATCGAAGTGGGCATGAGGGGAAATGTTATGGGATTCAGCAGCACACGGTTTTCAATTGATCTAAACGACCTCATAGTGTGTAAACGGCAACCTAGCTAAATTAAAAAAAAAAAATGCAAGTGGAGCAGTAGGTACCATATATTCCCATGCTTTTGACTGTGGTTCAAACCTCACTAACTATAACTGACTCTACTCACTTTCACCGATCAAAAAAAATAAGAGGTAAACTTTGTAAGTGTTGAATTTGAACTTAAACTGGTTTTTAATTCTGAACTCATGGCATGGGATCCATGTGAATTGCCAACTGCCGGGGGGAACATGCTGGAGTAAATCTTTTCTCATTAGGTCTGGTTTTGGTAAAGTAAATACCCTCAAGTGGAATCCATGTGCCAGGTTCAACTAGTGTTGACTCCGTCTCACAAATTAACTTTTGAATCTACTCCCCACAACTCTTTGTTTGAATGAAATTTCTGGATTGCATAGCATTAAGGCTGTCTATTTATTTGAATCCACCTATAAGAAGCTAGTAATTACCTGAAAATGTCTAATGAGAAGTCCATTATTCTTCCAAGTTCATTGCATTAGTGCCATGTGGGCATTAGTATTGAAGAGGTTGTTTTTCTTTTTTTGAATTGGGAGGTTGTGGTTGATTGTCAGATTCCTAATTCCTAACACTATTTATTGCTCCCAGAAAAAGAATAAAATAGAAGCAATACACTGTATACTGCTGTGGTGCAATGACTGCAGTATTAACTCTTGTCTGACAATACTAGTTGGCCTTACATCCAAGCTGTGATTTTATGAATAAAATGCCCTACTAAAGTTCGTAAGCATCATTTGTCCTTATAATTTTATAGAAATGTTTTTCTCACACTTAAGCCTTATTGAACATGAAAATTAGATGAATCTCACACTATAAAAAAAAATTCATGCGCGTAATTTAATATAAGGCCTATTAATGGTAATAGTTTGTTTTTAATCCGGACCGTCCACAACACTCTTGGACGCGTGAGATAGAGCGCTGTAAGCTTTATTTACGGGAGGCCCCGTTAAAAAGTCTTTCTCTAAGAGGAAATGAGCTAAATCTGATACCACTAGTTGGTGATCAGGACTAGGTTTAATAAGTATCATAATCCATGGGGTAATAATGGCTAATGCTCAAGGTAGGACCCATTCTAATCTTCAGATCTGCTGGGGCATCAAAGTATTGACCAACATTTATAACATTTCTAACCCCATCCACCCCACCCCACCCCACCCCACCCCACCTACCTCTTTGTTAAACATTTAAGCAATTGCAAATAGGGGCTTCAACTCTCATTAACCTTTAGTTTGGTGATGCCTCATAACTGCAATGGGCCATTGTGGGGGTTTTTTTCCCTCAGCCCTTCTCCTAGTTTTCTGATACCTTGCAACCTTTTTTAAAACTTCAGGAACCGGTCCTACCAATTGCAACCGTAGGTGCACGGCCACACTGCAAACCAGAGCCCTCTTCTATAGCTATTTTGCACAAATTTTTGATTGTGGGGAGAGTGGCCCAAAGGATTTTGCTTTTAGTGGAAGTTTTTTTGTTTTGATAACTCAGGTGTTCGGGCCAGCTTACGCTTTTAGTGGAAGTTACTAGGGACTTGTGCTTGTACGGCACATACCTCTGACCTCTATACCACTTGAGCTATCCTTTTGGGTTACCTTGCAAACTTGATAAAAGGAGAAGACATTGTAGGAGGTCCATTATAGTTCGATGTGTAGCATGTGATCTAATACATTCAGACATTTTTTCCCCTTCCAAACCGCTGCTGGATTCAAACCAACTCAATCAGACATTGTTGTCCTGTTTAGAGAATCAATTAGGAATCCTCAGCAGTAAGACCACCTAGGAAACCTATTAAACCTGTGACTTGTTGATTGAGCTGTCATGGGTTGTTGATTGAGCTGTCATGGGTTGGGACAAGGGTCCTCCTGTCGTAGTTCGGAGTAAAAACCTCCTAATTGAGAGCAATACAATGAAGTCCGTCAAAAGAAATTTGGAAATATATACCAAATTTTCACTGGTTTTTTTACAGCTAATTTGGCAAACAATCACCTCGCTAGAAAACTAGGCAACTAATGAGTAGTTAAGGTACATGTTTGAGTCCTCAAATCTATGGTGGCTCCAACATAAGCAAAATAATGTCCGAGTTCTTTGAAGTTAGGCTAAACATCATTGATAACAACGTGTTGAAAAATGTGCTAAGGCCTAAAATATTACTATAATTAGATTGCAATATGGAGTAATATAATGGGTTGAGATATTACATTCCATGACGTTGCGATCTTCAGCCATTTTTAGGGTAGTGAAATTACATTGTTAAGCAAAAAATTTTTTTTGATAGGATACGTGTGGAGCCGCCTTTGCCTCAAATGCCTGCCTTTAGATCTTCCCGTTCGATAGGACCATGCTTCCTTACTATTTACTCAGCACGAGTACTTCTAAGAGTTTGAAACAACACCAAAATAGTCCGGTTTAGGTTTTGGGGAGTTCATTTCGTGCCAAACTAATTCCTAATCCATGTTTACTCTCATCAACAGATGATGGCATACTTGATGTTAGCGGCGGTGGCAGCTGCTGCACAATCCTCTGTGTTCGCCAAGTTTGGGGAGCCCGATCTCCAATGGATGCAGATATGCACCATGTATGGAAAATTCTGTAACCAAGTTGGGGAAGGCATAGCCAGTGCACTATTTGCTAGCCTAAGCATGGTGGCGCTTTCGGGTATTTCAGCTTTTAGTCTCTTCCGCTTATACGGAGGAAACAAAGGTGGCAAGATCAGTGGAAGATGGTAGGCTAATTAGGTCACTCTCTATGT
This sequence comes from Rhododendron molle, assembly GCA_025413875.1. Taxonomy (NCBI): domain Eukaryota; kingdom Viridiplantae; phylum Streptophyta; class Magnoliopsida; order Ericales; family Ericaceae; genus Rhododendron; species Rhododendron molle. The sequence goes on along the minus strand of CM046400.1, from coordinate 25,965,164 downwards.
TTATCTAAACTACTACCCACCTTAGCTGTCTCATAACCCTGGAGATTCTGTAGCCTTTGTAATATAGGATATGAGACTCTGCACTTTTGTCACTTCGCTAGTTTGTAAAATAAAACAACGGTATGTTAAACCTTTTGTCATTGGGGTATTGTCTATTAGGCCTTTGTTCGATTTCAATTCTATCCTTGTTGAGGGTAAATGTGGGGATCATGTTATGAATTTTCCTGGTAACTGCAGTGATATTTGTAGATTGATGTGCCTATGTTATGTCTGAATCTTGAATTTCTGAAGGGAAGGAAAAGGAAACGAGAAACATTGGTGAAGAAAATTAATTGAAACAAGATGTGTTCTTTCTTGGTTTGGTAGGGTAAAATATGAACAAAATGAACAGGTTAATGGTTGGATTGGATATTGTATATAAGTTATAGTACTATCATTGTTGGCTTAATCTCTGTAAGGGTCCAAGGCAGGTGTTCCAAATCAATTGGCTAAGAAGCACAGACACGAATGTGAGAGATATGGATCCAGATATAGAGTAGCAGCATAATAATTCTAAATAAATGAGAATAGGGACATGACAGGAAGCTCAACAACACACATAGACATGGCACATGGTATGGTAATTCTGAATAAATAGACATGGCAAGAGACACAATAAATTAGATAGAAATCACAAAGTAGGAAAAAACAACCAACAAGCAATCACACAAGAACACAAGGATTTATGTGATTCTACGTATCCGTATGCTTAAACATACTTCACGAGCGAAGAGCAAGAGATGGTTCACTATGAATAAGGGAAAGATTATAAGGAGTCGGCTACAAGTGTCTCTCTAAAAGTATCCAGTATTAGAGCATGCGTCTCCAACACTAGCAGGTAGTAGCCATTTTTGACTACCCAATGTACATAAATGTTTTGTGAAGTCGCTTTTTTAGGTATGTGTTCCAACACAACTAGTCTTTTTGTGTAGTCAAAGTGTAAAAGTAGAAGCCGATTAAAAAAAAAAAAAAAAGTGTTTAAAAGCAGGAATCCCCATATGGCTAGTAGGGTGGCTAATGATGTGGCGTTTTTTCATTACTTAAATGAATTTGCCTAGTCATTGGAGACTAGCCACATGTAGCTAGCCATTAGAGCAACAGGCAAAATACCTCGTCTTTTAAAAAGCTTGTTGAACTCGTAAAAGGTGTGTTTAAGAGCCTCTTGGAGTTACTTTTAGGGATCAAAAGATTCAAAACGCTAGTGAAATCCAAAGGGGAACAAAAACCTGGTGGAACCTAAAGAAAAAACCAAAAAGGCCAAAACCCTACTTGAATTGCTTTAGGAACACAAAAATTATTAATTGCTCATAGAACATCGCAACCTGATGCTTCACGGCTATTCTTTTTCATATATATATTATTGGGGGTCTGCGTGGTGCTTTAAGGTCTTTAAAAATTTGTAGAGGAATTTTGTGAATAAAATTATGCAGAACTTAAAAAGTCATGTGCAAATGATCCCTGAATTTGGTATTCTCCATCTCATTTTCTGATTATGCATTATGGTTTAATTTAACCAATCAGAAGTTTTTCTTTTAAAAAAAATTGTCTAAACATTCGGAAGCTAAAAAATGTCCAATATAAAGTCGAAAATCAAGCAGTCGTGCTTAGGATGCCTCGTGCCGGGTTGCCTTTTTTTATTTTTTTTTTTATTTTTTATAACCATTCACCCGTTGTGATGCCTTGTGTTTAGGATCTTTTTAATTTTTATAATTTATTTTCAAACATTAATAAACTTTTTTGCTCTTCCAAAAAAAAAAAAAATTAAAATCAAGCTGTAAAACAACCTCAAGAAAAAAGATGAAAAAGATCAATGCAATGAGCAGTTCTTTTTTTTTGACAGTCAAAAAGGGTGAGAGGGGCGTGACCAGTGTAGCAATTCCTCCCTGGGCGTGACCATAGGGGCTCCCGACCCGAGTATCACATTTTCTGTACCATGTGAGGTGTCACAATTGTATTGGTAGACTGTGCTCAACTACATGACAAATGAGGCACATTCTAATAATACAATGATGATACATCACATGATACTCAAAATGTGATATTCAGACATAGTCACCAAAACATTAGTGCAAGAAAAAAGGAAAATTTTATTTCCCCAAATCGTCGGGAAGAAAACCACGACTAGTTTTTAAAAATATGTGAAATTTGGTTTGCCTGTAAGACGGATTGAACAAGCCACGTAATTGATTGTTCAAACTTGATTAGAAAAATTAATGAATTTTAAAAATATGTTCAACCTTGGTTTGAAAAATGTAACGAGTTTTGAAAATGTATTCAAACTTGCTTATTTATAAGGCGAATCGATCTCAAATGAGCTTTAATAGAAATTGATTACTTGCCGATTTTGAGTAGATTAAATTTTTTAAACATCACAAGTTGAAGGAACCGAGCAGTTACAACAATAGTTTGCTAGAGTTTGACTTGAAAGTGAACAAGCTTAAAGAAAATTGTTCAATATAAACTACTGTATATAACAACTAACCTCAAGATTTTAACGACCAAACATGAGCTTGGAATTTGAGCAGTTTCGTTCCTTTATCGGCTATGAAAAAATTGGGGGTCTCAATTGGGCATCAACTGGTGCACACGTGGCTTCCTATGCGAAATTTCACTATCCGATTGGCTAAGCAAAATTCTATAACTAAAAAATTCACATAGATACTTGACACACAGTCACATTTGTTTGTGGGTCCCACATAATAGGAGTGTAATATGCATGAGTATTTATGTGTATGTGAATGTGTTTGTATAAGTGATTATGGTCATAAAAGAATTGATTGGCCAAGGAGTCTTATATCCGAAAAATTATTCAAGGCTCTAGGACACTACGTAGCGGTGTCTCAAACCCTTCATCTACCACACAGTTCTTACCACAAAATATATAGAGTCCACTCCGCACGTGGAGCATGAAATAATTACTAGGGCTGTAAATGAATTGAGCCGTTTGAGAACTATTCAAGGCTCGACTCGGTAAAGACTCGTTCAAGTTTGATTCTTCTACTAAATGAACCAAACTCGAGCCTCAATTTTGGGCCTGTTTCATAAATAAGCTAAACATGTACATACCAATATTCGGTTCAATTAGGCACCTACATATATATGCGAAAAAATAGGGTGTTTGGATCGAGTACCTACGCACATCGGATACCGTTGATTCTCGCGTAAGGCCCGTTGTCTTTTTTTATTATAGAATTTTGGACGGCTCGGATCGGCTGTGCTGTGGCCGGAGTGGGCCCGGCGCAGCCGTTGGTACACCGTCGGTATGGTTTGGTCGAATATCATTTTCGTACGGGAATAGCAACCTATATATTTTTTCCACTGAAAACACACAAAACACACGCCCCGCTCTTCTGCACCGCTCCCGACCTTGTCGACGCCGCTCTCCCACCGCCTCATCCTTTCCAGTTCTATCTTTCTAGCTATTCACATCAACTCTATCTATATTTTCTTTCGGATTACACCGAGAGAGAGATGTCGGAGAAGTTCTCGGCGACACTGAGGATTGGAGACTTGAACGACTACATCGCCCCGTCTCAGGGCTGTGTTGTTTCCCTCAAGGGACGGAAACCGACGCCGAACAAGCCCGATAAATCAGAGGTAGAGAGAGACACTCTGTTTAAAACTAGCTAGGGTTCATTTCTGTGTTTCTTACAATTTTGTGTGTGTGTGTGTTTTTTAATTGGGTAAGTGAATTTTGTGTTAGTTTTTGCAATTCACTATTGGGTTTTTAATTAGGGCTGAGAAAGAAAGCATCTTGTGCGGATTGAGGGGGTTCAAGCCAACCCCTGGGTTCAAAAAATGTTGTAATTTTCGTTTTAAAATTTTGACATATATTTTGATTTTTCTTTAATATTGTCTGCACTGGTAAATTAGAGTAAATGAAAGTTCACTTAAATTTGTGTAAGTAGATCATATAGCTCAACAAAACAAAATAAATTAGGCCCGATAAGTTTTCAATCGAAGTAAATATCTTTATTTTCTTATAGTGTTCTGTGTACAATATTTTTCTAATACAGTTTTTGTCATTGTTGAACAAAAATCCTACAGCCGCCCCTCACTCACTGTAATTATTTAGTAAAATAGAAATAGTAAAACAATATATGGTTCAGAAAATACACGATTTAAATAATTGGCTCCAATGATTATCAATGGGATTGGTGCTTGGCAGGCGGTTTACTAGAAACTTGGTTTGAAATTCCTGAAAACATTAACCTTTTTAGGATTTTGTATTTGAATAATTCTGAGAACATGGGCTTCAATGGAAAACATTAATGGGGATGTTAGGAACCCCTAGTTTTAGCAAACTTTTAGTACGTCATATGTCTACTTTTTTTGAGACACTTTTAAGTTGTGTTGGTAGATATCAACGGAATTATTTGAGCTGTCATTCCCTTTCGAAGAGAAAAATTGGAGTATAGTGGTGAACAAGTGGATGTAACTGCAGGAATCACAAGGAGGGCATTTCCTTCTACTGATAACAAGAAACGGAGCTAACAAAACAATAGGAGTAAGCTAATTGTTGTCTAAAAGCATATTAAATGTTTTTGGCCGGGCTAATATGACAAGCTTTCACCCTTCAAGCTTCATTTTCATCTATCAAAGCCCAAGGATGTCTGTTAATCCGTTTATAAGCTTGTTGTTCCTCTCATTCCAAACTTTCTAAGTAATGATGTATGCAGTAGCTGCCCTGGACAAATTCCTCACAGTATGTTTGTTCGTTTGATCTATTTTTACCTGAAAATTTTATTCTAATTGTTGGAAAATTCTCTTGCTGATCAGTTTGCAAATACATTTGTTTCTTTTGAAAGCAAGTAATGTTCAAGTTATGGTCTTGGAGTTCTAGAGTTGCCCTCAAATGCTTAGCTTACAGCTTGCCCGAAAGGGTGAAGCAGGTGTGTAGTACTATTTGTGTGAACTAATTTTGATTCATTCATGTTTTTCTCTTTACAATGGTCACAATAGGGAAAGCCAGAAAAGGTTGGGTCTGGAACTGATCCATTGCAGACAGACCCTGTAAAAATTTCACTCAAGGACTGCTTAGCATGCAGGTGCTCTCTCTCTCTGGGTTTTGCAAGGTTTGACTTTGTGTGTGTGTGTGTGTGTGGGGGGGGGGGGGACCTAGGTAAGGATTCTTTGATTAAATACCAGTTCTGGGAGTTGCTTCAAATTCTTTGTCCAAAGGAGTAAATGGTGAGTTATATTGGATTTTTATGTTCTAATTGTTGAAATTTCGATGGTCTCTCTTGCACAATTTTGAACTAAGCATAAAAAATTATAGATTTCAAAGGGTTCCTCCTTTTATGAGTTCATGCCTTGCTCTAGGTGGCATTCTGATTGATTCGCTCATTTTATTGTACGGTTATTGTTTTTTTATTGTTGTTGCTAAGCGTACGGTCATTGTTGTATCTAAGTTTGTAGCACATAAAGAGTGATAAAATACAGGAATTGATAGTTGTTATGACCATGCAGTGGTTGCATAACGTCAGCTGAGACGGTGATGCTTGAGAAGCAAAGTTTGGATGAGTTTCTTTCTAATATTGATAAGGGAAAGACTGTTATTGTCTCCCTCTCTCCCCAGTCAAGAGCTTCTCTTGCAGTTTATTTTGGTCTTTCTCCACTTCAGGTGAGTTGAATTGTATTCTACCGGTACTCCATTTTTTTTGTAAATTTTTTGCCTATGGTAAGGTAGAGCCACTTGACGTTATCGTATTACAGTATTACCAATTTGATCATCATTGGGTCACTATGAGCGTAGGCTTTATCATATTTTGTAGGTTCTGCTTCTGTTGTAGTTGCTTGATCACTTTTATATACGCAAAAATAGCTCGGAGTTATCTGCACGCATGCTAGATTGTATTTCGTGAGGCTTCTGTTCCAATTTTGTTCCAATTTTCAGGTTTTCAAGAAACTCACAACATTTCTCAAGTCATTGGGAGTGAAGGCTGTATTTGATACCAGCTGCAGTAGAGACTTGTCGCTTATTGAATCTTGTAATGAATTCATATCACGTTACAAGCAAATCCATTCATCTGATGATGGCATATGTAAATCATCCCTGCCAATGATTGCCTCTGCTTGTCCAGGTATATTTCTCCTCCCCATATGAGTGTTTCAGTTTCCACTCTGTGATTTCACTGCAAATGCACTCTCTCTTGCAGAATTTATAGTTGGTTGCCTTAAGGACTTCATTGATTCTTATTGTGTCGTAGTTTACAAATGTTGCAGAGACTCCATAAGTAGGTTTTACGTTTGTAAGAACTTGAAAGTTCCATGTTGATGTAGATATGGGAGATATTGACTGGGTATTTTTTTGAAGATTTTTGTACCAGCTTGCTTATCTACGGCTGCCATATTCCCTAACTTCCCGTTAGAATCATGCCATGACATCATTTGAACATGTTGTACTTGCAGGTTGGATATGTTATGCTGAAAAAACTCTTGGATCATACATACTGCCTTACATTTCCTCAGTGAAGAGTCCCCAACAAACTATGGGAGCTATCATAAAGCATCATATATGCCATAAATTGGGCATAAGGTAATATTTCAATATTTTGCTCTTAGTAATTTCAGTTAAACCATATTTTTCTCTATTGTTTTCATTAAGCATGTCGTGTTGGAAATCGAGGGCTATAATAAGATGTAGAGAGGTACAGACGAGGGAAGAGGAATACTTAGAACTCGAAAGTTTTATTGCCCTTACTTAAAACCATGTAGTACATGTGGGGTATTTATATGAGTCCGGCTCCTCTCCAATCCTCCTAAAATTGGAGGATCCTCCAATCTAGATTCAACAGCTGGATTTAACACTACACCTAAAAAGCCATAGGAGTGAGCACAGGAAATAAGAATCCTCTCTCCGTCCCTCAAAATCGGCTTGTCAAAACAGGATATTCCGTTGCCGGATTGTTTCGTCGCCGCCGAACTCAATTACTTAGCTGGTTCTTTAATCACGTTTGATAAAACAACTTCAAATCCCAGCAATTAAAGTTGGATTAGGGATTGGTTAGGTTTTGGAGCGGAAACGAGAAATAGAAGTGGAAGGAGATGAAGAAGGCGACAAACCTCTCCTCCTGTGTTTCAAAAATTCAAGAGATGTTCATAGCAAATTTGATGGGTTTGACCTATCGGAAATTTTTTTGACAGGTCTAATGGTGGGTTTGGGTTTTTTCATATTAGTTTGGGTTTGTGGAGGGGGATGAATTAGATGGACTACAAGAATGGATGTGGCTATGGATAAGAGAGGGGTTAGAGGCAGTAGCCGTTAATGGCGATGGCTGAGGGAAGAAGGGGAGAGATTGACAGTGGTCCGGTGATGGTGGTGGTAGATGGAAGAAGAGAAAGAAAGTTATCTGTTTTTGGTATGAAGAAGATATTTTATTCTTGACTGTTGGATGCAATGGTCTCCACGTGTCACATTATCAATAAGATTGGAGGATCCTCCAATTTTAGGAGGATTGGAGAGGAGTTGGACTCTATTTATATGCCCTAATGGATAAAACCTAGCATTAGGGCTATTGAAAAAGAAATGAAAATGACAGTAGTACAGCTTAAGGCCTTAAACCCGCTTATTTCGGTTTCGATGACAGTGTATTCATCAAGCTGTCATCGTTAATTGAACTCCTACATCCATGCCCATGGCATCATACATGAACCAAGAAGTACATGAATGTCACAATACATTTATGGTTGTAGTGCGTGAATGGAACATGAAAAGACATCCTAGAAACTGTGTAGATAATTCTAGAACAAGAAGTTGATTATTTCAACATATCACATTTTGAAGTTTGCAAAGAAAATATACCTAGTTGTTTATGTGAAGCATTGTGTCTCGGGCTTCATCCAATGCCTTAAAAGATGGCTGTCTAGGTTAGTATTTGTTATATTTCCAAGCTATCATGTACTTGGTGTATATACTTTCATGTTCATGATGCAGCCTTTTAATCTATATTTCCACTTAAGTGCGCAAATCGTCAAGATGTCAACATGATTATCAAAGTTAGGGGATTATTCTGTGACCATGAATAATTCAATGTATACTCTGTATTGGACAGGCCAGATGAGGTTTACCATGTGACAGTTATGCCTTGTTATGACAAGAAGCTTGAAGCTGCCAGGGATAATTTCGTGTTTGAAGTACAATCTCAAGGTGAAACTCATGAAAATGCTGGTTTGAAGATTACAGAGGTGGATTCAGTGTTGACTTCTGGGGAAGTTCTAGATTTGCTTAAGGTAATACTGAGCCTTTCCGATTTTGATGATGTCATTAATATCAATTGTATTAGACAGAATGACATAATGATTAATCTTTTTAACTGCTTGTTGCAGTCACAATCTGTGGATTTTGAGGCCTTGGAAGAATCTCCTCTAGATAAACTGTAAGGAGTGTTTTTGAAGTTTCTATCTTTTTGCTTTGCACTGTACAATTGAATTGTTTTTACTTCCCTATAGACTAACAAATATTAATGAGGAAGGATTCCTTTATGGGGTCCACGGAGGCTCTGGTGGATATGCGGAGACAATTTTGCGACATGCTGCCAAAACACTTTTTGGGGAAGAAATCACGGGCCCCTTGGACTTCAAGATCATAAAGAATTCAGATTTCCGTGAAGTTTGTCTAGTCGTAAGTTTGGTCTATCCTTGATCATGTTTGCATGATATATGTGTTATCACTAAACCCGAAAGCTTAAGCTGTTAGGAAATGAGCCCAGTAATGTATATCAAGCCTCCTTCTCATGCAACCCCGTCTTGCACGTGGAGATGCAATTCTTCATAGACAGCAAAGCAGAATACGAAAGGGAGAAGCAGAATGTAAAGGGGGAACAAATGCAACCGGAGAGACTTGAATCAGAGACCTCTTGGAACCTGAGCTTTGATACCATATTAAGTTATCACTAATCCCAAAAGCTGGGCTCAACAATGTATATTAAGCTCTCTTACAATATGGACATCTGAGGAAGGTTCTCTTGAGAATTTGGCAACTGATGTGATGTGTCCATCTGTGAGTAGTGAGATTGCACTGCTATTTGAGGAGCTATCTGAATGGACTTTTCCTCTGAAGTGTTCATTTTATTTTTGTGATTCTGGTTGAATGTTACTTGGTGGAGTTATTATATAAAACCATTGTTGGTGGTTACAGGTCTTAAACCGTTGTCATCAGTTCTTAATGTCTCCAGGGAGTTTTTTTACATTTGAAATACCAAATATTTGTCTGGCTCTTTACTCAAGCCAACATCTTCATGTACCCTAGTGTCAGAGGTGTTTAGTCATGGCTGTTCATTTTTATATGCTTTAAGTAGTATGATGTGGAGGGCTCACTAGCCATTAAAAAACCTGTAGAAGGATAATACAACATGCCTTTCTATGAATGCAGGTAGAGGGGGAGACTGTCTTGAAGTTTGCACTATGTTATGGCTTTCGGAACTTGCAAAATATTGTGAGGAAAATAAAAATTGGGAAATGTGATTACCACTTTGTAGAGGTCATGGCATGCCCCTCAGGTAATCTAAGTGTGTAATATGTGGGTGACACGGTGTATATGAATGTTCCTTTTAAGTTTAAATTAGTGTGTTATTGTACTATTGAACCCATTAATCTACTTTTTTATGATGCATTACTACCCTCTCAGTCTAATATGGCATATGCTTTGTCTTTCTTTCGATCTACAGGGTGCTTGAACGGTGGAGGTCAAATCAAGCGAAAGCCAGGGCAATCTCCCAAGGATTTTATCCAATCTTTAGAAACGGCCTACATGGATGATGTATGTTTTGGCTGGTGTGCCCTGGCTTAGACACCGGCTCTGAATTATCTATGATTGTATTAAAATGTGCTATCCTGTAAACAATTTTCTTTTACAACATAGGAGGTATCCCCACAACCAAACGGGATGAGAGGTGGGAGGGAACCAACACCTACGGAAAGCAATTAGAAGCAACTAGGAGGGGGGACCCCTGGATGCACCTATGAGGCTACCCACATGGAATTTCACCACCCAACCGATTGGCCTACCCCCAAATATCGAACTCATACCTCCACGGTGGGAGCGACCCCCCTGGCAGTGGAGACAACCCTCGTTGGGTCTCTCCTGCCAATATAGAGCTGTCTACTAGAGAAAAACAAACTAACCTGGACGACTATAAAAGTTGTAACAAACTCATTGCTAGTGGGCCAACAAACCTATTACATTTCTCTTGCGCGAGGGAACCACTCATATTTATCTTCTTTTTGTTAGGTTTGCACATTAGATATTCGGTTTGACTGTTTAACTTGCAAGAGGGTCCATTAATTGCTCATCCACAATTTTCAGGTTCTGGTAGCTGATCCGTTTAAGAATCCTCTTATAAAAAGCTTATACGACGAATGGCTTGATCAACCTGGTTCGGAGAAAGCTAAGAAGCGGATGCACACAGAATACCATCCCGTGGTAAAAAGTATTACTGCTCAGTTGCAGAATTGGTGAAGAGCTTTGTACAACTTCCAATTCCATTCCAACAGCGGAGCGTCCTGTACGATCGTCAACCCATATTCAACTCACACTCTAACACGCTTCTTGTGGAGTTTTTCTTGGTTCTTCATCCATAGTACTGGATGTCTAACTATAGGATGTCGGGTTGCAACATTGATTGAGTCTAACTTTGTTCCAGATAACAGAGTGCACGTGCAAGGACGTCATCAGTTATGTATGTATGATTTTGTTTCAGTTTTATCATAGTAATGATAAGAGTAATCCCTTGCAGAAGAACATAAGCATGTAACATTATTTTCTTTTCTCTGTTTGGTTCAGGGCCCAATTATAGCGCCCTTGTAATTTTGTTTCCCTCTTTTGAAACATCTCATAGCTGTACAGGTTGCCCTTATTGAAACAAGATTATACGGCTCTGGTTTTTCATTACAGATAATTTGTCTGTGAAAACTCAAACAGAAAGAGAACATAATAGGCTAGAGTAAATCTGTCCGTGAATTTTTTCATTGGCAGGATGTTGTCAATATGTCTCCTCCACTTGCCATGAGTTTACGATTTCCAGTAACTGTGATATGGCTCTTGAAATTGTTGCTCATTTTGAACTGAATAATTGTAATTACCTTTTTCATATTGGAAACCACCGGGAAGGTGGAGTTGTGTGTGAATGGAAACATGGAGCTTAATCTATGCTATACAATTGGACTATCTGGATTCACTTCTTTTTGTTATCTGAACGCCAAAAATTTTGCAAAAGAGCCAAGTTTTTAATACTTTTTCATCATTTTATGACAACCAAATGGAGGCTTATTTCTTCAAGGGAAAGAAAAATTGAAGAGAAACGAAATTACCTGAGCAGAAACATTTTACAAAAAGGAAATAGAAACATGGAATTTGAGCAATTGCATAGTAAAAAGGAGGAATAATTATGGTCCATCACATTCTGATGGTGGCATTGCTTATGATGATCAAGTGAAATAAGGAGTGGCAATCTAATGCAAACCGCTTATTCTCCTAACACTTGCTCCAAAGGTCTCAGTCATGTCTAGATCTTCTGGCTTGGTCCCATTTGATAGGTTCCAGTTGAAGTGATACGACAATTGCGCTAGAGGGAGTTCAACATTTGCTAGGCCAAAACATATCCCTGGACATATCCTTCTTCCAGCCCCAAACGGTATATATTGGAAATCGGTTCCTATAAGATCGACAGGACTATTATCGAATCTCTCTGGTGAAAAAATCTCAGCGTCAACCCAATACCCAGGTCTCTTCGGATAGCCCAGGCATTCACAATTAATTTTGTTTTTACGGGTATAAGGTATCCGTACATCTCAATTTGTTCCCTACATTCTCTAGGTAGTAACAATGGAGCAGGAGGGTGTAACCTCAGAGTTTCTTTGATTACCAACTTCAAATACTTCAACTCCTGAATGTTAGCTTCACAGATTCTTTTCTTCCCCCTGAGGACTTGTCTCACTTCAGCTTGCGTTTTTTTCATCACTCTTCGGTTCCTCACCATTTCTGACATTGCCCAGTCGATTGTAGTAGAGGAAGTATCAGTTCCAGCACAAAAGATTTCCTGTAAAGATGTTGAAAGTTACTTTGCTTCATGGTTAAAGAAATGTGTGTAAAATTAAGCATAAATACCGACCTGAATGATAGCTTTAATATTGTTGTTTGTCATAGGAAACTGAAGGCCTCCTCTGTGCTTGAGTCTAAGCAGCACATCGAGAAGATCTTCCTCCCCACCTTCGCCGTTTCCCCCTTGCAAAATTCCGAGGTTTTCTTCATGCTCGTTGATTATATTATCGAGGATCTGTTCCATCTTCTGATGAAGCCTTACTAATTTAGACCTCATCCCACTAAGAAAGTGAAGTACTTTGAGTGATGGAAATGAATCACACAAATTGAAACCTCCTGCATGCTACCTCTACCGTCTCCTTAATCAAGGGTATAAGAGCATCTTTGTCTTCGTATCTCTTTCCAAATGCTGCTCTGAACGTTATGTCATTTGTTAATGAAAAAATCTTCTCCGTAAGATTGATTGGCAAACCAAAGGATGATTTGACAGACTCAATAAGATGGAAAACCTCATCCTCCCGAATAGAACAAAAGGAGCAAACATTTTTGGCACTTAGAAGTTCCAAGATGCAAACTTTACGCATTTGTCTCCAGTAATCGCCATAGGTACAATAAGCGATGTCTACATAGTTATAGGTCATAATCTTAGCTGCTTCGACTTTAGGCCTATCTGCAAAGGCTAGATTGTGCGTTTGCATTACCTCTTTGGCCAATTGTGGCGATGATATGACAATCGTTGAATTTTCCCCAAGTTGCAAATGCATGAGGGGTCCATATTTCCTCGCCAAATTTCTCAAAGAATGATGTGGTAGTGAACCGACTAAGTGGTGAATGCTTCAGATGACAGGTAGTTTCCATTGCCCTGGAGGGAGTTTGGAAGTTGTGTTTTGGGTTTTGAATCTTTTTAGTACCTTGACTAAGTTGATTAGGAAGAAGACCAGGTAGTACTTGTAAGTCAATTGTACTTTTTGAATCTTTTGTAGTGCTTGTAGTACTTGGGTTTTGAATCTTTTTATTATCTTTTTGAATCTTTTTAGTACCGACAACAGTGGGAATTGCAAAGAGGGCGTTCCCTTCTCCTCATAACAATAAACAGAAGGTAGTACTTGTAAGTCAATTGTTGCATATAAGCAAATCAAGAAAAGTTTGAAGGAGCTAAATATGAGAAGCTTTCACCATTTAAACTTGATTTTTATCTATCAAAACACAAGGAGGTCTGATAAATCCTTTATAATCTCCGTTTTCTCCCTTGGCAAATAATGTACATGATGCCCTGGGCAACTTCCTAACATCTTCGTTTAACAGAAAATCTTTGAGCAATTACTCTGATGGTTGAGAAATTCTCTGCTGTTAATGTTCAATAGACTTGTTAGATTCTTTGTAGGGGTCCAACCTAAAATCAATTGGCGATAGGTGGAGTAGCCTCTAGAATATATTAACCAAGCTTGGATGGCTTAGATGGTATCCCACATCGCTCATCTAAGCCACCCAAGTTTGGTTAATATATTGTAGAGGCTACTCCACCTATTGGCTATTGCCAATTGGTTTTAGGTTGAAATCCTCGAAGAGATCTAACATGGTATCAGAGCTAGGTCCTCTTGGGTGGCATCAAATAAGATTTGATATATGGTCTTGGAGTTACAGTGTTGCTCTTAAATGCTTAGCATACAGCTTGCCCAAAAAAGACTATATATATGTCATTACGTTTCATGCTTTTTCTTTGTAACTGTCACAATAGGCAAAGCCAGAAACGGGTGGGTCTAATGATCCATTCCATACTCACCCTCACCCTGTAAAAATTACACTGAATGACTGCCTAGCTTGCAGGTGTATCTGGTTTTTGCGTGGTTCGACTATGTGTGCAGGGTAACTTGACATGATTTCTTACGTAAAACTTGACGAAAAGCAGAAAAGCTAGTTAAGGATTTTCATATAGCAACGTGCTTTCTCGTTCCAGTTGTTGAGCTTAGGTTATTCTCTGGTGCATTTAATCCTGAATATTGGATAAAAACTTGTAAATGACAAAGTTTCCTCTTTTTATGAGCTCGCACAGTTATAGGTGGAGTAAAATTGATTTCACTCATTTTATTGCACGGGTCATTGTTTCTATCAAAGTTCTTATCACAACAACATCCATGAAATACAGGAATTGATATGTGTTGTTACTATGCAGGGGGTGCATAACATCAGGTATCAGAAGCATACCGGTAGTAGTGTTGAAATATGCTTCCTATAATGGATTACTTCAGGTATAAGAAGCATAAAATTGGATTGCTGTTCTTCATTGTTTGGAGCCTTATAAGCATCCTCCTTTGTTAGTTAACCAAAACATTTTACAATAAATCCAATCAGACGTGTGATGTTCAGTCTTGGGTCGCTTCAATATTGACTTGCTCCTAATAGTGTGATACAGCTCAACTCATCTCTACTTGTGTATCAAGCATAGAAGAATACCTGACATTCTACATCTATTAAGAAAGCCTTATTTTGATAGCTTGCGGATTAGAGCCATCAAAACATTACTTGGTCTGGTTTAGTATCTCCGTCGACTATCTTGGGCTTGGACATGTTGAAGTGTTAATATGTCGAATTTATCTTCTGTATTGGGCAGGCGAGACGAGATAACCTCTCACACTCTGGCTGCACTTGGTTGAATAGCAAATCATTTCTTCCCTTCCAAATCAACCATGCCACAGTTGCAGGTATAGCAAACCAAATATCCCTGACCATAGCTCGATTTTTAGACACCCCCCACCATTCACACCACTTTTGGACACAGTAACATCACATGATTCAATAACCTCCCCAGAATTTGCACATTGATTTTTCCCATTCATTAAAATTGATTCTGAGAAGTTTCCACCCACTGATAACATGGATTTTACTTAGTTAGTTAGGTTCACTCCCAGAATTGGACGAAACTAAATGGTCATTCCCATCAGCATTCACACCAGGAGCCGTCAATAACATCCCCTCTTAATCTACACAGCTCTTCCATTTCCCAAACAAATAAAGATCCGCGAAAGTTAACCTCAATACCACTGCTTCGATCCATCTCTGTGAGACCATGACTCATCTTTATCAAGGCACAAACTATATAGTCTTGGAAAATTATGACAGAAACTCCTCTCCTGCGTCCCGTCTTCCTTCCAGAACTTGATATCCATTCCATTTTCCACCTTTACTCGTTAGTTTGAGGTAAACAAGTCAACTAAGGGGCTTATAAGGTTCACTAGATAATTTATGTTTATTTTCTTAATTCTAGGTCTTACTCATAACCTATTTTTAAGTAAACAAAAAAAAAAACAAATAAGCAAACTAACCACAGGATCTTTCAGTTTGATTTTCCCAAAAACAAAAAAAAAAACAGGTCAACCAAGCATTAGCATAAATGTCGGGATTTGTTTGGGGATCACGGATGCATTGAGGGGTTGGACAATTCAGTCACGTCTATTTCTAGGATATTTTCGTACTCATTTCGATGATCTGATCCGTTATTTTTAGACATCATCGAGATTGTTACTCAAGCCAAAAATCATATTGATCGGATGTCATTTGCTAAATTTTCGGAACACATTTATCTAAAGAAAAAAATGCATTCTGATCTTTCGAATCCATTTTCTCCTGATAAATAAGATAAATGAGTTATGAAAATCACACGATATCCAATAAAACATGACTTTTGGTGTGGCGGCTAGTTTTCGACAATGTCAAAAAAGTAAACGTCAATGAAATCATTCCGAAGAGGTTTTAGAAAAATCCGGTCCGGTCTGTCAAAGGGACAAATGCAGATCCACACTTTCATTTGTTTGGACCCAGCAGCCATTTCTACTTTGTGATATGGATTACCCCCTTCTGTATCGGTATCGGACATATGACTAACCAGAATGCGTGGTTGGGACAAAAACTTCCAATGTGGAAAATAAATGTTTACAAAACAAGGAAAGAAGAGAAATTCTTCAGTGACGGGTGGGCACGGTCACGTGGTGTCAGTGCGCGCATTTCAGCCGTCCAAACATGTTCGAGACGGTCCAGATTTGTTTGAGTTTGAGGGAGTGTTTTGTACTAAAAAAATTACCCAAACAAATCTGGGGCCGTCCAAAACCCGTTTGGACGGCCGAGATGCGCGCACAAACACCACGTGGCCGTGCCCACCCGGCACTGAAGAATTTCCCGAAAGGAAGATCCATTCATTAATCTTGCAAAGAAGAGTAACGTTTTTTTCCTAAAAACAAGGAACAAAAATAAATGCGGTGTAGTTATGAGGATACGGGATCAAGTTTAGTGGTCCAGCTCCAAGGTTGCCCTAATTGAGCTGACAGACATGTGAAATTACTGTAAAATAAAAAGGAAAGAAAATTGGGAAAGTAGTACTCCAGCCAGTATTATTTACTCCAGTCCAGTAGAAGAGGAAGGAATTGAAAACTAAAAGGATACTTCCGACAGCCTGGTACGAAAGTTAAAAAAGGTGGGGGTCCTACGGGAGTCCTGTCCTATCCTATCCTAGGCTTCCGTACACTCTTCGAAAGGGACTCTTCTCAGCCGTCGTCTCTCTCTGTCTGCTCTTCGAGAGCGTTTCAATTGGTCTCCATACAAAAAGATGGTAAAAAGATTAGTCTTGATTTTGCTTTCGGTCTCTGCTAAGTATTGTATTATAATTCTGGAGTATTAATTAGTTCCTGTTGATCTATTCCTTAATTTTTATGATGACTATGTGTGGTTTTATACATAAAATTTGCCTGGGACTTTGCATCATCGATCTATGACTAGTTTATTCTGTTTTGAATCAGGGCATGTTCCCCTATACTTGAAAACATGGACAGATCCAGAAATTTACATTGGGCACAAATTTGTTACAACATTAAAATCTTTTTAACTAAACTTAACCAACTTCATCTTCAGATTGACGAAAAGGAGTGTGTTTGCACAAAAAGAAAAAAAAAGAAAGAAGAGAGAATTTAGAGTATTATTAGTGAATATTATTTTTAATTTATTGTTTATCGCTAAAATATAAAAGTATTTTTATGTAATTATTCAAAATTCAGTGAGGGCCCGTACCCTCAGGCCCCACCTCAGTCCGTCCCTGCTTGAAAGTTTTTTTGTTTATCTATTTTTGTTTTTGCTGGTTTTTAAATGGAGGTTCATGTGGGGGCGAAGCCTTTAGGGGGTGGGGGCCATGGTACTGGCAATTCCGAGGTCGATCTTAACCTCCCACCAAAAATCACTGATTTGCTTCACAACCTCTGCAAATTTCAATTGTGTTTTTTTTTTTTTTTTTACTATTATTGATGGATGATTAACTTATGGAAACATGTATTTTTTTTTAGCATTATGTATGATTAATTTTAGTAGTGTTAAATACCACAGCTCAAAAAAATTATCCAGTCTACAAAACGAGTCCTTAAAATGCATTTTAGTTTTAAAATTTTCACAAGTATATTACATATAAATGAGTTCTTTTAATTTTTGAAAGGAGCTTGAATTTGTAAGAAAAAAAACATATTTTAAAGTTCTCAGCATAACGGATCAGACATTCTTTTTAGAATGGAGGGCTCATATTGATTTATTTAGGTGTCACTTCCAACTTTAAATCCTGGCCATTGGATTCACACGCACAACCATCTTTTCCTGGGTACCGTACTACAGTAGCAGTACTTTCAGTAACGATTTCCCTTGGTCTGTTTGCTCTCATAGTCTCATGGAAAATTGATCCCAATTCCAAGAAATTTTCCTTGACCATAGTTGCAGGTGCAACTTTTTATTTATTTATTTATTTTTTTGCTTGTTTACTGCAATGTTTCTGTTCAGTTATTTTCTGGAAGCAAACTGCTCTTTACATAACTGCAATTTTTAGGTGTTTGTACCTTAAAACGTTGGAAACAAAACCCAAAACAGCTCTGTTTGATTAGTTTTGGAATCAGTTTTGCATACACTTTTCTAGCAACTTCCTCAGATGACGGTTCTCAAAACTAGTTTTCTGACATTTTTTTTTTTTAAATAAAGAAGGATTCACTTTCGTGAACATAGTAAATAGATGTTTTTACGTTCTCGACAACAATTGCTACAAAAATTGACAAGATACAACGAGTTAATGGCTTTCTTTTAAACAATAGTTTACCGAACGGGTTATGAAGAAACTTATCCTGAAAACAAGAACAAAGCCTACATTAAAAATTAATGCGTTACTACTAACTGACTCATTGGTGGAAAAAAGTTGGAGTAGCAAGTAAGTTGTAATTGTTATTTTGATTGAACAGACTACCTCAAAGCGCCTTGCTGAAAGGAAAGTCGAGAAATTTGAGAAGAACATCACCAGGAGGGGATCAACCAAGAAAGGATCAAAATACCCAGTTGGCACAATTTTTCTTGGGCTGTTTGTTTTTGTGGTCGTCGGATCATGTATGTTCTTTATACTCTCTTGACATCGATTATCACTTATTATATTTCACTTGCCTACTTAACTCTTGTTTCATCGCAATCCGAAACCTGGATTTGCATAGCATGGTGGCATATTATTCCTATTTGTAGTCTCCTCCATGAAGCATCGATTTTTTGTATTACAATTTTCAAGCTAATAGCAAACTATTGTTATTAAAGTTGTTTTTCAAAAATGAGATTTCGGTTCCAGTCGTGATGCGAGGTATTTTGCTAAAACTATTTTAGATAGCAACGGCTTCTTTTCTCTGCAGTGAAGTGATGCTGTCTAATTATTTTGCTGGTGATTCTATCGAAACCTACGCGATTTGCACTAGTTTATGACTGATGCATCATCTATTAAAATTCTTTTCCCCTTGCTGGTTTGGCAGACATCTTTCAAATGATCAGGACAGCAAAAAATGGTGGGATAGTCTGAGGAAACGATAAAGAAGTGATACCCAAAGTATCAGCATTTTGGTACATATGGGACTGAAATATGATATTACAGTGTAAGAAAAGATATAAAGTAGATCTTAATAAAATAAAACCTGTTATTAGTTCTTAATCATGTCTAGCTTGTTCTTAAAGTAGATCTTAATATTGTCATGCTTATGTACGTTTCCTTTCCTAAAGTTTGTGATTAACTAATCTGGGAAATAGTTACCTTTTCCATGCATGCCGAAGTACTGTGTGAGAGGAAGGAAAGATGGAATTTTATGGTGTATTATGGCGGTTTTGTTTCTCAACGGAAAGGAGAACATTAGCGATATGAAACTACTTCTGCGAACTTGTTTTCCTTTTAGGGAACCACAGGGAAAGGCAAAGGTGTTAGTGAGTGAAGAGAAACATGGAACTTGAGCACATCACACCTTAATTTATGCTCTAGTATTGGACTTTGTAGATTTCACCACTTTCTTGTTAACCGAATACCTTGAAAATTACAAGGAAATTAAAAGCTTCCATACTTTTTGACCCTTCGTTGCAAGAAAACGAGGCCTTATTTTCTCCAGGGAAAGAAAACTTGACGAAATTGAAATTACCTGAATGAAAATATTTTATAAATGGGGAATAGAAACATGGAATTTGAGCATATACGTAGTGAAAAGGAGGAGTGGAGGACTAAGTATGGTCCATTAAATTCTAATGGTTGCTTTACTCATGATCAAGTGAAATATGGAGTCGCAACAATCAAATGCAAGTTGCTTATTCTCCTAGCACTTGCTCCAAAGGTCTCAGTCATGTCCAGATTTTCTGGCTTGGTCCCGCTGGGTAGTTGCCAGTCGAAGTGATCATACAACAACTGAGCTAGAGGAAGTTTGACATTTGCTAGACCAAAAGACATAGGGAGAACATACGATGTCTACATAATTATACATCATAATCTTAGCTGCTAGAACTTCATGCCTGTTAGCAAAGGCCAGATCGTGCGTTTTCATTACTTCTTTGGCCAATCATGGTGATGATATGACAATCGTTGAATTTTCTCCTAGTTGCATTGCAGATGCATGAGGGATCCATATTTTCTCACCAGGTTTTTCAGAGAATGATGTGGGAGTGAACCAGCTAAGTGGTGAATGCTTCCGATGAGAGGTAGCTTCCATGGCCCTGGATGGAGTTTGGAAGTTGTGTTATGGGTTTTGGATCTTTTTAGTTCTTTAACTAAGTTGAATAGGAAGAAGACGAGTTGGAAGGAAGGGGTGATCAGAGAGAAGAGAAATTGGAGGTCCATTAAAGACAAAGGAGAGAAACAATAGATAGTCGTTTGGTGTTTATCTCTTTTCGGAGGCCAAACCCATAGTAGTTATAAACTAGGATGTCATATGTTGACTTTTAGTTTGTTTTTCCTAACCACAATATCTATTAAGTTAGTAGATGACTGCCTTTCCATCTGCATCCTAAAACGATGGTGATATTTCCACGTTGGAGAAACCCAAAAAAAGGGCGCTTAAGAGGCCGGCAGCCTGCGGGGACAAAGGAAAGAAGCAACAAATTGTGTTTGTTTGGTGTTTGGAGTTCAAATTCATCATAGTTATAAACTAGGATGGCATATGTTGATATTTGGACTCTGCATGCAAAAAGAAGCCCTTGGACAGGGCCAAAGGTCTAAAGAGGCCGGTAGGGACCCAACCTCATCCATGAAATTAGGTTCATAACATTTACAAAATATTATATTATATGAAGAAAATAAATGAATTTTATCCATAGTTGAAATATATAAATCGAATTTACTCTCAGTACACCAAATTTTGTGGGATTCTGTATACATACATGGTAGTTTACTATTACAGTTATGATACCATGAATTCGTTGTTGTGTGGTCTAAATATTACCACACATGAGATTTTCTTCTTTTAACTTCTTAAAAATTACTATTCTACATAAGTTAAAAGAACCAAAACTAATTGTTAAATACCATCTTACATCATAGTTCTACCCTAGTCTTTCTTTTCATATTTTAGAAGTAGGTTACCTTACCCATCAACAAAAGTATCAACATCCTCTCTATAAGAGTTAAATTCACAACCTCGCTGTACCCAAGTATAACTACACAATTTTCGGGCCAACTTCCCTGGTAATTTCTACCCCAATTTGGCCCCCCTTAATCCTAGCTCTCTATAAGAGTTAGATTCATAACCTCATTGCACCTAAGTATAACTACACAATTTTCGGCCCAACTTCCCTGGTAATTTCTACCCTAATTTGGCCCCCCTTAATCCTAACTCCGTCCCTGCTCTTTGAATATTTTCAACCACAATATCTATAAGTTTAGATGACATTCCCACTACTTCTTAAACAAATAATTATTGGACAAACTCTGGGACAAGTTGTGGAGAGTTGAATAAGATAAACTTCAATCCACAAAAAAATAAAATAAAATAAAATAAAATAAAATAAAATAAAATATATATATATATATCGTTAAACAGAACAAAGTATACTTTTTGAACCATCTAAAGATGTAAACGAGAACTACATGTGCAGTCGTCCGATCACTTTTACTTATTAATGTTATGGCCCAGTAATCACAAAATATACAAGAAGAGATCTCTACCAAATCTACTACTCTCTCTATGTGTGTGTGTATGCGCATGCGCGCGTGCATGCTGTGATGTTTCTAAATTCGTCAGATCAAATCGACTAATGAAAACTGGTCTATTTTTCTGTTTCACTAAGAACTAAACTAAGCATTATGTGCCCCTACTACATGAGCATTATGTGCAGGGGCTGCCCAACCCGGTCTTTGGCAAAATAGGCCTTTTTGAGATGCAAAACTAAAATTGGCCAATCATATGTAACAGAGGTTATGAATAACATATTAAATTTTGGAGATAAAGTGCTCAGAATTGAACAAGGCATTGGGAAGGGGAAAACAATCTCCAAGGTCGGTTTATGCAAAAGATATTGGAGATAAATGAAGAGTCACTTAACCGTAAGAATGCGAGCAAATCAAAAGATGCAGGCCCAATAAGTCAAGAACCAGCCATTTCCATTGGTCTTGGTATCTTGAAGGGTGCTGTGCCCAGCCTTTATTAATAGTCATATGCGCACGTACAAATGGGAATGGGAAAAAACCATGGATGGTATTCAAAGCCTTTCTGCAGCAATGGATGAAGGTGATGGGAAATACCATGCGATTAATAGGTTCGTCTTCTTGAAAAAATTATCAGTAGGTTCATAACCTAACCACACTCTGTCATGTAATAAATTAATGGTTTCACCTCCATGTTTTTAAAGACAAGTGTGATTCAATCAAATTGGCTCCAATTAAGCTGAGTTTTTCCTGTGGCTGATCTGCATGTCTGGAGTCTGGACAGATAGAAGGAGCAGCTTGCATCATTCAAATGAAATCCATGATGGGCCTCGGAGACACAATTTAGTCCTGGACCACAGAGGAGCTCCATTCCTCCAAAAATTACGTTCTTTTCTTCACAATGCATACATTCCAGGGTAGCACATCCCGCCCTCCCCTCCAGAGACACTCATCACACCAACACCAACTAATATGTTAATATGCATTACTATTTCCTGAATAATCACCCTCAAATAGAAATTAATCGGCGAACTATAGTAGGAAGATAGCTTTTTATATACTCTGTAACTAAAGGACACTGAAGCAAGTTCATTGTTGGAAAGAAAATTTACATATGAAACAGCTTTCTTGTGTCCACTGAAAACATGCTGTGGTTGGCTGACATTTCTCAAGTCATAATAATGAATGTTGTGATCTGCAGAACCTACCTGCAAAAACATAAGTCGTTAACTTATCACTAGTACCCATCTAAAAAAACAAACAAAAATTTTTTTTCACCAGATACTGCTCCCTCTGTCCCACTTTATTAGTCCATTTTTCACAATTCAGGACAAAATTATCAATATTTTTTATTTTCTAGATGATTTTTAAAAGTTTGTCTAAGTGAATCTTTTAGATGATGGAAACAATGTTTTTTTTCCACTCTACTGTTGACCCGATTAAAGGGCACGTTTGCTGAAATTGACAAACAAATGGGGAAGAGGGAGCAGATGGTAAATCATACCCATATTCACTGACCAGAGAAGACAGAATTTGAGAGGGACATACTGCGACGTGAATGCTAGATCCTGGATTATACTTGACAGAACATATATTTGCTTTCATGTCAATATTCAGAACACTACCCTCCTGTTTTATACACCAATTCCTTTCCAAGAGATATTGATCACTACATATCCATCAAACTTTGTCCAAATTGGATCGACCCTTAGTTCTAAATAGAGCGCTAAAATAACATTGTAGACACCCCAATCTGGGCTTCCAGATTAGTTTACTTACGGTTTCTGATTCCCCGATGATGAAACGCATCAAGAACACCTTGGGAATGTCGAGTGTTTGAGCTTTGAGTGTTTGAAAAACCCTTGGAACTAACCTAGCCTAAGCTACCCTCCAAAAGCCAAAAACCCTGCGGCATGCTTGGGCATATTGTCTCGCGCCCGGGGCGCCGTCCCGTCATGTGACAGTTAGAAGGCTCATCGCGGCGCCAAAGGCGCGCCCTCGTATGCGACAGATTTGGAACCATCGTAGCTGTGATAGTTGCATCCCCACCTACTTTTCCCGAGGCAGAAACTTGGCCACCGAGGCAGTCTCAGCCAGGCCTCGTGGTAATTTGTTTGTTCTCTCTGGCATCAGCCAGAACCCCCTCTTGCCTATAAATACCCCCATTTGTTTCTCTTTCAAAGGGTTACAATTTTTTATTCACAAAAAAAAGAGTTACAAAATCACTCCCCCAAATCCTAACATACTTGTTCTTCATCCATTCATACCTCAAATCAAGCAACTCTGCACCACTTATACTCAATCCTCAAATCAACCTCAAATCTCAAAAACTCAAAGTTCAACACTCTTTTTAAACTCAAGCCAAAGGTGTAGCTTACCTTGGTTGCTCTCTGTTACGATCCCTGAGGGGCTGGTCGGTCAAGGCGTAATCAATACCGATCGGCTCTAAAAGGCGGCAAGGTTTCAAAACCGTCATGGTAGGAACCATCGCGATGGTCCCAGAATCGACAACTTTTTGTGCCGGTAGCGCGATGAACTGCGTGGGGAATGGTGTCCTATTGTTTTATGCTTTACTTTCATATATCTCACTATTAAGCATGCAAAAAACCAATTTATAGCTTTCTTTAGCTTAAAAATGCTAGCTTTGCACTTCAATATTTAGTTCTATTCTGTTGGAGCACACCTGGGATCGTGGAATGACCCAGAGAACCCAATTTGAACAAAATCACACACTGGAGGTCTGACGCAAACCCTCGCGCGATGCTCCTAAACCCTCATGTAGCGATAGTGAAATGGAGTGTTGACCAGTGGCCTTGGCAGCACTAGCAAATCATGTGGCTTGGCGGTATGACCGGATCGCCTTGGCCTTGCGAGAGCGAACCGTCATGCAACGTGATTTGGAACCCCTCATGGCTTATTTATTTGTCTCAGGCAGTGGTAACCTTGCATGTCTAACTTGGTTTTAGGCTATTATTTGTCCCCCTGCTTGTTTATGGGGCTTTTGCTTATTTTATTCCTTCTTTTTGTTTAAAGCCTTTAGCTACTAGTCTAGCCTTATACTTATCAATGCTTCCATCGGGTTTTAGTCTGGTGTGCCTTGGTCCTTCGAGCCGAAGGGTTGAGAATAGGTTTGTGGGCTTAGGCTTACTTGTCGCGGCGCTAGTCCCGTAAGTGTCGTCGTCTTGCTTGAGGTTGGAGTCGACATCATTGACTTGTTCGATGCATCTCGCAGTTCGTGCGTGCGTCTGACACTCAGAGGCGAGGGGCTTTCAGTCTATTTAATTCCCGCAATGATCTGTTTTCATCCTATACTAAGCTTTCAATAAAGCAAACATCATTTGTTTATCACATCCTGCAGAATTATTCTGATTTTAATCCTGGATTATACGCTCCCAGCCATACTAATTTAGCCAAAATTGATTAAAGAAGAAAAAGAATCTGACGCAAAAAATTGCTATTAGTAGAACCGATCTCGGTTAGGCGAGAGAGGTGCCATAAACGCCTTCCCCTACCGTAACCTGGCTCCGGAGAACCGAGATATGGTTGTATAGATTGGTTCACTTGCTTTTCAATGTTGGCCTAGCGGGGTGCTTTGAATCACGGTTCATGAGTGTCGGACCTTGAGCTCAAGTGGCGACTCCTACGTGGCTGCGGCGCTTGCCGACCACCTTTGCTCACGCTCCTCGATTTCGGCACCCTTGGAAGGAGCGAAATCTTTTCCGGGAGGAGAAGAGAGCAGAATCACGCTTTTCTCAGAATCACCAGCTTCCTGATGGCGACTCTGTGGAGGATAATCGAGCGGAAGATATTAATCCGTACTTAGAGTTTAATACGCTTGAACAATTCCTTAAAGTCTCATCAATGTGGTGAGCTTGGCTAGAAGAGTTGGAGATGGTGATTTAACGGGACCTGCATTAATTAAGGCCAATCTAATCAGGACTTTTCGATTGTTCCACTTGCGTGAATTTCCTCACCCAGATGGACTAAATAAAGTGAGCCAAATTTGAAAAGGCATTTTGCAAAATTGTGATTCTTCTTCTTTTGATCAATTTCTAGCATTTCATTTGCATCGATGTAGGATAAGTCTCGTTGGATCGTTTTGGCAATCCGAAGCCTGGTTTCTGCCGGGCCAGGGACTACGAATGACCATGCCCTTCGATGATGATGGGTCATGCTACCGTTTGACTGTTGCTCAGTGAATCGCGGGCAACGGGAGGTATATCTGTGGCCCTAGTCCGAGGAACCCGTTACAAACCAAAATCGGCCTTTGCATATACAAAGCATTAGAACTTTCCAAACTAAGGCAAGTGCACTGCGAGTGAGGATCTCTATCATGCATCTAACCCGTATCTTTGTCTCACGTGTTCTGCTTTCCTATCTTTGCTTGTATATACATGTCATTTGCATAGGAGGCATGCTTAGAAGCGTTCTTTCTTTCAAGTTTGTCTTATTTGTTGAGGCGTTGTTGGACTAGATGAGGAGTCGTTCATTACATTGAATGTTCGATTTGTCATTTCAAAGTCCTTAGTTCAATGAGACTTTGAGAAATCAAAATTTGCTAAATCCTCCGCTCATGCCTGATTGAGGATTCAACCGACAATAAGGAACAACAAAGTATTGATGCTGTGTCACTGGCGCCACCAAGGTTGAAGTGCGTTGTCACTATACACCACGTTGTTCGAGGTTAAGGTGTCATGTCATAAATGCCAAATTGTTTCTAATTCAAAGTTGAATCTTCAAAAGGGACTAGGCGAAGATTTAGTCTATTTTGACATCTTTTAGGATCTGTCGATCTACATGGGGACACATCATAGAAAATTCACGAGAGGATTCCCGGACAGCGTCCCGAGGAAGTCGTGAGGCAAACTTCTCCTCAAGGAACTATACACACATATGTTGTTTTGCGTAGGAGCATGTTTAGGGGCGGCTTCTGAGTTGTCTCTGCGCTTTCAGTCATCTTATGCTAATTTGGGTGTTTGCTAGGTCCGATGAAAGTCGTGCATCTCGATGGTGCATGTTGTTAATTTTTCAAGTCCACTAGATCGGCGAGACTTTGGGAAATCAAACCTTATTAAATCCTTGGCTCATGCACGGTTTTGATTCAACCAAAATAAGGAACAAATTTGATGTCGTGATATTGATGTCGTTTTGGTTGCTCATTCATACTTCGTACACCGCCGACTAGCAGCAGCGTTGTCCATTGAAGCCACCGGTAAGGTGTCACGCCATCAATGCCGAGTTGTTCCCAGAAGTTCAAAGTCGAAGATCTTGAGGACTGGTCGAACTTGAGTGCTGTTTTGACATCTCTTAGAGATCGGCAGTCTATTCAAAGGATACACCCTCGAAAGAAATCGAGGATTTTGGCGGTGTCGAACATCATGAGACGAGACTTGTCTCGGTCCTAGTCTAAGGTTGACAAATGACAACGTGTGCATTGCATTCTAATTCTTGCAAGGAGGCATGCCCAGCTTTCACTTACTTTCAAAGCTTTGGGCCATTGCACCATCGAAAAAAAAGCTGCTGAAAAGAAGAGCCAAACCTACTTGGGAACGTCTACTGTTGGGGCTGTTACACCTTCGCTTCCAAGATCATATCACCTTCCTCATTCATCAATCCGGAATGGCAGCACAAATGGAGCTGGCTGAGCTCAAGGAAGCTGTAGAGGAATTAGGTCACAAGATGGACAAACAAATGATTATGGTCCAGGGACTCGTTGGCCTCTTTACCTCCACAGCCCAGCAGTCAGATATGGGGCTACTCAAAGAACCTTCTCAAACTTACCACCACCCTCCAACGGTCGGAATCAAGCTGTGCTCAAGAGACATGTTCAAAGACCTGGCTGAGTTCCATGAGGCCAGGACCTACCCAAAGGAGGATGTTGGGTCCTTATTCACAACCATTGCCGAAGGGGAAGACACGCTTCGTAGTGATTTCTACCCTGAAGGCAAAAGAATGCATCCTATTAATGAGGACATGTGTTGCAACTGCAAGGCAAACAGGGGTCCGATTTACCTTTTGATATGTAGACTTGATGAAAGAATTTGAATTTGAAGATTTTATGAATCTGGGTTCAAGTTATGAGAAGAAAGCTCATGAATGTTGGTTCCATCAAACCCCTCAATCCAACTTCACCCAAGAATCCCTCCGCCAACTTCAAATATAACCTCTTTCTATTACCTACCATCAAATGCTGGCCATTCTACCAATGCTGTTTTAAGGAAGCCCGACATGCCGTTCAAGATCTCATCGATTATGGCATCATCATGTAACCCCCACCTCCATCAACAACCCGAGTGTGAATCGGGTTGAAAACACTCGAAGGCAGAACTCGAACCTAACCCGGAGTTTCTCTTGCGCTGAGGCATCTTTATCACGGTGATGGAAACTTGTCGAGTTTGAGCATCTCAGACGCAACCTGACCCAACTTCCCCTGACCCAAGAGTCTTACTGCCCGGTTACAATCCTAACCTATACATGCCTTCACCAAATGCACAGCCATGACAGCGAAAGTACTATCGTCCCAAACACGAGATTCAAGATCTTATTATTGATGATGGCGCGGTTCAAGTTCCACAGGCCAAACATTATTTCCAACCCCCTTGCCTCGACACGGAGTGCGACCTACCGGTTGATAAGATGTTATCAACTACACTCCAAATCAACCCGAACTCGAGGCCGGTACATCATCGTCCGATAGAGGCGACGAGGGCGGCCCCTGTGCTTATTATTTGTGGGAATGAGGTTTTCACTTCTTTGTGACATACAGGTTGGCGGTGATGAGGTCTTACAAATGAGGAAGACCAGTGGTGAGGTCCATTGATCAAGAAAAGAGCATTGAGTAGGTTTGGTCGGAAGGAGTGAGAAGCGAAGTCTTTATTGCTTGGGCCTGACACCCGTTGGATCCTACCTCTTTTTGTGGAAGCTATGGGTAGCTTCTTAGCGATTCATTTTCAAAGCTACGTCTAGTTAAGCATTGGGCGTCTTATCTGCAGTCGACATAGTCTTTGCCGTTTGTCTAAAGAATCCTAGCTCACAGTCGGGTTCATTGTAGCAGCCTCCGTCGCCATAGCTTTCATTTCAAGTCTTGAGTCTGTTGTGTACTTGGCAAACCCCGTGGGTTTTATGATATGCTTTATCTTGCTTCTAAGTACTTATTGGCTTTTATATAAAAGCGTATCGACCCTGGCGACGAAGGGATAGAATTCGATGGGATCATTTCCAAGAAATGTGTTCGCCGCGAACGAAAGGAAAGGCAAAGCGTGCTCAGTCCTAACAAAAGAAGAAGTAATTTTAACAGAGAAACTTGAAAGACAAGGATAACCTCCCAATGGTTCCAATTGGTTCAAAGCTGTTCCCAAGAGGAGCATTGTGCCCGGTCAGAAGCAGTTTCGGGGAATTTGTCGGCGATCTTGGCGTGGTCTCGTAGAACACGCAGCAGCGGCGTTGATTTTGACGAGATAAAAGTATCAAATCACGCACTCTAAGGGTGCCAAGCGAGGAAAGTAGAAGCTCGGAAGGCTTTGGGCCTCTCATTATGTTTAAAAGCAGCAACAGTGACGTTCCGTCAAGCACAAATGAGGAAGTGCCGCAAAGCGGCTGGAAGCGGCGCATTTCAACGAAACACTTTTGACTCTGCGTCATCAAAGCCATTTTATGCGGGTTTGTGGTCAAGATCGTCGGACCTCGGCGACCAACAAATTCAATACCATGGTCAACATCTTGGATCAATTCAAAAGCAACTTTTCCTTTGAGAGAAGCTCGTTGGTGAAAACCAGGGTGGCGGTTCGAGCAAAAGTTAAATGACACTTTCTTGGCAGAAAACCTGTGAAGGGGTCTAGGCAAAAGTAAATAGGCAATATTTGGAAGCTCACTAGACCGAAGAGCCGAATGGGCGGTACTAGGCAAAGTTAGGCGCCAAAAGGAGAGGTAAACACTGAGTGAACCTTAGCACGAACTCGTTTGACTGATTCCACCCCAGAGCTTGGGATACGTGGCGATTTTCTCATTGAGACTCGGTCACACTCATCAAAGTGGATCCATGGTTGACATTTTGGTACATCAAAGGTCGAAGAGGATCAAAGATCGAAGATCAAGCTGAATTGGAGGAACCAGAAGGGGGAAAACCTTTGTCTTTCAATTTTATTTCAAAACTGCTATTTCTATTACGGGGTGAGCATAAGTCTTAAAATATTTGAAGCATAAAAAGCAGAACGAAATGCTAGAAGCCCTAATTGGCTCCACGATTTATTCTAAGTTCGGCAAGGTCTGGTATGGCAGCTCGGCCTGCGCGGATAGCTTATAGTCCACGCGCGCATTTGTTCCAAGCGTGATTCGGCCAGTTGGTCTCGATCTGTCGCGTGCTTTTTCAGAAGCTCAGTGATGGCACCTGCTACTTCCCTCGAATGCTTCGTTCCAAGGGGCTTTTGCCAAGTCTTGTCATACCATGCAAGTCATATGGAGTTAATGTGGCTGCACGGGGGTGTCGGTTTGATCCGGGCCTATACGAGTCATCATCATCGTCTTATGTCCATCTTTGCGATATTTTCAGTTTTTCAATCAATTGTCATGTTGAGATGCTTTTCTCAATTTTGTTTGTACCAAGTCTTTGTACCTTTTGCACTTTATAAGTGTCAAGTCAGTTTCAACTGTCTAAGGAATGTTGTGAGTTTTGGCGCGTTAATACCCTAAATTTCATTATATTTTTGTCTGGGGTTCGCATTGTACCACAGGACTCTTTCTCCCTTTTCATTTGAGTTAGGCGAGTCTGTACATGTCGCATGTTTGTGTCAATTCAGGTCACTTGTCAGTGCAAATTAGATATTAGCGGCTAGAAAGTGCAATTTTACATGTGCTACCTAGCTCCTGTAATCCATAAGCTGTGGAAATCTCATAAGCAGACAGCAAGGGTATCTCGGCCCAAGGCCAAATAAAGCATCTCTGAGGCTCATCTGCCCAAGCATCAAAGGGGCATGCAGGCCCAATCTCATTACTAAACATCAAGCTGAGCACGCGCCGGCCGTTCAATGTCTCTCTATCACGAATTAGCATCTCGAAGTATGCAGACAGTACAATAATGAGACTGGTGGTAGTCATGGCGTCGTTGTCCTCTTAGGAGCTGCCCTTAGCTTGCATCTGCAATTTCAAATTGTGCATTTGTTTACATAAGTATATTGTATATCAAATGTTGAAAGCGGGAAAAGTGCAGTCAGCGTCAATAGGCACGCTGTCCGATGCTCCAGCGGAATGTCGGGATGTTGAGGATCATGCTGTTGCCTTGTCACTTTGGGCCCTGGCCAAAGCATTGTTTCTTTGGGATAGCATAGCTATGAGAGAAGTGTCACACCACTGCTTTCCGTGCCTAGTTTTTTCCATGGCAGTGTCAAAGCCTGCGACCTGTGCCTAGTCATGCTTGAGTAAGTCGGGCCCTAAGGCCCAGTGAAGCGATATCGCCAATTTCTAGCTATGCAGTCGCGCACGCCTCTATCCATGCTATTATCAAGGATAACCAACTGCTTGTGCTACTTGCGGATCAACACAGCGACCAGGTTAGTCTGTCCAATTTTCAGCGGCAGATCGTGCTGTGATGCGCTGCCATCTCAAATCAACGGCGGTTGGTCTGTCCAATTTTCAGCGGCAGGTCATTACGCACCTTTGATCTGCCCATCTCCGATCAACGGCTTGACGGTCTGTCCAATTTTCGCGGCTTGAGTCATTACGCTGCAGCCGATACGCTTTACATCTCGATCAGCGATGGCGGTCTGTCAAATTCGATAGCTCGTTCATCACGAAGTATGATCGCCCGTTCCATCAACGGCAGCGACCGATCTGTCCAGAATTCTCAATTGCTCGTTCACCCTGAAGTATGATCGCCCGTTCCCATCAGCGGCGGCCGGTCACCATGTCCGATCCATGGCCGGCATGTTCATTCACGAAGATTGATCCAGCGGATCCTATCTATCAATCAAGCGGCGATCAGCCATATCGTGCCTATTCCATTCAATCCACGACGACGATCAGATCATCGATTAATCTCAGCAGATTAATCCATCGCGATGATCGACCATGTCATCACCGACGACGATCAGTCATGTCGTCTCTTTCAAAGCATCAACGATGATCGGCCATGTCATCGCCCACGATCAGCCATATGTCGTCTCTTTCAAAGAATCAGCGATGATCGGCCATGTCATCGCCATGGCGATCGACCATGCTCGTCTCTTTTCAAGAGAATCAGCGATGATCACGGCCATGTCATCGGCCGAAGCGATCGACCATGTCGTCTCTTTCAAAGCATCATGATGATCGGCCATGTCATCGTAATAGGCGATCGACCATGTAAAAGTCTGCTAACCAAAGCATCAGCGATGATCGGCCATGTCATCGCCGAGCGATCGACCATGTAGTGTCTTTCAAAGAATCAACGATGATCGACCATGTCATCGCCGCAGGACGATCGACCATATGGACGTCTCTTTAAAAGATCAGCGATGATCGGCCATGTCATCACCGACGATCAACCATGTCGTCTCTTTCAAAGAATCAAAGATGATCAGCCATGTAGAGCATGCAGAAGCATGTAAATCGTCTATTTCAATAATTAATGATTAATCAGCCATATCGTCTATTTCCATCCATCACGACGATCGACCATATCGTGCCTATTCCGACGTTCAATCCGGCGGCTTGATGGGAATATGCGTCAATGGTTCGTTTATTATGGCCAATTGTTCCCGGGAAGTCGAGTCTTGGCCTATCGAGCGACAATCACCCTCGATCTAAGCCGCGAAGTCGTCTTCCAACCAGGCTTATTGCTCTGTCATCTCGGATTGGGTCTTTGATAAGGAGATTGGCTCGATTCCCAATAGATGGAATTCAACCTGCCGACACGACCTACCCGTGTTTGTTGGAATGCTTTGTGCGAGGATAGCTTGATTCCCCAAGCAAGCGACGGCTGTTAACATCCAAATTGATCAACCGTGGCGATACCTCGTCCGCCACTTCTACTTCCATCCTAGCGACGGTCCGTCCGTCCATTCAACCAATCAGGTTTTGTAAGTATGCTTGTCTGCTTTGCTCTTATACTTTGCTCTGGATTGCCTTGAGGGGTGTCTAGAATTCTTTAGCGTTACTTGTACCAAAGTCAATGGTGCTCCAGAATGCCGAAGTCGAGAGGGCTCACTGTGAGCACCCCAATCAAAGACTTCAGTTAGTTTACTGCGGTTTACGATTCCCGATGATGAAGCATCAAGAACACCTTGGGAATGTCGAGTGTTTGAGCTTTGAGTGTTTGAAAAACCCTTGGAACTAACCTAGCCTAAGCCACCCTCCAAAAGCCAAAAACCTTGCTGGCGTGTGCCAGGGCGCAACTGTCTCGCGCCCGGGCGCCCCAGGCGCACCGTCGCGCGACAAACTAGAACCATCGCGCGCCAGGGCGCACCCTCGCGCGACAGTTTGGAACCATCGCGCGATGGTTCTGTCCCCACCTACTTTTCCAGAGGCGGAAACTTGGCCACCAAGGCAGTCTCAGCCAGGCCTCGTGGCTGGCTGTGTTCTTCTCCTGGCATCAACCAGAACCCCCTTTTGCCCTATAAATACCCCCATTTGTTCTCTTTCAAAGGGTTACAATTTTTGGTTACAAAAAAAAGGTTACAAAATCAAATACAAAAGAGCTACATCCTAACATACTTGTTCTTCATCCATTCATACCTCAATCAAGCACTACCACCTTGCTTTTCAATCCTCAATCAACCTCAATCTCAAAACTCAAAGTTCAAGCACTCTTTCAAACTCAAGCCAAGGTATAGCTTACCTTGGTTGCTCTCTGTTCCACGATCCTGAGGTGGCGGGGAGTCAAAGGTACAGTAATCAATACGATCACGGCCACAAGGTGACGAGTTTCAAAAACCGTCATGGTAGGAACCATCGCGCGATGGTCTCGGATACGCGCGCGACACTTTGTGCCAGCGCGCGATGGACTGCGTGGGGAATGGTGTCCTACTGTTTTATGCTTTACTTTCATATATCTCACTATTAAGCATGCAAAAAACCAATTTATAGCTTTTCTTTAGCTTAAAAATGCTAGCTTGCACTTCAATGGCCCAGTTACATTACATTTGGAGCATTTCCACCATCATAGGCAACACCATCAAAAACCCAATTTGAACAAAATCACACCTTTGGAAGTGCAGCGCCCTTTGCGCGTGCTCCTAAACCTGCGCCCTCAGCGATAGTGAGTAAGTGTTGACGGCGGCAGCGGCGCATAACACGTCAGCGTGCTGAGAGCGCAACCATCGTTGCCGCGAGCGAACCGTCCTTGTGTGATTTAGAATTTCCCTCATGTATTTGTTTGTCTCGACCAGTGGTGTAGCCTTTTGCATGTCTAACTTGGTTTTAGGCTATTATTTTGTCCCCACACTTTTTTTATGGGGTGTTTTGTCAATTTATGGGCTTTTGACCTTTAAGCTGCACTTATAGCGCTAACTACGGTTCATATAAGCTGTGGTTTTGTCTACCTGGGTGTGCCTTTGGTCCTTGCCGAGAGCCGGAAGGGTTGAGAATAAGAGGGTGTAGGCAGGCTTCTTGTCGCGCTAGTCGTGTAGTGTCGATGCGCCGAGGTTGAGTCGACATCACGGATGACTTGTTCGGAGTGCATCTTCTGATTTCATTACTGCGTGCAACACTCGAGCGAGGAAGGCTTTCGATCTGTTTAATTCCCACAGCGTCTGTTTTTCATCCTATACTAAGCTGTTTCAATAGAGCAAACATCTTTATTTTATCACATCACCCGCAAATTATTCTGATTTTAATCCACGATTATCTACTCCCCGCCCTAATTGGCTTAAAATTGATTAAAGAAGAAAAGAATCCCAAAACGCTTTCAAAATGCTCAAGTAGAGACCGATCTCGGATTGGGGAGAGAGAGGTGCCATAAAACCCTTCCCCTCTGCGCAGCCAACCTGGCTCCGAAGACCGAAGATGCGTTGTATGGCTGATGGTTCCTTAACTTTTCAATCAAGCAGTATGCATTTAGGTGCTTTGAAATCTACGATTTCCTTTGAGTGTCGGACCTTCAAACTCAAGTGGCGACTCTCTGTATTTTGCGAGCGCTTGCCGGCCACGCTGCTCACGCTCCCTCGATTTTCGGGCCGCTTCGGAAGGGAACAAAATCTTTTCCGGGAGAGAAAGGGAACGGAATCCCTTTTCTCCGGGGCACGCTGCCCACAAACATCTATTTACGTACTCTAAATAAGGACCGAAGGAAATGCTGGCATATGGAGAAAATAAATAACCTCAGCTGAATTTTTACCTAATTACTACCTCTATCACACAAACAAAAAATGCTCATTGACCTATTTGGGTAAAAGCTTTACAGCTAAATATTCTCAAAAAAAGATCGAATATCTTCCTCCAATACTTGAGTAAATTAGAAAATAAAATAAAGGTAATCTAACTTCCTTCCAAAACCTATCATCTGATTTCACATATTCACTGTTATAAATAATGCCAGAAGGACCAAATGTTACACGAATACAAGTCTCTGCTACCTCATTTTTTAGAAGCTATGCCTATCAATATGAATTCGTTGTTGAGAACTAAGATGCAGTTTTCATGGGGAGGAAAACTGGGCTTTCATGTGTAACAAGTACCTTGCAGTCATCACTGCCGGATACCAGCATTGAAGGTTCAGTGTGCGAAAAATCTACGCTCCACGGTTGTTTTTCATGTTCTTCGTACTCCATCACACTCTGAAAAAAAACGATTGGGTTAATAAAGGTCAAGAGTGTTTGCATATCTCTTCAAATTCATCTCCTATTTACTACTCGTTTGGTATATCAACAAAAGCCCACTCTTTTTCATATTTTCTTGGCTTTCTGCTATCAAAGACAAGCGAAAAAGATGAAGTTTTTTTTTTTTTGGGTAAATTGTTTGGAATGTCGTCTGGCTGTTTTCATGTTGGGGATGCAAGGGTGGGAGCTAAAAAACTGCCAAGTTATTTAGAGATGTCAAATGACGCAAAACAAAGCCAACTTATATAGAGATGCCAGAGGAGCCAAAGCTTTAAAGGAAAATGGAAAATAGAGAACTCAGTGGAAGCCAAATTACCTGTCGAGTAGTTGCATCCCACACAGTTACTATCCCCTCATAATCGCTACTGGCTATATGGTTCTTTGTATACTTGTTCCAGCTCAGGCAACTAAGTTTAGACCGTGTGGACATTTCCACAACTGGACATTGCACATCTGCTGGCTCATTTACCACCTAGAAAGCAAGAAATGGACAAAAATTACCGAATGAGAAAACAAAAGTATTTGCCTTGTATGACAAAATTTATTTCGAAGATTGAACACAATGAGTTTCATATTAATAGGTCTCTTTTATGTTGAAAAAGAGTATTCCTGTGATTAAAATTGAAGTATGAAACTGGCGTCGTCACTCAGCTATGTTGGCCAAATCTCTAGAAGTATCTTAAACAGGACAAGTAAAACGCCATATGAAAGATTGGATTTGGGAGGAATCAAAAACATCATTACCAAGAAACCATACAATGTTCTTTTATTGTAAGATATACAGCAAATAGATTTTTCACTAATTAAGGCTAAATAACATGTTGCATATATGCCCAAGTTTTCCATTAGAACAACACAGTGTAGGCTGACATGTAGTCCATTGGCAGAGAATCAGAGACACTAAAAATTCTGTCACAGAAACCATATTTGTCAGCTGAGGTCCCAGTATCTGCCCTAACCATTATAGAAGTCAATACCAAGTCTACAGAGAAAGATAAAGGAAGAACAAAGAAATGCAAAAATCCAATCGTAGTTTTTTCATGAAGAGGTCGAAATTGTATACCATTGCAGTTAGAGAAAACCTATATGGAGAGACTGTTATACAGAGCTGAGTAGAGAGTAAAGAGTTATATGAGCCTTGTCTCTAGCGGTCTAGAGCAGCCTAAACGGGCTAATCAAAATACCGTACCATGGCTACATACCTAGATACACAATTTGAAACCTTGCTTAGATTCACGTTTCACGGGATACTGATACAATTCTAATTTATATGAGCCTTGTCTCTAGAGTTCTAGAGCAGTCTAAACGGGCTAATGAAAAGACCGTACCACAGCTACATACCTCAATACACAATCTGAATCCTTGTTTAGATTTACGGGATACTGATACAATTCTAATTTGCTTGTTAATGCACAGAGACAACTACATCAGCAATGATTGCCATAAAAATCCCAGGAAGATCATTAATAGATTTCCTACATAGCCAAACTTTTATTGTTTTAGGAAATAACATGAATTAGATTAGTACATAAACAAAAGCATTTTGTCAGCCATTAGGATAGCTCAATGTTCCACCAGACGTGTATACAAAGCACCCAAAAAAAGAAGCGAGAGAGGAGAAAACGCAAACATTAAACCTAACAACTTAAGTGTATTCAGCTATTCATACAAAGATTTTAAAAAGATGATATAAGGTCACAACAGAGCAAATCTTTGGTGGAATTAACAATCCTCCACTCATGACCAAACTACTGAACAACTTATATTCAAGTACTAAGGAAATCTTTCTACGGTTACTCAGATCACCCTTTTTTAATTGCATCAAAGACTTACGTATCCATTAGAAAAGAAATGGAAATACTATCCAATGAAGGATTCAGATGCTTAAACTCTTCATTAAGGTTAATTGATGACTTAAAATTATCAGTCAAAATGGGTTTTTCACTAAAGGTTTTTACCAAACACATAGTGATCAATTACCAGTATCCAATTGGGTCGGTATATTGTAAGATGCACTACGAAAGACCACTTCAGAGTCAAAATGCATGAGAAAATGAATGGAAAAAGAACTTACACAAAATCTCCCCACCGATACTTCAAAGCTCCACTTGTGATTCAACCTTCAAAATCAAAACAAACAAACTGCGAAAATCCACTAACTCATAAAAGGAAAATAAAGCATTAAGAGCGGAACTCAATGAATGACAAATTAGAAACTTAAAAGCATTCTAGGAGAGTCACAGAACCTAATGAACATAAATCACCATAATTTAAAGTTCAAAAGTTGGCTTTGAAGTGGAATAGCATTGATGATAATGACTTCCAAGAGATGGTAGATTTTTGGCAACCTGTTACAAACATCGGAAACCAAAAATAGAACCCAGAAAAATGCTAATAGAGCCATCAGAAAAGAAACAAATAAAGTGTCACTGACAAAGTGTATGCAAAATTCCTAATTGGGAAACTTATGTCTGATCGACCAAGTTGGTAAATTGAGCAATGAAATCATATCAAATGTATCTGCTTTTCCTCCCTCCAATCAATTAAAAAACCATTTGAACAAAACCAAATAAGAAGACACAAATTTTCGAGCTGCAAGTGCCAACCATAGCACAACCATAAAAAAAAACACAACACCTGACCAAGGATTCTGATGTTTGATCGTACATCATCACAAAAACATGTTCAAAGATTCAAGTGCAATACATTACCGGGGAAAGTTATTAGCACTTAATCACAAAAATATGTTCAAATGGTAAAAATGTCTAAAGTGTTTAAAAACATATTAAGCGGCATCAGTCAACGAAGAAAAAAAATCTGAGAAATGGAGTTCTACCCTTTCCACATCAGCAAACATATAGTTTTCAGAAAATTGACTACCCACGGATGCCCTCGCAACCTCCTACCTCTTCATCCATTTTTGGGCATTCAGTCGAACACCTAGTAGTCGACTATTTCTAATGGTTTTGCCTGTCTTCTTCCCTAACCATTGGGGTAATAGGAGCTGAGATTAATGTTTACTGAAGTATTCAAATCAGATATTTATTTATAGCCTCCAGAATTGGAAATCATGAAATAACTAAGTTAAATAGAGTATAATTTAGTCCACACTGAAATAACTAAGTTAAATAGAGTATAAAGAATAATTTAGTCCACACTATCTCAATCTCTTAAACATGCATTTCTACAAACATACTGAAGGCATCTTTCCGAAACACACTTGGCTTACCAACTCCAACAGCAACAGATTAGTGAGACCAACATTGATCTTTTTCTATCAATGGATACGTACAAGAAGCACCAAATGGAATTATACCACCCAAGGGAACTTTGATGAGGACCCGTAGCCACCAAATCATACAGGAAGATAAAAAAAATGTTAGAAATCAAAACATTAGTTGAGACCAAAGGGAACTTTAGATAAAAAGAACCCCTAAAACAATCCCTTTGTGATCTTGAAACACAGGGTTCCTAATAACCTTTGTGGTCATTTGTGGACCCAATACATTGTTCATAAGAAAAAAGAAAATTAATAAGTTCTTGTAAAAAAAAACTTATGCCTTGTTTGGATCAAGATTTGGAAAAAAATTTCCAACTCAAAAAGCACTCATTACCCCTTCTTTCAATTATTACTCTCCACTCATTACCCCTATCTCCAATCATTATTCTCATTTCCCTCTCTATATCTCTCCACTTATTACTCCTACTTCCAATCATTACTCATAAAAAAGTTCTCAAAAATTTCTCAAAAACTCATTCAAACACAACATTAATATTAAAAGACGGCTTATTTACTTTTTTGGTCCCCAAAGTATTTTCGCTATGCCATTTTGGTCCCCAATATTTCAATTGCTAACATTTGGTCCCCAAAGTATCAATTTTGTTTTTAAATGGTCCCTGCGGCTCACGCCGTTCCTTCCCTCCGTCAAATTGGAGGGCAAGTTTGGTATATTGGGGACCAAAATGGCACAGCGAAAATACTTTGGGGACCAAAATGGCACAAAAAAATACTTTGGGGACCAAAAAAAAAAATAAAGCTGTGGGGGAGGGCAGTGAAATACCAAACTTGCCCTCCAAGTTGACGGAGGGAAGGAACGGCGTGAGCACAGGGACCATTTAGAGACAAAATTGATACTTTGGGGACCAAATGTTAGCAATTGGAATGTTGGGGACCAAAATGGCACAACGGAAATACTTTGGGACCAAAAAAGTCAAAAAGCCATTAAAAGACAAAGGAAAGAGGAGTAGAAATGAACAAAAATATGTGCAGGTTGCTCTCTGTGCACACAAAAAAAAAAAACCTTCCCAACCATAACAACGGGTACCAAAACGTGACTATGGGAGGAGAGTTGGCATTGTAAGCGATGGTTGATTTGGGCGTTGGATGAGGGAGAAACGATGTGTGTTTTTGTGTATGTGTGTGAGAGAGAGAGAGCACTCTGTACTTGTACTTGGTTTTGGAATAGGAAGGTTTGAATTTTGAATTTCTTGACAGCAATGGAGGTTTTGGAGTTTGAGTGCTCGACAACAAAACCCACGGCGTCATCTCAATTCTTAGCCATCAAAGCATTGGAGTACCTTTCTGAGAGCTGAAACAGACTGTTGGATATGCAATCACTGAAAATAGAGATGGCTGGCTTAAGGAGAAAAAAGCAACGGGGAATGAGGATTGTTTGAACGATCAGATGAGGCAGAGGGCATTTCAATGGTAAGGATTTATGGAGTATCTACACAACTGACAACTGGATTGCATAATTCAATGGTACAAAAAGGGATTTCTGTTCGCTCTTGTAATTTTTTTTTGTTGTTGGCATTCTGTCATTTTAGTAATAATTTTGTATTTAGTTTATTGTCAGAATTTTTGGAGTTAATCATTCTTCTTGACGAGAGGATCAGACAAAACTAAAAACATAGATCGGAGTGGAAAAAAATATATCGGATGACACTAAAAAAGACATTTGTGTTTATATTTTTTTGTCTTTAGTAAAACCTTTTTTTCTTTATGTCATATATTTTTAATTTTAAACTCCCCTCCTTGAGACGAATGACCAATTATAACAAGTATACTGTGAAACCCAATAAAAATAAAAATAAAAAGAAATTAATACCGAAAGAAAAATTTAGTAAGAACTAGACCTTGGTATTAATCCTTCTATTGGATGATGACATTCAACAAAACAGTCATTTTGTTTTCTTCTTTACTTTTTTTTTTATCACTAACGTTAATTTATTTTCTTCTAAAAATAAAATAGATTGAAAGAGTAAAAGGAAAAATACTTAGACCAAATGCATCAATAGAGAATAGTTTAGTTCTTGATAATAGAATAGAGATTATTTTAGTTCTCCCACAAGAGAAAAAATACTTAAGTGACGAACTCTCAGCATCTAACGAAAATGGCAACTTGATGTCAAGAATGCATTTTCTTACGGAGAAATTAATTAGGAGATTTATATAGACCAACCTTTTGGATTCCAATCATCCAAATTTCCAAATTATGTTTAAATGTTGAATAAAGCTCTTTACTAGGTTAAGCAGGCACCGCGAGCTTGATATGAAAAGATTGAGAGTCCAATTAAATATATACCGTTAGAAGCTAGGTTGTGCATATTTTTTTTTTTAATCAGCATTAGGCTATGTCCTTTCGATAGACTGATTGAATACCTAGAGATCATTTTCATAACTTACATAAATTAAATTGTTAGTAAGGATGATGTTATGGTGTCTCTCCTTTGTTGGTGGACACCGGTAATTTTGGTATAACAAAACTATTTAACACAATAACTTAAACCACACATAACCAATGTATAAGAGAAAACCTGAGACCACTACAAAAAGGGATTTCTTCCTAATTGTTTGCTCTAGTATTTTTTTTGGTATTCTTTCATTTTAATAATTTTGTATTTAGTTTTTTGTCATAATTTTTGGAGTTAATCATTCTTCTTGATGAGAGGATCAAACAAGAATAAAAACGTACACCGGAGTGGAAAAAAAAATCATATCAGATGACAATAAAAGACATCTGTGTTGGTAATTTTTTGTTTTTAGTGAAACCTTTTTTTCTTGATGTTATATATTTTTTATTTTTAAATATGTGTTTTAGAGTATCTATGGTTGCTCTAACAAGTTTGCCGTATAATGCGATCATCTGAGATTTTCTCTATTCCAAGATGTTTAGCAGTGTGTGTGTTTCATGTTTTGGTACGTAGTGGGTGTGTTGGAGTTTCTGATTTGGGTGGGGGAGTGTGGGATGCTGAGTGATATTTTTAGTGTGTGTGTTTTGTTGGTTTGGGTGGGAACTGCGTGTGCTTGTTTTGTTAGGGAGTTCATGGTTTGCAAGAAAAGTGTTTGGATGGTAATTGAGTAGAATCAGAACCAAACAAAAACCAGTCCAGTGTTGCAGTTTGGATCTGAACAGATTCCAGACATACATTGGTTAGGTTTTGGTTCTCAATTTTCTAGAACCTTTCAGGATGATTCGATTACTGGGTTTATGGAGAACCGTACCAATCCGGACCGGGTGCACCCCTAAATGTTCATAGCTGCTAATATGATATAGACTATCTCCTGGAGATGCAGAAGATTTTCAGAGATGCAAGGGAGGTTGCTGCTGGTTTAAAATGCTGCATAAGAGTTTTGGAGCCGCTACTGTCTGGATTTTTCTTTGCAGTTTTTTGTGTCTGCTCAGTTCATGATGTCTTCTTCTGATGCTGTTGATGCTTAGTGCATCTGATGTGATTTTGCTGCAACAACTCCTATGGTTATGATGGTCTTGGTGGCAATTTATGGTTCTCAGCTCTGACTGGTTTTGCTGGATGTCAACGTCATGCTGGTTACATAGAGTGATGGCCTTTTGGTGTTTAAAAAGTT
The DNA here is from genome assembly GCA_025413875.1 of Rhododendron molle. NCBI lineage: Eukaryota > Viridiplantae > Streptophyta > Magnoliopsida > Ericales > Ericaceae > Rhododendron > Rhododendron molle. Next base: position 25,922,982 of record CM046400.1, on the reverse strand, counting down.
TAGAGTTTGTGTTATTGTATTGTATCTTTGTGTTTGGTATTTTCTTTGTTGTGACAGATAATTTTCCAAGCCCTTGGTGTCAACATAGTTCGAGATTTTGTTCTTCGGTTGTGATGCCGCTGTGTCCACTTCCCTTTTAACCTTTGCAATCGTTGTTCAAAGATTAATAAAAATTCTTTCCTTTTACTCAGCAAAAAATAAACAGGACTCTCCCCTTACCATACTTAAGTGTAAACACCGAAATCCTCTTCGAAAAACAATCAAATTCCAGTCCAAGAAATCAAAATAAGAAGCCAAATTCTTTTGCCTAGAATGCCATCCGTGTGAACAAACCCCTAAATTGCTCAAAACAAGCTCTGAAAAACACCTGAACCTCCTTTTCCCAAAGCCCTAATCTCTTCTCTCTCTCTCTCTCTCTCGTGCAATATGCCGGCAATCAGCTATCAGCCAAAGCTTCCCACTCTCTGCATTTCGCTGTACATCACTACCAGTAATTGAATATCTGCAAATTCAATTGACAAGTAGTAGTACAAGACAATGCTCTCAGCAAAAGCTACTTTCACGAGACAAAACCTGACGCTCGGAACTATCCCATGATTATGAATTTTACCGAAGAAACAAGCACATTGTACTTAATTTGTCACCTAATAAATAAACTAAGGAACTTTGAACTAAACTAAATTTGGAACTTTTCTGGAAACCTGATGGCTGATGCTCAAGTCCACCTTTGAAAACATCATAAATTCAACTGAAGAATCTAAGACAGAAGGTCAGGAACACGCACACAACAAGAGTTGCAGCCAATATCCCCTTAATGTTGGCATACTATAGGTAACATTAAGGAAGCATTATGCAGAAAACAAAGGAGACAGCAGGAGTAATAGCACGAGAAAAAATAAGTGAAAGCACATATAGTCAATTGTGTATCCGAACGGATGCTACCATGTGACAAAGAAGTCTGAATCAGCTTGAGAATGTTGTTAGGGAAAAGACTCTCAGTACAAGTGTAGTCGTACGGCTCTGGTGACAAATGAGTGAACATTTCGTAACCATATACAGATTGTGAGTAACATCTATGAAAGGTGAAAAAGAATTCAAAGGGGAGGTATCTAGCATAGTTCCCAACCATAACCCATACCACATATCTAAGGAACCAAATTCTTCAAGAATAAAGTAACTTGACAACTTTCTAGAGGTTCAATGTTCGACCCAGTGAGCAGAATCCAAATCATTACATCTGCAGGTAGCCAAACAAAATCAAACTCATCGTTTCCTATCCGAAACAAAATCAAAAGAAAGATAGCATTCAAGTGTAATTTTCTAACTTAACTAAAAATAACTAACTTGAGAACTTACCTCAAGTGAGATTTCAGAACCTGTGAAATGATATTTTCTTTTGGGCTATTATGAAAATTGCTTTTGTGACATAGTTTCACAAAGTTGTTCACACCAAGAGGTTCTCCCCTTCTATTTTGGAATAGATGTGCACCCAAAAAAAAAAGTGTTTAACATTACAAAGATCAAATTTTCAAAAAAAAAACAAAAAACAAAAAGAAGCCTGTAAAAAATTCTATGATGCATAGATTGGTCGAAGAAGGCCTTCTATTGCGGCAGATCCTGGTATGAAGAGAAGCAATGACTCTAATTATGAAAAAAATCAGGATTGTCGCCAACCAAGAAATTAACCAGCAAATTAATTAGAGATGCACATTTAAAATCACCTGAATTGTATGGCCTTGAATATGAATATATGTATTACCAAGTTACCAACACAAGACCAGTGTAATTCAAGATATCGTTAAGTTGAAACTATGACAAGCTTTGAGTTTTCAAATTTGAGCTTCTAATTCTATGAATTCCGTAACAATACACAATTATGTTGCTTATACTGCTCAACAACCAAAAAGAAAAGATGAAAACATAAACAAATGGAGACAAGTTAAAGCAATTTGACCTTGAATGTGTTGCTCATTTATAACTTAGAGAGAAAACCAAAATTGCTACTCCACCAGCTATATTCACGAGAACAAGAAGAGAAGAGGAAAGGCACTAAGGAAATAGGATAAATATTCTTAGAGTCACCTCTATCTGTCTGTTCAGACCTTTTTCTGAACTAGTTGTATTGAATCTCTAGAAAAAGGTACTAAGCAAATTGGATTTGCAAATATGAAACCAAAGGAAAAGGAAGAATTCATAAACAGTGAACATAGACATGGAATTTGAGAACATCGCACCTATGCTTTAGTATGCTTGGAATGTTATGTTCTTGAAGAGGAGGAAAATGAAATTACTTCAGCGAAAACATTTTACAAATACGAAACATAGAATCTAATCATTTGGATAATGAAAAGGAGGACTAATTTTGTCGTCCATTGCATTCCAACGGTGGCTTTACTTATGATCAAGTGAAATAAGAAGTAGCAATCAAATGCAAGTTGCTTATTCTCCTAGCAGTTGCTCCAAAGGTCTCTGTCATATCTAGATCTTCAGGCTTAGTCCCACTGGGTAGTTTCCAATTGAAGTGATACAACAATTGAGCTAGAGGAAGTTCGACATTTGCTAGACCAAAAGACATCCCTGGACATATCCTTCTCCCCGCCCCAAATGGAATATATTGGAAATCGTTTCCTATAAAATCAACGGGACTGTTATCGAATCTCTCTGGTGAAAACTTCTCAGCATCATCCCAATACTCAGGATCTCTTCCCATAGCCCAGGCATTCACAATAACTTTTGTTTTAATGGGTATAAGGTATCCATCAATCTCAGCTTGTTCCCTACATACTCTAGGCAATAACAAGGGAGCAGGAGGGTGTAACCTGAGGGTTTCTTTGATTACCAACTTCAAATATCTCAACTCCTGAAGGTCAGTTTCGCAGATTCTTTTATTCCCCCTGAGGGCTTGTCTCAGTTCATCTTGTGTCTTTTCCATTACTCTTTGATTCCTCACCATTTCCGACATTGCCCATTCGACTGTACTTGAGGAAGTTTCAGTTCCAGCAGAAAAAATTTCCTGTAAGAATGTTGCAACTTATTTCAGTTTGTGGTGAAAGATGTGTATGGGAAATTAAGTAGAAAGGCTCACCTGAATGATAGCTTTAATATTGTTGTTTGTGATAGGAAATTGAAGGCCACCTCTTTGCTTAAGTCTAAGCAGCACGTCGACAAGATTTTCCTCCCCAACTTCGCCATATCTCCCTTTAGAGCTTCCGAGATTTTCTTCATGCTCGGTGATTATATTTTCGAGGATCTGATCCATCTTGTGATGAAGCCTTACTAATTTAGACCTCATCCCGCTGAGAAATTGAAGTACTTTGAGCGAGGGAAACAAATCGCACACATCAAAACCCCCTAGCAGCTCTATCGACTCCTTAATCAAGGGTATAAGCACATCTTTGTCTTCGTATCTCTTTCCAAATGCTGCTCTAAATGTTACGTCATTTGTCAATGAAAATATCTTTTTGGTAAGATTGATTGGCAACCCTAAGGATGATTTGATGGACTCGATAAGATGGAAAACCTCATCCTCCCGAATAGAACGGAAGGAGCGGACATTTTTGGCACTTAGGAGTTCCAAGATGCAAATTTTGCGCATTTGTCTCCAGTAATCACCATAGGGACAAAATGCAATGTCAACAAAATTATAGGTCATAATCTTAGCTGCTAGAACTTCATGCCTATTCGCAAAGGCTAGATCATGCGTGTGCATTACCTCTTTGGCCAGTCGTGGCGATGATATGACAATTGTTGAATTTTCTCCTAGTTGCAGATGCATGAGGGGTCCATATTTCCCTGCCAAATTTATCAAAGAGTGATGTGGAAGTGAGCCAGCTAGGTGGTGGATGCTTCCGATGAGAGGTAGCTTCCATGGCCCTGGGGGAAGTTTTGGAGTTGGGTTTCTAGTTTTGGATCTTGTGAGTATCTTAAGCAAATTGAATAGGAAAAACAGGAGGAAGAGGAGGAATAAAGTGGGTATAGAGATGGGAAGCTCCATTTCAGACAAGAGAGAAGCAATTGATAGTTGTTTGGTACTGATCACTCTTTGCAGGCCAAACTCATAGTAGTTATAAACTAGGATGTCATACGAAGACTTTTAGGTTCTTGTTATGCAGTCACAAGATGCCTTTTTCTCTGCTTCATAAACAAATCGTAGGGAGGGTTGACTTCTTGAATTTACATGGAAAAAAGAACAATACATGTACGCACATATCATTGTTACTGTTGCAATATTATTTCTTCCATATATCACATGAGTAGAATAAATTATAGGGCGTGAATCTCAAGAACCGTTCGAATTAGTCACCCTTGTATGTGAAAACGTAATAGAGCTGTGGAGCTGTGAATTCTTTTCCTGATTTTATTGATCTTTTGCTAGAGTATATAAAGAGGTTACAAGATAAGGCTTACGTATGAATACAAAATATTTAAACAACATTTGGATGTACTCTATCCTAACTAACAAGCTTGATGCAGGGACTTTGCTATGGAGAAGGATTTTGATCCTTATCCTTTAGTATGTAGTTCAAGTACCAAATGGATAGAAGTTAGAACAAAGTACAAGGAATCAATCACACATGTTCATATGGATAGAAGTTAGAACAAAGTACAAGGAATCAATCACATGTACATACTTAAAAGTGAGAATGTGGAATTGGCCTTAAAAATTACGATATAACACAACAAAAATTCTTGTATATACAAATAGCGAAAAAGAGGTGCTGACGTAGTTAACGCATCTTTGGTTTATCCTTTCCTCCAACCAGTCTAGCCGGGTTGCCAACAGCGGTGGCTCCTGGGGGAACCTCCTTCAACACAACCGAACCAGCACCGATTTTAGCTCTGTCGCCAATCTTGACGTTTCCCAAAATTTTAGCCCCTGCACCTATCATAACCCCATCACCTATCTTGGGATGCCTATCCCCTTTAGTCTTCCCTGTACCTCCTAATGTCACGCTATGCAAGATCGACACGTTGTTTCCAATCACAGCCGTTTCTCCGATCACAAGTCCGGTGGCGTGGTCGAGTAATATCCCACGTCCGATCTTCGCTCTCGGATGGATATCAACTGCGAAAACCTCTGAAACCCGACTTTGGATTAGATACGCTGCAACGGCCCGACCTTGTGACCATAGTTTATGTGCAACCCTATGAGCTTGGACGGCTAAGAAACCTTTGAAATTCAAGAAGCAATGAGCATAACTAATGCAAGCGGGGTCACGTTCTTTCACAGCTTTTAAATCATCTCTTATAGCAGTTTTAATGCCACAATCTCTGTTTATTGCATCGAAGAAAACTTCGTAAAGGGCGTCGGTTGACAGGTTTGAATTGCTCAATTTTTCCGCCAGATTATTCGCCAAGGCGCTTTCCAACGAAGTACGTGACAATATCAAGAAATTGAAGTAATTTGACAGTATAGGCTCTTGTTCTACATCGGAATTGGTCTCCTCTCGTATTTTGAGCCAAATAGGATCATCCTCGTACCCGTCCTGTGGAACGACTTTTGCAGGATCACTGATTTTTGAGCAACTGGATCTCAAGATTTTTGGGATCCTGCATACGGAAGGGTAAGAGAAGGGATTGCTTGCCTTCTGGTTTCTTGAATCATCGATGCAACAAGCCATTGCTAGGTTAGAGAGAGAGAGAGACAGAGGTTATGGAGACAATTGAAGTGAAGTGTGGTTATATACTGTAATTAGGCAGGAGAGGAAAGAGCTATGCCCAGAAATTTCGGGGAAGATGACATGGAATATTCTTCTTGAAGAAATTGAGAATCTTTTTACAAAGATAAGACAATATATACTATTAAAAATAAAAAATAAAAAACCAACCATTTATTACAATAATAATATGTCTGTCCTTTATTAGTTGATGTGCGCCTAAATTAACACGAAAACTTGATTATCTCTCACAATAAAAAAACATATGCCGTCTCTTATTAAAATATGACCCGGAGCTGTCTCATACCACATACTGCTGATAATGATGACTCTTGGTATTTTTTAAATAGTATACAAACAAGTGGAAATTCCTAGTGACGTTTGCCATGACAATTTGCTGGGGCAGGTGTTTCCCATGACGATTTGCGTTCTGAACTGACGAGCGGCAAGACGTAAGGAAATCGAAAAATGATTCCTCTAATGGAGATTCGTCCTAGATCCTCTCTGCGATAAATTTTGGAATATGGATCTTCTACTAGATTCTCCCGGGAGGATTTTAAAATAATGAATTATAGGCTTACAGTTTATCGAAATTCTTTACTTAAGGTCATAGTTATTTTGGTAGTCCTTTTCTCTTTTTAAGTAAATCGAATATGAATCCCTTATGTGTATTATGTTTCTCTAGATATAATGAATTACTCTTTTATCCCGATTTATTTGTCCAATTTAGAGAATCCAACTTAATAAGGGAAAATAACCATTACACTTTGAAAAACGGTAGAATAGTACTTTCATAGTTCTTTTAGGTCTTTCTAAATTGGACAAACAATTTGGAATAATGAGAAAGTAAAAAATGGGACAAACAAAATGGTACAGAGGGAGTACTAACACGTATTTAAATAACACAAGGATTCCAAGTGTAATTTACTAGGAGTAGCTAAGAAAAGGGACTAAACTATTATATCGATCCCTTTTGGAATTGGAATTTTGGTAGTGTCTCATGCATTTTGTTAACAGCAAAACAAAATTTTATTAATTTTTAAAATTGTTACAAAGACTAAAGGGAGTAAGGATTTGATGACATCATATCCTTAAACAAAGTTAAGAACAACCATGTGCCAAGCCCAAACCACAGAACAAAAGAACAAGACCCAAATCAAAGAAAACCTAAAAAGAAAAAACCCCAAGGAGCCACCCACCGCCGTCCTGTTCCAAACCACCAGCCACCATCGCCCGTCCTATTCCAAGATGTAAGGAAATCGAAAATGAATCCTCTACGAAGAATCTCCTCAGATCCTCTGTGAGAAATTTTAGAATATGGATCTTTTGCTACATTCTCCCAGTAGCGACGATGTGAAGATTTTTAAAATATTGAGTGACTGGCTTATAGCTTACCGAAATTCAAAACTTAAGCTCAAAATTGTTTTGGTTGTCGCTTTCTCTTTTCAAGTAAATCGAATATGGATCCTTATATGTATTATGTTTATCTAAAGATAATCAATTACTAACATGTATTCAAATAACATGAGGATTCCAAGTGTAATTTACTATACCAAAGAAAGACTAAAAAATTATAAATAATACACAACAACCACACGATCACCCCCACCAAAAATCCTCAGAGGATCTGGATAGAAAATTGGACTTCGACCAAGTGCAAAGGTATTCTTGGCCAACACTCTTCTTTTAACTTGTGTCCACACTCAATGGAACAACGAGAGAGAGATTGCAACCCCACAATTACATGGAAACAAGATTTTGTGAAACATTTTACGAACAAAAGTACAACGAACACAGACGGAGGAATACAAATTTGTCACCATGCGATGAGTGGATTCTACGTGCATTGAACCATTCGGGAACCAATCGATAGCATTAGAACTGTTTTTGAGTAGGTGATATAGCGCCTCTCTTTCTTTTTTGGGTTCAACGGTCAAGGGTGCCTGAGCCAACTTACGGGCATCTCGTCTATTCTTCTTCCCGGTCCAGTCAAAGACATACTCTCTCCGTCCCTTATTTAGAGTCCATTATTCTATTTTGGGCTGTCCCTTAATAAGTGTCCATTTTGTAAAGTTAGTGAGTAAAAGTTGATGCATTGTCTATTTTATCCCTAAAAGTAAATTCCTTTTGAAAAGTTAGTGAGTAAAAATGTAATGATGATGGGTAAGTAAGGAAAGTGGATGAAAAATTGATGTGAAAGGTACAATAATGATATCTTTTTAATAAGTTAGAGTTACGAAACAGGACATTTAAAAAGGGACGGAGGGAGTATCATTTATATTGGGACTATGAGATTCACAAGAGATCTCTCCATGCGGCTTGGCCCAAGAGGTTACCATGTTTCAAACTCAAGATGGTTGGATTTACAACCCATCCATGTTGCCACTTAAGTTACCCATTGGAGTTATATAAATCGTTTCGTGAAATACAAAATGAATAATTTCTCACCCCCAGAGAGAGAGAGAGAGAGAGAGAGAGAGAGATGACAACCTCGTAAAAGAACACTTTGGAGGATCTCAACTGGCCAGTAGAGTTTAAACCAGAATCTGAAATCCAACCGGCCACTATGAGACTAATATATTTGACAAGTGAATCAGTACCTGAGTTTTACAGTTGATGACAGAGACACTTTACCAACTTGTTAGCTAGGTGGAGTATCAAATATATTTTGGCTGATGGGGTCTTGACCCCAATTTTTACCTCTTTGCGGTAAAACAAAATTTCCGCTATACAACTCAAAAACCCACAACAGGTATCCCTAATTTACCCTCAAAAAGCGAAGAAATTAAAGAAATCCCTGGACTTTATAGAACTAGAACACCTTCTGCTTATACATGTATCATGACCTCTATACTATATACGAGAACCAATGGAAGCACCTCAAGGATTCTCCAGTAAGCACACAAAAAGTTTTTCCGCCATGCCAAACCGTTGACTCACACGAGTTAAGGCACCAATCCCATCCCTTCTACTGCTTCGAATTTCTGGTTAGCAGCTCCAAGATCTAAAACTGACTTGACCTCGTTACCAGCACCATCGCCGGTGTCACCACCTTTTACCACTTTATCTTCACTGCCGATACAAAGTTGCTTCATCAAGTCAACTTCCTCAGTATCATGGGCGGTAGATGGTGCTGAATTAGATAGTTCACCTTTACCGTCTTCAGCCGCTTTTTGTTTGGTGGTCAGAATGTCGCAATCCACTAATGAAGAGGGACCACAATCAGATGCCTCAGCCAGCACCGAGCATTTTGGGAATTTCACGCTGGGGCTAACAGTGGAAGAAATATAAGACAATATGTCAGGCTTTGCTTTTATATCTACCCATCTGTTACCAACCCAATCTCTTGAAGTCCTTAAATTTTTTCTTTTCACGGTCAAGAACCGATCGTCACCTAAAATCACCAAAAAAAAAAAAAAACAATGAATTCACCATGTCATCCTATCAACATCTGACCAAAAAATGGTTTACTATGTAACATAGACACTTTTAAATGTATTGGATACTCTGACGCAGGAAGGCTTTAGAACACTTGAGGTATTGCCACCTATAAATGGAATCATGGTGGTTTTGGGTAGGAAACAAGAACAGAACTTGGATTATGTAAACAAAGAAGAAGAAAACAAAGAATGATAAAGAGAACAGAAAAAAGAGATGTTTCACTCTCGCAAGGGTTACGCGATTTCTACAAGGAGTCCCAGTCACAATGATCGCAGCCTCATTAGTCAAATTCATTAATCAAATCTATTTGCTTAAAATAAAAAGATTCCATCCATATTTTTTAGCTGACTAAATCAACCTAATTTGTTTAATGGATCCGATATCAGATGCTTACATTGACCCTAGACATTTGAATGAACTTAAATGTTCTACATGTCATCCTATCAACAACATCTGACCAAAAAATGGTTTACTATGTTTCATAGACACTTTTAAATGTATAGGACACTCTGATGTAGGACGGCTTTAGAACACTTGAGGTATGGCCGCCTATAGATGGAATCATGGTGGTTTTGGGGGAAACAAGAATAGAACTTGGATCATCTAAACAAAGAAGAAGAAAACAAAGAATGATAAAGAGAACAGAAAAAAGAGATGCCTCACTCTCGCAAGGGTTACGCGATTTCTACAAGGACCCCAATCCCAGTCACAATGATCGCAGCCTCATTAGTAAAATTCATTAATCAAATCTATTTGCTTAAAATAAAAAGATTCCGTCCATATTTTTAAGCCATGTAAAAGACTATTAATTCCTAGACGTCTAAGTCAACCGAAATTTGTTTAAGGCGTCTGATAACAGATGCAGACATTGAACCTAGACATTTCAATGAACTTAAATGGGCTAAATGTATCTGAATCACAATTCATGTAACTAATTAGATCCATGGGATGACCCTTGAACAACTGACCCTGCCCCTGACTAGAATTTTCACAATTACCAAAATATTCTCATCCACTTCGTGTTGATTTCATCCCACTCACACTTAGATAAGGGTTTTAGACCTGAGCCCGACATATTCAGTTGGACATTCCCCAGGAAACTAATACCAAATCGAACATGAACTATGCAGAGAATGCATATCCTACATGAAATGCTCCATGCACCTTGTACACACTATAGACAATGGAAATTGCAGAAATATACGCACGAGCATGTATATTTTGACAGGTCCTTGGATGGAAATTAGATGAATTCCAAGGGTTAGACGAATTTCAACGGTTAGACATGTACCCGCAGCATACCGAGCCGCCCACGTGACACAGTTGGTTCACAAAACTCAGACAGTGGATATTCAATGAACAAGGGTTCCCTACATCATAGTATTTGACAACACTTCTTATGGAGAGAGAGAGAGAGAGAGAGAGAGAGAGAGAGAGAGAGAGAGAGTACTGAATCATAGCATACCAGGGAAATAAACATGGAGATTATCATCTCCAGGTTTGTCTATTCCAGTTACAACACCTTCCCACCAGCCATCACTCCACCATGCATCAACTGGTGCTCCGACCTCAAACGAACAGTCTGAAAAATCCTCAGAAGGCCATGGCCGGATGATATAACGCCCTGAGCATCTCATGCCAAGTTTATCAGAAGCTGCCATTTTGGAAGCAGGAACCCACTCCTGTGCATGAAAATAAGTTGTTTTTCATATCCAAAGACCATTCCAAAATAGTAAAGAATCTGCAAACATGTGTGTCTAGACGGATAACAGGAAAAAATACATTGTTGTCGTGTTTATAACACTTGGCATACCACCAACTATTATCAAACTGATCATTGGAAAAGAAAAAAGAATGATATATTCATGTTACTGTTGAGGAAGCCAAGTTCTACAGACATAACCTGTGAAGCCTATTTTAGGTAGGGGGAAAATGAAAAGAAAAGAAAAAAATGATCACGCTGAATGTTCCTCTGGCAACCATACATGTTTTAATTTCCATTTGTCTGGTCCCATTCCCCACTTAAGTCTATAGTAGCCTAGTAGGTTAACAATTACGAAGAATCTTCTCAAGCATTTACATACCTCAAGATTGGCGGACTCATCAGCATCCTGCACATCAACATATTGAACTTTCAAACGCTTTTCTGATGCTTGCAAGATCTCACACCTGAACCAGCAGCCTCTGATGCCACTATCTTGACAAAGTAGCTCGATCTTTTCACCCACCTTGAAAGATGAATGACTTGAGCCCTGAGGTCTAACAAACTTAACTTCCCTACTTGATAACTTGATCCTCAACTTCTTATAGGTTGGTTCACATTTTGTTAACTGGTTCCCGGGGATTGAATTTGCTGGTCCACAACTTCGGCTTCTCTTGCCACCTCGTCTTCCATGGTCGTCATGGGTAACATCATAATCTTCTTCCCCGTTTGCTTTAAGGCCCTTGGTTCCATGCTTCAAGACAAGAGGGCGATTTAAAGAAGAGAGGACCCTTTGATTCAAATAGCCTCGTAACTTACTTAGGGAGAAGGGCTTGACCTTATTGCTTTTAAATTGCCTAAAGCAAACATGAATTCCTGATCTTTGAGAGTGGGAAAAAGCAGCCAACCATTTCTCATAATGCTTAGGAGTCAAAACTGTGGCACAACCGTCAATACACTCTGCACTGATTGCCTGAACATGAGGTGTAATGAAAATTTCTCTTGGGTGCGGATTCAGCTCAGGTAATACACGTTTAATTTCCCGATTGTGGTGAAACCAACGTACTTTAACCTTCTTCTGGCCTTTTTTGTCTTCATACAAATCTTCCAAGTAACCAATATAGTGACTTTGTTCTTCAGCCCTAATGAATACAAAGGAATGAACCTGACATCAGGAGGAAATGAAGAAAGAAAAAGAGTTAGTGTTGAGTGTTGCAGATAGAGAAACTTTATGCAATGGATTTATGCTTACAGCCACGGTGAGTTCATTCCTACGAAAAGCTGGATAGTGCCTGAGGTGTTTATTACAAATCCAATAAACACCTGACCATTCAATTTCTGCATCATGAACTTTCAATCTCCTTGGAACCTGGATGTGAAATGAGAACTCAATGCTGTCCAATTGGAATCATGAAGCATAACCAGGCGTAATAGTTTGATAGGAAGTGAATACCATATGAATATGAACTGGTAGATGCGTATGCAGAGCACTGATACTAGTCGTTGAGTGTTCCCGAGATCCTAGAGCTGGTATTGAGTTGCTTGTCTGTGCATCTGCCACATTACACTTAAGATTGTTGAGATTCCGAAGAAAGACAAAGGAAAAGTTGCACGAATAACAGTATGTATATTTTGTCGACTTGTCCATTCTTGAGTATGCACATATAGACCATACATTTGTCATCAATGCATATCCATATCCATTTAATGGGAAGTTAAAATAGTCCGGGAATCACTTTTTTAGCGGGATAGACAGGGAAGTGCTTCGTGCAATCAATATTATAGTGCTCTTGTTGGGTATTGCTAATTGATGATATTGGCCAAGATCTTAGAAGATAAGGGAAAAAATACCATACAAAGACTACATTGGTTTCAAATCCTACAGATAAACATAAAGGGAGAGAATAAGGGTTAATTGCAAAGATTAAGAAAACAATAATTAATTTTAATTATTTTGATCATGGAAAAAACAAAGTACACATAATGCTATCCAAAATTACAGAAGGACAGTGAAATGCAGTAACTACTAAACAAGCACAAGACATGCATGAATAGCTAAACAAACAAAACTGAGGAGGAGGTAAGGGATTGTAAAAGATAATGCCTGTGAGCAATACACAAAAAAATGCCTAATGTGGATTCCCTAAGTATGGATGTGAGAAAGGACGATGGGAGTGTTGGTAATGGTGCCTTTTAAACGTTTCAGGCTCAACTCCATCACGAATTAAGAGGCATGTGGCTAGTCCATTATATTGCAGGATGGAAAACAGAGTAAGCTTGAAAGACAAGATACACAATCTCAAGCTTAGTACGCGAAACAAGCTTTCTAATTTGTTGTACTTACCCTACTGGTTGTCATTGGTTTTCCTTTTTGGCTAGGGTTTTGTCTAAGTTAGTTTTTGTTTCCTCATAAGAAGAGATTTTGGTCAATGGCCATGTTTTTGTTTCCCCTACGAGGGTGTGTTTTAAGATTCATAGCATATCTCTTTCTTAAGGCAATAAAATCACTTATTACCCAAATAAAGTGGGGTAATTACACTTCACAGTGGTTATGCCCGAAAACACCGAATACCCTTATGGTCCAAAACCCAGCCAAAATAAACCTGTCCTTTGCAGCAAAGTGTAAAACCTAATTCTGTTAACAAACCTAACTCTATATTTGTTTGCTCCTATTTTCTTATATATATGTACCAAACTACAATCACCTTTCTCTCTCCTCTCTCGTCCACCATGCAACCCTCAATGCATCATCACCACCAACACCACTGTTATGTCTTAAACGACATACATAAATGATCGCAAGTGTCCAACTGAACGAGCAGAAAGAATTTTCCGTCCATAATAAACCATTACCCTTCTTTATCAGGAATAGAAAGTAATTCATCAATGTCCATGCAATTCTTACTCTTAGTCTGGTGGTTCAGGAACGACTCTTTCCCCAGGTTAAGGATTCAGTCCTAACAACACAACTCTTAATTTGGTACAGCAGCAGAACTAGAATATTATTGCCATGTAAGGAAGAGGCAATGAAAATTGTAGCAGTGGTATCTGCAGAATTTCAACATGGGAAGTACGTACTTGATATTTGTAATGATGGTCGATGCTTTGAAACCATTGCTGTGAGCCAATCCACCACTTCTCGTCTCGCTCGCCACTTCATGCTGGCGTTGATTAATCTCTCGGATCCATATGCCTGAAGGTACTCCTCTGCAACAACATATATCATGTGCCTTATACTCCTCTCAGTACCCACAACGGCAAGGACTGCATTGCCAGATTCATTCTTCAAGAAATAGTGAACTATGCGGTTTCCTTTCTCATTGGAAATGACGTGCTCCTCCCACTCCACAAAGACATTGTTATCTGAAGACATCCTGATTAAAAGAAGAGCCGTAAAAGATTGAGTTCTAATAAACCATGCAAATTTCTTGAAAGCTGCTTACTTGTTAAGTGTCCAAATTCAAGTGGTTATTATATATGTTCAACTCACCTAGCTAGATAGACAGCAACACCAAAGACCATAGCAGGATTCTAGGTCCCCATTACGTTCTCTATTTGCTATAGTAACAGACGGAGCCCAAATTTCAGTTAAACACTTATTGCTGAGATTAACCTATCTGCCCTGAACTACAGAGAAGGGTTCTCTTTATTATTACGAGTCGTAACCTCTGGCTATATGATTGAACTTGAGTCACATAAAGCGTGTGCGTTAATGAGTCTCCCGAAAACATCTCAAACTATAAAATGTTTGCAACTGTAAGGATTGAGAGCGGTCCCACTGGAGGATTATGTGACCTAGGATTGAACCCACTGACAACATTAAACCGCCGGTCTAACCTCATGGTTTACAAAGGAGGGTTTTGAAACCACATTCCACAGGATGCAAAGAACAGCCGCCGATTACAGAAAACAAAACTAGGGTTCTTAAACCAAAAACCCAGGTCAAAAACGAAGTGGGTTTGAACTTAGCTTTCAAAGTCCCACTTAATCCATAGGCACATACAGAAGGACGCATATAGCATTCACTAACCATTATTACTGATCACAAGATAGCATAGGAACTTAAGGCTGTAACTTGGAAGTGATATGTATAACCCTAAAAGCAAAACAAAACACAGAGAAATTCTAATGGTTTAGGACTGACCTGAGAAGACCCTAAAATGGTTAAAAAGAGAGCTTCAGGCGAACGAGGTTGGGTTTTGTGGGGTTTGTGTTATGTGTGGTTATGGTTTGAGGAGGTGAATGAGGGACAGAAGAAGATTGTTGGAAGAGGAGAGAGAAACGGGGGAGACAGACGCCATGAAACTAGTCATGGTTGCAGAGGTTGTAGACTTGGGTGCCCCATTGATGACATCTCGAGGAGAACAACATTGGGTTGAACCCTTGAAAATAGGCAGCAGCTTTTCTCCGGTAAGAATGTGGGCTGGACCCTGCTTCTGGGCTCGCCTATTTGATTTGTTTGGTTATTTTGTGAGTATTACCGTGCAAATAGTATTATTTTTGTTTCGTTTTCTTATATAATTACTAAGGCTCCGTTCCGCAACACTTCTTAAAAAATAAGTACTTATTTTTTCTACTTTTAATTCAAAACACATCCAGCCTTCTTATTTTTTCCAAATAAAAAGTTTCTTTCATTTTTTCAAACTCAAAAATAATGCAAATGAAAAAAAAAATTAATTTTTTTTGCACCGTATTAAAGATCTCAATGAGATCTATCAAACAAAATTCATAGTGATAAGAAAATTATTTGTATAAACACATGATTTTTGAGCTTGAAGTTGCCGTATACAAAAAACAAGACTGTTGCTATTGTGTTGGGCGCCGACGGAGGAAAATCGTACTATCGGCCGCGCCCGGCAGGATCCGGCCACCAGACGGCCGATCCGAGCCGTCCAAAAATTCTAAAAAAAAAAACCAAGGGTGCTTACGTGGGAATAAAGGTCATCCGAGGTGTGTAGCGTGCTTGATCGGAGCACCCCTTTTCCGTGTGCATATGATATTGAAATCATACACGGAAAAGGGGTGTTCGGATCAAGCACTCTACACCCCTCGGATGACGTTGATTCCCGGGTAGGCCCCCTTGGTTTTATTTTTTTTATAGAATTTTTGGACGGTTCGGATCAGCCTTCCGGTGGCCGGAGACGACTCGGCGCGGCCGCAGCCGTGGGGTGCTTCATCTGGGTGCTTGGTCTTACTTGTTTCAAAAAATAAAAAGGCAGAGTTTCTGGAACGGGGGTTCTTTTTACACAAAAAATAAGTACTTATATGGGTTGTGGAACACAGCCTAAGTCAAACAAGTTCTAGAGCCGTAAACGAAACAATCTTCTTGCAGCTCATGGCTCGGCTCTTTAGGACTCAACTCGCTTAGTAGTCGAGCCGACCTTAAGTTCAAATTTTAAGTTTATTAGCCTATTAAGCTGAGCTAAACACTCAAAAGTTCAGTTCACGCGCTTAAGCTCAAACACTCCAAACCTAGAGCTACTCGTTTCACCATCGGCAAAATAAATCGTACGGCCCATCCAGCATGAAGATAAGGGTAATGAACAAAAAGAGAGCCCAACAGCCACACACTACTGAATTCCCACTTCCCCTAGAACAGCAAAATAAACCCCATCATAACTCATAAACTCTGAGCTTTAGAAAAGAATCAGAAAGATGAACTCTTTTGCACTTAGATCCCAACTCTTCTACCCAAAGCACAATCACCTCACCACCCCGTCTGCTAAGCCAAATCCTCCTTTTCTCATCCCCTTCAGAACCACATCACGTCTAAAACACCATAAAAATCCATCCCCAGTTTCCCTTCCTCCCATACAAATTAACCGCGCAAAACGAAGTCTCATACACAAGCCCCAAATCCCAGGGCTCCTACCCAAATCCCCAGAGATTTGTGCAGAAGAATTTTCACATGTTCCCCCAAATGGGTATTCAAGATTTGTGATAATGGGAACAGTTACCATTGGATTAGTATTGCTTCTGATTGGAGTGGATGAACAGAAGGCACTGGCTTTTGGGCCTGAAGGGCCACTAATGGAAGACTTTTGGGATAACATGAGAAGATATGGGCTTTATGCTCTGACAGTGAGTACTGGTGTGATTTACACCCTCTTTCAGCCCATATGGGAGTTGTTGAAAAACCCCATCTCTGCTATTCTTGTTCTCACAATCTTTGGGGGCAGCATCTTCATTGTTTCTCAAGTGCTCAACGCTATGGTTGGTGTCTCTGATTTTAGCTATGAATATGCCAACTAGATTGAGAGTTTTGTTGTAATTTGTTTTCCCGGTCTTGATATTTGTATTTGTTTGTCATTCAATAGAAAGTAAAGAACACGGAAACAATCTCTCCACGTGTGGTGGTAAGGCTGCGTAGATCTTAGCTATTCCAAAAATAATTTCAAGAGTTTCATGCACTCGACTGTTTTTTTGTTTTTACTTGACTATAAAGTGCATCTAGGACTTATCTTTTCACGTATAGAACGAGATTGCTTGACTAAATATATTGTTTATCTCACCTCGTTGCTAGATGATATATCCCACTATGGCAAAATGAAGCGCTAGACAGTTGAAAAGGGCGTTTGTTATGCTCTGGGTTTGGGCAAGTAACCAAGCTCCAAAGTTGGCTGAAATCACAAACTGGAAAGAGCACATTTGGAGGAATAGTTTCTGAAAACTGGTTTTTTTATGGGGAAAAGCCTATCTTTTAAACTATTTCATGATCGGAGATCAAAAGTAGTAGTTATTTATCCCGAGGTACCATGTAACAAATCATGTAGCGACAAAGAATGAGATCCTCTCCAGTTACTGGCAACTTTGTAAATTTGGGACTGACCAACCGATTATTTGCTGATGCAGTTCAAAAAACCAATTATGTTGATTATTAATCTTTGGGCAGTTTGGTTTGGGGTCTTTTGCTGGACCGCTGGTATTAACTTTGCCTTTAACAAGTTCACACAAGAACAGTAGCCATCAAAAATCAATCCAAGGTATAGGGAAATTATAAGTATATATACCATAATCCTTCACAAAAGCTGCATTTTCAGCAGGAAAAGCAATGGCCATCATAAAAGAGCCTAACTTTATGTACTACAGAGTGTTGTCCTCATTATTTATATAGCTCATACTAGCAAGCAACAGAGGAAACTGAAAGAGGGTAGCTGAAGCTGTTGGCGTACTGGAAAGAAAGGCTTTCTCCGGGACCCAGAGCCTCACCATTGTTCACAAGGCAATCGTTGTAGCAAATTCGCCTGAATAGTCGAGGGTTGATTAACCGAGCAGAGCTGAACCAGCCGCAGCTGAGGTGGATGTTAGAGACGCTACAACCCGAGATGCAGACATTGAGGACTTGGACCGTGTAGGTTGGGATGCCGTTTGGGAGTGGGGAAGTTGGTCCTTGGAAGACTGCGATGTTGTCCTTTGAGCATCTACCCCCTATCCGATTCACGGTCGTACCACCACCACCTTCGCCCACGTCATCAACTAAACTCAGGTAAAGAGTTATAGACAATAAATGAGAATTGACAAAAATAGTATAAAGGCCAAATTAATGTTTTGTTAGTGATTATTGGGGTTCATGTGAGAAACACAAGGGAAAACCTGCAGCACACTACTATGTAACCTATGGATCCGCCACATAATAGCTCCTGATGGGTCTAAATTTTGGAAAAGCATATGGTACACCACAAAAAATAAAAAAAAAATAAAAAAATTGCATACCAAAAAAAATACATAACCATTAAAAAAAAAAAAAAGCATAACTAATACTACCCAAAAAAAATCAGAAACTAACCAAAAAAGGCGTAACTATATTGGGATTATTTTCTTTCAATTCTCTTGATAGTATTGTTTAACTGCAATCGATACCATTACGTGTCTCAATACCGCTATCTAAAACCTTGTGCTTAATACAAGAAATGACGCTCTTTCTCCGACAAAAAGAAAAGGATAAATTGGGCTTTGCATATCCTGAAAGTTTTATCCAAATTTTCATGGCTCTAGCCTCTAAGCCCTCGGTCATTTTCCCCTCAATATTATGGCCTTGTTTTTGTACTTGAGCGAGCTTTTCAACATAGAACAAATGGAATCTTTTACACATAAAAAAGCCCCAAACTTATGAAAAATTAAAACAGCGAAAGACCATGGAGTATGGAATTACTTCATTACCCATGCCAAGTAGCTTCCGAGCAAAGCCCGTGTTATTGTCCTTCGGAATGAACAATACTTCATGAAAGCCAACTGCATCACCCGTAGGATCGGACGACAGGGAGTTCCCCACGACTGCATAGAAATCTTACAGTATGTTACAAAAGTTGGCAAATTAAGAAAATTTCATTGTCATAAAAACTTCATTCATCAATATCAGAGTGGTGACTAAATAAAATCCAAATCAAAATCAATGAACAGAAAGAAGAAAATTGCACTACATGCAAGGATTCAACAGTACTTGTCAAGGCCGCATAATTTGTACTACATGAGCGATGAAGAAGATTCTTGTTTTTATTATTATTTGACCATCG
Source organism: Rhododendron molle (assembly GCA_025413875.1). Lineage (NCBI taxonomy): Eukaryota > Viridiplantae > Streptophyta > Magnoliopsida > Ericales > Ericaceae > Rhododendron > Rhododendron molle. Next base: position 25,903,669 of record CM046400.1, on the reverse strand, counting down.
AGATATGAAGATGGTTCTTCTCTCTATAACACACACACAGAGAGAGAGAGAGAGAGAGAGAGAGAGAGAGAGAGAGAGAGAGAGAGAGAGAGAGAGAGAGATCAGGGTAGGTACCAAAGAGAAAAGCACAAGTAAAGCCCAGTCCCAAAACGATGGAGACAATGCGAAGTCTTAGAGAAGCACTAGTACTTGTCATTGCACCTCCAAGGCTCCTATATTTCTTGATTCCTTTTCTCTATATATATGTTCTGTGCTTCACACTATATCCTGTAAATCCATGACAAAACCCATTCAAAATCAACCATGAACACAAACGATACAAAAGAATGCAGAACATGCAGTAGTAGTATGCATCATGTATAGATAGATTCTTAAGAGCGTAAAGAGGGAATGCTATTTCCGTTTTACAGGTGCCGATGCGAACCCTTTTTTTTTTTTTTTGGAACAAACGAACTTTTGGTTACAATAAAACATGAAGGAAAATGTTTTTGGGTGGAAAGTGAGGAAGGAGAAATTTTTGGATATTGGGTGGGTATCAGGGTCATCCAACACACTCTTGGACGGTCCGAATGGGTTGTTCAGGCACCACTTGGGCACAATCACATGGTACTCACAAGGTACCCAAAAATTTCTCGAGAGTGAGAGAATGAATGTTTGGTACTTACAAAAAGAGGAGAAAGTGTTGCCAAATCTGCGAAAGCAATTCTAGGATGGATATATGTCCGAGGAAATTTATAGCACCAACAACAGGTTCCGGAATTGGCCAGCGATTGTAGATGTATTACAGAACCACCATTGACTTTGGGGCTTTGGAACACTTAAATGCAAAGGTCTACTACTCCATATAGTAGCTAGCTTTCTCTTCTGTATGGTGGCTATGGCTATAATTGTCTGGCAAAGTTTTGGGGAAGGACGTGTTATTAATAGCTGAATTGCCGCTTGGGAGTGTCTGTCAATTCAACTATCAATGTCCTGTTTAATTAAGATTTTGCAGTACTCATTTATGGTCAATTAATGAGAGTACTGAATATACTAACATGGCTGCATATAAGCGTTTGATTAGGTAAAATCACAATGAGGAGTGATTTTGGCACTCTCCTCCGTGTCTATATATATTAGGTGATGGAGATGGAGAGAAAAGCTGAAAAAGAAACTGCGGAAATTACTTCCAAAATCATAACATATGACATATATAACAGGAATTGGTCATTTATGGACAAAGTGTTTGATAAGTTCATAAAACACAAATAAAATGCGTTGAAAACTACTCAGCATAGAAGTAATTAAGGGACGGAATAGGTGCTTGTAATTATATCATCCATAATTGCTCCATTCTAATGCTGCATGAATATGATTTTTCGTTTATAAACTCCGAACTTTTGTATCATGACCTTTATGTTTCGCTTTCGTATGTATGCACTCTTATATTTTGTAGGTTTCATGTCTTGTGTGTTGTCTATATAAGTTATGAATGATTCCCGATCATGTTGTTGGTTTGGGATCAGCCCACATTAATAACCCGTAGCCCGACAAACCTAGCTGATAAGAACTCAAATGCACCTTGGTCCAATTACTCAAAATCCGGTGAGGGTTCTTAGCTGGTGTTTTGATCGCCCTTAGTAAATTACGTATCAATGTGCCTTTAAGAAAATCCTCCAAATCCCTTTTATATTATCATGACAAAAATTATATAACGGCAACTTAGTAATTTCTCACGAGTAATGTCTTTATCCACTCATTCTTATCCACCTATATTAATTACCAAACAAACTATTTCTTAGCTAATCCTCCCTTCTTAATTAATCTCTCTTGTATCATATCGTTATCATAGATACCTCTTGTCCACCCTCCTTTCTTATTAATGTCGCACAAAATTTTATCCGTCTGTCAAACGAGCTATTAAGACCGTGGTTAACATTTTCCTTTATAATACAAAGAGTCAAAAGAGATTTATACATACATTGGAGAGAGAGAGAGAGAGAGAGAGTATAATGCGCTTGTGAGAAGAGGGAGAGGGAGTATAATGCGCTTGTGAGAAGAGAGAGAGAGAGAGAGAGAGAGAGAGAGAGAGAGAGAGAGAGAGAGAGAGAGAGAGAGAGAGTATAATGCGCTTGTGAGAAGAGTTGCCGTCAAAAGCAGAGATTTTTCGTGGCAATTTAAGAACATTTATTCCAAAAGAGCCTCCTCGTTCACATCAACCAAAAGAAATTTGTGTATTAAATATGCCCAATTCACGATCCGAGTCATCTGTCTTGATAATTAATGGTCAAAATTTTATCTTAGTAATAGACGACTCAGATATGCAGGAATTAAAATAAAATCTAGACAATTGATTGCCAAACAAATGGCTCTGATCATACACTACAAGCCTACAGTGCACTCCTATACTAGAGGGTCCCAAAAATGAGCTGAGTAGTGTCTTTTCTTTAAGTAGCAATGGCTGCAATGCTATTGGTACAGGCTCATAGCAAAGTTTGAGCACACAACACATGGCACGCGTTCACGCTAATGATTATATGTATTATAATTTTTGGGTTTTGTTCTTATTCAATTTTTTTTTTGCGTTTGTTAGTTTTACGACAAACTTTTATGTGATATAGGTGAGTAAGGATGAGAGGAACTGGAAAAGTAAAAAATCATAACTTTTACACAGTTATTTTGTGGAATATCTAAGAAAATGTCAACAAACTGACTTTTCGAGCTTTTATTTGGATATTTCCCAAAATATTTGTGTAAAAGTCATAATTTTTTACTTTTTCGATTCCTCTCATCCTTACTCGTCCATATCACATAAAAGTTTGCCGTAAAACTAACAAATGCAAAAAAAAAAAAAAAAAATTAAATAAAGACAAAACAAAAAAATTATTCTTCATAAGTTTGTCACTAACGTAAACACCCTAAATCGTTCTTTAATTTTACGTTAACTTTTCAACTCACCTCTTAAAAGTGTGGAGCTTAACTTTGAGGTCCACACATATAATCTAAGTCTTTCATTAATTTTTAAACTAAATTATTGAGTCCCACACAAATAATCTAAATCGTTCATTAATTTTTAGACTAAATTTTTGAGTCATTTAATAAAAAATTAGATCAATTGAATAACTTTAAATTTTTATCTAATCGTCCAACTTTCTTTCAAATTTTAAGATTCTAAATTCTGATTGAAAAATCACTATATTGGATTAATTACATATAGTTATCCGATTGAACTGATATGCTATAGAGAGAATTAAAAATTTATTTTAAAATAAAACGAACTAATTAAATCAATTACGTAGGACCGGCATCATGATGCCATTTGTGTACAATCTATGCATATCGGTCAGTACCCATAGCATCACTATGAAATCAAGCCTGACGATTACAGCATGTCATTCACACAATCAAGATTTCATACCTGCATAAATTAAGCGCTCATTTATTTTATCGGTGTGATCGTTGGATTGATTCATAGATTGAACTAGTGAGAATGTGAGATTAATGGGTTGCTAAATGAACCAAACAGTTCGAACTCGGCTCAAGCTTGACTCAAATTCTGGCTTGTTCAAATTTGTTTATAAAAAATATAAGCTAAACTCAATCACAATTTTTAGTTTGTTTATAAATTCAAGCCAAGCTTGAGCATACGGATGTTAGAGCATGTACACCAGTACATAGTCAAAAATGCTGATGAACAGTACACTTTTTTCATTTTATCTACTCACATCTCTTTCAACACTACACCAATATTATCTATTTTACCAATCCTCTACTAACATATTATTATTCTATTCCCCTTTCCTTCAAACAAATCTTTTTTTTTTTTCCCCACAAACAAATCTACTCAGAAACAGAAATATACATATATACATATGTATGTATATATATATATATATATATATGCGTATATATACATGGGCAAATGTATTTATCTTTCACAAAGAAATCACCGTCCGCGTCGTTCTGAAATCGCCGTCAACATTGTTCGGAGACGCAGATCGCCATTGGAACTCACCGTCAGAGATCGCCGTCGATCGAAATCGCAAATCATCGTCGTTTTGCAACTGGTGAAGTCGATTGAAATCACAAATCAACATCGGAGGAGGTGCTGCACTGGTGAAGTCGTGAAGGAAGGAAGTAGAGAGAGAGAGAGAGAGAGAGAGAGAGGAAATAATAAAATAATGGGTACCGCGTGAACAGGGCTTCGGTAGAAGAAGCGAAGAACTGTAGTGGGAGGTAGTTTGCCGTGGTGTTTACAGAAGCTGCTGCGTGTGAAGTTTTCTCAATTTCAATAGGTAAAATAGGGAAAAAGCTTCTTTACAGTCTCTGGTGTACATGCTCTTAGGATTGATAGGCTTGTAAAAAAGGGTTAATCTGTAAATAGTGAACATATAGGGGTACGTTAATAAATATTCCAAAATATATATATATATATATATGAGTTACGTTCAATATAGATATTTCACAAGTTTTATATAGTACTATTGCATCGAAAAGGAAACCTCCTAAGTGAGATACAGAAATTTAGGGCTACATTAAATCGTATATAATTCTTCCATGTAGCAATTCAAAGGATTTAAGTGGAAACATTTTGTAGCTAGGATTTAAGGCTTTAGGGCTATCATATTCTTCTAGTTAGGGTTTTCTCGGCACAGATTAGAGAGGTAATTAAGTAGTAAGATACCTCATATTCCCTTCCCTTCTTCTATTTAAACTCTATGTAACTTGTTTTTTTTCTAGATAATTGTTCTTCCTGAAAAGAGAAAATTTCAAAAAAGCTCCTGAACTTTCTGACAATTCTCAAAAAAACACCTAGACTTTCACTATTAACAAAAAAACACTTGAACTTTGTATTCCGTTAACAAAAAAGCCCCTGCCGTCCAATTCCGTCAAGTTCTAACGGATGGAGTTAACTTTTTATTTTTTTTACTTTTTACATTCAAAAATTACTTTTAACTCTTTCTTTTTTGATTGGTAAATAAATATGCAATAAAATTCTTTTTTTTCTTACTATTTATCAAAAATTACTTTAATTCTATTTTTTACTATTTACAAAAATAACTTTAACCCCATTTTTTATTTTCAAATTTTACCTTTCCCATCCCCCCCGCCTCTCTCACCCTTTTTTTTAATTAGAATCGACTCCACACCCCCAATTAACCACAAAACCAACCGCGAAAGCCTTAGCCACAAAAAAAAGTTAAACTCCTTTTGTGGAAGGAAATCAAGGAAATATATGTATTTTTACTTGAGAGTTCGGAAATTAGGCGGGCGTAACTCAAGGGATTTCAGCAACCTATATATATTGGAAATGTTAGGGTTTGAAAATTAAAAAACAAAAAAAAAACATACAGCAGCCATTCTTCTTCGAAGACCAAGATATATAGCAGCCTCATTTTTTCCCCATTAGAAGGTATTACATAAGCTCCATATTGACGAGGAGCGTGCATACCTCAAGGGGTGCTTTTACTTCGGATATTGGAGTAAAATGAGATCGATGGATCATTGAGCATACAATACATCTTCTAGAGGTTTCAGTATCTTCTTCAACTTATTTGAGAAAAGCCCTAAAGAGGATTCCTAGGCAAGTTAAAGTCCTTCGGTGGATTTTCGAGAGGCAAAAGGAAGGCTTGTGGATTCAAGGTAGCGGCGGTCAAGCAGTGGATGTGGTAAACGTGGATTCGGCAAATAGGTCTTAGGCTCGATTGTGATGATTCAAATTGTAGGGAAAGATTCCTTTAGGGCTTTCGAAAGCCTTAGCCACAAAAAAAAAAAGTTAACGCCTTTTGTGGCTAAGGCTTTCGCGGTTGGTTGTGGAGTTAATTGGTGGTGTGGAGTCGATTCTAATAAAAAAAAGGGAGAGAGAGGGGGGAAAGGTAAAATTTGAAAATAAAAAATGGGGTTAAATTTATTTTTGTAAATAGTAAAAAATAGAGTTAAAAGTAATTTTTGATAAATAGTAAGAAAAAAAAGAATTTTATTGCATATTTATTTACCAATAAAAAAGAAAGAGTTAAAAGTAATTTTTGAATGTAAAAAGTAAAAAAAATAAAAAGTTGACGCCATCCGTTAGGACTTGACGGAATTGGACGGCAGGGGTTTTTTTGTTAACGGAATACAAAGTTCAGGTGTTTTTTTGTTAAGAGTGAAAGTCCAGGTGTTTTTTTGAGAATTGTCAGAAAGTTCAGGTGCTTTTTTGAAAATTTCCCTCCTGAAAACTCGAAACTTCATAAGCCTAAGCTCATGCTTTGAAGCTCGAGATTTTTTTTTGCCACAGTTGAGGGAAAATTTTGGCGGGTTAAAAAGAGCGGTGAAAGCCCAAAATTTCAGCTGAAAGCTGTGTTCAGTATTTACTGTGGAGCTCGAACCCAGGACCTTTCACAAAGAGGAGGCAAGATTGACTTGCATATTTTACAAGCCAAGCTTCCCATGAACACTAAACTTCAAACGCAAGCCAAACTTAAACAATTAGTCCCAAAATGTTCTCAAACTCAAGCCAAATTTGAACACTGGTAGTAAGGAGTCAAGCCAAACCTGAACAATGCTGTATTTGGCATGTTTGGCTCGATTAATGCCCATAAGTGAGATAGGCCGCTGGCCGTAGCATATTTGTTTAACGTTTGCTAGTTTTAGTTAGAATAGTAGACATGTTTGTGGCGTAAATTCAATATTGACATTTGCAAAAGTGCTCTGTCCAGAATTATGTTTCCCCATATTGATTTTTTTTTTTAAATCGATAGGAGAGATCATTATATCGTGTATGAATTGTAAAGTTCAAATCATGAGATACTATATCAATTGTGTGAGAGTTCATGAGATAACTAAATCAAACAGGTCAACCAACAAGATAAATAAACCCATGAAATGGACCATCAATACTGCATGTAAAAATCCAACCCAACCCAATACAAGCCCCATTAGGGAAAGAAATAATCTCAACAAATACAAAGGAAAGAACACTTACACACAAGTGAGTAGACTCGAACTCTCTCTTGACTTCTTAGTGAGTTGCAAGAGTTCTGGCCAACTGAGCTAGCTCCAATTGCTTAATAGTATAAATTATTACATAACACCAATTAAGGTGAATTTTGTTTCGAAGTCTTTGATAAAAGAATAAGAACTTCATCAATAAAAAAGATTACAATCTATCATGTGCTTCTAACACAATTGGTAAAAGACATATTGCATACATGAAAGACAAATAACACGGCTTATTTACCTTTTTGGTCCCCAAAGTATTTCCGTCGTGCCACTTTGGTCTCCAATATTCCAATTGCTAACATTTCGTCCCCAAAGTATCAATTTTGTCTTTAAATGGTCCCTGCAGCTAACGCCATTCATTCCCTCCGTCAAAACCAAAGGCAAACTTGGTATTTCATCACCCCATAGCTTTATTTTCTTTTTTAGTCTCCAAAGTATTTTCGCCATGCCATTTTGGTCCCCAATATTATACCAATTGCAAGTCAGGGTGGTGGAAGGACTTATGTGTAGGTAAGGGGTGGTGGAGGCTACAATACACGGATCCGCGGGTTTTGACGAAGTACTCGTGTCGACACGACACGACACAGGTACGGGATACGCACGAGACCCGGCAAAAAAAAATTGTTGCCGCAATCGTTGCAGAATGACGTTCTACTACTAAAGGGCTTGTATCTTCCACAATAGAATAAAATAAACAGTAAAGCTAGGCTCACTGCACTTTTGCCCACTGCATGATCACCGCACGTCGTACGGGGCTCACTCCGGGGCCTAAAAAAATACAGAAAAATACCCATAAATTTTAAAATAATTATTTATGGGGCTTTGAAAAAAAATCAGCTCCAACGGATATCAGTAGGGTATGTTTTATGAATTCGTAGAGACGAAACTGCTCAGTTTCGCAGTTTATTATACTTTGATGACAAAACAAAGGAATAAAATGTATTTTTCATACATAAATTATCTATCTTTTTATGAAAATTTACAAATATAAAAAAATATTTCAAAAAAAAGTTATTTAATGTATCTCCGCACCCGTGTCTAAATCTAGCTCAATATCCACATATTTCCAAATTTTGAATTTTAGGTATCCGACCCTTAGATATGCACTTGCACCCAATACGTGCACCCGTCTTCGTGTAACATAAGGTGGAATGAGTGGTGCAAGAACTGGGGAAATACCAAGTTTATTATTGGTACATTAGGGGACCAAAATGGCACGGCAAAAATACTTTGGGGACTAAAAAAGAAAATAAAGCTATGGGGTGGTAAAATACCAAGCTTGCCCTTAGTTTTGATGGAGGAAATGAACGGCGTCAGCCGCAGGGACCATTTAAAGACAAAATTGATACTTTGGGGACGAAATGCTAGCATTGGAATATTGGGGACCAAAGTGGCACGACAGAAATACTTTGGAGACCAAAAAGGTAAATAACACATACAGATATGAAGGATACATCAAGCATTAAATTGATCATGCGGTCTGATGTCGAACATATAGCTGTCGCGATAGTTCACTATTTCATGTAATCTTGAACTCAAACAAATATATAAGGTTAACAGCCTAAATGTCCTCCTGTTGAGTTTGTGTACTCATGGTAGATTTATCAAAACGTTTACCATGTCCCACTACAACAAAATGGGTTTAGAGAGACGAAATATTTTCGTCTCCAAAACTACATATATTGTTGCTAAGGTCATTGGTGACAAAAAATTTCATCGCCGAATACAATCATGGGTATGAGTACAATTGTCGATCCGTGGGGGCTAGTCGCTACCACAAATCAGAGTTGAATGAATGGATTAAAACTTTAAATTAATAACAATATTAATGGTACAAAGTTAGGGTGGAATCGAGATTCCAAGACCTTCTCTATCTCTTATCTTTATCCTCTGTTTTATATTATGCTATTTCACTTTGTACATTTTATATTTTTTGAAAGTTGTGCATTTTATATTAAAACATTCAAAATCATTTATCTTTTACTCGGAGTACTAAAGTAGAAGTTAATTTTGGCAATTAACACGCATATTTTCCTGTGGTCTTTAGTTGTAGTCCGATTAGTGTAAATAAATAATCTAATTTGACGGTTGTATTGTAAAATACAAAATGACATTTTCAACGACTACCAAATGGGCTCCATCAACGTCATTCATGATAAGTTTAGTTGACAACTAGTAAAAAATTAAACAACATCCCAACCATACAATGTAATCATTGTAAAAATTACGTAGGGCACATCAAACACGGTAAATTCTGATATCAACAACAAACAAGATAAATTCTGAATATATAAGAAACGTGACCTATCACGAATAATCATTTACAAAATAACCCACCTTTTCCTCATCCATCGTCGAAGACCTCCAAAACTCACAAGCTAGAGACCACCCTGGAGGCTCAACAGAGTAGTAGTACCTTCGAACCCATATGCAGATTCTTCAAACAATTTTGTCCGTTCGGCCTACTAATCCATATTCAAAATTGTCGGGAAAAAAAGGAGTTAAACCATATAATTGCAGGGTAATTCTGAAAGTTCATTTCTTTTGAAGAGTAATGATGACCTCATATTCTCCTCTTAAGAAGTTTTTATTAAAACATAAAAAAAGAGACTACCATTTTGGGACGGAGGAAATCTAATTTTGGTAAGAGTCTCTGAACCCATAACCCATTTACCTCGTATGTTGCCCCTCCCTTTTATTTTCAAAACTAGTGTTTGTTTGAACCTATTGTAAATTTAAAAAACAAAAAAAGGGAAAATTACTTTTCCTTATTTGGGGGAATAGGAAAAAATAACAAAATAAATTATGAAGCACAGCAAATCTTAGGGGTTTTTCTCAATACATTCCTCAAAGTATTGTTTGTTCTTTCGTTTCCTTTGTTTTCCGCAAGTTCGAAAATCGGCCGTAAATTTGTTGGCAATGCTTCCGGCCTTTTGGGTATATGAACTCGAGTGGGATGGGCCCATTCGATGAGATCCTCTTAAATGCTTGGCATTGGGAAAAGTTAATTGTAAGTTCCGAGGTTGGTTTCGGTTAGAGAAATGATAATGTCAAAATCGTTTTTGTTTGTACCAAAATCGTTTTTGTTAGTGCTAAAACTCTAGTGCACAAAAAATTTGTACCATTTGCAGTGTACAAGACTTTTATACACTTGAGTTTTGGCACTAATAAAAACGATTTTGGCATTATCATTTCCCTTGGGTTAGAATAATTACTAATTTGCATCTAAAGCTAGTCCAGTTGACATAGTAAATGACTGTGAAACATCAATCCATGATAGGCAAGACCTGCCTCAACGGATCTCAACCACAACTTTTTAATTTTGTTTTTATTCATTTTTTTTTTTTGCGTATTTATTAGGTTTGCACCAAATTTTTACGTAATATTGATTCGTATCGACGAGAGGAATCGAAAAAATGAAAAAAATATGACTTTTACACAAGTGTTTTGACAAAAGAAATTGAAAAATTACAAAAATGTGAACCAAATTGAAGAAAGTTCAGATAAGATGACACTAAAAACAATAAAGACAATTGTTTCAAATTTTTGGGTGTGTAATGATTATTCCTTGGGCAAATTTTCGTAGTCGTCCATGTAGTTTTACGGTTGTCTCACTTTCGTCCCTCTAGTTTCAAAGTGCTCCAATTTCGTCCTTGTAGTTTGTTTTATGCTCTAAATTGGTAAAATCGTTAACACCGTTAATTAACGAAACTAACGGAAAAATATAATTAATAAATTAAGTGCTCCAATTTTCAAACCGGTTGAACTGGTGCGAAGATCTTATTTTTTTGATCATTTTATCCTAAATGGTCGTAATGAATTTTTTGCTCTAAGGCCTTTCAACTAGTACCCGAAGACTCCTTATTTTTTTAAGACTCCTAGGGTGCTCATTGAAAGGCCTTAGAGCCAAAAAATCTGTTATGACCATCTAAGATAAAATGATCGGTAAAAATAAGATATTTGAGTTCAAACGGATTGAAAATTGAAACACTTATTTTTTTACACCGTTTATATATTAAAAAATGTAATTAAAAAACTGAAGCTATTCAAGAAAGCTAAATATTTTACCTTTCCGAATGGCTTCCTCCTCAGGCTTATAGCTGTGCAAGTAGCTTCCCCCAAGATACCCCAAAAAGTAGATAGGCAAAGGGTTCTAAACCCTTAATCAGACCTAGATTTTCGGTTTTAAAAACCTTAATTTTCTTTAAAAAAAAATTATTTGAAATAATTGATGAGCATCACGCCAAGTAACTGGATGATGATTTCGTACAAGACAGCTACAGATTAATAATTTCTCACTACATTATGGCTGATGAGTTGGCCTATTTAAATGCATTGTAAATACCCATCTAAGCTAACCCTTCGAAGAAACAACCCGCAACATAATTCCGTATGGGTTTCTAAATGACTCATTGCTTAATACGTTGTCTCTCTCCATATATATATATATATATATAGATGAGCAGTTTCTTGAACTTGGCTGAAGAAAATTTCAGCATCTTTGTCACATGTTTCTCTCCCATATGGTGGAGAGAGGCATGGGCTTGAAATGGCTGCTTCGCTCTACATATATGGCCATCATTTTCGGGCACCCAAATGCTGAAGAAATTGCCCAAAAAGGAGGCAAGGGTAAGAAGTTTTCGAACGAAAAACAGGTCGATGGGGAGGGGATTCCTAGTTTGGAGATGTATCCTTCAGGGTTCCAAATGCCTCTGCATTACCCTCGCTACAAAAAGGTGGATTATGAGAAGATGGAGGCGTCGGAGGTGGACGTGCTACTGAGAGGGTATGGTTTAAGCTTTAAGGGTACCCTTGATGAGAAAAGGGCTTACGCTATGGGTGCATTCTTATGGCCTGATCAACTTTGATCGGCTATAATTGATTCGACGGTATCAAAACATGATCTTCTACCCAACACATGTATATGCTGATTTACTGTCTCTGTAGATCTTCTAAGAGGAGCAGCCAACCCTGAATCTTCTAAGCTGTCACACTATATTTTGAATAACATGTTTTGAATTTCGGAAAGTAGTACTTACGTTCGATTGATTTCTACTTACTGTATTGTAAAGAGTCATTCAACGGAGCATTTGCATATAACTTTGTAGGTGTAAATGTTGGGACAGTCTTGGATATGCAAAGTTATATACGAACTCACGTCCTTCCTATCGTTTGCCTGTTCGAGTTGTTTGACTTGGTGTTTGTTTCCCCGATTTACTTTCTGATCTCCGAATATGTCTCTACTTTGAGAAAATGAACGTGATTTTGCATCTGTTAATTGATGAACTGTCTTTCTGCTCAACGGTAATTTGACAATGAACTTGCAATTAGGACTGTAAAAAAACCGAGCTGCTCGCGAGCAGCTTGTGGCCTGTCTCGACTCGACTCGTTTTGTAATTGAGCCAAACTCGAGCTCGACTTGTGGCTTCCTCATATAACTTTGCACATAACTAGTAACAGAATATGAAACTCTAGGATCCCTTCATCGCACTGACAGTAGGTGTAAATGTTGGGACAGTCTTGGATATTTATTAGGATGACTGCTTTAGGGCTTTGTTCTCCTTTGTCCTTTTCAAAGATGGTGAACCTTTTAGTGTGGGAGATCAAATTTTCCTCTTATCTGTCGAGGACTGCTTTCCCCCCCAGACCCCACAGCCGATTTCCCCTATTACCCCCCGCTCCCTCCCCCCACTCTTCCCCTTTTTGTTTCTTTTCAGTTCGAGTTTTTTTTTTTTTCTCTTTATTTCTTTTTCTTTCATTCCAATTTGAATATTTTTGTCTCTTAATCTTCTAATTTTCAATTATTTGTTTCCTTTACTGTTCCCCCTTTTGTTTTCATTCAAGTATTTTTTTCCCTCTTTATTTGTTTCCTTTCCTCTGTAGACTAAAAAATATAGTTACAAAAATAAGTGTTTCAATTTTCAATTCGTTTGAACTAGTGCAAAGATGTTTTTTTTCTGATCATTTCATCTAAATGGTCATAATAAATTTTTGACTCTAAAGCCTTTTAATGAGCACCCTAGGAGACCTCTAAAACTAAATAAGGAATCTTAGGGTGCTTGTTGAAAGGTCTTAGAGCCAAAAATTTACTACGACCATTTATGATGAAATGATCAGAAAATAACATCTTTGTACTGGTTCAAACGGATTGAAAATTAAAACACTTATTTTTTACACCGTTTATATATTAAAAAATATAGTTAAAAATTAATCCGTTTGAAACCGACTGTTTAAAAATATGGTTTGGTTGGAATTTGTATCAGAAATTCAGTTTGGAATTGGGAGAATACATTGTATCTTTTCCAATTAGTCTTCGGGAACTAATTACGAAATGTATTTTGCAAACGACATACTAATCCAGAATACAAATGTTATATTTAGGATTATTTTTTTAACTATAGTACAATTTAATAAATTTGTTAACCGTTATTTAGCATAGATCCTCTTAACTGATTCAGTAGTATGTTGCTTCACAACAACGGGCACGAAAATTCTCGTTCTAGCACGAGCCGTCTACCTGGTGTTACTAGAAAATCCTAATAATCGTATGGGAAAAAGTTGTTAATCTCAGCATGGGTTAACTGTTTCAATTTTCAATCCGTTTGAATCGGTACAAATATATTATTTTTCTGATCATTTCATCCTAAATGATCGTAATAAATTTTTTGGCATATAAATAACCAGGAAAGTCCCAGGTCGGATGGTCGGACGAGTCTAGTTAGAATCATCATTCCTTCCTTCATCAACACAAAGCCAGACTGGGTCGGACGAGTCCAGTTAAAATAAAAGATGTTATTTTATTCTAAATGATCATAATTAAATTTTGACTGTAGGGCTCTCATTGATTAATCCTAAGAAAGTAGTCGAATCAAATATCTCTTAGGGTTAACCAACAAAAGCCCTAGAGTCAAAATTTAATTATGACCATTTAGGATAAAATGATTAGAAAAATAAAAATTTTCCACCACTTCAAATGGATTGAAATTTGGAACACTTAATTTTTTAACCATATTTTTTTATACAGTTTTTATATTAAAAAATATGGTTAAAAAATTAAGTGTTCCAAATTTCAATCCGTTTGAACTGGTGGAAAGATTTTATTTTTCTAGTCATTTTATCCTAAATGGTCATAATTAAATTTTGACTTTAGAGCTCTCGTTGATTAACCCTAAGAGATATTTGATTCTACGATTTTCTTAGAATTAATCAATGAGAGCCCTACAGTCAAAATTTAACTATGACCATTTAGAATAAAATGATCAAGAAACTAAAATCTTTCCACCCGTTCAAACGGATTGAATTTTGAAACACTTAATTTTCCAATCTCTTTATACAGTTCAAACTACCACAAAAATATATAGTTTTTTCATTTTCCATTATTTCACCATTAATATTAGGCTTATTTGATAGGTTTTGTGGAGTAGATTTCAAAAATATAAATTTTTTTTTAAAATAAATACGTCAAGAAATGGAGTAGATTTCAAAAATATAAATTTTTTTTAAATAAATACGTCAAGAAAAAATTATTATCATTTAAAATTTTATAACAAAAAAAGGGTAATGTGGAAAAAGTGGGATGGGGTGAGATTAGCAATTTACTTATCTGTCACATGGTCTCTAACAAGATTTTTCATTGTCATTGACTTGACAATAAATGGTTATCCATTGCACCAGACTCCTATTATTGCACGGTTTGGAGAAGGATTGGATGTACGCAACCTTATCTCTGTTAAAGGAGAGAATGGCAACACAATTCTTGAGTTTTCACTTCCGACGACTTTATCTCTCAACCCTCTCATGTATTGCTGACACCAGGGGTGTACAAAAAACCGACCGAACCGAACCGAATTGCCGAACTGAACCGAACCGGTCCCGAACCGAACCGAATCAAACCGAACCGAACCGGTTCGGTTCTTAGATGTTAAAAATTTCTGAAACCGGTTCGGTTTTCGGTTCTTGAAAATTTCCAGCGAACCGAGCCGAGCCGAACCGAACCGGTTTAATATATATATATATTAAATATTTTTAAATATATTTTAATATATATTAAATATTTTTTAAATTTCTTAATATATATATATATATATATTAAATATTTTTTAAATATATTAAATATTTTTTAATATATTTTAATATATATATATATATTAATTGCTTTTCCTGAACCGAACCGAACCGGCCCCGAACCGAACCGAACCGACACCGAACCGAACCGGGATCAATATAACCGGTTCGGTTCAGTGAACCTCCCGAACCGAACCGAACCGGTTCGCACAAAAACGTCCAAGAACCGAACCGAACCGAACCGGTTTCAGCTTCCTGGGCAAAAAGTATTAAGAACATATAATACAGAAAGTCTACTGGTACAGAGATCTGTGCACAGATCGTGCACAGATTTTTATGTGGGGCCTATTACAGGTCCCCAACAAGTGATTCGAGCCGTTCATTATGTTTAAAACATTTTTTCAAATGCCCTTGCGAAAATCAGCTCAATTTAACATCTATAAGTACTTGATCTAATCGTCTAACTTTTCATTCTCTAAAAACCCGAATGAAAAGTTAGATGAGATCAAACACTTGTAGGTATCGGATGGAGCTAATTTTTTGCAGGGGCTCTTGAAAAAATGTTTTAAACATAATGAACGACTTGGATCACTTGTGTGGGATCCGTAGTACGCCCCACATAAAAATCTGTGCACAATCTGAGCACAGATCTCTGTACCAGTAGCAAGGTTCCATATAATATGACAGGGCAATCTCACAGGACTAATAGTGATGAATGGAGCACCAATATCACTTACCTTTAACTGGTGCATATTCCATATGTTTATGGGGTTGACTGTTGGATAAAATTGATAGCCAGAATTTAGCAATTGTTGCACGGGGAGTAGGTAAACAGGGCCTAGAGGTCAAGGAACTGTGTCACACCGAACGTCCAAGGCCATGTTGGATAAGTATTTAGGCGATCCATGCACACAGATCCCGGACCCTCTGACGGTGGCCAAACATGATTCCGACAAATCTTGCCCTTTCATGGACGTAAAATGCAGCTAGAAACTTCCAAGATTGCTCCAATTAAGATATTCTGATTTACATGATTTTCTTTCCAAAAGGTTCTCCATAAAGGAATTGACCGACTTTGGCCTCCTGTCCGGACACATTCAGAGTACCTTGTGGCATATTCTCATGGTACTCCTAATGAATCGGGTAGTGACAAATTTTTCAAGTTCGACATGAATACACACTTTCGTTGGTTTATTAAGAAACAAGGCTGATTCACATAGCGTGTGCTGCGATAACTCATAACTCATCAATTGGAGTGTTCTACGTAATTGATGCCTTGTAATATTCCAGGATCCCAATAATTAGTTGTCCAAACATAATAATTAAATAATAGCACAACACATCCAACTATAGCAGTTCAGAAACCTCTATATAAAAGGCACCACATTCATTCACTCTACAAGTCTCCATACAAACCTCCTCAAGTACCCAACACATTATACATACAACCCTTCAAACCTCATCTCCCCACAAAACACATATTCGGCCTCTCCCATATCAACTTCCCTTTGGATTTTTCCACAGATGGATGAAAATCAGATACAAGAGCTTCAATCTACTAGCTGGTTCAACAGCTACAATCAGCTCCTCAAGAAGGCTTTGCAGTTTCTCGTTTCCCTCTCCCTTTTTTCATTCCTTTTTCTCTCTTGCTACTCCTCACCCAGCTCACATTATTTCCACTACTTGAAATTTCACTCCTTCTCGTTGCTTTTCCCGATTTTAAGCCAGGCCCTTGACAGAAAGTACATATTCCTTATTTGCAATGGTATAGTGGCCATTCTCGCGAAAAGCCTGAGCTTTACGGCCAACTCTATGCCTAGTCCTGATTTTACAGAAGATGTGGTGAAGGCAGTGGCCGAAACGGAAGCACCGGTTGATGATAAGGAATCCACCACTGGATGTGCTATGGAACCTCTGGAGAATGTCTCCGACACAGAAGTAGAAGAAGAAGAAGAAGAAGAAGAGGAGAATGGATCTTTGAGCATTCAAAGAGGAGAGCTTTTGATTCCACCACCATCAGCAGAGGATGAACAACCACCATCAGCAGAGGATGAAGGGCATGAAGTGAACGTGAGTACAGAAGAATTAAACAGGAAAATCGACGAGTTCATAAGGAAGATGAAGGAAGAAATCAGAATTGGAGCTCAAAAACAACAACTCGTTGCTGTGTAATGCACATTCATTCAATCACTATGTCCATCAACAAAACAGCTTTCATAGGATCAGAGCCTCACAGTATAAACAACTAAAACTCTACTATTACAGTTTATTCAACCTTTTTAGTCCTTTCTCCTTGTGAATGGGATTTTGTTCTCTCCATTCCCTTTCAAAGTTCATCAACTTTTGGATAATCTCAATCAAATAGGGAACAGTGCAACTCAAGACTTCAGTTTTAAGAAATACTAATTGGAAAGATTGTATTAGGTGGCTTGATGATTCACGGGCCAAGGGTCGTAGAAATTACCAGAGATTGGTACCTGTAGATTACAGAATTGGATCATTTGTGTTGGGCCCGGAGTGCCCCCATGAATTTGGCTGTCACTTCTTGTGATTGTTCTGAAAATAGATTTGTGGGTGTCATGTCAAATGACATGAAAGACTTAATTGAAACCCTCCTTAACACCAATTGATTTTAGGAGAGATGGTGGAAAGCGGTTTGGCAATTTGGTTGCCCCCTGGTCAGATGATTAATGTGTATTAAGGCTGTTTGGACAAATAAGTCACTGTGGCTTATTTTTTGTCATTATTCAAATTTTTTTCTCATTTTGTGGCTTATTGTCAATTTTTTGGGGATTATTGCTTCGTTATGACGAGAGGAATCGGAAAAGTAAAAAATTTTGATCGAAATCCAATTTTTTTGGAATTTCGACGAAATTTGGCGGGAAAGCCACGTTTTCGTCTTTTTGTGCAAAAATTTGGATTTCGACTCAAATTTTTTACTTTTTAGATTCCTCTCGTCATAACGAAGCAATAATCTCCAAAAAATTGACAATAAGCCACAAAAATGCAAAAAAAATTTGAATAAGTACAAAAAATAAACCAAAGTGGCTTATTTGTCCAAACGGGGCCGAATGATTAATGTTGACAATCTTAACAATGGGTCCATATAATTGAATTGCATAATACTCCTGACATGGAAGACATCTGTAGTGCCAGGTTTCCCACAACTCTTGGAAGCAAAATTCTCAAAGCTTTCAAATTCTTTGAAGAAACATCGTTTCAAACTCAAAATTTAAAATAAAATAAAAAAAAAACTCGTAATTAGCCTTCTCAAATTTTGGATCAAACCACCATTAATTGGATCACGACTCTGACGAAGAACAACCAGACCTCCCTCCCTAGCTCCGCCATTTGCAAGCTTCCGCTTAAGTAATTCCAAAATCTATAATGTTTTAGTATACCCGTATTTCCACAGTTTCAGCATATGTATTCTCATTTGTCATTGATTGCAAGTGTTGCTATTTGCATCAGGTTCAATGTTTGAGTTGAGGTGAAAGACATCGACTGGCTTGTGTGTTCTTGTTTTACATTTAGATGATTAGTTTGGTGGCTTTTTTGGGCTGTTATTAATATAATCTTCTCTATTTTGTAATAAAAAAATAAAAAAATCTCCCCCTTGGTGGCATCTTACTCTCTAAGGGGCATTCTTGTCTTTTATTCCCTACATTATAGTCCCTTCTATAGTCCTATGACAATCAAATTCATATTAAAGGATTTAAAACTGCCACAATAAAATTATCTGGATTTTTCCTGAAGTTCTCGGCTCATCGTTGTCAAATTAAGACGCTCAAGTTCAAGTTCAAGCTCAAGCGCGAATATTCGTCAAGAAGAAGGGGCAAGTAAAGTTGACATCTTCCACAACATTCTACAAGTGTAATGAACATTCGGGTGCACACTACCCATACAAAAAGAGAATTGGGATAAGCAACAGAGTTTTACACCTAGGCAATGATGGGACTTTAAGAAATCGAAATAATTATGCAGACACGCAGATGCGAATCCATTGAAATTGCATGAGAAAAGGGAAACAAAGATTCTGATTCCCATGCAAAATCCCTTTTGTGGGAATAATCGTTCAATCATGCTATTATTTTCATCAAGCTACTAACCTCATTTACCATATCCTACAGGTGTGAGGTAGGTGAAAGGAACCAAATGACTGGCAACACAACTTTCCACGTGCTTCCATCTGATTGCACCGCAACCACAACACCGTCCAGCACGCTGGGAAATCATTGGCTACTCTTAGTTGTGGATCCCACCAAAATAGGTGGTGCTAGAGGGAGCCGTGCCCACGATGACATAATTCGCACGAGTATGTGCATTGAGACAGAGGGACATAGAGGATTTCATAATTCGCACTTCTTTTTGTTTTGAGATTCTAACCATCCTACCGCATGATTATGCTTTTGAGATTCCATTCATCATACCGTGTCGCATGAGTATGTGCATTGAGACAGAGGGACATAAAGGATTTCTGCGAGGTAGGTGAAAACCAGATCATGAATCTAGCCAGGTTAAGTGAATTAAGCTAATAATATTAAGTCATGTCATAATTTTGATATTGCAAGGGTCCAACATCTCCAATCTCCAAATTACTATTCAAGAAGTAGAAGATTTGAAGGGCTAATATTGTGACAAGGGGTTTCCCCTTTTGTCATCTTTAACATTGCACTATAGCATAGGCACCCACCATATAGTGCAATGGCACCCCACCATCAAATTATGTGGCTAGAAATGTGAGGCTTCCCTTTTTACTAATCAAACATTCCGTCATGGAAAGGTGTCTTTTGCATGAGAGGGTCCCTCTGCTGAATGCAATTCAAAATAAACAGTAGACTACCCTGTCTTGTTACCTGATACGGAGAGGAGAGAGATCTAGAGAGGGGGGCTCAGATAGGGAGGATTTTATGATAAGCTTTGCAGCATGAAAAGGTCAGCTTTCTATCTGTAAGTGGAGACCAGCTAGTTTGGGTCCAAACATTCCATAGTATTGGGATGGAGTAACGACAAGTAGTGGCGGTTGTCATCCCAAATATTTCAGAAAAAACTATCACACCGTACTAGTCCTTTTTGATTTGCTATATATGAAATTATATAGGACCGTCACCTCTAAGTTTCTCAATACAAGAAATCAATACAAACTCTTCACGATTATTGATGAAGCATGAGTAATCTAACATGGTTCCATGCTGGTTTCAGTTTAATTACAATCTTTTGGTATAGATAGAAAACTTAATAGAGTTACTTAAGGCTTGTTTTACAAAACGAATTGAAGGTTAAAAGATCATGGTCAGGGAGTATGATATTTGTGCCTAATATACATAAACTTCTGAAATCGTATCCTGTTAAAGAGGTCGAAATTGGACGACGTGCACTAGCTCCGATCCCATCGCAACTATATAGCGTAGCCATTTCTAAGCAAAATATTTGCCCCGTCCTTGATTGCACATATGATATAACGATCCGAACACGTTTTCTCTCTATTTTTTTAGAACGTTTAAAACAGTTTATTCGAGTTGAATTGAGAAACTTTCTTGGTATACCTCTAGGCGGCTTCAGAATTTCAATTTGGCGGTGATATGTAAACGTATTAAAAAATTTGTATACAAAATATTGTCTAAATAAAGACACTCCCTCTGCCCCAAAATATTTGTCCGGTGTGCAAAACGAGGTCTTAAAAATAATACTACAATTTTTGCAAGAAAAAATTCAAAAAAATTTCAACAAATTACTACTAGATATTAATAAGTTCTTTTAATTTGTAAAAAAAGTTTGATTTTTTTTAAAATTACATTATTTTTAATTATCATTTTGTGGACCGGACAAACAATTTGGGACGGAGGGAGTATTTACTTGCTTGCAAATTGGTTTATTTTATTTACTCCTTTGTTCAGCTATATTATTAACTTACTCACAAACCTAAGCAAATTTCCGTTTACTTTGGCATCATAGGATAGATCTAGTGCATACAATATTATATAAAAAAAAAAAGGTCAAAATAATGGGAAAATAATAAAATATGAAAAAACATGAAAGTTTAGGGTATTTTTTGGACTGAAGGGTTGCTTGAACTCCTAAAATATAGGACACTTGCATCTCACTAGAAGATCAGGAGTTTGAATCTCCCACGGAACGGGGGAGTGTGCTGCACAGCTGTGTTCTGTGCAACCATTATCGTCGCCTTGCCGGCATCGGTCTGACGATCGGAGACGTCCACTGCGTAGAGCTCGTCGAGTACTACAAGTGTACCAAAAATCAACCCGATCAAATATCGTTAAGTGTCTCATCGGAACACATATAATTTGAAAAGAATGGATTTAGTGGTTTTGATCCTGTGTTTCATATCCATTAGGATTCATATTTTTCCAAGTTATATGTGTTCCGATGAGGCACTTAACAATATTTGATTGGGTTGATTTTTGGTACACTTGTAGTACTTGACGAGCTCTACGTAGTGAACGTCTCCGATCGTCGGACCGATGCCGGGAAGGCAACGATAATGGCTGCATAGCACGCTGCACAGCACACAACTGTGCAGCACACTCCCCCGTTCCATCTCCCACCTACGTATGGATGTTCTTCCCTTAAAAGGGTTTTCCTTTCCTTTTTTTGTTTAAATCTTTGTTTCCTTTCTTTTTTGTTGAATCTTTTTTTTTTAAAAATTTTTTGTTTAAATCTTTATTTCTTGTATTGGTTGAGTTTTTGCGTTTGGTGAACTCTCACAATTGATGTAGTGTCCTGATGAGCACCCAATATTGTAGATATTTGGTGCGACTAGTCCCATCTTATGCTGCTTTTACTTATGTTTATTTAGCTTTTATTGCGATATTGCACGTAAGGTAGGTTTTTGTGTATTTCAGGTAAAACGTGCTAATAAGGAGGTTTTGAATGCCAAGGAATGCTCCGGGTGCAACCAAGTACTCAAGGCCACATGCCACCCCGTGGTGGTGCCCAAAGAGTCATGAAGAGATGGTTTGGAGGTTGCTCGGGTAACCCAAGGTTCAAGGGAATTGAAGGAGAAGTGAGGATTTTACCAAAGCTACTCATCTTCCGACTAGCTGAGGGTAGAATCGTCATATCTTTTGATGTGCAAATGATATTGGATCCAAACCACTTGAGTTAGAAAGTAGACTCGACGAGCTTTCCAACGGTCCAAAGAACGCCTGAATCCGAGTTCGGGAGTGTCCGGAGCGAGTCCGCGAAGTTGCCCCAAAAATCTGTCTGCTATGAACCGGTTCGGGTTTTAGGTTGTACTGGTTCATGTTGTTCAGAACACTATTTTTGGCAGCTTTTCAAGGTTATGAACCGGTTTGGGTTCTTTCTTGTACTGGTTCATGCTGTGTAAAATGTGCACGAATTTCAAGCTTTTCCAACTTTCTACTTTTGGGATATTTTCCATTTCTAGCCTCTTTTAGGATATTTGTGGGATATTTTGTGAGAGAAGAAGCCTTTGTATAAATAGGTCTTCTCCTCTCTTCTTTAACTAGCTAGTTCATTTTTAATTGTAAGTCTTTTTTTTGTTTTCTAGAACTCCATTAGAGCTCCAAGCTTTCTAGGTTAATTTCTTCAAGAACACTTGTAAGTCTTTCTCGTTTATTGTTTTCTCGTTTATTAATGTTTTAGCTACGGACTAGATTCTCCTTAATATCAAGTTTATTTCCGTTTTTATCGGTTAATATGTTTATCATTTCTAGCATAATTTCTAGTCTTTTCAATATGTGTGAGTAGTTGTTTGGCTAAGTCTCGGGATAATCTTTCCCGAGGACTTAGGCGGTTGTTTGGTTCTCGAGCCTTTGGGCTTTCAAGCATGATTTTCGGAATAGGGCTAAATTGATAATTTCGGTCTAAACTTAGGGGTGTTAACTCCTCGGTATGCCGTTTGACAAGCGGTCTTGGCAAATAGTATGACGAGGGCTCGTGGCCTCCTTTGGACTCGACAAATGATTTAAACTAGTTGGTTCGCCTCCGTTTAATCACATCTTTCGATAAACGTAGTCAATAAAGCTAAATCTTCCGGGCGTGAGCACGCGGTCGTGACTCTTGCCTGAGTTATAATTGAGAACCGGTAACGGCCTTTGTCAAGGGTTAGAAGATCCTTAGACTTGCCTCTTTTAGTTCATAAATCACATTTCTAGTCTTTGTTTTAGTCTTTCCACTTTTAAAAGCAAAACCAAGTTAGCAGGCTTAAACGCTGAAAACCATCCATAAAACCTACAATCCATCTCAAGCTATTATCGATTCTCTGTGGGAACGATTCCGGACTTCCGGATATTATGCTATCGACGATCTAGCCCTACGCTTCGGGTTTCTATCAACCTTATATTTGAAGGCAAGGTTTCGACGTAAGCATTTTTGGCGCCGTTGCCGGGGAAATCTTATTATAGCTTATTTGGAGGTTCGACAAACCATTGTAAGTATCCCGCTTTATTTTGTTTTGTGCAACTTATACATAGTCTTGCGGATACCTCTAACCGATCTTCATATCAAACCTGAGGTGTAACGAAGCTAGATATTAAGTATGGATTGCCTTTTCTTTTATTGTTTATATATCGTGGTGGTGGCATAACCCCATGGCACTGTTTTGAGAAAAGAGGTGGCGGCATAGCCCCTCTAGCCTGTTTACTTTATGTCTTACATATCTAATAGAATGGCGGCGGCAAATGGGGAAATAGTCCCCATGACTATGTGGGAATGCTCTTATCCCGATCATGCTTATCCATCTTCTTGCATCGTTGCTCCCACCGCTCCTGTCGTCAATGTATTTAGGATACAAATGACATTTTCCAATTTGTTACCCCGCTTCCATGGCATGGAGCATGAACCCCCTTTCAAACATGTTGCGGCTTTCAAAGGCAAACTTGGTACCCTTGGTGCCATTGTGAAATCAGAGTCCGCATGGGTGAAATTCTTTTCTCTCTCTTTAAGGGATAATGCTAAAACTTGGCTCAATTCCTTGAACCCTCAATCTGTGCTAACTTGGGTTGATTTGCTCAATGAATTCTACAAAAAGTTTCTTCCTATTTTTTATACGTGGGTTCGCAAGAAACAAATTCAAACCTTTGTTGAAAGAGAGAATGAGTCTTTTTATGCATGTTGGGGAAGATACAAGGACCTGCTCATTGCGGTCCCGCATCATGGCTTTGAAAATTTCCAAATTGCAAACTATTTTTATGGTGGACTTTCTCAAACGAGTCATGCATTCATAGATGTGTTGTGCGATGGAAACCTGTTTGATAAAGAACCCGTTGACGCCTTAAATTTCTTTGATCGTTTGGCTCAAACTTTGCAATCTCGGGTTTTTGTTAAACATTTTCAAGATTCCAACTCAAATGCCATGCATGAGGAAAGTGAGCCACCAATTTTTGTTAACGATTTTGAACAAACCAACTTGAATGCCATGGAACCAAAAATTGCGCCATTGAACCTTGTTGGAAGCATTGGTTTAGATTTTGATGACTCCTCCGAGCTTGGACAGAGTGATGAGCTTAATTTCCATTGTTCACCTCATGTGCAACCTAGTTTCATGGACGATTCTGATTTGGATTCCGAAAACTTCTCAGAGTTTGGAGGGAATGATGAGCTCAATTTCCAATATTCTCCCCTTGAGTCCTCCCCTCCCATTGAGTCCTTACCTTTGTGTGAGGATCCGTTGAAAAATCATCTCATAGCTGAAAAGATGACTGTGGATGAGACCGAAAGTTGGTCTCCTATTTGTGAGGACCCGGCTCTTGTGGTGAGTGATGAGCACCCAATATTGTAGATATTTGGTGCGACTGGTCCCGTCTTATGCTGCTTTTACTTATGTTTATTTAGCTTTTATTGCGATATTGCACGTAAGGTAGGTTTTTGTGTATTTCAGGTAATCCGTGTTAATAAGGAGGTTTTGAATGCCAAGGAATGCTCCGGGTGCAACCAAGTACTCAAGGCCACATGCCACCCCGTGGTGGTGCCCGAAGAGTCATGAAGAGATGGTTTGGAGGTTGCTCGGGTAACCCAAGGGTCAATGGAATTGAAGGAGAAGTGAGGATTTTACCAAAGCTACTCATCTTCCAATTAGCTGAGGGTAGAATCGTCATATCTTTTGATGTGCAAATGATATTGGATCCAAACCACTTGAGTTAGAAAGTAGACTCGACGAGCTTTCCAACGGTCCAAAGAACGCCTAAATCTGAGTTCGGGAGTGTCCGGAGCGAGTCCGCGAAGTTGCCCCAAAAATCTGCCTGCTATGAACCGGTTCGGGTTTTAGGCTGTACCGGTTCATGTTGTTCAGAACACTATTTTTGGCAACTTTTCAAGGTTATGAACCGGTTTGGATTTTTGCTTGTACCGGTTCATGCTGTGTAAAATGTGCACGAATTTCCAGCTTTTTCAGCTTTCTACTTTTGGGATATTTTCCATTTCTAGCCTCTTTTAGGATATTTGTGGGATATTTTGTGAGAGAAGAAGCCTTTGTATAAATAGGTCTTCTCCTCTCTTCTTTAACTAGCTAGTTCATTTTTACCTTTAAGTCATTTTTAGTTTTAGGACTCCATTAATGGTTTTTAAGCTTTCTTAGTTAAATCCTTCAAGAACACTTGTAAGTCTTTCTCGTTTCTTGTTTTCTTATTCATTAATGTTGTAGCTACGGTTGTGGTCGTTCTTAATATCAAGTTTATTTTCGATTTTGTCGGTTAAAAGTTATGCCTTGTTTTTATGCTTTGATGTATGCTTTAAATATGTGTGAGTAGTTGTTTGGCTAAGTTTCGGGATAATCTTTCCCGATGACTTAGGCGGTTGTTTGGTTCTCGAGCCTTTGGACTTTCAAGCATGATTTTCGGAATAGGGCTAAATTGGTAATTTCGGTCTAAACTTAGGGGTGTTAACTCCTCGGTATGCCGTTTGACAAGCGGTCTTGGCAAATAGTATGACGAGGGCTCGTGGCCTCCTTTGGACTCGACAAATGATTTAAACTAGTTGGTTCGCCTCCGTTTAATCACATCTTTCGATAAACGTAGTCAATAAAGCTAAATCTTCCGGGCGTGAGCACGCGGTCGTGACTCTTGCCTGAGTTATAATTGAGAACCGGTAACGGCCTTTGTCAAGGGATAGATGATCCCTAGACTTGCCTCTTTTAGTTTGTAAAGTTCATTTCTAGTCTTTTTACTTAGCATTTCTATCGTTTAAAGCAAAACAAAGTTGGCCGTCTTAAACGCCGCAAATCCTACCATATAAAACCTACAATTCCAATTAAGCTATATTCGATTCTCTGTGGGTACGATCCCGGACTTCCGGATATTATGCTATCGACGACCTAGCCCTACGCTTCGGGTTTCTATCAACCTTATATTTGAAGGCAAGGTTTCGACGTAAGCATTTTTGGCGCCGTTGCCGGGGAATTCTTATTCTAGCTTATTTGGAGGTTCGACAAACCACTGTAAGTACTCCGTTTATTTTTTTCTTTGTGTAATTTGAACTCGACTTAGCGGATACCTCTAACCGAGCCACCAATTCGACTTGAGGTGTAACGAAGCTAATTTGAGTATCAATTGCCTTTTTACTATTTTTATTATATAGCCGTGGCGGTGGCATAACCCCACGACACTGTTGTGAGAAAGAGGTGGCGGCATAGCCCCTCTAGCCTGTTTACTTTATGTCTTATCTATCTAATAGAATGGCGGCGGCGAATGGGGAAATAGCCCCCATGCCTTTGCGGGAGTACCTTTGTCCAACTCAAATTGTCCCACGCCCCAAGACTTTGCGCGACTACCTTTGTCCCACTCCAATTATCACACGTCCCAAGACTTTGCGGGACTACTTTTGCCCTAATCAAATTTGCACACCACCTTGCATAACCACTCATGACTCCAATGTGTTTAAAAGTCGTATGACCATTTCCAATTGGTTTGATCTCAAGAACCAAATTCAAACTTTTGCTGAAAGAGTGAATGAGTCATTTTATGCATGTTGGGGAAGATACAAGGACTTGCTCATAGCGGTCCCGAATCATGGCTTTGACAATTTTCAAATTGCTAACTATTTTTATGATGGACTTTCTCCAACGAGTCAACGATTCTTAGACAAGATGTGTGATGGCAAACTTTTTGAAAAAGAACCCGCTCAAGCCTTAGATTTCTTTGATCGTTTGGCTGCAATTTTGCAATCTCGAATTTTTGTTAAATATTGTCAAGAGTCCAACTCAAATGCCATGGAAAAAGGAATTGAGCCACATAGCTTTGTTGAAAATGTTAGTTTAGATTGTGACAGCTTCTCAGAGTCTGCATGGAGTGATGAGTTTATTGATGAAGTTGAGGTCGAGAGTTCTCCTCTTATGGATCCCCCTCTTAGTGATGATCCGGGAGAGAAATGCCTCACCGCTAAGGTTGTCTCTTCCGATCTCCCGTATCTTGATCCTTCCCCGGAGGAATTACTTCTTGCTCACGAGATGAACATGCTTGACTCATCGGGCATCTACTATGAAGATCCATTGGCAAAACCCCTCACTGCTAAGGAAATGGATGCCGAAGTGGATTACTTGTATTTTTTGTTGGCTAAACAGGATGCGTTTAAACCAATCTTTGAAGAGTTGGAGCCCATGGAAGCTACAATTGTCCCTTCGAATTCTCTGTGTCATGATCTTCATACCGCTAAGGACATGGATAGCGAGGTAGATTCCTTACACTCTTTGTTAGATAAACAAGATGCATGTGAACCTAATCTTGAGAAGTTACCAATCTTAGAGCTAATTGATTCTCTTGGTGTTGATTTTCTTGTAACTTATCATCCTTATATTGTAGATTTTGTCAACAATTTGAAAGTTGATCTAGTTGGGGTTATGCACTTGGTGGAACTTAAATTTTTGAAACGAATTCGACGATTGCTTTACTCAAAGTATCTTTTCTTGTGGCATGGTCGGATTCAATTTTTGAAACAAAGTGTGGAGTGGAGTGTCATGTTCATTTTATTAGCTCTAGTTGGCATGTTAAATGTTCGGAGCCCGTGTTTGGCTGCATGTACATAAACTCTTTCTTTCTCTTTCTCTTTCTCTTTTCTTTTTTCTCTTTTTCTCTGTATAGCCACCTGTTTCTCTCGTGGGAAATGGGGAGAAAAGTAGTACCCGTGTAATCGCGTGAAGATTTGGTTGTGTTTTACTTTCAGTTACTTTTGAGCCCGGATAACACGAGTCGGGTGGTTCTAATGTCATTTGCTTCTTAGTAGGTAGTTGGTTCTTAAGTCTTTTGCAGGGTGAGCATGCTACCACACCAGCCTTGGTGGTTTAGGTCTAAAAGCTTGGGTGACTGAGGCATTCATGAGCCCTAAGCATGGGTGCGGCTATGTGTCGCGGTTGTAAGACCAAGAAAGCTCCAGCGATGACCTTGTGTGACTAGCTGTGGTTCCGATGGAGGCGCCGAAAGATTGAGCCTTGGAAGCAGTTCTAATGACGAAGGGAAGCAATGACAAGAAAGCCTCCAACTTGGTCGAGGTATAAGGGGGTTGACATTCCCCCAGAGGTACAATTTTTTGTTCTTTCCTCTTAATACTGTTGTTCTTTATGCTATGAGGACATAGCATCGTTTAAGTTGGGGGGAGGGATATATATGTTATATATATATGTTATATATATGTTCATGGGACTTGTCTCATTGGTAATTGGTAAACTTTTCAAATTTTTTGTGCAATCTTCCCTCGTTAGTAGTGTTTTCGCATGCTAGATACTTTAATTATGCTCAATTGTATCAATATGGCAAGAGTCGTGTATCCCGTCGAATTCGATTATGCGTTTGAATCCATGTCATGCATATACATGAACATTGATGAACAAGTTAAGCCTAAAAGTCAAGTCAAGTGTTGTGCATCACTTGAGTGGAGATTCATTTCTTAAGCATCCCATGCTTCTTGTTCTCATTTTCCGCATTTGCGTAAATAGCATCTTTTGTTCATGCTTGAGTAGTGTATATATCTTTCTTGCATCTTGTTGGAGTTGTTGGCGTACTTAGGAAATGATTCAAGGCATTTTTGCTTGATTAAACCACATAAGAGTCACCTCGTCCTTATTTTGAACCATAGTCCGAGTCTCTTCCATTGTTGAAACTTAGGTAACCGGTTGTTTGGAGGCTTGTGTGTCAATAGTTTTCAAAGATTCAAGGAAGTTTGGAGGTGGTGTGATTGTGATAGAAGTGGTTGAGATGTAAAAAGGCAAAGAATGGATGCGTGATTTCTTATCGTTCCTCTTCCACTACAAATGCTAAAATTCCAAATTTCCTCCCTCTCCAAAGCCCTCAAAATTGGCCCTTCAATCTCTCTCACTACAACCTTACCTCAAATAACCATATTCCTCAAAGAAAGGAAAATCAAAGAAATGCTATAAAGAGCAAAAGCATGTTCGAAAGAGGGTTGAATATTATGATGAGAAGATTGGTTAGACATATGGGCCAACTCACATTTCGGATGAGAAAGAGTTTGATGGAAAGGGGGAGCTCGATGCTCAATACCAAGAGGAGCCGAATGAGGATGACGATTGTGTGTGGTAGAGTCGGTGGTAGTAATTTTAATAGGATTTATGTAGTAGTCTTTCTTTATTTCTTGTTCGTATCTTTGGTTGGTGTTTGGCTGATATGTGGCCATGCCTTGGGTAGTTAGGTCGGTAGTGGCCAAGGGTAGATGAACCGTGCTAGCATATGGCCACTACATTTTGTAGTCCCTTTTCCTTTGTATCCAAGGTTGTTATAAGCTAATAAAGTCCTCCGTTGATCTTTTGTACGCTAATTAACTACGTTTGATGTATGGTTGATATCTATTATTACTTAAGTTGTGATATTCCTAATCGTTCCATACTTGCCAATAATTGGCTTTCCTTTCGTTCTTAGCGCCCTTTTGATAGCATGCGTGGCTTTTTGTCTCTGGCTATTGCATTTACTCGCTAGCGCTTGTCATGGGATGTATCTTGTATCTCATTGTGTGAAAAGTCGAATAAGAGTGTATTCTTGTGAGTTCTGGAGTCAAAACTCGTTGTAGTGCATGCATGTTTGACTACTCTAATATGGCATAGTTTGTTCATCCAAGTTCATGGCATGTTTGTGCGTGGATTGCACATGATTGGATTTGAAGGGCTGGTTTTGGACTCTTGCCTAGTTGTAATAGCTGAGCATAGTTTTTGTATCTTGAATCTCAAGAGGGTTGCATAGTTTAGTTGAATACATTTTGTTTTAGTTTGCTAGGGACTAGCAAAGTTCAAGTTGGGGGGCGTGATGAGCACCCAATATTGTAGATATTTGGTGCGACTGGTCCCGTCTTATGCTGCTTTTACTTATGTTTATTTAGCTTTTATTGCGATATTGCACGTAAGGTAGGTTTTTGTGTATTTCAGGTAATCCGTGTTAATAAGGAGGTTTTGAATGCCAAGGAATGCTCCGGGTGCAACCAAGTACTCAAGGCCACATGCCACCCCGTGGTGGTGCCCGAAGAGTCATGAAGAGATGGTTTGGAGGTTGCTCGGGTAACCCAAGGGTCAATGGAATTGAAGGAGAAGTGAGGATTTTACCAAAGCTACTCATCTTCCAATTAGCTGAGGGTAGAATCGTCATATCTTTTGATGTGCAAATGATATTGGATCCAAACCACTTGAGTTAGAAAGTAGACTCGACGAGCTTTCCAACGGTCCAAAGAACGCCTAAATCTGAGTTCGGGAGTGTCCGGAGCGAGTCCGCGAAGTTGCCCCAAAAATCTGCCTGCTATGAACCGGTTCGGGTTTTAGGCTGTACCGGTTCATGTTGTTCAGAACACTATTTTTTGCAGCTTTTCAAGGTTATGAAACGGTTTGGGTTTTTGTTAGTATCGGTTCATGCTGTGTAAAATGTGCACGAATTTCCAGCTTTTTCAGCTTTCTACTTTTGGGATATTTTCCATTTCTAGCCTCTTTTAGGATATTTGTGGGATATTTTGTGAGAGAAGAAGCCTTTGTATAAATAGGTCTTCTCCTCTCTTCTTTAACTAGCTAGTTCATTTTTACCTTTAAGTCATTTTTAGTTTTAGGACTCCATTAATGGTTTTTAAGCTTTCTTAGTTAAATCCTTCAAGAACACTTGTAAGTCTTTCTCGTTTCTTGTTTTCTTATTCATTAATGTTGTAGCTACGGTTGTGGTCGTTCTTAATATCAAGTTTATTTTCGATTTTGTCGGTTAAAAGTTATGCCTTGTTTTTATGCTTTGATGTATGCTTTAAATATGTGTGAGTAGTTGTTTGGCTAAGTTTCGGGATAATCTTTCCCGATGACTTAGGCGGTTGTTTGGTTCTCGAGCCTTTGGACTTTCAAGCATGATTTTCGGAATAGGGCTAAATTGGTAATTTCGGTCTAAACTTAGGGGTGTTAACTCCTCGGTAAGCCGTTTGTTAAACGGTCTTGGCAAATAGTATGTTGAGGGCTCGTGGCCTCCTATGGATTCGATAAATGTTAAAAATAAGTTGGTTCGCCTCCGTTTAATCACATCTTTAATTAAATGTAGTCATTAAAGTTAAATCCTCTGGGCGTGAGCACGCGGTCGTGACTCTCACTTGAGTTATAATTGAGAACTGGTAACGGCCTTTGTCAAGGGTCAGATGATCCCTAGACTTGCCTCTTTTAGTTCATAAAGTTCATTTCTAGTCTTCTTACTTAGCGTTTCTATCGTTTAAAGCAAAACTAAGTTGGCCGTCTTAAACGCTGAAATCCTACCATATAAAACCTTCATTCCGAATTAAGCTATATTCGATTCTCTGTGGGTACGATCCCGGACTTTTCGGTTATTATGCTATCGACGACCTAGCCTTACGCTTCGGGTTTCTATCAACCTTATATTTGAAGGCAAGGTTTCGACGTAAGCAGTGAGCACAATAGATCAAGTGTCATCTCCTTGTGGTATCTACCCATTGGCGAAATTACTCACTATTAAGGAAATGGATGAGGAGGTGGATTATTTGTACTCCTTGTTAGCAGAGCGAGACCAAAAGATTGAGACCAACAGTTGGTCTCCTACTTGTGCGAAGCAAGACTTCGTTGGAGTCGAATTAATTGAGGAACCTTTTATGGACTCCTTGTGGGAAGAGCAAGCTAATGCATATGAGACCAAGAGTAGGTCTCCTACTCTTGAGAATTCGAATCTTGTTGGCGTAGAACAAATTGATTTTCTTGGAGTTGATAATGTTGATTTTCTTTATCGTGCTTACATGGTAGATTTTGTCAACAATCTACAAATCAATCTTATTTTGCCCTTGGGGGAATTCAAATTTTTTATACGAATTCGGCAAATGCTTTACTCTAAATATCTTTTCTTGTGGAATGGCCGAGTTCAATTTTTGGCAAAGTGTGCAGTGTGGCGTGCTATCTTCATGGTATTAATCTTTGTTGGTATGATAAATGTTCGGAGTCCGCGTTTGGCTGCATGTACATAAACTCTTTCTTTTTCTTTTCTTTTCCTTTTTTGTTGGTCCGGTATAGCCACCCGTTTCTCGCTTGGGAAATGGGGAGAAAAGTAGTACCCGTGTAATCGCGTGAAGATTTGGTTGTGTTTTACTTTCAGCTACTTTTGAGCCCGGATAACATGAGCCGGGTGGTTCTAATGTCATTTGCTTCTTAGTAGGTAGTTGGTTCTTAAGTCTTTTACAGGGTAAGCATGCTACCACACCAGCCTTGGTGGTTTAGGTCTAAAAGCTAAGCATGGGTGCGGCTATGTGTCGCGGTTGTAAGACCAAGAAAGCCCCAGCGATGACCTTGTGTGACTAGCTGTGGTTCCGATGGAGGAGCCGAAAGAGTGAGCCTTGAAAGCAGTTCCAATGATGAAAGGAAGCAATGACAAGAAAGCCTCCAACTTGGTCGAGGTATTCGGGGGTTGACATTCCCCTGGAGGTACAGTCTTTTGTTCTTTCCTCTCAATACTGTTGTTCTTCATGCTATGAGGACATAGCATCGTTTAAGTTGGGGGGAGAGATATATATATGTTATATATATGTTCATGAGACTTGTCTCATTGGTAAAATTTTTAAATTTTTTGTGCAATCTTCCATTGTTAGTAGTGTTTTCGCATGCTAAATACTTTAATTATGCTCAATTGTATAAACATGGCAAGAGTCGTGTATCCCGTCGAATTCGATTATGCGTTTGAATCCATGTCATGCATATACATGAACATTGATGAACAAGTTAAGCTTAAAAGTTAAGTCAAGTGTTGTGCATCACTTGAGTGGAGATTCATTTCTTAAGCATCCCATGCTTTTTGTTCTCATTTCTCGCACTTGCGTAAATAGCATCTTTTGTTCATGCTTGAGTAGTGTATATATCTTTCTTGCATCTTGTTGGAGTTGTTGGCGTACTTAGGAAATGATTCAAGGCATTTTTGCTTGATTAAACCACATAAGTGTCACCTCGTCCTTATCTTGAACCATAGTCCGAGTCTCTTCCATTGTTGAAACTTAGGTAACCGGTTGTTTGGAGGCTTGTGTGTCAATAGTTTTCAAAGATTCAAGGAAGTTTGGAGGTGGTGTGATTGTGATAGAAGTGGTTGGGATGTAAAAAGACGAAGAATTGATACGTGATTCCTTATCGTTCCTCTCCCACTACAAATGCTAAAGCCCCAAATTTTCATCTCCCTCTCCAAAGTTCTCACAATTGGCCCATCAATCTCTTTTACTACAAATCTCAATTGAAATGACCATATTCCTCAAAGAAAAGAAAATCAAAGAAATGCTATGAAAGAGCAAAATCATATCCGAAAGTGGGGTGAATATTATGATGAGAGAATTGGTTAGATATATGGGCTAGCTTACATTCCGGATGAGAAAGAGTTCGATGGAAAGGGGGAGCTCGATGCTCAATACCTTGAGGAGCCGGATATGGATGACGACTACGTGTGGTTGAGTCGGTGGTAATAGTTTTTGTAGGACTTATCAAGTAGTTGTTCTTCGTTTCTTCATCGTAATTTTGTTTGGTGTTTGGCCAATATGTGGCCATGTCTTGGGTAGTTTAGGGTCGATAGTGGCCAAGGGTAGATGAAACCATGCAAGTATATGGCCACTACATTTTTGTAGTCCCTTTCTCTTTGTATCTAAGGTCGTTATAAGCTAATAAAGCCCTCCGTTGATCTTTTGTACGCTAATTAACTCCGTTTGATGCATGGTCGATATCTATTATTACTTAAGTTGTGATATTCCTAGTCTTTCCATACTTGTCAATAAATAGCTTTCCCTTCGTTCTAAGCCCCCTTTTTATAGCATGCATAGCTTTTTTGTCTTTGGCTATTGCATTTACTCGCTAGCGCTTGTCATGGGATGTATCTTGTATCTCACTGTGTGAAAAGTCGAATAAGAGCGTATCCTTGTGAGTTTTGGAGTAAAAACTCGTTGTGGTGCATTCATGCTTGATTACTCTAATATGGCATAGTTTGTTCATCCTAGTTCATGGCATGTTTGTGCGTGGATTGTATATGATCGGATTTGAAATGGTGTTTTGGACTCTTGCCTAGTTATAGTAGTTGAGCATAGTTTTTGTATCTTGAATCTTAGGAGGATTGCATAGCTTAGTTAAATACATTTTGTTTTAGTTTGCTAGGGACTAGCAAAGTTCAAGTTGGGGGGCGTGATGAGCACCCAATATTGTAGATATTTGGTGCGACTAGTCCCATCTTATGCTGCTTTTACTTATGTTTATTTAGCTTTTATTGCGATATTGCATGTAAGGTAGGTTTTTGTGTATTTCAGGTAAAACGTGCTAATAAGGAGGTTTTGAATGCCAAGGAATGCTCCGGGTGCAACCAAGTACTCAAGGCCACATGCCACCCCGTGGTGGTGCCCAAAGAGTCATGAAGAGATGGTTTGGAGGTTGCTCGGGTAACCCAAGGTTCAAGGGAATTGAAGGAGAAGTGAGGATTTTACCAAAGCTACTCATCTTCCGACTAGCTGAGGGTAGAATCGTCATATCTTTTGATGTGCAAATGATATTGGATCCAAACCACTTGAGTTAGAAAGTAGACTCGACGAGCTTTCCAACGGTCCAAAGAACGCCTAAATCCGAGTTCGGGAGTGTCCGGAGCGAGTCCGCGAAGTTGCCCCAAAAATCTGCCTGCTATGAACCGGTTCGGGTTTTAGGCTGTACCGGTTCATGTTGTTCAGAACACTATTTTTGGCAGCTTTTCAAGGTTATGAACCGGTTTGGGTTTTTGCTTGTACCGGTTCATGCTGTGTAAAATGTGCACGAATTTCTAGCTTTTCCAGCTTTCTACTTTTGGGATATTTTCCATTTCTAGCCTCTTTTAGGATATTTGTGGGATATTTTGTGAGAGAAGAAGCCTTTGTATAAATAGGTCTTCTCCTCTCTTCTTTAACTAGCTAGTTCATTTTTAATTGTAAGTCTTTTTTTTGTTTTCTAGAACTCCATTAGAGCTCCAAGCTTTCTAGGTTAATTTCTTCAAGAACACTTGTAAGTCTTTCTCGTTTATTGTTTTCTCGTTTATTAATGTTTTAGCTACGGACTAGATTCTCCTTAATATCAAGTTTATTTCCGTTTTTATCGGTTAATATGTTTATCATTTCTAGCATAATTTCTAGTCTTTTCAATATGTGTGAGTAGTTATTTGGCTAAGTCTCGGGATAATCTTTCCCGAGGACTTAGGCGGTTGTTTGGTTCTCGAGCCTTTGGGCTTTCAAGCATGATTTTCGGAATAGGGCTAAATTGATAATTTCGGTCTAAACTTAGGGGTGTTAACTCCTCGGTATGCCGTTTGACAAGCGGTCTTGGCAAATAGTATGATGAGGGCTCGTGGCTTCCTTTGGACTCGACAAATGATTTAAACTAGTTGGTTCGCCTCCGTTTAATCACATCTTTCGATAAACGTAGTCAATAAAGCTAAATCTTCCGGGCGTGAGCACGCGGTCGTGACTCTTGCCTGAGTTATAATTGAGAACCGGTAACGGCCTTTGTCAAGGGTTAGAAGATCCTTAGACTTGCCTCTTTTAGTTCATAAATCACATTTCTAGTCTTTGTTTTAGTCTTTCCACTTTTAAAAGCAAAACCAAGTTAGCGGGCTTAAACGCTGAAAACCATCCATAAAACCTACAATCCATCTCAAGCTATTATCGATTCTCTGTGGGAACGATTCCGGACTTCCGGATATTATGCTATCGACGATCTAGCCCTACGCTTCGGGTTTCTATCAACCTTATATTTGAAGGCAAGGTTTCGACGTAAGCATGTCCCGGGTTCATACTTTCTAATGATCTCTTTTTAATTTTTTTGATTCAACAATTAGGGGTGTTCGGCCAAACTTGTGCGCACCTCAACTATTCCGCTACCTGGTCCGGTCAAACGTAGGCCATTCACACCGGGACTAAGGGATTCATAAGAAATTACTTAATAAGTCATACATGATGTCAAATGTAAATGATCTCTTCTATCGATTGACAAAAAAAATGCCAATTCTCCTCCTTGGATCCCCTAATAAAATCAGTACTAGGAAACAGTATCAGAAACCCAACTTTGGAAAGCAAAAGGATTCTTGATACTCCTCGTGAGGCTTCAACACACTTCACCAGCTCCACCAATTCTGCTTGTGCACATTACTGATATCGATCATGAGAGACTTCGTGGACGACCCCAGCTAGCCTCTTTGGACAACCTCATCTTTGCATCACATTAATATTCGACAGATTCGAATCCCAAATGTTTGATCCTTAGTAGGCTATTTTCCTTGCTAGAGAAAAACCAGAATTAATATAGATAAGCCAATTTGTCATCACTTATAATTTAGATTATTTGATAATAGAATTTTTTTATTTTTTTGGTTAAAAAACTTAAATTGTAAACATATTTGGTGTATATTTTATAGGTTTAAAAAGAATTCATAACGGTTTGGTTAAATAGGCTGTAGAATTTACTAATTTACCCCTCAATGCAATAAAATTTCACAAAATGCATAGACTATTTTGTAAATTCATACACTATACAAGACAAAAATGAAAGTGGCATTGGTAAAAAAGGGAGTGACATTATCATTCCCCCTTATCTGTACGTATTATCCTTAATAATTCTATATAGGTACTTTAAAATCAAGTAATATTTTCCCTTCCGTAACCTTGTCAACTTAAACTAAACAAAAAATTTACAAATTGAAGCTTAAAATAGTTTCATTTTTTCGTCGAATAACTTGAAAAAAAGAAGTAATTATCAATTGCTCGCAAAACTCTTCACTAGAATTTTTTTAAACAAAAAAATAAGCTGAATAAGTTCACTTATAAGGGCTAACAAAGTCTGTTGAGACTTAACATTCACACATGTTATAACAAAGTCCATTCAATAGATGTTGCCCTTCCCTATTCAAATGAATCCTCTTGGTATTAGAATACCAATTAATATTCCCAAGTAAGTTGTACCAGCTATTAGCTTTAACAGTTGCACGTAAAAGCCCCAATGCAGGAAGGGCCAAGCCTTTCAAATTTGGGCTCTTAATCGGGCTAGCCGTGTTGGACCCAAGATTTCGACGATCATAACAACTTAGGGGTCATTTGCTCGTTTGCTTATTCAACAACAGTATTTTATTATATATATATATATATATATATATATATATATATATATATAGCTTAAAAGTAAAGCAAGTAAGCTTGTTTTTGTAGATGCTCGGCTAATTA
Source organism: Rhododendron molle (assembly GCA_025413875.1). Classification (NCBI taxonomy): domain Eukaryota; kingdom Viridiplantae; phylum Streptophyta; class Magnoliopsida; order Ericales; family Ericaceae; genus Rhododendron; species Rhododendron molle. The sequence continues at coordinate 25,866,013 of CM046400.1, read as the reverse complement.
ATTTCTTATCAAATAAACATAAATGGATTGCGGTTATTCTTGACTTTGCTTATTGTGATAAATAATGTGAGCCAAGCAGGCCACGAAAACGGCAGCGGATAAAAAGGCAAGGTAAAAAGTTGAAAATGAGAATGGAAAATACAGTATTTTATACACTTGGGAGCATTTCTTCCATTTACTTTCTTCCTTTAGTTGGTTATGTTTGTAGCAAATAAAATGTGTCAATGGCAATACTTGGGTATCATTTTTTTTTTTTTTTCCTCAGTTTCTGATACAAATCATAAAGAAGCAGAGGAATAGATAGTTGTTGACATACAAGCAATGTAAAATAAGGACAAATATGTACATTGTTTTGTACCGGGGTGCATGATTGATTAGTCACTCTCTGACATGGGTTTGAGTTTTAACAGATATTTTCATACATGGATTGAGATCCAAAGAACTCGAAACCCCGGTTTTTGACTTAGGGATTTCAATAACCATTCAGCTGTTCAGGGCGCCCTGTAACGTAATCCAGAAGCTCCTCACCTTCTTTATCGCCATACGATTCAGCTGACCACACCGATGTCTGGCCAAACATCGTTACTGCTGCCAAGAACACAGCTGTAGAAAGGAACAGAGGCCAAAAGTAGGAGAGCACAATGAATAACCGAGGGGCTATCAAAATGAAGCCCCCAGCGATTAAAAGGAAGACGAATGTCATCACAATATGGTACTTGTACTGCAGAAGCTTTTCTGGGATATCCATCGGGTCTTCCTGATTCAGAATTAGAAACTCTGGTGATGATTTTTTTTATCCAACTGGCTATTTCCTCCAGGAGAAGAAGGTAAGGAGGGGTTATAACTTGTAACTAATAGCTACCAATTTGTCTTTGCAGAGATTCCTTGTTTAAATTGTTCACCTTAAACGTCCTTGTTTCTCAAACATGCCTTTTCTCATGGTTGATTCATATCTTCTTTGACTAGTTAATGTGATGCTTTAGATACCTTAGTGTATAATCTAAAAAGGTACTACATTTTAACAAAATCGGGTAGAAAAAGAGTGGATTTGTGTGCACGTAGCAGTGCTGCTTGGAATATGTGCTTTGTCCCTGTTTTTGGCTGCCAGTTGCTTTGTGGTTCTCATTTTATCATGAGAAAAACTTCTTTACGGAGCAACTCGTAAACAAAGTTTACGGCGTTCAATCTAAAAGTATTTTGGACGGTCCGGATTTTAAAAAACTATTCGCGAGAATAGTTTAAAAAACTATTCTCGCGAGAATATAGGTTTTTAAAAGCCGGACCATTGATTGCCGAAACGGACAGCTGAAATTGCCCCGAGCCGTGCCGTGAATAAGTTTCTCTCTTTCATCATTGGTGTAGGGAGGTAATCCCGAACAGGTACAAGGTGTGGCCGAACACGTGGTACGTGGGGCCCAGAACAGATACGGTCGGAATATTCGCCGTGCAGTGAGGTGAACGGCACAAGGACCGGAGATACGAGAGGTCCCAGGTCCAAGATACCCGAGCAGGGGCATGGTCCAAAGAGCAAGGGTAGTTGTTGGACTAGTCTCGTGATAAGGGGTCCAGTGATATGAGAAATCATTGGTCAAGTATGCTGTTCGGCAACGAGAAGGCCGAACGAGCAACAAGGTACCAGGAGGTGCTCCGGATTGGTCGAGAAATGGAAATATCAAAGTAAGGAAAACAAGATCTGGAGGAGATACCAGCGAGAATGGGATGAACGGCCAACTTTGGGAAGAGTGCCTAAATGGTCTAAAAGGAAATGCGCAGTTATTAAGGGAATGAGAATCCACGATATTCTAGGTTCCCTTTACGAGAAAGGAAACTTAGGGCGACAAGGTGGCTTGGATAGCAAGTAGACATGGGTCTATAAATATGAGGTAAACCTAGAGGTAAAGTTAAATTTCTGGTTATTTGATTACTTCCTACTGAGAATTAGGGTTTTCACTAGTACGAGATACTAACTTTGGCATCGGAGGGCCTTTGCCACGAGAAGGCAAAGGTGCGCTCACCCATTGTTTGTTTTACAGGCTCAACTCCGGCGGTGTGGCAGGGTTCCGGTGTAAGAACGAGAAGTAGCCGTTACGATCAAGGTGCTGTTTGGAGGCCCATTTGTTTTCCTGCACTTACAATTGGCATGAATTTTCTAAGTTTAAAAAAGACTTGGGAAGAGCATAACTTTCTTGTTCTCCTTTCTGGTTGTAGGTCATTTGGAACACTTGCGAAATCAGATTAAGAAGGAATCATAGCCATCTTGGCCCAATTTTATTCTTTTCTTGACCTTTCAGTTTACAGAAAATTACCGCCAGTTCAGAATAGTGCACGTTAATTAATTCTCTCCTCTGCACCTTAATTCTGTACTATTGCCACCTTAATTCTCCTCAGGATATTTGATCGTATAGCAGTTGATCGATCAAGGGAATCGATTCAGCTGCAACGTCATATGTGTGTATGATTAATTTGGATCCAATTTTTGGAAAAACTGATGACAAGTGACGAAAATGTAACCCAACTCATATAATGATTTTGTTTTTCCTATTACACTATGATTCATAGGGACATTGAATTCATAGGATAATGGATGAACTTGAATTCCATTTGAATCATTTGATCAAAAAGAGATATTGGATATCACATTCATACCGATTCCGGAGTGTCATTATAATATTTTGGTACAAGCTAGTCAATTAGGGTTTTTATGTATCCATAAGAAATATAAGTTTTCATGATTACATCAAAATGATCAAAAACAAGAAAGAATTTTCAGCAGCTTATTGAGTTTAGATGAAAGTTGAAGGAGGCACTAGTCGCTTTTGGTGAAGCTGCAAGTCCATGAGAAAGAGAATGAACGAGCCATGCTCTTAAGGGTTTGTTTGATTAGAAAAAAATTTGTGCTGGAAAGTGAAAATAAGAAAAAGTAAAGTAAAAGAAAAGAAAATTTATTTTCTTACATGCGTTTGGTTAAAATGAAAAGATTTGTAAGAATCTTGCAAGGAAAAAACATATTTAGTAGCTTATCCTTTTACATACATTATGGATTATGATAGAAAAGGAAAATATGAACATAATGGGAAGTGTCATGAAGGGCGGCAATTTTCGTTGAAAGTGGAAGCTATGTACTCATATTTTAATGCGTTGTACCAAAAAAAAAAAAAAAATCACTTTCTTACCCTTTATTGTATTTTCATGCTAATCAAACACCAGAAAAATGTCATTATTTTCTCTTTCTTGTATTTTCTATGACTTTCACACTATTCGACCGGACCCTAAAAGGAGTGACCATGTATGTTTTCTTCCCTTCCCCCTATCCGAACAAGGGCGTGTGAAATTTTACCGAAAAAGAAATGGTACTATAACACAGGTGAATGTCTTGGGAAGGATCTAAACAAAGATGTTCAAAGGCTAAATAATATTTGTGTACTCCGGCCATTTGCTAGTATTATTATTAGTACATGCCTGCCAGGTGTACATTTGTTTATAAGCTTCACCTTATCTGTATAAATATCATATCCTTTTCATTGTTAGGTGGGGCAGGAGGGTATTCCTCAATAACACAATAATTAGTGCTCGAACCTTTTAAGTGTCCACTAATCCGAATAAGTCCAAGACCTTTCATGCTTATAAATTATACCCAGGTGGATTATTTTCCCCCCCTTTCTTTCATTAATCACATCATATTCATCTGAGATTATTCGATTTGAAAATGGACTTCAGCTTGAGGCCCTACGCCTGCCCAATGTTTACTGGGTTGAGATAATAACCACTTCTTGATAGCAATTTTACCTACCCAAACCAATTAATGAGAGACACTTTGAGCTAGCATAACCCATCTCATAGCTTATCTTCTTTTCTATTCTTTTTTCTTTTTTTTTCCTCTCTATTTTACGAACAAGATCAACCCAGTTATATTAATACAAAAACAAAGTATAACGAAAACAACAAAACAAAATACAACAACAAAACAAAAATAAAGAAAAGCTGCGTAAAATCATACGCCGGACCCGGACCCATCGTCTCATAGCTTATTTTGAGTCCATTAACCTAGCAAGTAAAGGATCGGCTTTACCATTCCAATCAAAAACAAAAAAACAAAAAAAACAAAAAAACAAACAAGGGGCTTGTCACCCAGTTAGACTCTCACCACCAACAAAATGTTCTTTAGAATTTCAGGATTAGCCAAAATCCACTGTAATCGGCCCAGACACCCGATTATTTTGAAAAATATATCTTGAACCCTTTTTTCCCGAACTCAATCTTGTAGCCATTTCAAACGTAACGTCAGTTTCTGGAAATAGTCAGTGGGCATTCCATTAAGGAATAGCTCAAATCAAGAACCCCACAACGTAATCGATATCCACGTTGATTGTTTGGGGTTTTGTCTTCTTCTTTCTCTAATTTAAGGGGGGGTTTGGGTGTTGGTGAAGGATGGTGAATTCTTCCAAAACCACCATTGCAAAATGCGTGAAAAATGCCTTACGGCAAGTGTCATCAACATACCCCTGTAGTATACTCTTGTATTTTGTCTTTTCAGATTCCTGTATTAGGAATCATACTTACAAGCAAAGATGAGATCTTGCTCCTCTTTTTAATCTGAATTTGCTTAAGCTTTTAAGCCACTTCAGTTAGGCCCTTTCAGCACTTAGTCATCAATACCTATTTTCGTAGTTTCAATCCAACTCTGTTTGAATGGCTTCAAACTTATTAGTCACTGAGCATTGCTTTCAGGAGAATTTAGCGCTTAAGCAATTCCTAAACTAGATCTTTCCAACTTTACTTGGTTTTCTTGTCTTCAATTACTTATGACAAGATCTTCTATTAGTCTTATTATTGAAAGTTTTACGCCCAAAAAAAAAAAAAAAAAAGAATTTTTTTTTTTCAATTAGACTAACTCGTTACATTAAAAAAAGCTGATGAAACCGCAACCTAGTCAGAGAATATCAATTTGATCAAACGGGTAGAACACAAAGTACTTTCTTTTCATTTTTTTTTTTCCCCTAGGCCATCTTAAATTTTCCAAATTTATTATTTTTACACCATATTTGAACTTGTATTGGTCCAAAAGCAACTTACAACAAGCAGAACCATGCAACCAATTTCTTTCACAGTCTTCCTCAACATCTAATCTTAACCCGATAATTGTATGGTTCAAATAAAAAAAAAAAAAAAACTAGATTAACGAAATTAATGGACGGTTCACAAAGTTGTATCACTAAAAACCTCGGAGAAGTAAAATATTTAGGTGAAAAAGGGTCTCTCAAAATCTTTGGAAGGATGGGTGATTGGAAATTTTGTGAGATAATGTATGATTTCCCATTTAGTTGGATAAAGAAACAGATAATTACATAAATTTATAACAAAGAAAATGCAACGGTTACTATCAATAGGATGGAAGGAGGAACGGAAGCCGGTCCAGCCGACCTCTTGTAATTTGTAGTAACTTTCAATTTGCTTCATAGCAAGAGAAGCCCATCCCTCTCTTTGCGGTCGATTCCTTAATGAAATGGTCTCTCTATCTCTCTCTCTCTCACTCTCACACACACACACACACACACACACACACACACACTCTCAAAACCCACACCTACCCCCGTGCTATATATCACCTTAAACCCTGTTTTGCTTGTCAGTATTGGGCTTGTGTTGTTTTTGCATTTTAGAGCGGCAAAAGAGAGGGAAAAATGATGGGTATGGAGGAACTTGTTGGAGAAGAGTATCATCCTCTTGCACACTTAGACCCTGTGGTCTTAGAGCTCAATAGATTGCAGAACCAACTCAAAGGTCTCTCTCTCTCTCTCTCTCGGCCCGTTTTAGTCACTGCACTAACTTGCAGTGGAATGTCTCTGAACATCACTGGGACTGCTTTACGGTTTGTTTTTAGTTTATAGTTTGTGTCGAATTGCTGTTTCAACTGCTACGTTCACTTCGATCATTGGGTCATTTACAGTGAAGTTCGTTTTCCTCTCGTCCCTTGTTCTTCTCTGTTTTATTTTTCGTCAAAATTCTGGGTATCAATTATTCTTCTCGACAAAAGGTTAAAATAAAATTATTCTTCAATAAAATTATTCTGGGGTGAAAATGTTAGATAAGATGACACTAAAGACTAAAAAAAAAAAAAATTGTCTCAAACTTTCTCGTCTTTAATAAAAAATTTTCCTGCTTTTGGTCATAATATACATTTTCAAAATCTCTTGTTGAGAAAATAATTAATCAAAAAATTTTGAAGTAAATATGACATAAATTTAAAAAAGACGAACAAAAATGCCAAAACAATAATTTAGCAAGAACATGGCTTAAGTTGGGTATCATTTGTCATTTTGACTCTTTGAGATGTTGAAGATGTATGCAATAGCATTTTCTTAATGGTTTATGGTTCATCACATGGACATGAATTAGCAAACACCCAAACCTAATAGAAATCAACACTAACCTAGCGATCTTCAAAAAAAAAAAAAAAAAAAACACTAACCTAGCGCCCGCGCGCACACACACGCACACAAAAAAAAAAAAACACTAATACAGCTTTTACATAGCGCAACGTCCATTTTGACCCCCTGTGATTATCGCCATGTGCAAATACCCCCCTTATGGTTCAAAACTGACCACAAAACCTACCTGTGGTTTAAAAATGTGCAGATAGACCCCCTGCCGTCATGTTTTCCATCCATATTAACGGACACAACATTAAAAGACCGTTATACCCCCATCGCGTCCCTTGATTCTTCTTCTTTTTTAAATCTAACCACACCATCCCGTATACCAAAAATTGAATCCAAACCGTTGATATTGTAAATTTTGATGAGTCATACGTCTATGCCAAAATTCAAGTCAATCAAAAAATGAAAAGCTCATGGTCAAATCGATTTTGTTATGAAATTAAAATTTCAAATTGGAATTTACTAAAAATTAGATCACTTAGTTATTGATGCCTGATCGAGATGATTTTTTATAGAGATACTATATTCTTTATTTAATATATTATAAACGACTCAGGTTACATTCTAGAGGTGTGTGAGATACACCTCCGTTAATATGTATGGAAAACATGACTGTAGGGGGTCTATCCGCACATTTTCAAAATCACAGGTAGGTTATGTGGTCAATTTTGAACTATGAGAGAGGTATCCGCACATGACGATAACCACAGCGGATGAAAGTGGACTTTCCTCTTTTACATAATTAAAAGATTATCCATAAAAAAAGGGCACCAATGACAAGTTTGTTACTAACATGTTTTTAACATTGTGTTCTGCATCACAACTCAAGTATGAGATATATTCTTAGACTAGTTCAACATCTAACAAGATCGATTTTAACCCATATTCCAGAGAAGGACAAAGAGTTGGGAGTTGCTCAAAAAAATATCAAAGCACTAAGAGCAACTGAAGTCCTGAAGGATAAAGCTATAGAACAGGTAAGAACCAATTTTTTTTTTTTTTGATGCATATACAAATGAATTCAAGCATGCAATATAAGTAGCATGATACATATCAGTGCACCATAACTCAGATTCCTAAGCGTATTATCACCTTTTATATGCCTCCATAGTATTCTCTTAACCTACAATATGTTTTCCCAGCTTACAAATGAATTCCACAACTTGGATGAGAAGCTGATGTTTGCTGAAAAACTTCTTGATCACAAGGTATGCAATAATCTTCGTCATTTACTTCAAGTATCATAAAGTGGTAGCTTAGAGCATCCGCAATGGTAATAATCAAAACCAATAACCAAAATGTGTCACGCCAGCATTTGATTATCCATTTAATCCATAATCAAACTTAACAACATCTAACTCCACATTAGTTATTTTTGCATTCCTAACCAAAAAAAAAACCCCACAATACACAATGCACATTTGTCCAATCGCAAACGAGTTCTAATCACGCACCCGACCACACCAAATTATTCGTCTTGTTGAGACGATTTCAATTTGAGGTGTTTTTGAGTTATTGAGTTTTGAGTTTGGTTATTGATAAAAGTTATTAAATTTGGCTAAGTAATGGTTAGAATTTGGTTATTTGCTAAAAGACTTGTAACTTTGCTTATTACAATGTGGGGGTGTTTTTTGAGCATTGTTGCTAAATTTGCTTATTCACACTCATTTGCTTATTACAATGAGGATGCTCGCCGGCAGGTTTTAGATACTTTGACAAAATCTAATAAATGCAGAACCTTGAAATCAAGAAACTAACAAGTGATAAAAAAGAAGCATTGGCTGCACAGTTTGCTGCAGAAGCAACTCTTAGAAGGGTGCATGCAAATCAAAAGGATGATAATTCCGTTCCTATTGAGTCTCTCATTGCTCCTCTTGAGGCTGAGATCAAGATGTACAAAAACGAGGTATATAAGTTAAGGTTTGAAAAGAATTTCTTCTAGGATGAACAGCATCTTTAGATGCTTGTGCTACTCTTTCTTCTCCATTTGTCTTGTCTATATCCATGACTCTGTTATTTCCGTTGGCTTTGCCAGATTGTTGCACTGCAAGAAGATAAAAAGGCCCTCGAACGGCTCACCAAGTCTAAAGAAACAGCTCTGCTTGAAGCGGAGAAGATTTTGAGGAGTGCTCTGGAAAGAGCTTTAGTCGTAGAGGAGGTTCAAAACCAAAATTTTGAGCTGAAGAGACAGATTGAAATTTGCCAGGCATGATTTCAACCAAAATTTCCGGTCTTTTATCTATTAACTGTTGAATAACTTGCCTGATGACAAAATGTTAATAATGCAGGAGGAGAATAGAATCCTTGAAAAAACCAATCGTCAAAAGGTGTTAGAAGTTGAAAAGCTTAGTGAAACTATCAAAGAGCTTGAGGAGGACATTCTAGCTGGTGCTGCAGCTGCCAATGCTATTCGTGACTACCAACGACAGCTTTGTGAACTAAATGTAAGACTTCAGTTTAGAGATCCACCAGCGCTACATTGTAGGCTAGTAGATACTACCTCCGTCCCTAAATAAGTGTTCAGCGCACAAATCTAGGCCTTACAAAACATGCATGATTTTTCTTTAAAAAATCTTAATTTTTTTCACAATCTACTAGAACTCATTGCTATCTATTCATTTGTGAAAAAAATTTGATTTTTTTAACAAAACAAATGCATTTTTTTAAAGGCCTAGGTTTGCGCGCCGAACACTTATTTAGAAATGGAGGGAGTATTATTTATTGGGCGTTCTCGTCCTTTGACAACTTGAATGGGGCTATATGTTGATGGACTATGATAGATGGACATGGGTATAAGTGTTAGTGTTAGGTGCAGCTTGTTTGTTAAGTATTGGATTCATCTAATTCCTCACAAGGACACGCTGGTATCTTCGTATTCTTGAGTACGTCTATTTTATGCAGTAAGGAAATTTGTGTGTACAAGGTGCCTTTGGACATTTTTCATGCTTTCTGTGAGTTCTATGCATAGTTCACAATATATATTACAAAATATGCTTGCTAGGTGAATGTCCAACTAAGCATGTCAACACAAAGCACGGAGCACATAAGTGTCGGAGAATAGTCTGTCTATATAATATCTGATTATCTGATAGGAGCATTTATCTTGCATCTGCTCAATGTTATTAAGGAGGAGAAGAGGACCCTCGAAAGGGAGTTAGCAAGGGTTAAAGTTTCAGCAAACCGAGTGGCAACTGTGGTGGCTAATGAGTGGAAAGACGAGAATGACAAAGTTATGCCTGTCAAGCAATGGCTGGAACAAAGAAGGCTGTTGCAGGTATTTTTCCTAGTAAATGTTATCGTACACCAAATTTTCTCCAAATCCAACTTCAGAAAAAATACCATTAATGCCAGGAAATCAAATTTCTTTGTCACAATGCTCTAAACGTCCTTTAGGTACCCAAGCAGTGACTCTAAACATGTATGGCTATCATTTTTGTACTTTGTAGGCAGAAATGCAACGGTTAAGAGACAAACTAGTAATATCAGAGAGGACAGCTAAAGCAGAAGCACAAATCAAGGTAAAGAAAATAGAAGAATACAGCTGCTTCTACTTTCTTTGTCAAAAAACTGGCCCCATTAATATAAATTTGCTTCAGGATAAACTAAAGATGAGGCTGAAGACCTTGGAGGAAGGCTTAAAAAATGTGTCACCTTTCTCCATCAGTCCTAATGCATGTCGTGGTTCTCCAAAAACTGAAAAATCCACTCACACCTTTGGATTCTTATCGACCAACAATGGTCAAAAGAAGAGATCTACATCACAGCCAAGAACGTCTGGTATATGGAAAAGATCTCCATTGCAGCAGCCAAACTTGGAAGATGAAACAACCGTCGCTGCTGGAGAACTCAAAGAAGTTAATAACTTGAAAAAGAAACATGGCTCTGGAGAAAATTTCCTGAGGAAAAGTTTATGGGCATCTAGAAGTAAGGTTGTTGACAGTGGTGAAAAAGAAAACAAGGAGATGAACAGAAATTCCCTTGTGAATGTTGACAAGTTTGAGGACAATGAGACTGCAGTTTCGGGGGACATCACAATAAATAACGTAGGCAATGAAGCATCACAGATTAAAGAAAGTGAAAACGATGATATGGTTTCAGGGTTTTTGTACGATAGGCTTCAGAAAGAGGTCATCACTCTAAGGAGGTTTTGTGAGGTGAAAGACAGTACTTTAAACACTAAAGATGAAGAAATCAAGGTGAAGTTGCACCAACTCTCTCTCTCTCTCTCTCTCTCACACACACACACACACACACATGTTGAATATATGTGCTACCATGATTTACAGATGCTCGTGAAGAAGGTTGACACAATGACAAAAGCAATTGAAGTTGAGTCCAAGAAAATGAAGAGGGAAGCATCAACTAGGGAGAAGGAATCTGTATCAGCTAAGATGGATAATCACAACAAGGTCGTAAATGCAAATGCCTAAAAAAGGTTTGTGAATTTGTCATACTTATAGAAAGCCGTGGGATGCTTTCCCGACACCAAGTACTTGTTTTTTGTTAGCTTTTCCATGGCTCTTCTATTCAAGATTCATGTTGGTTTTGGTTTTCAACCTGCTGAATAGAGTCAGTATCTTAGGAATGCACTCCAAATGTCATTCATTCATAAACCTTTTGGTATTTTGCTGTGTTAATAGGATTCTGAAAGAATGTTGAAGATGACTTTTGTCAGACGAAGAAGAAGGGACTGGGAATCAGCAGCTTCATCAGCCACATCTTGTGATTTGTTCTGTGTAAATATAAACAATATTTGAGTGATTGTACATAGTTGGAACAATGCTTTGATTTAGCAGGAGAGGATTTGTCCTGGAAAGATTTTTGTTGGACGCATTCTACTCTTGAGATTTACATGAATGACATTCCACAATAGGTTTGATTGTATGTCTCTGTGAATAGCGATTGGTAGTTGTTCGTTGGAACTTGGATGGGAACACAAGACAGTGTTTGTTATGGGAATTGCTGCAATTAAAATGGATGAGATTTCTGTGGGAGATCCGGGAAACATATAAAGCAGCTAGTTGAAATGACATCATGTGATACAGCAAATTGAATGCTTAATCTTAAGAGATTCAATCAGATATTGTGAAAAACACCACGAAAACCCCATGTGAAGTAAACCCTAGAAGAATACTTCTAGAGGAAATCTGAGCTCAAGAAGCTTCATCAACAACTGAGATGATCAAGTAACAATTTTCACTACCTTGAGCTAGAAGAACTTCTATGTTTCTGATGAAGTCTTAGGTGCCGTTCCAGTTTTGGAAAAAAAGAACTTTTAAAAAAAGAAGCTAATTTCAAGCTCAAAAATTATGTGTTTACGTAAATAATTTTTCTACCAATATAAATCTTGTTTGATAGATCTCATTGAGATCTTTTAAACGGTGCAAAAAAAATTAAAAAATTATTTTTCATTTTCATTATATTTGAGTTTGAATTTACCTTTTTTTGAAAAAAAAGAACTTTTTGTAAAAGTGGAACACCCCCCTTATTCTATAGCTTCTCTTGAGCACCAAACCAACACTAACTACGTTCAGAGATACAGAACAGAAACAACTCTCCCTTGCTCCTTGTGGTTACTCTTTCCATCCTAGCAAGTGTTTTTTACACTATCGATACCATTGAAATCACAGTTGCATCTACCAGTAATAGGAAAGTATAATAGTTTTCCTAATGGCTCTACTACTCTGGGATGGTAACTAAAGATGGCTGCTATTTCTGACACCCTTCTCTCCCACATAAAGATTTGAATCACAGCCATTTGAGAATGGAATTCTACATTTCTCAGCAGCAACTGTAAGTTACCCTCACAACTACCTTCATTTTCCGCTCCTGCAACTATATCATCACTCATCAGCCACTATATGCAAAAAAGAAGGGCTACACATACATCCCAAGTGCGGCGCGAGATTGCAAACCTAACCTTGTGGTTGATGCCTAGAACTCTTCTTCTTCTCCACCAAACGTTATAATTCTAATCTTCTTCTGCCATGGAGAAACCAACACATCTAAGCAATTTCCCAAAGTTCATGGATCAGTCCTAATACTCAACTATCTATAGTGTTGCTTAAGTTGGTGTCACATCTCAGGCAGCTTAACGTGCAGGCCACCTTATTGCCGTTTATTAGTTCCTGCTAGTGCTTTCTAGAGAAAAGGGCTTATTTGTACGGATGGTCCTCAAAGTATTTCCGAAATGTTAATTTGATCCCCAATATACAAATCATGTCTATTGCATCCCCAAAATATATGATGCACGTTTAAATGGTCCCCGGAGCTAACTACGTCCAAATTGACCGTTAAAGGCAGGGGTATTTTTGAAACTTAGGTACAAATTATTCATCTTCAACCTCCAAAGCTCTACCCTAACCCTAAAAAAAAAACCTTAAATACTTATTATAAATGAATTCTAAAAAAAAAATTCTATTATTATTAAGTTTTAAAATGCATACAGTACTCTCTCTCTCTCTCTCTCTCTCTCTCTCTCACACACACACACACACACACATCCACAACGTCCCTCAACGTCCCTCACACACACACATCCACTAACCACCACCCCTCTCTTTCCCTAACTTCCATCTCTCTCTCTCTCTCCCAAATTTTTCCTCGGAATTTTGAGATCTAAAACTTAGATTATCCCAAATTTGGGTCTCCTGGATCTTCTTAAACGGCTAAACACTATCATCATCGCCACCCACTTCCAGCCACCAGGCTTTGCCTCTTCCTGACAACCACTGCAGCCGCCGCCACAAAACTCCCCAATCTTAGATTAATTACCAGAATAAGCAAGCCAAAATTAGAGCTAACAAGACAAGCCATGCCATTCAAAAAACAAGTAAGACTAGCCGTTCTTGGCATTAATTGAAATTACACTGTTGTATGTGTATACATACATACATACATATATATGGAGCTTTGAAGAGGCAAATCCGAATCTCCCTTCGTAGAAGAATGAAAACGGAAGCGCATGACTGTGCATCCCAGGTTTCATTTTATCGACCTTGACAATCTCCGATTGATGCGTTCGGCTGTGCTTCAGGGCCATTGGATGAGTGAGAACCCCAAAAGCGATGAAGATGGTGTTTCGTCTGAAATTTGGTCTCTCTCTCTCTCTCCATTTCTTTTTCTGGGAAGGGAAAAGCTATGATACATGGACACGAGTACGTGAATTGGGTGCGGGTACACATCTGAGGGTCGGACACCTCAAAGCTGAAAATAGAGGATTCAGGGATATGTATCCAAATTTGGGTACAGGTGCGGGGATCCGCTGAATATTTGTATATGCATAGAAATTTTTGCATTGTTTATAGGAATATATAAATTTATTTTCCAACATATTATTGTTTAATTTAAAATTTTTATACATTCCAGCACAAATATTTAAAAACATACTGTACTAAATAGGAGTAAAAGGTGAACAAATGTCTTTATGGCCCATTAATACAGGAAATGTCATTATGACCTACTTATTGAGAAATACAAAGTACATGGTCCAAAAGTGTAATGGCCCAAACCACATAATCATAGTCCACGTCTAACATAAAAATAAAACCTAAAATCTATATCTGCTTTCTGCAATTCTGGATCTCAGCAGCAAGCTGCTCTGATTCGTCGGAGATGACGAAAGGATTCAGGTCAGGCGTCTCTCTCGCTCTTCTTCTTCGAAGTTCTTCCTCTTCCTCCTGTAACTAACGTGCCCGATTTTTTCTTGGAGGATCCGGTGCAGATCCCACACCGACACGACACGGGTACTTCGCTCAAAAGGGGGATCCGTGTATCAAAAGGGAAAAGTGGAAGAATGGGGTTTCTTTTCACGGTTGGCCTTAGAAGATGGTTGGTTTTTTTTTTTTTTTTTTTGTAGGGTTAGGGTGGAGGTTTGGAGATTGAAGATGAATAATTTGTACCTAAGTTCCAAAAATGCCCCTGCCTTTAACGGTCAATTTGGACTGAGTTAGCTCCGGGGACCATTTAAACGTGCATCATATATTTTGGGGATGCAAAAGACGCGATTTGTATATTGGGAACTAAATTGACATTTCAGAAATACTTTGGGGACCATCCTTACAAATAAGCCTAGAGAAAATGTATAAATTATTTCTTATAGGATGGTTGTTAGATAACATTAGTCCCATATCGGTTGGGTATGGAATGGGAGATCATCACCTAATAAGTATAATATTGGGACCTCGCCGCCATGAACTTAAGTTTTTCGGTTGGATCTAAAATTTCTATGCGGAACTCTAAAACGGTTGAACTAAAAAGAGGCTGCACATTACATAACTCTAGAACGATTAAGCATAAGTGTGGTGGGCCGAATTAGTTCGGTTTGGATTGGACAGATGGCTAGGCAGCCAGGCCAGGGCATGCTAACTGGGTCTAAGTGTATGGGCCGAACCAAACCACAGACTGAATCCACAGCTCGGGTCACAAGACTCCGCTATTACACGGACAACAAACCAGATCCGAACACTTTGATGCGAACCGCTCAACAGAAAGAGTATGCCTTGTCGGGTGCGACTGTTATGAACCGCATGACTCACAGATGCCAGCTCGCCCATTGCACCTAACCAACTGGCTCCATACGTTAGTTATGACGTCGGCCAAAGTGGTTACCGCACGAGCTGGGCACATGCAAATTCGGAAAATATCTTCTACACGTGAGCTGTAACCGCCCCGATCAATAACTCGGTTGTGACGTTAGCCAAAGCGGTTACCAAGCTTGTCTTGGAGCTCGATAACCACATACTTGGAGAGCAAGTCTTGGAGCTCTATATGAGGGAAGCAAATCAACCCTAATGGGCAAGCCGTTCCTTCTAACCCCAATTGCTTTGCAGTTTGCAATCCTCCTGCAACCTCTCACTCAGGGCCGACCTTGAGAATTTGGAGGCTTAAAGTGACTTTTAAAATTGAGGCCTTAGGTTTCCGAACAAAAAAAAAAAAAATTCAATATAGGTAGTTAATATAAGGTAAAAATATTAAACATGGTATTTTAGTTCCGTAATTTAAGTAAAATAAACTTTTAAAATATTTTATACCATTAGAAAAAAATCAAACATAAAAAAATACCACTCATACACTGCATTTTTTTTTTAACTAATCATGTTATTAACTTTAACCATAAGAATGCTATTTTTAGCAATGAGAGAATTGTTTACTTTTAATTTTTTTTTTTATCAGAGTTTGTTGAGTGAAAATTAATTATTTTGATTTATTTATAGTCAAAAGTGTTTTATTTGCGAATTTGATATTAGAAGTTGAAAATAAAATTGAGATAAATGAAGGCAAAAAAAAACTTATCAAAATATTTATCTTGTGCTTTGGGTGATATCTACAATCACTTCAGCATAACTAATTTAGAATACAAGTGATGCAAGAATGTCATTATCTACCTAATCTAACTAGAGAAAATTAAAAAAAAAAAAAGAAGAAAAAAAAATAGTTTGCAATCTATCTTTTCAGAGCTATCGCCCCAATAAAAAAAATATTCTTGTGATAGGCCCCATGGGGAAGAATTGGACTCTAGAAGTACTACTACTTTAATTGAGTTGATGACAAAAACTGTATTAATCAAAAGAAGGCCTCCTGAGAGTCGAACCCAGGAAGTGTAGGTTTAATAACCATTGTCAAACCATCAGTGCTGTGACTCTTCATTTGCAAGATTTGGAACAACTTATATATATATAAAAGTTCTGGTTTTGGGTTAATTTTCGGAGGCCTAAGGCAGCCGCACCCCGCGCTTTAGCCCAGGGCCGGCCCTGCTCTCACTTAACCATCAGAGTACCTTGCCGGTAGCCTTCGACCAGTTTGGGCAGTAACGGTGGGTGTTACCTCTGCAAGTCAAGCAACTGAGTCAAGCCAATCCCATTCCCCGAACCAGAGGTTCAACCAAGGTCCAAGATTAGAATCACAAACCCACACAAGGCGGATAGATGATATAAGTTCCACATTAGTTGGGTATCAAGTGGGTGATCACTCGATTTTATGTTACAACCTCTCCTCCTGATAGCTTGAACTTATGGGTTGGACTAAAGTTTCTACGAGGTTGACTTCTTAGAATGATGCCTTCAAAGAATCAAAAGTCAATTTTTAAAGGGCTTTCAG
Organism: Rhododendron molle; assembly: GCA_025413875.1. NCBI lineage: Eukaryota > Viridiplantae > Streptophyta > Magnoliopsida > Ericales > Ericaceae > Rhododendron > Rhododendron molle. The sequence continues at coordinate 25,849,478 of CM046400.1, read as the reverse complement.
AGGCACTGTCTTTTTGCACTCCGAGATTTGACTCTTGCAGTCTGTTAATATAAAAATGATGATAGATGTCAAAGAGTTAAACAGAAGCATTCTTAAATGCACCTAAAGGGCGTGGGAGATGCAATAAGTCAACCCCATATAATCAGCAGAGGATAGTGGAGGAGAGTGAAGCAAGGTTTCCTACGTTAAGGCAGAGTGCTTAGTTGTCACAGAAGATGGAAAGCCTTACCTAACTGAATTTAAATCACCAGACATAAATAGATCATCTATATACTCGCTATAATCCCTTCACTCCACGAGAACTACATTCCCAGAACTACAAACACCACATTAACACACACACTACAAGCAGCGGTGGGAGGCCATATGAGGATAGATTTGTGACACATCAAACCTCGCACCTATCACGTGTTCAAAAAGTGCAAAGTGGCGATGACAAAAAGTGCAAAGTGGCGATGAAGAACTTGCATTCAAGTTGCTTGACTTCTTTATCCTAAATCTGTCCAACACAACGAAAAACAACCACTGTAACAATTTATCTAACTTGTCAACCAGCTTTTCTGTGGTGGGTTCCCAAAGGAACATGTGGGATGGAAATAAACACCACTAACAACCTTACAGTGCAAATACTCAATCACTGTCTTTTTACTGTCCCAAGGCACCACACTAGCAAGAGGCTGGAAGTTGGTTCAGCTTCCAAGCCTACACTTTCCCACATACCTATTCACAACTCCTACAACTTGGTTCAATATTGGTCCACTAAAGCACGATCGCAAAAGAATAAAAAAAAAACCCCATCAATTGTAAAAGAAAGAAGCCAAGCATTAATTACCCATTTCCATGTAATATAACAAAATTTCTCTCTATCATGAGACCTAGGTAGAGCACAAACCTAAGGGAAAGGTGAATTCTGGAAAAACGTCAGCACCATTTATAGAGATGTGACTGCAACATTAAAGGCTGCATTTGGGAGATAAAAATCCTGACGAGTACAACAGCTAAGGATCTACTTACCAGCTAAAGTGAACGTCTAGACTCCAACCACGACTTGGCTGCAACCTTCGTTGTCGTAAACCAGCCAACCTTGTCAGGAGACTCGTGGAATGGAGCATTTAGTTCCTTCAGACGTGACTCCAACAATTCTGCCAAACTCAAGTCTGAATATCTGTGTTTCCCATGTCCAGTACTGATACCAAGCAGTGATGGAAGCTCCTCTCCACTTTCAAGCGCCTTGGACAAGTCATTCATCCAAACATGTAATGCAGTCACAGCTGCGCCAAGTGAGAGGCTCTTCAAGTTTAAAGACCAGAGCACCGGAGACTTTGACTGTACATTTGCGTATAACTTAAGTCTAAGCCCAAGGTCGAACAATTCACAAGCTCTTTCCAACATATTGAGATTAACACAGATCTCGATTACGGAATTACAGTACGGCCTTCTAACGTCAGGGCCAACTGAATTTAAGAGTTCAAGAGTTTCCCTCATAAGGATCTGTTCTTCTCCATTTCCCCCATCTACAAGGAGCTTCACCACATAACCAAGCTTTGCATTAGCCTTCTCAAGGCAGCTGATAAGCTTACCAAGTTCTTCTGTTGGTGTGTGGGCCACCACATTGAGAAGACAACAACAGAACCGTTCATCTGGAGTTAAATCTAGCACCAAAATCCAGTTAAATGTTCTAACAACATCGTCTGTGCTTTTGGCTTTTCCATAGCATTGAATGAGTGAAGTCAGGATAAATATAGTAGGTTCAAAACCTGCTGCCAGCATCTCGTCAAATAAGGCTTCTGCTTCTGAGACTTTCCCGCTGCAGGAATATACAGTCATAAGAGAAGAGAATGTCCGGCTGTCAGGTTTGCAGGTCCCGGACCTCTTCATATCCTCAAAAACCTCAACAGCTTCATCAACATACCCAACATCAGCGAACATGGCTAAAACGGTATTGTACAAGGTAACATTCAACTCCATCCCCTTCCGCTTCATCTCTCTATACACCCTTAAGCCATCATCAGCATAGCGAACTCTGCTAAAGGCCCGAAGTAGTGCAGCATGTGTTGCCCAAGACGGTTTAACCCCATTGATTATCATCTCCTCGTAAATAGACTTGGCCAGCCAAGGTCTCTTGGCTCTTCCCATAGCGTCTAACAACGAGTTATATACAGTCAAGTTTGGCTTAACTCTTATTGCTTTCATCTCTTCATACACATTCAAGCACCCCTCGAAATTCCCAGACATCCCATATATCTTAATCAAAGTAGCGAATGTCAGGGCATCAAGGCGCCACCGTCTAGCTCTGGCACGGTCATACAAGCTCAAAGCCATATCTATATTACCCGTTTGTCCATACGCGTCAATGATCACTGCGTGGTGAATATCATCCGGTTGGCAACCGTAGGCAGGCATCTTCTCATACCACTCCACCGCTTTCTCCGGCAAACTAGACTGCCTAGCGCAGCTGATTATCGCCGAAAACGTAATATTATCCGGCTTAACCCCTCTCCGGACCATCTCTCCAAACAACTTTTCTGCTCTATCTAAATCCCTACACTTTCTGAAAACCTTAAACGTAACATTATACAGAATCACCTCTTCCCTTATCGTTTTAATTCTCTCCTGAAAGTACTTGAGCACAAACGGTGCCGTTTCAGGGTTAGACATGCTATTGAGCACGACAACGGCGTCCTGCTCCACAATCTTATCATCCAACGCATCCAATACGCTGTAAACATCTTTCTCATCTGAGTTACAAGAATTCAAGGACTCGGCAATGCTAACGAGATAAGCGTACCTGGCATCGTACGATTGCTCACGTAGCTGGGCAGCTCTTGGGCTTTTGGGGTTGACCCATACGTAGCTTTTTTGCTTTTCAGAATCTGGTTCGTGGGTTTGTCGTAACACTGGGTCTTGAACGGAAACCGGGGCGATTTGGAGAGAGGTTCTTTGATGAGGAGAGAGAGGGAAGTTGAAGTGCTGTAGAGAAGGGGTGCGTGGAAAAGGGGTTGGTTTGAGTAGGGGTGGAGGAGAGAGAGAGTTGATGAAGAAATGGTGGTCTGGAGTGAGAGAACAGGAGCACGAGCAGAGACGGTAAGCCATATCCACTCTCTCGCTGCGTTATTCTTCTGGTTTGCTTTGAACCTAGATAGATAGAGGCGGCCTTATCAGGTGAAAGAGAATAAATTCAATCCACCATGTCTGCGTAAAATACCACTTTTCCGCAACGTATTATGAAATCGATGTTTATTATTGTGATTTGAACCATTTATAATTTAAAATTTATAATATAATATTTTCATGTAAAAATTAGTTTAATAAAAAATCGTTAGATATATCAAAATTTAAATTTTAGTTTATAAAATAGACAATTTGATTTATGTTAATAATAATAATAAAGATAATACAAAACAGAAGGGTGTAGAGACCCAAAAAGATAAGTTAGAATTTAATTGATTCAATCATTAATGTGTGTTCTCCTACTCTTAAGAATATATCCACACTTTCTAATTTATTACACAAAGGCCATCAATTTTTTTCCGCTTGTAAGCAACGTTTGGGTTTCCCCTTCCTATCATCAAGGAAAAAACGATTGAGTTTCTCTTTTCTCTTGAATCCACCGCTCTCATTGGTGTCACCGACGACGAGATCAATTGGCGTCTTGACGTCAAGTCACGTCGGTCTTCAAGTCTCGTTCAAGAACCATATTGAAAATCTGTGTTTTATAAGGTACGAAACATTACTTTGAGCAAATCGTGTCTTAAGGACTTCATAATTTGGGAAAAGCTTTGATTCTTCTGCAGACATTAGAGTTTTAGAGTTCTAAGTCTGCTTTAGACCTTATGAGTTCTAAGTCTGGGCCGATTCTGTCAGGTAATTCTCTCTCACGCCACCAAAAAAATAGATAATAGTATTTTGAGAGCATCCTGTAATAATTAAAAGTGGATAATCAAAAGTTGTCATATCATCTTTTGATTATCCATTTAAGGAGTTGCTAAGGTTAATAATGTAAAGATTCACTATGGTACAATCAAAAATTAATAACCAAAACTTACCACATTACATTTTTAACTTATAAAAATCTAAAAATTGTGAGATAGAAAACAATTTTTTTAAAATAGTTTTCAAACTAATAAAAATAAGTTATTAAAAAAGAGAAAATAGGTTTTTGAAAACTTTGATTTAAAAAAAACAGTTTTCGGGAAAAAGTTAAAAAAAAAACCTAGTTTTTGAATTAAAACTTTTTTTGAAATAAGTTGTCTGTGCAAAAAAAACAGTTTTAATAAAAAAAACTGTTTTTGCAAAAAAAATAATCACCATTTTTAAAAGTTTTTTTTTTTAAAACATGTTGAAAATGAAAGAGAGATAAGGTTTTTGTATAATAATGGTGTACTTGATTGAGGAAATGTGATGACAACTAAACTTGATTATTAGCAAAAGGTTGCTAATTTTGATTATTTTTTTTATTCAAATTACATTTCATAGAAAGCTAAAAAATGGCAAAATACAGCGAATCCATCCGAATAGAGAGAAAGGGCAAACCGGCAACAAGCCATCACAGAAGAAAAGCTATGAAAATAGGTGATAGAGGGACACCAGCAAAAATGACATAAACTAGAGGATATGCCTTAGTACGTCTCACCGCCTCAAAGGGTCGGGTCACGAGGGGCCCTCAGCGTATCCCCTAGCTGCCCTGGCCTGAGGCACGCACCAAGTCAGAGATAAACTAAACTGAACCAATGGAAACATGAATAAACAGCAAACAAGGAAATAAACACAGCCACCATGGAGAACTACCACTAATGCACGCCGGCCAAGCCCCGGTCGAGGAAAAACCACTCGCCTCTGAAGATGGGGGCACCGACTGGATCCCAAACTAAAGCAATGGAGAGACCTTTCCGGCAAGCCCCCACTGACACGCTACGCTTCGAGCTTGAAAGGACAAAGAAGAACTCCACTCCTGGACTAGCAACTTCTATCGATCCGGCCCACAACGCCGATGGCTGTGAAACTTCCTTGCTCCGATACTCCCCAAACCTGAGAATGGAAACCCAGGCTCTAAGGCCAAGCCCCGACCTTTATCCACCACACTGCCACCACACCAGAGTGAAAGCCGACAACTTATTCACCCACCACCACTCCCACCGAATCTAGGGGAAAACCAGAAAGGGCACAAATCTGGACGGGGGAAACCCGCCGGAGGCACACTGGACAAAGCTAGAAAACGAAAACCAGAAAACAAAAAGTGTAGAAAACTCCGGCCACTCCAAACCCCATTATTCTAGACCCCAAACCCCTGAAATCGCCACCACAAACGCCCATCAGCGTTGTTGCCGCGACACAAACAAATCAAAGAAACAGACGGGAAAAGGCCGAGCACCAGACAAGTTGGGAGACCCCCCGATCCCCAGCCCACCATCGACTCGCCACCCTGCCCTCCCGATTGAGGGCGAGACAGAACAAAATGGAACAGAAGGGGATGGGAGATAAACAGGAGAAAAGGACAGAGAGAGAGGAGGAGGGTGGAAAGGGGGAGGCGGCCAAGGCTAGAGCCCCCTCCCCCCCCCCACCCAAACAAAACCTATCCGAGATAAGGTTTCTAAAGAGAGAGGAGGAGGTCAGGAAAATTCTAGAGAGAAAGCTAATTTTGATTATTCAATAGCCAAAATTTGATGAGTTACTAAGAGGTTGCTAAGTTTAGTTATTCCAATGTGAGCTCTTTTTTGAGCAAATATTACTAACCTTAGCAACCTTTTAGTTTAGATTATACCACTGTGGATGCTCTGAGCCACTATCAAGATTCAAAAGGTAATTTCAATCGAGGTGAGTAGTGCTGTAAGCATGGGCAAACCCTAGTAATAAAGATAAACTATCCTTTTAAAAAGTAAAATTCAATTTTTGATACTTCTATCGATATCTGATCAAGCTTATTTTTTACATGGATATACTACTATGTGGGGTCTGCAAGATGAACGGTTCATATCAATAATAAACACACAGTAGGACCGAAAAATGGGTGGTAGAAAAGTGGGGTTTTCCACCGCTGTGTTTAACCAAACCAAACCAAACCAAACCAATCTGAGCCTTATGTCCCAATCACTTGGGGTCAGCTACATAAATCCTTTTTCTCCATTGAGCTCTGTCAAGGGCCACTTGTTCACACAAATCTACTTTACTCAAATCTTTGCACCCCACAGCATCTAATGTCAATTTAGGTCTACCCCTCCCCTTAGCATTGCTACCCAAAGCTATCATATCCGCTCTCTTTACTATTGCATCTCCTGGTGTACGATAGACATGCCCAAACTACCTTAGCCTATTCTCCCTCAACTTCTCTTCTATGGGTGCTACACCTACCATCGATCTCACGAACCGTTTTATTTCAAATCCTGTCTTGTCTAGTCTTACCACACATCTACCTCAACATTCTCATTTCCGCTACACTCATTTTGTTCACTTGTTATTTCTTAATAGGCCAACACTCTGTCCCATAAAGCATCACTAGTCTGATGACAGTTTCATAGAATTTTTCCTTCAATTTTATGTGTACCCTCTTGTCACAAAGTAAACCAGTAGCGCTCCTCCGCTTGAGCCACTCCACTTGGATCCTATAGGTCACATCATCAACAATCTCTCCATCACTACTAATAATTGAGCCTAAGTACCTAAAATGATCACTCTTAGGTATCCTCTAGTCTTGGATCATCACTCTTTCTTCAAGTACACTGCTGGTACCACTAAACTTAAACACCATATACTCAGTTTTATTCTTACTTATTCGAAAACCGTTTGACTCTAATGCGTCCCTCCAAATTTCTAGTTTCGTATTAACACCTATAGCAGTTTCATGTACGAGGACAATGTCATCTGCAAACATCATACACCAAGGGATATCCTTCTGAAATTGTCTAGTCAATTCATCCATAAATAAGGCAATGAGGTACGGGCTCAAGGCTGACCCTTCATGCAATCCGACAGTGATTGAAAATTCATCCATTTCCCCTACTGGTGATCGAATGGTAGTGACTGCACCATCATACATGTCTCTAATCACCTCGATATACCCTTTGGTCACTCTCTTTCTCTCCAGAACCCACCATATGATGTCTCTAGGCACCCTATCATAAGCCTTTTCTAAGTCTATGAGAACTATATAGAGATCATTCTTCTTTACTCTGTGCTTTTCTACCATTCTCCTTAATAGGTAGATAGCTTCCATAGTTGATCTCGCAGGCATGAACCAAAACTGTTTTTCTGACACTGTAGTCACTATCCTTAGGCGATGCTCAATAACTCTCTCCCAAAACTTCATCGTGTGACTCATCAATTTAATACCTCTATAGTTGTTGCAACTTTGAATATCCGCTTTATTCTTATAGATAGGTACTAGCGTGCTCCGCCTCCATCCATCGGGCATCTTCCTAGTCATAAAAATCTTGTTAAACAATTTCGTTAACCAAGTCACCCTCATGTCACCTAGACTTTTCCACACTTCAATAGGGATACCATCTGGTCCTAAGGCCTTACCCGGTTTCATCCTTTTCAAAGCTTTAACCATTTTGAACTTTTGTATTCTCCGATAGAATTCATATTCTATGTTCTCGCCAGGTACATACACTTCTTCCCCACCAAAGTCTCCTTCATGTTTCTCATTAACAACTTCTCGAAATACAACTTCCATCTTTCCTTGATCGTCTCTTCTTTTACCAACACCACCGAATCAATATCTTTTATACACTTAACTTGAGAAATGTCTTTAGCTCTCCTTTCTCGCGACTTAGCAAGTTTATAAATAATCTTTTCTCCATCTTTACTATCGAGTCTATCGTAGAAATTCTCATAGGCTTTCAACTTAGCCTCCCTAACGGCTTTCTTAGCCTCCTTGCTAGCTTGCTTATAACCCTGAAAATTTTTCTCATTCCGGTCCTTTTGCCACTTTTTGAAGCATTCCTTCTTGGCTTTTATCATAGTTTGAACCTCGTCATTCCACCACCATCTCTCCTTGGAAATTGGACCTTTTCCCTTCGACTCCCCAAGAACTTCTTTCGATATTCTTCTAATACTGTTGGCTATGGTATTCCACATGTTGTCACTATCACCTTCCACTCCCCACCGAACTTCTTGAGACGTTCTTTCCTTGAATACCTTTAATTTCTCCCCTCTTAGGCCTCACCATTTAGTCCGTGGGTAATTGGTTTCCTTTCTCCGTCTAGTATTCCCCTTGAGACAAATATCTAACACTAAAAGTCTATGCTGTGTCACTAGACTCTCTCTGGGAATATCCTTACAATCCCTACATGTCAAGCGGTCTGCACCTCTAGTAAAAAAATAGTTCGATTTGGCTTCTATTGGCTTCGCTCTTAAAGGTAATTAAATGCTCTTCGCGCTTCCTATAGAGAGTATTCTCCAATATAAGGTCAAAAACTACTGCAAAATCTAAAATCCTCCGACCACCTTTGTTAAGGTCACCAAATTCAAAGTTACCATACACCTTCTCATACCCTTGCTTACGCCCTCCCACATGACCATTGAAATTGCCTCCTATAAATAGCTTCTCTCCTAAAGGTATCTCTTGAACCATGTCATCCATCTGCTCCCAGAATTGCTTTTTAGCAAGATCATCCAATCCTACCTAGGGTGCGTAAGCACTAATAATATTAACTATGCTCCATCCGATCACGACCTTAACTAGAATAATCCGATCTCCTTTCCTCGTGACTATAACTATCGAGTCTTTTAGGTGTTTATCTACTACGATACCTACCCCATTTCTATATCTATCCTTACACGTATAGTAAAGCTTATACCTTGTGTCATCTATCTCCTTATCTTTCTCCCATACCCATTTAGTCTCCTAAAGGCAAGCTATACTAATCCTCCTCTTAAGCATGGTGTCAACTAGCTCCCTAGTCCTTTCCGTTAATGTCCCTCTATTCCAAGTTGCTAAATGAATCCTATAATCCTCGGCTAGTTTCTTTACCCGCGCTCATTGAGGCACGCGCGAGAACCCTTGCTCACTTATGACCACACCCGGGTGCCGGTGTGGCGCCCCTTGCTCATTTTTCGAAGCACCTGAAGGCAGGCGCAACGCGTCGCTTAAAGGGAATGCCCTAGCATGTCTCGTTATCATATTTGAATTCAGGTCGTAAAGATCTGACTGGCTTTTTTATGTGCTAGCTGTCAGCTATCTAACGCAATACCCTTATCCTTTATCCGGGCTTGGGACCGGCTGATAACTAAAGATATGGCTCTAAGCACAAACCAGGTGGAGTAAACAGTGTAATATCCAATCAAAACACGTCCTATTTAGACCTAAGATCTAGAGGATCAGGAGGTTTAATGGCGGCGTTATTTTAGTACTATACGGTATCGTTTTAATTGGAAACGACCACGTTTGGACATCGAACATGGGTGATTAAGATGATAATTACGCTCAGCCATTGATTAATCCTTAAAGCCATTGAACGGTGTCACTAACTCCCCGTTTTATGAAGAAAATCAATCATGGTTATATTAAATCATCTGAATAACCTATTCTGTAACACTAAACCACGTTGCGTGAAAGCAGGAACCCCATTACCCAAAAATCAGCCATGATCAACATCAACAAACGAGGAAGGAGAAGAATTCTGAGGAGACCAATTCAAGTAACCATTCGAAGGTCCTTTTTAAACCATTTTTTAGAGGGAACAATGAGCAGTTCGAACGAGGACATGGGCATCAATTGAAAAGGTGGAGAATGAAGATCGAAGGCAGACTCATCGTCTATAAATAGAAGAAGCAAGTGAAGAGAAAAGCCCCCTCGAAAAAATTCATCATCTGATAATTCATACAAAATGATTGCTCAGAGATCTATCGTAGCTTAAGACTTAGATTAGATTAGTTTAGTCATTTGTAAGTTGAAGGCTTAATTGCATGTAAGACTACTTTTGATTAACTTCAAGTTATCTTATTTCTTTTTGTCTTTTTCTTACCAGAGAGTAGTCGATTATAGGTTCACTTTTGATTAAATTCAGTGTGCCTATATTTCTGTATTATTCTTGTCGAAATCTTAAGAGTATTTGTATATAAACTTACCTTTGATTAAATTCAGGTTTATTTATGTTCAATTATGTTTTCTGATTGAAGAGCGTCAATCCATTATTTGATTGATACCTTAAGGAAAAATCCTCTTAGTTAAGGTAAGTGAACGGATAACACAATTGCCTGATTTAAATTAGTTGTTTTGAATCAATCTGAAAAGAATAATATCTATTCTTTTTTGGCACGCCCGCATGTAGAAAAACAAAGAGTACCTAGAACGATGTTGATTTCGCAACAGTTCCACGTGATCCTCGGTTGGTACCCCTATTCCTCCGCCGGAACCCTAATCTGCAAAATAGACAAGGGGTGAGCGCACCTTTGCTTTTCGTGGCAAAGGCCCTCCGATGCCTAAGTTAGCATCTCGTACTGGTGCGAAAACCTAATTATCAGTAGGAAAGTATATAATGAATGCAACGTATTGCGTACCTTTTGTCTCTAGGTTTACCTCGTATATCTAGACATCTGTTTGCTTTCTCTCCAAGCATCCTCATTGCCCCAGGATTCCTATCCCGTACAAGAAACCTGGGCTCCCTGGGAACTCCCTTCCCAATCAGCCAAGATCCTCTTTTCGTAAGGACTCTCGTCTCTATGGAATTCGTTCCGTGATAGGACTGTCCCATCGCTCATCCTGACTGGATATTGGACACTCCTTTTTGAATACTGCTTGTGCCTTATCTCTTAAGACTCTTTATCTTTAAGTTGACTTTATCTGTTCGACACGCTCTTTGCCGAACAGACTGCAGCTTAACTACTATTGTTTTTAAGTAAAAGCTTGTATCGCCGAGCAGCTGATATGACTCTGGGACATCTCATGTCCCTATAACTAGGTAACCCATCTGTTCGGCGTTCATTTCAGATCACCGGCCCTTATCATCAAGGTGCATTTCATCACTTTTCTCTTTGCACAATTTCCATCACGTGTTCGGCTCGTGATTTATGCCTGTTCGGGAATATGGCTCTACAATTGCTCCCCAGCTTTGCCCAATGGAATTGTTCGGGCCAATGGGTAAAGCTTCTAAAGAACAAACCTTAGGCCGAGCTTCTTGATGTCCCGTGCAGATATAGCATTGATGACCATTTGATGTTTTAGCGGCTTAGTCATTATGCTTTCTCGAAGCATGGATTCCACACGGCAGATTTCGTACGCCTCTTATTAAACTCGACCTGACGTTTTGTCTTACGGCGTCAGAACGTTGTCCTCCGTTGTAGGGAGGTAATCCCGAACAGGTACAAAGAAAGGTCCGAACACATGGTATGAGGGGCCCAGGACCAATATAGTCGGAGTGTCCGCCGTGCAGTACGGTGAACGGCAGTAGGACTACGGACATGAGAGGTCCCAGGTCCAAAATACCCGAGCAGGGGTATGGTCCAGAGAGCAAAGGTAGTCGTTGGACCCGTCGCATGAAAGAGGGTCCAGTGATACGAGAAATCATTGGTCCAGAGGGCCTGTTCGGCAACGAGAAGGCCGAACAGGAGCAGCAATCTGGAGGAGGTGCCAGGAGGCACTCCAGAAGGGTCCAGAAATGGAAATACCCAGTGAGGAAACAAAATCTGGAGGAGATACCCAACGAGAATGGGGTGAACGGCCAGCTTTGGAAAGAGTTCCTAAAAGGTCTAAAAGGAAATATGCAGTTAAGGGAATGAGAATCCCTGATATTCTGGGTTCCCTTTACGAGAAAGGAAACTTAGGGCAGCAAGATGGCTTGGACAGCAAGTAGACATGGGTCTATAAATATGAGGTAAACCTAGAGGTAAAGGTACGCAATTCCTGGCTATTGGCTTATTACTTACTGAGAATTAAGGTTTCACTAGTACGAGATACTAACTTTGGCATCGGAGGGCCTTTGCCACGAGACGGCAAAGGTGCGCTCACCTTTTGTTTGTTTTATAGGTTCAATTCGGCGGTGTGCTAGGGTTCGGTGTAGAGAGAAAAGTAGCCATTACAGTTTGGTGCTGTTGTTCGAAGGCCTGCTTCGTTTTCCGCACTTACAATTGGCGCCGTCTGTGGGGAACGAAATTCCTTTTTAAAAGCGACCATGGCGGAAGAAGATCCAAAGACTCAACTTGATGCAAACAATCAGCCTGGGTGGGGAGGTGACAAATCCCCACGAGATTCTGAGGAAGCCCGACGGTGGGCGTGCGGGGAGGACCACGAGCAAGGACCACCCCTGGCAATCCATGGCGACTCCAGAAACAAGGACGGACGGACGGCCACGGGATCCACGAGAAGGAGTAAGTCCCGCCGTGGAGGGAGTCAATGGCACGTTCGAAAAGCGTGCCTGGCAAGGAAGACATCCTGGACAAAAAGAGGCCAGGAAATAGAGGAATATGCTCGTCTGATTAAAAGGCGAGAATATGAAATTCAACAATTTGCAGCGAATACGAGAATATCCAGAGGATTCTGGGCTTTCACAAAGGAAGTCCAGAAAGAAAGGTTGGATATGGCGGAGTGCAGGAGAGCTTCTTCACGAAAAGAAGAAGCGGGAGCCTCACTCGAAGCGACAAAAGGCTTCTTCACGAAAAAGGAGAAGCGGGAAGAGCTCCTCCCCGAGGAAGGAGGGAGCAGAAGCACCACAGGGATAGGTCCGGAGACCTGATTTCGATTGGGAAAAGAATAATGCAAAGGGATCGGAAGAGGGGACCATGTCTGCACGAGAAGCACGGAGAGCCTTAGCAACATAGCAACTTCTCCTTTTGCAAAGAGATTGCAGGAGGCGAGGTTGCCGAGCAGGGTTAAGCACGGGACGTTTATTCTCGAAACGAATGCAGACCCGGTGGCACACATACAGCATTACCAGCATGCGATGTTTATGCACGATGGTGATGACGCGATCATGTGCAAGATGTTCCCATCTAGTCTGGGAAAGGTGGCCCTGTCATGGTTCCATAAGTTGGGGCCGAACACCATACGAGGATGGAAATAGTTGGCCGAGGAATTTACTGCTCGGTTCTTGACGAGCAGGAAACCACCCAAAACTTTTGAGAGTCTCTCAGTTATGAAGGAAGGAGAGAATGAGCCGATCAGGGACTACGCCAAGAAGTATTGGGAGACTTTCAACAAGATTGAAAGTTGCAGTGAGGAGTATGCAATAGCAACGTTCAAGACTGGGTTGCCTGTTCGGGGGGAGCTACGAAAGTCCCTAAACATGAGTCCAGTGAGCACGCTGGCAAAGCTGATGGAACGTATTGAGCAGCATGCCAGGAATGAGGATGACATACTACGGAAGATGGCAAGTTGAGTGCCGAGCAAGCCAAGGGTCCCGCGAAGAAGGCAGATAAACCCGAGCCCAGGACTTACAAAGAGAGGAAGGAGCACGGACAGACTAAGAAAGAGTCGTACCGGGAGAAGCATGCCCCTGACCCAAAGTCGTTCTTCTCAGTAACGATGGTATGGAAAGAACCGATTTATCGGGTTCTTTATCGAATAAAGAACCGCCCATACTTTAAGTGGCCTCCACGGCTGGAGGGTGATAAAGATGCAAGAAGGGCTACGAGTCAGCATTGCAGTTACCACAAGGACTGGGGTCACATGACAGAGGACTGCGAGATGTTTAAACAGTCACATGACAGAGGACTACGAGATGTTCAAGCAGCACCTTGATGACCTGGTCTCACGAGGGTATTTGAAGGAATTCAAGGGCGTGATCCATATGATACATGGATTAGCCACACCTTATACGAGAAATGAGGTGAGGTTGCTCCAAAGCCAGGTAAAACACGACCAGCACGTGATGCGGTTGGGAAAGAAGCGAGGGCGTGAAGCGGAAGGATGCAGCGAGGCATAACCTTCACGGGACGAGGACTTGGGGAAGTCAGTGCCGCTGATGGCGCTCTTGTGATAACCCTACGAGTGGGGAATATGACATGGAGAGGATCCTGGTGGATTCGGGAGGCTGCACCGAGGTGCTTTATTCTGACAGCGTTCAGAAGGTAGGATTGCTGGCAGCGGACTTGAAACGATCGGAACTCCGTTGGTTGGGTTTAGTGCGGGGCAATCTGGCCATTGGGCAAGGTGACCCTTCCTGTTCGAGCAGAACAGTGGTGCGGAGAACCGACTTTTTAGTGGTGGGCGTGCCATCTTCCTATAACGCGATTATAGGAGGACTTGATTGCATAAGATGAGGCGGTTTCCTCCACCTACCATCGATGGTAAAATTTCCAGGATCCACCGGAATCGAGAAAATAAGGGAAACCAAAAGACCACCAAAGGCTTGGTTTCCATAATCAAGAAAGCACCCAAGGCATAGTTGGTGCAAACCGTCGAGGTTATTAATCGGCCGACCATCGAGGATGGTCGGAGAGAATCCAGCCGAGAAGGTGGTGGAAGGATTGAAGAAAATCCGGATCAACGAATGATCACGAAAGGTATTTCCTGATCGGGAAAATTTGTGCAAAGAAGAGGAGGAAGAGTTGGTGAAATTTCTCGAAAGAGCACCTTGATGTGTTTGCTTGGGTGCGCGATGAATGCCTAGGGTGGATGCAAACGTGATTTACCACCACTGAATGTGGACCCACAGCACAAACCGGTGATGCAGAAGAAAAGAAGGTCTGCCGTACAGCATGTGGACGCTGTTATCAAGGAGGTCGACCGTTTGCTCGAAGCAAAGGCGATCCGAGAGGTATACTACCCCGAATGGTTGTCTAACACAGTGGTGGTAAAAAACAAGAGTGGGAAATGGCGGGTATGCGTCGATTTCACGGATCTAAACACGGCTTGTCCGAAGAGCTTTTCCTGCTCGGGATAGATCAGTTGGTAGATGCAACAGCTGGGTATGGGCGTATGAGTTTTCTCGACGCTTATCGAGGATATCACCAGATAGCTATGTACGGCCCCGATCAGGAGAAGACGTCCTTTATCACACCACGGGGGTTGTACTGTTACAATGTTATGCCCTTTGGTTTAAGGAATGCTGAAGCAACTTACCAGAGACTAGCAACGATTATGCTAAAGAAGCTGCTCGGCAAGACCATGGAGGTGTACATAGACAATATGGTGGTGAAAAGCAAGGAGAAACGGGACCACATCACTGATCTGAAAGAAGCTTTTGAGATACTGAGAGAGTATAAGCTGAAGCTCAACGCCTCGAAATGTGCGTTTGGGGTAAGTTCTGGGAAGTTCCTGGGTCACTTAGTGACCATTAGGGGGATAGGGGCGAATCCGGATCAAATAACAGCTTTGCAGAAGCTGCAGAGTCCGAGGACCATGAAGGAGGTCCAGCAGTTAACAGGGATGGCGGCAGCCCTTAACAGGTTCATAAGTCGTTCAAGTGACAAGTGTAGACCTTTCTTTCAGTTGTTAAAAAAGAGAGAAGGCTACGAATGGGGAGCAGAGTGTGAGCAAGCGTTCCAAGACCTGAAGAAGTACTTGGCAGCAGCCCCACTTCTGTCTACTCCTGAGCTAGGCGAGGTCCTGACCCTGTACTTAGCAGTATCCGAACATGCTGTAAGTGCGGTCTTACTGAGGAACAAGGGATCCAAGCAAATCCCTGTCTATTACGTGAGCAAGACGCTATTGGATGCAGAAACAAGATATCTGCCTCTTGAGAAGTTGGTCCTGGCACTGAGGACGGCCGCTAGGAAGTTGCCCCACTACTTCCAAAGTCACAAAGTGGTTGTTTACACGGAGTTCCCGTTGAAGTCATTGCTTCGAAAGGCCGATTTCTCGGGACGAATATCAACTTGGTCGGTGGAATTGAGCCAGTATGATATTGATTATCAGCCGCGCACGGCA
Source organism: Rhododendron molle (assembly GCA_025413875.1). Classification (NCBI taxonomy): domain Eukaryota; kingdom Viridiplantae; phylum Streptophyta; class Magnoliopsida; order Ericales; family Ericaceae; genus Rhododendron; species Rhododendron molle. Next base: position 25,833,673 of record CM046400.1, on the reverse strand, counting down.
ATCAAAGGGCAAGTTTTGGCAGATTTCGTGGCAGAGTTCTCTCCCACAGTAGCTCCACGGCCTCCTACGAGAAAGGAGCAGTTGGACGAGCCGTCAGCCGAGAAGCGAGGGGCATCCGCCGAGCAGGACCCATTGGAATGGAAGCTTTTTGTAGGTGGATCCGCATGCAACACCGGATCTGGAATTAGAGTGGTGCTTTTCCCTCCTGAAGGAGTTATGATCGAATTGTCCCTGCGCCTGGGTTTCAGTGCGTCGAATAACGTGGCAGAGTACGAGGCACTCCTGGCCGGGTTACGGAGCGCAAGAACCTTGAAAGTAAAAAGAATTCGAGTATTCTGTGATTCGCAACTCGTGGTGAATCAGCTGTCCGGGGAATACGAGGCCCGGAGTGAAAAGATGGTAGCCTACGTGGAGGCAGCCAAGGATTTGTTTGATACCTTTGAGAAGATACACATTGAGCAGATAAGCTCTGGGCAGAATGCCCACGCCGACTCATTGGCTTGGTTAGCAGCGGCCGTGCCAACAGAGTTCAAGAGGAAGGTGGCAGTGGATTGTCTTGCTGAGCCGAGCATTGGGAAAAGTGTGGAATTGGTCCTGGGCGTGAACCAAGGACCAAGTTGGATGGATCCAATAGTGGAGTTCCTACGAGATGGGACACTCCCCACATATAAAAAAGGAGGCTCACAAGATAAAGACAAAATCTGCAAGATTTTGGCTATCACCGAGGGGAAATTGTACAGGAAGTCTTACAGGACCATACCTGCTCTGCGTGCACCCCGAGATGGTGCAGAAATTCCTCCATGAAATACATGAGGAACATGTGGGAGTCACGCAAGTGGGAGATCCATTGGTCACCGTGCAATCACCCATGGTTACTGGTGGCCGCACATGTAAGAAGATGCAAAGGTGTACGTGAAAATCTGCGAGAAGTGTCGAAGTTCTCACCTATGATCCGAACACCACTGAAGATCTGGTGCCCTTGGCGAGTCCTTGGCCGTTCGGCAGTGGGGGATGGACATTGTGGGTCCCCTCCACAAGGCTACTGGGAGCAGGAAGTTGTTGTGGTAGCAACTGACTACTTTACCAAGTGGATTGAAGCAGAACCACTGGCAAAAATCACAGAACCCATGATAGAAAGGTTCGTGTGGAAGAGCATCATCACTCGATTTGGGGTTCCTTATTCCTTGATCACTGATAATGGGTCCCAGTTCCAGAAAAAGTTCAAGGCTTTTTACGCCCAGTATGGAATAAGGAACTACTATTCCACACCGGCCTACCCTCAAAGCAATGGGCAGGCAGAGGCGTCCAACAAGGCTATACTTGACGGGATCAAGAAAAGGTTGGACAAAGCAAAAGGCAAATGGCCTGACGAATTGCCATTGGTCCTGTGGGCACACCGAACCACTCCTAGGAGGTCTACGGGAGAGACCCCCTATTCGCTAGCATATGGAACAAAGGCTGTGATTCCATTGGAGGTTGGTTTACCGACCAACAGAACCACACTGGTGGAGAGTGGGGGCAATGACAGAGCCCTGGAAATTGAGCTGGACCTCGCCGAGGAGAGGAGAGAACGAGCTCTGGTGCACCTGGCTTCGTACCAGGAGCAATTGATGAAAAGTTACAACAAGTATGTCCACCCACGAGAGTTTGGTGTTGGAGACCTTGTGCTACGAAAGGTGCTCGGCAACACTAAGGTGGCCAACGAGGGCAAGTTGGGGGCCAATTGGGAAGGCCCATATCGAGTAACAGAGGTTGTGGGCATTGGGGCATATCGATTGGCAGACCTGGACAGGAACCCGGTACCAAGGCCCTGGAATGTTCACAACTTGAGGAAGTTCTACGTGTGAAGAACTTCGATTTCGTTTCTATTCTGTTTTAGATGCACATCGTGATTGTGTGGGAATTACGAATAAAATTCCCTTGTGTTTTCTTTTACTAGTTGCAAGGGGTACGCGTAACGCCCCCTTGAGTTTTGCGAATTATGAATAAAATTCCCAAATTTTGGTAACAAACACTGTTTTTTACGAGTTTTTCTTTCGTTATGCTTTAAATATGAAGTCAAGCTATGTCCTTAGTCCTCAATTCGTATTGGGGAGCAGAGGAATAGGGTAACTAAATGGAATTTCGAATCTTTCAAAATTTTATCAAGTACGAATATACTTGTCTGTCTGCTCGGGTACGAATACACCCAATATTGAGCCAAGTACGAATATACTTGTCTGTCTGTTCGGGTACGAATACACCCGGAATTTTACCAAGTATGAATATACTTTTTTGTTTGCTCGGGTACGAATACACCCAATATTGAGCCAAGTGCGAATATACTTGTCTGTCTGCTCGGGTACGAATACACCCAGAATTTTACCAAGTATGAATATACTTGTCTGTTTGCTCGGGTACGAATACACCCAATATTGAGCCAAGTACGAATATACTTGTCTGTCTGCTCGGGTACGAATACACCCAATATTGAGCCAAGTACGAATATACTTGTCTGTCTGCTCGGGTACGAATACACCCAGAATCGAGCCAAGTACGAATATACTTGTCTGTTTGCTCGGGTACGAATACACCCAGAATGCATACGAGGATATGCACACTGCTCTCAGATTCGAATATGTCTGGGATTATTTCAGGTACAAATAAGATTTGATTACTAGTACGGGTGCATCCCCACATGAGCTTGTAACTTAACCTGGGTATGAATAAACCCAAAATTACTAAATCCAAATACGAGCACATTTGGGTAACCCAAGTACGAATATACTAGGGGAAGTTTCCAAGAATGAAACATATGGGCTGTATACGTAAACATGCAATAATATCTAGAGTTTGAAAAAGTTTGAGGGTTGCTCGAGTTCAAACAGATCCTGAATACAAACAACTATACGTGTTGAAAGCTGCTAAAGCAACTGAGCGTTACTCTAAGGTACGAGAAACCTGCATCAGAGTAAGTGAATACAGCGTAATCATCAGCAGGCACGATAAGGCCTGGGGAGCATACGAGGAATATGTATCAAGCTAAGTACGAAAACACTTAGCACAAAAAGATACTGGCCATGGGACGGCCACCTGCATTCAAGAAAGGCCGCGAAGGGCCAAGCAAAAAGTGTTCAGGCCAAACAAGGCCATCAGAGACATTCAGAAAGGCCACGAAAGGCTAGAACCAACAAAATTAAAGTATTTAGAAATGTATCAGGTGCCACGCAGGGCAATACCAATGGCCACGCAGGCCGTGAAACTAATTCGAAATCCCAACTGTTATCACGACGATACAAAGAGACTAACTTACTCTTCGTTAAATCGGATCTTGAATGACAGTGGAGAGGGCTAGGCGATTCGCGAGGCAGGCTGTTGTATCATCCACAGTCTTTGGTTCGGAGGACCGCCACAGCTTCCTTTTGGCGAGTGGTCACTTCTCGATTTGATCGATGCCAACATTTCTTGTTCGGGACATTGGTGTTAAGCTCCCTGCCAAGCTATCTTCTTGCTCTACAACTTCTTCCTGCTCCTCGGCAACAACCATGGCACTTGGAAGGTCGATTTCCGTCCAGAGAGGAGAAGACTCTGCTGTGCCCGGACTTGAGGGCAAGCCAACCGGCCCGACCTCGGGCACAGTCTGGATCCAGGGCATCCCGGTCCGTGCAGCTCTTAGTGGCCACACGGATTCCCTCATTGTAGCCCCGCTGATAGGCTGCCTTGGCCTCATTTTTGCTCGCCTCCAGCTCCGTCAAGGTTTGGTTCAGGCTGTCCTCTGCACCCTCCAGCTTACCCCTGAGCTCGTCCGCAAGCCCGCGGGCCTGATTTCTCTCTCTCTCCAACCTGACAATGGTGTTTTGAAGCTTGGCGTTCTCACTTGCAAGCTTGGCACGCCGGGGCTCGGAGTGTCCCAGTTTCTGGGCCATCGCCACCATTTTTTGCACTGCCTGGGGTTATCTCTAAGTTAGCCGAATGACGGGAAGAACTATTGAGTATCATTAGTCTGTAAACACGAGTGTTAGGGGCTTACCATGGCGCTATGGCTCATGAACGAGCTGAGAAGATTGTCTGGGGAGCAAGCCACTTCTTTTTGCATATCCCCAGGCAAACAGGAAAGCTGGATAAAGGTAAGCGGCCGTCGCTTGGATCGACGCCGTTTAATCGGTGGCCGGCCGCCGTGCGTAAGCTGAGGGGCCCAGATGGGAGCTGGAGGAGCTGTGAGTTGAGGAGGCTGCTCGACAGAAGAGGTTTCCAACCGTTGACGTTTGTCACGGTGGCTGGCTTCAATCTCCTCGGGGGAGAAGCCAGGAGGAGCGTCTGTTTGAGCCGGTCCTCGGCGGCCAAGAGACGGCGTCGGGCTTTGAGACCTTCCGCGGCCACGAGCAGAGCCACGGCCTCTTCCACGGCCAATGGTGAGAAGGTTGTTGAGATTTATCGGTTGATCCATTTCTCGAGGTGGGGGAGATGGAGAGTATCCGCTGGAAGATGTGGATGCTTCGTCGGCGAGCTGGATGCGTTCGTCCGGAAGCGGAGGGGTTCGAGAATGCCTCTCCTCTTGTTGCTCGGGTTGTTGAGCAGGAGGATCTGGGATGATTGGCACGTCTGCTGCTCGGATGCGCCGATCAATGAACCCGCTGTATGATGCGCAGTAGTTGAGAAGGATCTGTGCCGCTCTTGCTCGGCCAGCCAAGCACGTGCCCTGCCCGTTGAAAGCGAGAGCACGGTTGATGTCAGTCATGTGAACCTGGGGGGTGATGATGGCGTGCCCCTGGTTTACGTTTGCAGCTGCAAATACGAGAAAAATTTGCAATCAGTAAAACAAATGAATGAAAGGTGCAATACGAGGAATTGCTCGGCAAAAGAAGTTCTACGAAGAAAGGGAACTAACGTGGAGTGCCAAATCTGTGGGGAGCGTGAAAGCCAATGACTCTGCCGTCCTCGTCCCTGGGTTCGAAGTTCCCTGTGACGATGAGGAAGTCATCGTCGTCCCCACGAGCGGAATCAGGCAGCTCCAGTACCAGCCGCTTTCTAGAATCCCTATTCTTCAGGTAGTAGGTTAAGGCATCCTTGGTTCTGGAAATACTGTACAAGTGATGTATGTCGTGCAAACCTAGGGATGTGCCTAGCATCTGGTTCAGGGCATTGATGCCCATAACAACCCTGAAGAAGTTGGCTGAAATTTGCATCGGGGACAGTCTATAATGGGCTAAAACCTGGCGGAGTAACGGTGCTAGGGGAAACCTGACGCTGCCCTCAACGACGGCTACGACGGGGATGTGCAAAGTATCGTTGTCAAAACTCTCACGGATGGCGTTTTCTGCGGCCAACGAAGTGGCCACATTGTCTGGGATCTCGTAACGGGATCTGAATTCAGCCATTCTTTGGGGTGTGTCACAGTGCCTACGGAATCGACCCATAACGAGACTGTGGGTATGGGTTTTCTAAAGAACAAGTTGGGCACGAAAAAAACCCTAAAAGAAACTGTGGAGATCCTAAATCTACGAAGAAGACGGAATGGAGAAGGGGAATAGAGACTTACGAACGAATAGACGAGAGCCCTAGAATCAGAGGGGAAAGGGACCCTGAGATATTGAACAGAGCTTCAATGGCGGGAGCGCTTGGGCGTGCTTTCTGCAGAGGGGACTGAGGTGGGAGAAAAGGTGGATTTGAAAATGGGATGAAAACCCAAATACACCCCAAATGCCGTTTGGGCGTTCCGTTTCCCAAAATGCCTGCTCTCATTGAATAAGGGCAGTACAGGGCACGCCGCGTGTAAAGGTGTTAGCTGGAAAAGCCTGTCTAGACCAAACGACGAGACGTATGGGTTAGGCTAATGATGAGTTTGCGCCAAGTACGAGAAACATGGGGCAGGAGCAGAGGACGAGAACCTTGCTCGGTGTTCAGAAGCTTTGCTCGTCATATTAAGAGAAAATAACGAGTAAAGCTGGGGAGCCATTGTAGGGAGGTAATCCCGAACAGGTACAAAGAAAGGTCCGAACACATGGTATGAGGGGCCCAGGACCAATATAGTCGGAGTGTCCGCCGTGCAGTACGGTGAACGGCAGTAGGACCAGGGACACGAGAGGTCCCAGGTCCAAAATACCCGAGCAGGGGTATGGTCCAGAGAGCAAAGGTAGTCGTTGGACCCGTCGCATGAAAAAGGGTCCAATGATAGGAGAAATCATTGGTCCAGAGGGCCTGTTCGGCAACGAGAAGGCCGAACAGGAGCAGCAATCTGGAGGAGGTGCCAGGAGGCACTCCAGAAGGGTCCAGAAATGAAAATACCCAGTGAGGAAACAAAATCTGGAGGAGATACCCAACGAGAATGGGGTGAAGGGCCAGCTTTGGAAAGAGTTCCTAAAAGGTCTAAAAGGAAATATGCAGTTAAGGGAATGAGAATGCCTGATATTCTGGGTTCCCTTTACGAGAAAGAAAACTTAGGGCAGCAAGATGGCTTGGACAGCAAGTAGACATGGGTCTATAAATATGAGGTAAACCTAGAGGTAAAGGTACGCAATTCCTGGCTATTGGCTTATTACTTACTGAGAATTAAGGTTTCACTAGTACGAGATACTAACTTTGGCATCGGAGGGCCTTTGCCATGAGACGGCAAAGGTGCGCTCACCTTTTGTTTGTTTTATAGGTTCAATTCCGGCGGTGTGCTAGGGTTCCGGTGTAGAGAGAAAAGTAGCCGTTACAGTTTGGTGGTGTTCGAAGGCCTGTTTCGTTTTCCTGCACTTACATCCGCAACACATCTTTCGTTGCTTTTCATGTAACGGTGTAATGAGAGACAGTTCATCTCCGTCTCTTTCCTTTTTACCCCAAAAGGGTTACCTTTTTGGGTTCTATACGAAAAAACCCAAAACATTTGAACTTTATCTTTCTCTCTCTAGAACCCAGGCGACCGTTCCTTCCTGACGATCGCCAATGCCGCCGTCTGCAAGATCGACCGCCATCCAGGAAAACTTCACGGTATTCCTGTAAGATTCTTGTTCTCGCTCCCATTCTATTTCCTTCTGAGATCTCGTTCTCAATCACCATTCTTTTAGGGTTTCTGATTTTAGTCTGACTCCTGCATTCCCCTATCATCCAAGGCGGATGAGAATGAGAAACCCCCAAAACCAGGCACGTTTAGACATCTTTGCGAGACCCCTACTGCCATGGCGGCCTTTAGAATGAAATACAACATTCCTGACAATGTTGCACCTGAACTCGCTCCTCTTGGAGCGGACAGGGACATTGGAACATGGGAGTTGATGGGAATCCCCATCATAGCCATCGTCGAGGGCGGGGTTCGCTTCCCCCTCGACCCCTTACTTCATCGAGTATTGAACTGGTACAGACTTACTCCCATGCAAGTGTCCACTAATTTTTTCAGATTAGTGATGGGAATCGTAGCCCTAAATAGGATTTTAGGGACCCAAATAGGAATCTGGGATCTCCAATGGTGGTACAGCATTGTAGTAAACCCCGAATATAACACTTACTACTTCAAAGTAAGGAAAGCAGAAAAGCGTCTTGTGCTTAACCTGCCAGATTCTGCTCGTGACCACGAGATGGATTTCCTTTACGTTACTGGAGCCTTCGAGCCAAGGGGTGAAGATGGCCAAGTGGTGGGATTCCATTGCCCCCACGTATGGGGCTACCCACGTATAGTCCTAATTCGTTTTTGTTTTGACTTTGGTTCAATTCAAGTTTGCCCTGTCTAAACTTTGCAGCGGATAATGCGAACAAACATCCCAGACGTGAGCCCAGTTACGTCCGAACAGCTGAGATCAATAGGATTCTGAAATACACTGGGGTAGCTAGGACGTTGACAGCTGGTCGGGGTCGAGACGCCAATGTTCTGTTGGGCTACGATCTCGCGTATAGAAGCTTCATTGATCGAAGACTAGCCAACCCAAGTACCAGTGCAGCATCGACGTCAACTGCTCCCCAGCCAAGGAATTCCAGATCCAACGCAGGAGTAACCCTTGCCGGGCAGCCAGGGGAAATTCCTATCTCGGAAGGGGTACCACTTCCTCGTGTGGCAGTTCGGAGATCCTCTCGGAGACAAGCCGTTTCTCGGCAACAACCCGAACGGTCAGTCGTTGATCATAACACTTCCCAATCTTCTTCATCGGGTTACTCCCCGTCTCCACCTTATTCAGGTACAATGACTCGACAACCACTAAACTTGAGTTCACTTCTCACCGTGTCCTCACGTGGACGCGGTTCAGGCCGTGCACCCTCTACTGGGCACGCTCCCCCGCCACCTCATCCCAGCAGGGGGGTTCAGCACGATCCTCCTCCTCTCCTCAGGAACGCGACAGTTCCCTTGAGGCTGCTGACGCTCATCGAGACAAATGCTCGAGGAACCCCGCGGCCGGGGAATTCGATGCACAGGCCGCCGGTTTTGCTTTGGAGACTCCTGCACCGAGCACCATTGTTACTCAAGCGACCTGGGCTCCTCAACTCACCAGAGGAGACCGTCCAGTGAATGTTGGTGACAGCGCCAGCTCCTCGGAGACTGCACTAGCCCTTACACAAGGCCTGCTGTTGCCTGTTGATATGCAGAAGGAGTTCTCGTCATCCCCTGACCGGCTCGTTTCCACTGGACTTGTCAGTTGGATAAAGGTAACTCTTTTTCTATTGCTTGGTTTGTGCCTTTATCGTGGCAATTCACTGACTCTAAGTTATTTCTGTTACAACTTAGTTTATCCAAAAGATGGTGGCGCTGGGCCAGAAATGCCAGGATGCCGAGTTTGAGAGAATCAGACTCCTGAATGAAAATACCAGGCTGCTCCGGACAGTTGCTAGACTGGAGAGTGAGAGAAACAATGCCAAATTTGATTACGAGGAAGTCAAGGGCAAGCTTGCAGTTGCTGAGGACAGCCTAAGCCAGGCCTTATCTGAAATTGATAACACCAAGAAGACTGCTTTTGACGAAGGATATCAAAAGGGCTTCGATGAGGCGACGGCCAGTTACGTCGAGCAGATGCCAGCAGTGCAGGATCAAATCTTTGCAGCAGGCTGGGAGGCGTGTTTGACAAAAACTAGCATTCCAGATGATTCTCCCCTATGGGCAGAGATTGAACTACCGAGCAGCCGGGGGGCAGCTGTTATTGAGACTGAAGAACCCAATGCTGATGATGTTGATCAAGAGATTGACAATTTTGCAAATGTTGAGGAAATCATCCAGATGGAGTCGCAGGATGGACCAACCAGAACTCATGATGCTCCCGTCCAGCAATCACAAGTGCAGGTAACAACTCATGAACCCACAAATTTGGGGGGACGGATTGCTGAAGGTGGTGTCAATGATGAAATCACCACCGATGTGTCAACCAAGATCCACCCCGAGGTCCAAAACCTGGACTAAGTCTGGTAAGTCTTTCCCAAACTTCCGAACATTTTAGTAGTTAGTTTTACTAGGTCCTGTGTGACCGTAGTTTTTGGCCCTGCGTGGCATCAGAATATTTCGTATTTGGATAACACAGGTATTCGGCCCTTCATGGCACAACACTTGGATTTTGGTGGCCATTTCAAGGCCTTCGTCATTTTGCTCGGCCCTTCCTGGCCATAAACTTGTTTGCTAGTACTTCGTATATTTGCATATGTTCAGATGCATATAGTTATTGCAAGGTTTAAGTAGGACTCTATTTGAGTATTTCGTACTTAATGGCCATACTGCCTTTATACGAGTTTATTCATACTTGTATGTCTGTCTCATAATCATGTATACTTTTTCTACCCAAGTGTTTCAGACTTGGTAAATCTACAATTTGCATTTTTTCGTACGCAAACCCAAGTATTTCGGACGTGGTAAGTTTATAATCTGCATTTGTTCGCATGCAAGTATTTCGTACTTTATGAAATTCAATACAAGTGTTTCGTACTTGTAAGTATCACGTACTTACATAATTTTTAAGTATCTCGTACTTAAATAAGTTTTCAAATATTAAGTTGGTTTTTTCATACCCAAAATAATTGTAATCTGAGCATATATGCGTATGCAGTATAAGTGTATTCATACTTGTATAATTTTAAGTGTTTTGTACTTAAAAGGAAAATTATTTTGTACTTGGCAAATTGTTACGTTCATTCATACGTATCGAGTTTATTTGTACCCATTGCCTGCTCCCCAATACGAAGAAGGGGAAGATAAGGCCATTATTCGTATTTTACAGATCAAAACAACCATAGAGAAACAAAATATCTGAAAAGTCAATATATCGCAGATGACGTGGTTTTATTCATAATCTCAGAAACTCAAGGGGTCGTTATGCGTACCCCATGCAACTAAAAAATGAAACACAAAGGAATTTTATTCATAATTCCCACATAATCACGTGGTCCTAAAACAAAATAAAAGGTAAAACTGAAGCCTTTCAAACAAAGAACTTTCTCAAATTGTGGACATTCGAAGGCCGTGGCACTGGGTTTCCGTCCAAGTCTACCAATCGATAAGCCCCAATGCCTACAATCTCAGTGACTCGATACGGGCCTTTCCAATTAGCCCCCAACTTGCCTTCATTGGCCACCTTGGTGTTGCCGAGCACTTTTCGAAGCACAAGGTCTCCAACACCAAACTCTCGTGGGTGGACATGCTTGTTGTAGTTTTTCATCAATTGTTCCTTATAGGAGGCCAAATGCACCAGGACTCTTTCTCTCCTTTCCTCGGCAAGGTCGAGCTCAATTTCAAGAGCCCTGTCATTTCCTCCACTTTTAACCAATGCAGTCCTGTTGGTTGGAAGGCCAACTTCCAATGGAATGACTGCCTCTGTTCCATAAGCCAGAGAATAGGGGGTCTCTCCCGTAGACCTCCTAGGCGTTGTTTGGTGTGCCCACAACACCAATGGTAACTCATCAGGCCACTTGCCCTTTGCTTTATCCAACCTCTTCTTGATTCCATCCAGAATGGTTTTGTTGGATGCCTCTGCTTGCCCATTACTTTGAGGATAAGCCGTGGTTGAGTAATAATTCCTTATTCCATACTGAGCACAAAAAGTCTTAAGCTTTTTCTGGAACTGAGAACCATTGTCTGTAATTAATGAATACGGGACCCCAAAACGAGTAATGATACTCTTCCAGACAAACCTCTCTATCATAGGTTCTATAATTTTAGCCAGAGGTTCTGCTTCAATCCACTTCGTAAAGTAATCTGTTGCTACCAAAAGGAATTTTCGGTTCCCAGTAGCCTTATGGAGCGGACCCACAATGTCCATTCCCCACTGAGTGAAAGGCCAAAGGCTTATTAGGGGCACTAGATCCTCGGCTAGTGTCCGAATCATTGGTGAGAATTTCTGACACTTCTCACAGATTTTCACATAAACCTTTGCATCTTCTTGCATATGTGGCCACCAATAACCTTGAGTAATTGCTCGGTGAGCTATGGATCTTCCCCCAGCATGACTTCCACATGTTCCTTCGTGAATCTCGTGAAGAAATTCCTGAACCATCTCGGGATGCACACAGAGCAGGTACGGCCCAGTAAAGGATTTCCTGTATAACTTTCCTTTTGGAGACAACCAAAATCTTGCTGATTTGGTCTTGATCTTATGGGCTTCCTTTTTATCAGAAGGAAGGGTTTCATCTCATAGAAAGCTTATGATTGGATCCATCCAACTTGGCCCCTGGTTCACGTCCAGGACCAATTCTACACTTTTCCCAATGCTTGGTTCATCCAGATAATCGACTACTACTTTCCTTTTTAAGTCAGTAGGAACAGCAGTAGCCAACCAAGCCAAAGAGTCAGCATGGGCGTTCTGCCCCGAGCTAATCTGTTCAATAGATACTTTTCAAAGGTATCAATCAAATCTCTGGTCGCTTCCACATAAGCTGCCATCTTCTCACTCCGGGCCTCGTATTCCCGGACAGTTGACATACCACCAACTGAGAATCACAATAAACCCTTAATCTTTCCGCCTTTAAGGTTTTTGCACTCTTGAGGCCGATCAGCAGAGCCTCATATTTTGCCACATTGTTTGATGCACTGAATCCCAGCCGAACAAAGAGCTCAACCATAACCCCACCAGGAGGGAAGAGAACAATACCGACTCCAGAACCAGTGTTACAAGCCGAACCATCGACAAATAACTTCCATTCCAGTGGGTCCTGTTCGGCAGACGTCTTTCTTTTCTTGGTTGATTGTTGAACAGATTGCTCCTTTCTCGTAGGAGGCCCAGGTGCTATCATTAGTGAAAACTCTGCTACGAAATCAGCCAACACTTGGCCTTTTATTGCCGTTCGTGGCTGGAAGTCAATATCGTATTGGCTTAACTCAACAGACCCCGTTGAGATTCGTCTTGAAAAGTCTGCCCTTCGTAGCAGTGACCTTAATGAATACTCAGTATAAACCACAACCTTGTGGCTTTGGAAGTAATGAGGTAACTTCCTGGTTGCTGTCCTTAATGCAAGGACCAGTTTTTCAAGGGGCAGATACCTCGTCTCTGCGTCTAACAGTGTCTTACTCACATAATAAACTGGGATTTGCTCTGATCCCTTACTTCTTAACAAAACAGCACTAACAGCATGCTCAAAAACTGCTAAATACAAAATCAAAGACTCACCCGGGTCCGGAGTTGACAGAAGTGGGGCTGTAGCCAGGTATTGCTTCAAATCTTGGAATGCCTGTTCGCATTCTGCTCCCATTCATATCCTTCTCTTTTCTTCAAAAGCTGAAAGAAGGGCCTGCATTTGTCACTTGACCGGCTAATGAATCTATTGAGGGCAGCAGCCATCCCAGTCAACCTCTGCACTTCTTTCGTCGTTTTGGGACTCTGCAACCCTTGCCATGCCGATATCTGATCCGGGTTTGCTTCGATCCCCCTTATGGTCACGAGATGTCCCAAGAATTTTCCAGAACCAACTCCAAACGCGCACTTCGAGGTGTTGAGTTTTAACTTGTATTCCCTCAAGATGTCAAAGGCCTTTTTCAAATCTGCTACGTGACCTTGCCTGGTTTTGCTTTTTACAACCATATCATCTATGTAAACCTTCATAGTTTTGCCGAGCAATTTCTTGAACATAATGGTTGCCAGCCTCTGATATGTTGCCCCCGCATTCCTTAATTCAAAAGGCATCACATTGTAGCAGTACAACCCTCGTGGTGTAATGAAAGAAGTTTTCTCTTGATCAGGTCCAAACATGGCAATCTGATGATATCCTTGATATGCGTCGAGGAAACTCATCCGTTCATACCCAGCAGTTGCATCAACCAACTGATCAATCCTAGGAAGGGGAAAGCTGTCCTTCGGGCATGCTTTATTCAAATATGTGAAATCCACACAGACACGCCACTTGCCGTTCTTCTTCTTTACTACAACAGTATTGGATAACCATTCTGGATAATAAACCTCACGTATTGCTTTGGCCTCCAATAGCCGTTCCACCTCTTCTGTAACAGCATCAACATGCTGCACAGCTGCCCTTCTCTTCTTCTGAATCACGGGCTTGTGCTGGAGATCTACATTTAAGTGGTGACAGATCGCGTCTGCACCTACACTGGGCATCTCCTCCGGTACCCAAGCAAACACATCAACATATTCCTTTAAGAATCCAACTAGTTCGTTTTCTTCCTCAACTGGTAGCGATTCCCCAATTAAAAAATACCTTTCAGGATCAGTCTCGTTGATCTGTATCTTCTTCAAGCCTTCAACCACTTTTTCTGTTGGATTCCTACCGACATCCTCGATAGTCGGTTGATCTGGCGCTTCCACCGCATGAACCTGATGGGCCTTTGGAACTCTCTTGATAATAGAAATCAAGCACTGCTGTGCTGCTTTTTGATTTCCCCTTATCTTTTTGATCCCATTAGAACCAGGGAATTTCACCATTTGATGATACGTAGAGGAGACAACCCTCATTTTATGTAACCACGTCCTTCTTATAATTGCGTTATAGGAAGATGGGACATCAACCACAAGAAAATCTGTCCTCAAAACTACAGAACCTGCACAAATGGGTAGCGTTACCTTTTCGAGGGGCCAGACTGCTCCTGCTCCAAACCCAACCAGAGGTGTTATTGATTGCTCCAAATCTGACTGAGTTAACCCCAATTTTTTGAATGCATTATAATACATGACTTCTGTACAACTCCCAGAGTCCACCAAGATTCTCTCAATGTCGTCTTCCCCTATTCGTAGGGTAATGACCAAAGCGTCATTGTGAGGTACCTGGACGTCTCCAAGATCCTCATCCGTGAAGACTATGCCTTCGTTGCTTCCATTGGTTTCTCGTCCCCTCTTATTTCCCAATCTCAGAACATGCTGGTCATGCTTGGCTTTCCTCTGGAGCAGCCTAACCTCATTCCTCGTATAAGGTGCGGCCAATCCATGTATCATATGGATTACTCCCCTAGGATTCTGTTCGTAATCCATCTCCATGGCTTTCCCTTTTTCTTTGGGGTCCTCCTGAATGTACTCCTTCAGATAGCCTCGAGAGACCAGATCGTCAAGATGTCTCTTGAACATTTTGCAATCCTCAGTCATGTGGCCCCAATCTTTATGGTAACTGTAGTGCTGATTCGTGGCACGTTTCGCATCCTTGTCTCCACCTAGACTGGGGGGCCACTTGAAGTAGGGCTGATTCTTTATTCGATAAAGAATCATGTAAATAGGCTCTTTCCAGACTGTGGTTATTGAAAAGAATGACTTGGGGTCTGGTGCTGGTTTTTCTTTGTACGGCTCTTTCTTAGCCTGCCCATACTCCTTCCTTTCCCTGTAAGTCTTGGGCTCTGGTTTGTCCACCTTTTTCGCTGGTGTCTTTGGCTGTTCGGCAATCACTTTGCAGTCTTCCCGGAGGATGTCGTCCTCCATTTTGGCATGCTGCTCGATTCGTTCCATCAGGTGGGCCAATGTTGACACAGGATGTTTGTTCAATGACCGGCGAAGTTCTTTCCAAACAGGCAGGCCTGTCTTGAAAGTAGTAATTGCATACTCCTCACTGCAACTATCAATCTCATTAAAGGTCTCCCAATACCTTTTAGCGTAGTCTCTGATCAGCTCATTATCTCCCTGTTTCATCGTGGAGAGATTTCAAACGTCTTGGGAGCCTTTCTACTTGTTAAGAACCGCGCAGTGAACTCCTCAGCCAACTGTATCCACCCTCGTATGGATCGTGATTCCAATTTATGGAACCAAACAAAGCCACATTCCCTAAACTCGACAGGAACATCTTGCACATTATGGCATCATCTCCTTCGTGCATAAACATAACCTGTTGGTAGTGTTGTATGTGAGCAACTGGGTTCGCATTTGTCTCGTAAAGTACGAACGCCCCGTGCTTCACTCTGCTCGGCAGTTGTGCATCTTGTAACCTTCTCGTAAAGGGGGAAGTTGCTATATTGCTTAGCGCTTTTCTCGCTGCTTCTCGTGCAGTCATCGTTCCAGCCTCTTGTTCTTTGTTTCTATGCGTCCGAACCCTATCCCAGCTGGACTTAGGTCTCTCGTACCTCTCCCTGTGGTGTTTTCGGGATCTTCTTCAACAGAGGAACTTCGGCTCCTGCTTCTCCTTTTTCGTGGAGAAAGCCCTCGTTCCTTTGGACTCCTGCTTCTCATTCTTCGCGAAGAAGGCCTCTTTTTTCTTGGAGAGGGACTCCTGCTCCTGCTTCTTCGGTGTGAAGGAGCGGCCTTGTATGTTACCATAGCTTTTTTTTCTCTCCTGAAATGTCCTCGTGACAGTCCAGAATCCTCAGGGCGATCTCTGATCCTTTCCATCTCACGGATCTCATATTCTCGTTTCTTGATTAATCAAGCAGCCTCCTCGATTTCCTGCCTCTTCCTATCGAGGATGTCGCTGTGGTTATGGACACTTTTTGAATGTGCAACTGACTCTTCTCTATGGTGGGACTTGCTCCTTCTCGTGGAGTCTGTAGCAGTCCTACCTTCCTTGTTCTTGGGATCATCTTGGATGGTGAGGGGACGATCTTTGCTCGTCGTTCTCCTACTATGGCCACCAGCATGCTTTTTCGGAGCACCTGGAGGGGATTTGTCTCCTTCCCCACCAGCCTAATTCTTCTCATTGAGCGGTGTGACTGGGTCTACTTCCACCATGGTCGTTTTTCAAGTGGAACTCGTTCGTTTCCCACAGAAAGCGCCAATTGTAGGTGCAGAAAAACAAAGAGTACCTGGAACGATGTTGATTTCGCAACAGTTCCACGTGATCCTCGGTTGGTACCCCTATTCCTCCGCCGGAACCCTAATCTACAAAACAGACAAGGGGTGAGCGCACCTTTGCCTTTCGTGGCAAAGGCCCTCTGATGCCTAAGTTAGTATCTCGTACTGGTGCGAAACCCTAATTATCAGTAGGAAAGTATATAATGAATGCAACGTATTGCGTACCTTTTATCTCTAGGTTTACCTCGTATATATAGACATCTGTTTGCTTGCTCTCCAAGCATCCTCATTGCCCTAGGATTCATATCCTATACAAAAAACCTGGGCTCCCTAGGAACTCCCTTCCCAATCAGCGAAGATCCTTTTTTCATAAGGACTCTCGTCTCTATGGAATTCGTTCCGTGATAGGACTGTCCCATCGCTCATCCTGACTGGATATTGGACACTCCTTTTTGAATACTGCTTGCGCCTTATCTCTTAAGACTCTTTATCTTTAAGTTGACTTTATCTGTTCGACACGCTCTTTGCCGAACAGACTGCAGCTTAACTACTATTGTTTTTAAGTAAAAGCTTGTATCGCCGAGCAGCTGATATGACTCTGGGACATCTCATGTCCCTATAACTAGGTAACCCATCTGTTCGGCGTTCATTTCAGATCACCGGCCCTTATCATCATGGTGCCTTTCATCACTTTTCTCTTTGCACAATTTCCATCACGTGTTCGGCTCGTGATTTATGCCTGTTCGGGAATATGGCCCTACACCGCACACAATCATTTGCCATAGATTGAGCTAATTCAACCTAAACAATTTTTTGGCACGCTCAGTGGGACTTGAAGGGGTCAAAAATGCCAAGGCTTAGGAAACAAATAGGGACACCCATTTATGGTCCAGAGTTAAGGAACAAGCCGTGCCGGAGCAAATTGCAGAACTAGGTACACCTATTGACCTTGAGTTTCCTCAATTGGCTTTAGAAATGGAAGGGCCTCCTTATGAGGGGCCGCCTTATGAAGCACGTTTGAATTTCAAAGAGGGGAAAGCCAGTGGTAAGGACCACGATAATGAGGATATATTTAGAGAAATGATGATTTCTTTTAGAGAAATGGCTCAAACTCAAAGAGCCATGATCCAAAGCATAAAAAATAGAATACCCATTGGACTAAATGATCGTGCTAACTCAAGCACTCACCAAAGTCCTTTCAAAGGAAGGCTTGGAGAGGATGTTGGATAGGGTAAAATGAAGTCTACAATAGGCAAAGAGAAATTGTACCCAGAGGAAGTACCACGGTCTTGGTATGAGCCAGTAAAATCTACGAAACCTGTTCATGAAATCCCAAAAGAATCTTCTGGTATTAATCTTGGAGTTCTAAGGAATACCAGGAATGTACAGAGTATGAATCCTCTCTTTGAACCAACACTTGGGGGATGAGAGGATGACATAGGGTTAGATCGAGGGCATAGGCCAGAGAGAAGAGGTAATAATCCTCAAGACCCTCGTCAAAGGTTGCCTACTGTTAGAGATCACCTCCCAGTTTATGGAGAAAATCTTAGGAAAGAAACTTCATGGCCAATATAGGCTAGTATTGCAACTGGTGCGATGCAACAACCAGCATATGGGAGGCTCCAAAGGAAAACCAAGGGGATTTTAATGCCCATAGGTTAGTTTATGAGGAAGATTTCGTGGAACAACCTGTTGTAAATCAGGGGCAAAATCTACTCATAGAAAATCCAGTATTAAAAGACCAAGTTATGTGCCTGATACAAGAAGTTTGTGGACCTCGAACTCGGGGGGTACAACCTCAGATCTATAGGAAACCATATCCTGAATGGATAGACACAACATTTCAAATCCCTACAGAATTTTAAATCCCAGATTTTACTTTATTCTATGGGATGAGAGACAATCTTCTGTAGAACATATTGCTAGATTTTCTGCACAATGCAAGAACTTGGATCAAAATGGTTTCATGAAGTTGAAACTATTTCCAAATTCTTTATCTAGACCAGCTTATGCCTGGCATCCTAATTTACCACCAGGATCAATAACTAATTGGTTTCAAATGGAGGAAGTGTTTCATGCACAATTTTTTCATACAGAACCTGAAGTTTCTATGGCAGACTTAGCTAGGTTAAGGCAAAAACCAGATGAGAAAGTAGCTGATTTCATATCCAGGTTCAAAAGAGCCAGGACCAAGTGCAAACTCCAATTGCCAGAGGTAGAATTCGTGAGATTAGCACAAGATGGTCTAGAAAGAGAACTTCAAAAGAGGTTTGATTCTATAGAGTTTAGAGACTTTGCAGACCTAACCTATAAAATTACTAGATATGAATCATTGTTGGAAGAAGATATAGATAGACATAATTCCTCTTAATCTACTTACTATCAAGACCCCAACTATGAGATCGATGCTGCAGAAATAGTAGAGTATGACCCTTGTGTTTGTGAGCCCTTAATTCAAAAGAACGTTACCATAAGGCAGAAATTTAAGCAGAAGGAAATCACTAAAGTTTATTCTTTTGATATATCAAAGGCTGATGAAATCTTCAATTATTTGTTAAGAAAGAAGATTATTAAGCTGCCTTTAAATGTGAAATTGCCCACTACAGAAGAAAAGAATGGGACAACATACTGTAAATGGCATGATTCTTGGTCTCATTCAGCTAAGTCTTGCAATGTTTTCCGTGATAGGATTCAGGAACAATCAAGAAAGGAACGATCAAGTTCCCTGAAAGTGAAGGAAACTTCAATTTCACTCCTTTCCCAAAAATTGAGGGAGTTAACACCAACGTGCCAACTTCATTGGCTCGAACTGTCAAGAAATATTGGCAGGACAAGGAAGCACCGGTGAATATGAATTCGGTTCAGTATGGAAGGGGCAAGCCATATGTTGGCCACCCTCGGAATATGGGAATAAGGCAGAACCACTATAGGCAAACCAGTACTGGGTTTCCTTCACAGAAATTCTCAGGTAACAATCATTTACCAGTGTTGGAAGCCTCATTTTTGGAATGCTTATGTGTTGGATGCAGAGCCAATTATTTGGTTTTTAAAGATTTGGATAGAAATGGAGTAAGTTTCTTCCCTAAAGAGGTTGGGATGAAAAGAATCACTCCAACACAACTGAAACCAAGCGAAAACAAATCTTGGTTTACTTCGAAAAGGGACACGCCTTCCAGTCCAGTCCTATTTATTCAAAGAAGGGAAATGCCTCTTTTGAAGAAGGCCAACACTGGCCAGACATCCGAGCCACATGAAGACACCAAGCATGAGGAGTTTACTTTGGTAAAAGGAGTACCTGACTGGTTTTTGAAGCAAGTTAAGCCTGATTTGTTTCAAGGATACGAAAATTCAACTAGGAGTGGGAACAAAACATTCAAATCACCAAGCTCAAATTCTGGAAATTGGGTATTGATAAGGGATCCCAAATCGATACCACAGATGGTTCCTTTACTCTTAAGAACACATAAAAGGAAGCTCTAAAGAAAGTATTCACTTTTTCAATCAAGAGAATCTTCAACTGGAGAAGAATTAGGAAGAAGAGCCAGGCCTAATCCGAGATTTAACAGAGCTCAAAGGGATCCGAAATAGGATTTTTGAATCCAGTTTCGAAAGGAGGAAACTTTGAAAAAAGTAGCCTTTGCAATGCTTGAAGAAGACTTAGACCCACCTTTTCCCAACTCATTGGCTAGTTAGCAGTCTAGTTTGCTAGAAGCCATGTTGGTGGAACAAGGAGGGATAAAAGGAAGCTCTTCTCCTATGGAAGTGTCAACTTAAAAAGTTGAATCCAAGGAGAGAGTGAAAGAAAAAATGGTTAAACCAACCAAGGAGGTAGCAAGCATTCAATTTGGAACCCAACCTGAAGTTCAAGTTAACATGGTTTATCCATGTTCGTTGAATTTCTTCAAGGATGGGCAAACATCTAAGAATCAAGATGACACTTGGCTGAACCTGAGCAAGTCTGACATTTCTGAAGACACATGTAGTGATGATAAGCTTACCATCATCTGCAATGATTGTGATTTGGAAGAAGTGGCTCAAATTGAGATGGACGAGAACCTGGTATGTGAAATTGAGCAGAATCAAGAAAGCTTATAGGTCAGCTCAAAAGAAAGTGCTTGTTTTATGCTAGATTCTATGTCTGACATCGAGTACCCATTGGTAATTGATTTAAATCATGTTGATATTTCATATCCATTTAAATTACCTACTAATGCTATGCGATAACATTTACGACCTTTATATATTACTGCATATTTTGATGGAATCCCACTTGACAGAATCATGGTGGATAATGGAGCTGCAGTGAACATTTTACCTTTTCGAACCCTAAAAAAGTTAGGGAAAGGAAAGGCAAAATTGATCCCAACTAGCACATCCATTGTAGGATTCACTGGAGAGAGCCAACATACAAAAGGTATAATCTTAATAAGATTGGCAGTAGGTGGTATAGAAATAGATACTGCTTTCTGTGTCGTTGACACATATGCTAAGTATAATGGTTTATTAGGAAGAGATTGGATCCATGTTAATGGGTGTATTCCTTCTTCTATGCATCAGGAGTTAATGATTGTCAAATATAAGAAAGACAAAGAAATAAGTTGTAACAACCCTGATTTTGGTAAATAAAAAAAATTTCGTTAAATATTTAAATTTTATTTTAATTACTTGGATTTGCTTTTAAAATTCCTTTTTAGTCCTTAATAATCCGTGATAATTAGATTTGAACCTTGTTAAATTATATTTTTTCGCACCGGACAACCTAGTCATTTTCTAAAGACAAGTATGCTTGTAGAAGCACTTGTATATTTTCTTTATAAGTGAAATAAAGTCTTGAAATTATATTGGCTAGAAATCCTACTTGGCTAGTATAGTTAGCTCCTAACCAATTAGTTGGAGAAACCTAACTACCAATCCATCTAGTTACTTCCTCCTAACCCTTGATGAGCCTTTTGAACCTTCTTGAACCTTATGAACCTTCCAAACCCTAATGAACCCTTTGGACCAAAGTATTGATTATTATATTTCAAGGCCGTACTTGTCCTTTGTACTCTTTACCCATTGGATAATAATTGCTAGAGAAAATTTTACCCTTTGTGTAATAGAAGTCAGTCTTGCCAAAATCCAAGTAGTACTTATAGATTAGACTAGACTAATCAAAACCAAATCCCATCTTTTTATTTCCAAAAGAAGTAAATCTAGATTTTCCACCAAAGTACTTTCTTAGATTTTCCAAGTACACATATATATAGGTACATGTACTACTTAGCCTATTATTATATTTCTAAGGAATCCTAGACCATGCTTATAACCTTTACCCTTTGGGTAATACATGTTAGGGAGATTTTAATCCATTGGATAATAGAAAACCTAGATTTGCCTTTGATTGCTAAGTACATATATAGTTATATATAGACTTATATACACATGCCTAAAGGACATATGGTCATTTCAAGGTATTATTTAAGTACATATATCACCTCACCCCTTTAACCATTGGTCAATAACTACTAGGGAAAATATTACCTATTGGATAATAAAAGTTAGTCTTTCAATTAGTACATAGATGAATAAACAAGTCACTTTCATTAGATTATATACTTAAAGATATGTATATATATAGATCTCTAGGTACACCAATATCATTATATATAGGTACTTGTACTTCATGGACTATTTTATCTTGATCAAATCTTGCCTAGATTGACTCTTGAAAATCTTATTAGATTACATAGTACCTTGTGTACTTCTATAAATATATACTTGGACATGTATATATATATACACACACACACACACACTTATACATAGTACTAGAGAGAAAGAAAACTGAGAGAGAGATAGAGATAGATAGAGAGAGGGAAAGATTGGGAGAGAGAGAATGAGGTGGGAAAGATTTGGGGTGTACTTGTCTTGATCTTCCTTGATCTTCTTGCATCCGTTCAAATGTATGGTTATATACTTCTCCAAGCAAAATCCATTTACCTTTGTCCTTATATGTACTTTTAATCACTAAATCTTTGTACCATCCCATCTTTCTTCCACAAAATCCTTCCAAATCAACTCCAGAGTACCAAATCTAGCCATGCAAGCCTACAACTAGGTAGAAGGGTGCAAGCAACCCCATGATCTTTCAATCAAGCTTGACAAAACAAGAAAAAAATCAAAGATAGCAGGGAGAGAGAGAGAATTCGGATGAGAGAGGGAGAGGGAGGAGCCTTGGCCTATAAATAGGAAGCCATTCCAAGTTTAAACTCACACCTTCACTCATTGCTCTCACTTCTCTCTAGAATTTCTAAGCTTTCTTAGTTCCAAAGTTCAAGTTCTTGAACTTTCTTTGAAGTTCTTGAGAGCAACCACCAAACCACCTTCAAAACCCTTAGATCTTTAAAGTAGCCTAGTTTAGTTATCAAAGTTGTTTTTAGGAAGATAAAATCCATCTCTCTTCCTTTTGAAGCAAATCGGAGCCGTTACGCCGCCGATTACAAAACCGGCGACTGATTCTCAAAGCTGCCCTACCGCCAAGAAGAACGGTAGATTGATCTTAAACCCCATCTCTAAGTATAGTAGAATGTCCTTATTTCTTATCCCAAGTATATTGTATGATATGTGCATGAGTAGGTTATCCTTACACTCTAAACCTAAGTATATATAGTTGTATGATCATTTTATCCTTGACTTTATAAGTATAATCGAGATGTGTTATTGTCGTATGTTGAATTACTATTGGAAGTATGAATATGTTTAAGAATCACTTTTTATTCCAATAAACATGTGTTGTTTTGAACCTCCCAAAAAGGAAGGAAAGTACGGATTTTGAAATATAAGAATGTATCACTTGAATGTATGTATTCGTATTTTCATCCTAAGGATGGTGATGAGCTTGTTTACATGTTACTTGCATTACTTGTGGTTGTTTGATAAAGCATAAGTGGTATCCACTCCAAAGGCGTTCATACATGTGGCGTTATGCTTTAAGTGTGAATTTAGCATGTTAAGTAATATAGAGTTGGGTGATCTTGCTAGTTTTGTTTCAAGATTACAGTGAATGACTTATGCTTATTCTTATGAAAAGTCCTGCCGCGGAGTCTATGCATGAAAATGAGACACGGAAATCGTGAAAGTTAAAAACATGACACCTAGGGTGTGTTAACAACAAGGTGTGTTTTGAAATCGCAATGTGGCCGGGCTTGCCCATTGTATGGGGTGTGTGTGTGTAAAGGAAAGATTTTCGAAAACCCAAATGGGAACTTAGAGAGGCGAAACCATTGTGGGATACTCAGGAACCCGGAGCGGCAGAACCGAGGGATAAATTGTAGTTTGGTTATCTACGGAGAGGAGCCAACACAATTGTTAAATGATTTTCAAAAACCCAAATTCTCTGGAGCGGTCGAACCATTGTGGCATACTTGGGAATCTGAAACGGCGGAACCAAGGGTTCTTAATTGTGGATTGGTTATCCGTGGAAAAGGAGCCAATGCCAAATTCAATATTTTGTGTGCCAATGAGAACCCGATGCGGCGGAACCATTGTGAGGATACTCGGGAGATCGGAACGGCGGAACCGAGGTTGGGTGTGTAAAAAAATGATTTTTGAAATGTTGATTTGTTAAAGTGGAAATGAGACACAGTCTACGATGAGTCACAGAGGAGAAACTCATATATCACAGACACCAATGATAGATTAAGGATTGTGGTTGTGTCATTGTTGTTATCTTTATCGAATATGCATGTGTTGTTCATGACCTTGTATGCTATATCTATGATCTGTTATGTGTAAGTTAGGGTTAGTAGGTTTAGGATTATTCTGCTGAGCTCTTGTAGCTCATGGTGTTACGGTGACCCTGACATATTATACTAGTGGCAACGCTAGTATAACATGTCAGACTTAGTATAATATGTCAGACTTTGTAGATGATCAAGATGAACAGTACACCTTAGAGGCTTTCAGAGCCGAGGAGCAGGTGGAGCTGTAGTTAGGCACTTTAGTTTCCCTTCCTTGTGTAAATATGAACTCTTGTGGGAGTTATGATGTAATAATGAGCCAGACTCTACTTAGATTTTCAATAAAATGTTTATTTAACGTACCTGAAATTCGGGGCGTTACATGGGTGTTGAAGGAGTCAAAGCTGATCCACTTCCATTTAGTGCCACAACAAATTTTGCTAAAGCAAAAATGTATAAGTCAGATGTAGTTCCTCTGCGTGAACTACTCCAGGCTGCCACCTACCCAACCAGAGAGATGGAATTAGGAGAATTACCAGAGCTGAAATCAAAGCTGAAACAAACTGTCGATTATGAATCAGACACCCCAAAAGATGATGTAGCTTGGATGTAAATCCAAGCAGGAGGCTGAAGAAAAACCAACACATGGGCTTTAATAAGATATATTGCTTTAAGAATCGAACAAAAGATTCAGGAAGATAATATATGGGAAGATGATCTGCAGGATAAACCTTGTGAGAATGAGAGCCAACAGACGTCTCAGGAGCAGATCGAAGCCCAAGATCTCTTAGAGGAAGGAAGAGTGGGAAAATGGGCTCCAACATAGGCTGGGCCTTTTCAAATTCATAGAGTTCAGAAAGGGGGAGCATACCATTTAAGGAATTTAAATGGTTATGTTCATCGAAGAAAGATAAATGGGAGACATTTGAAGTCTTATGTCCCTTCTATATGGGAGTCGTTTCGTAAAAGGTAACCTTTTTTGAAGAGTTAAACCTTTTTCTCCTCTTTCAGAACGAAGACAAGGTAATTGAGAGAATTACAAAACAAGAGTAAGTAAAAGTCTGGTTTCTTATATATAGTGCACCCCACAAAGAAGGGAGGTTCATCCCTTTACAGAAATGGTCATAAAGGACCATAGACAAAGAGAGATAAGTAATCAAACCCTAGACAGTCTACTTCGAACTCTTCTCAGGGGATTCCTTCAAAGAGTCAGGGGTGGGAACTTTGTTTTCTTGGGCTTGGCTCTCTGAATCTTCAGATTCACGGAAGAACTTAGCAATGTCAGTGGGAGTCAACGTGAAAGGGTCAGAAGACCTAGTAAGGCAAGAACGAGAATGAAGTTCATATTTTGGTTCATTCTTCACCTTATACAATGTCTACCTGATGAGGCTCATTGCAAACATGACAAGCTTGGGAGTGAGTTCCTCTCCAGGCGTCTCTTCCATCTTAGGTACTGTGTGTTTCTCAGCCATGGGGTTGTTGATAGAAATAGTAAAGAAAGAGAACAGACAGAAAAACAGTCGAGACGTTTGAAATTCCATAGGGTTGATATTTATTAAGTGAGCACAATAGATAAGTATTAAAAAGCAGTAGTCCTTATCGATTAAAAGTCCCAAGGAAATAAATGATGATGGGTGAGTAGGTATTAACTCGTCCATTCATTTTACTCAAAGTAGAACTCAAGTTAACCTGGGAATTTACCCAAAGTAGAACTCGAGTGTGGGTAGCATGCCCTGGAATTTCCGGATTCCAAATGCAAGCCTCCGGGAATTTCGTTTCCCGAAGCAAGGGCCCATAATCAAGGGAGCGCGAGCGGAGAAGCAGTCGCTCGCAAAAACACAGAGTCACCACTCGGGTTTGAAGGTCCGACACCCAAGGAACTGTATTTCGAAGCACCTGCCGCGCTATTTGATTTGAAAAAGTGAAGGAACCAGTCCGTCATAACCATATCTGGGTTCGGGAGCCAGGTTACGAGAGGGGAAGGGTTTTAAGGCACCCCTCTCGCCCAATCCGAAGATCGGTCTCTACTTAGGCATTTTGAAAACATTGTGATTCTTCTTCTTTTTTAACCAATTTTTAGCCAATTAGGGCCGGGGAACAGTTAATTGGGGAATAAAACTGTAACATGTTTGTAAGATGTGTTATATTCGAGCATGGATGGATGGAATACTATGAAAAATGGGATAAAAACCCAACCCTCTGGTTAGAACAACAAAACTGCATAAGGTTTTGAATTTGCCAAACACGATGGCCACCTTTGCATCATGGATCTACGTACATGCAAAGAACCATCGTGCAACAATTCAGAACCCTCGCGCGACTGTTTGTTCAAACCACAGGTTGAATTTTGATCCCCTTCTGGGCTCTGGAAGGACCAGTGCTCACCCAGGGGGCAAACCAAGCAGTTCTATATGTATTGGAATGTAAATAGTTATTACAAACAGAGCGAATAGAATTGAAACACAACCCCTAAACAGTGGGGGTGAATAAACAGGGGGCTAGGCCCTAGTTGCCATGCAAGGGCAGCCACTGGAAGTCAGAGAAGCATCGCGCGAGCATTGAGAACCCACGCGCGAGGGTTCTATCTGGACTTCCAGGAATTGCTTTGCATGCTTGGGGTTCTGAAACATACTCAGAAACATCCCAAAGGCATTCCAAACCAAGTAACACAACAAAATAAACTAAACTATGGATTTTAGCATGCATCACAGTGAAAGTATGCTTAAAAACAGTAAAAACAATATATGAAACTCAAAGGCCAACATCCCCTTCCCCACGTGGTTCATCATCACACTGACACAAAGTGTCGCACGAGCATTGAGAACCATCGCGCGAGGGTTTGTGGTCCACGGCTTCTTGTAACCTTGCTGACTTTAGGGCCAGGACTGGTATTGATTACCAGCCTTGGCCCTGCCAGCCCCCCTCAGAGATCAGAACAGGAAAATAGTAGGTATGCTATACCTTTGGTTGAGTTTGAAAGAGCGCTTGAACTTGAGTTGAGGTTGAATGCTTTTGAGTGGTAGAAACACGGTGTGAAAATAGGTGTAAAATTTTGTAACCTTTTTTCCAACCCAAGGTGTAAGGATTTCTAAACCTTTGTCTTTGATATTTTTGAACCCTTTTTATGAAAGACCCATGGGGGTATTAATAGGGAAAGGCCCTTCCATTAATGGAAACCCTCCATTAATGGAATTTATTCCATTAAAAGAAACTATTCCATTAATGGAAACCATCCATTAATGGAAACTATTCCATTATTGGAAGGATTCTAGAAACCTTCCATTAATGGAAACATTCTAGAACATTCTAGAATCTTCTAGAACATTCTAGAATCTTTTTAATAATAGAAAGTTTCCAGAAATGGAAAGTTGCAAATTTAACCAGCGCGCGCGGATCGAAAATCGACGCGTTCCAGTAGGGTTTCGGGAATTTTAAAGAGTTTTACAAACACTCAAAACTCAAGCAAGCCATCACTCCCGGGGTGTTCTTGATCCATTTCATCATCGGGGAAACAAATATCGCAAGTAAATTAATCTGGAAACCTAGATTGGGGTGTCTACAGTAGCCCCCCTTTAATGACACTTGGAGCACCATTGACTTGGTACAAGTAACGTCAAAGGTTTCTAGACACCCCTCAAGGCAATCCAGAGCAGAACATATTAAAGTAGACAAGCATACTTACAGAACTTGATTGGTTGAATGGACGTGCGATCCATTGCCAGGATGGAAGTAGAAGTGGGCGATTGCATCGCCGCTTGTTGATCGAATTTGGACGGGACAGGCTGTCGCTGCAGATGTGGACGGGACCGGCCGTCGTTGCTGGGATCAAGCTATCCTCGACACAAAGTATTCCAACAAACACGGGTAGGTCGTGTCGGGCAGGTTAAATTCCATCCGTTGGGAATCGAGCCAATCTCCTTATCAAAGACCATCCAAGACAGAGCAATAACCCTGCTGGAAGATGCACTTGCGGCTAGACTGAGGGGGATTGTCGTTCGAGACAGGCCGAGACGGACTCTCCTGGAGAACAATCAGTTGCGGATGAACAGACCATTGGACGATATTCTGATCGTCGTCGTGGATTGAATGGAATAGGTATGATATGGCTGATCGTCGTGGACGGATTGAAAGAGACGACATGGCTGATCGTCGGCGATGACATGGCTGATCATCGTTGATTCTTTGAAAGAGATGACATGGCTGATCGTCGGCGATGACATGGCTGATCATCGTTGATTCTTTGAAAGAGACGACATGGCTGATCGTCGGCGATGACATGGCTGATCATCGTTGATTCTTTTAAAGAGACGACATGGGTGATCGTCGGCGATGACATGACTGATCATCGTTGATTCTTTGAAAGAGACGACATGGCTGATCGTCGGCGATGACATGGCTGATCATCGTTGATTCTTTTAAAGAGACGACATGGCTGATCGTCGGTGATGACATGGCTGATCATCGTTGATTCTTTGAAAGAGACGACATGGCCGATCGTCGGTGATGACATGGCTGATCATCGTTGATTCTTTTAAAGAGACGACATGGCTGATCGTCGGCGATGACATGGCTGATCATCGTTGATTCTTTGAAAGAGACGACATGGCCGATCGTCGGTGATGACATGGCCGATCATCGTTGATTCTTTTAAAGAGACGACATGGTCGATCGTCGGCGATGACATGGTCGATCATCGTGGATTGAAGGACCTGGACGATATGGCTGATCGTCGTTGATGGATTTGACAGAACGCTGCTGTGAAGGCGGACGGAAAGATCAATGTGTTGAATGATCAAGTCGCTTAGGGATTTTTTGACAGGATCGGCTGTCGTTGAAACGGCTCCGCAGGATAGCATCCTTTGGTTTACGAACCGAGAATTGGACATGAGAGATTTCCATCGCATCCGCTGACCAATGATAACAAAACCGCAGGAGATCGCATCCTTCGGCAAACAAATCATATGACGGCAACCATGCTGGCCATCTTCCTGCTTTCATCATTTAATATACACAATATGCGATGATGTATACGAAATTGAAAGTGCAGATGCAAGCTAAGGGCGGCTCCTACGAGGACAACGACGCCTAAGGACTACCACTGAGTCTCATTATTGTAATGTCTGTTACTTCTGAGATGCGCACCCAAATAGATAGATGCTGAACAGGTTAGCATGCCCTAGTTGACATAGTAACGGCATTGGGCCCGTGTGCCCATTCTTTGATGCTTGGGCAGATGTGCCAGACACATGCTTTGCTTGGCCTTGGGCTGACGTGCCCTTGCTACTTATGAGATTTCCACAGCTTGTGGATTACAGGAGCTAGGGTAGCACATGTAAAAATTGCACTTTCTAGCCGCTAATATCTAATTTGCATTGACAAGTGACCTAAATTGACACACAGACATGCGCACATGGACAGACTCGCCTAGCTCAAATGGAAAGGGAGAAAGAGATCCCCAGGGTACAAAGCGAACCCTTAGGCACACAGAACATAATGAAATTTGGGCATTAATGTGCCAAAATTCACAACATTCCTGAACAGATGAAACTGACACTTACGAAAGTGCAAAAGGTACAAAGACCTGTACAAACAGAATTGAGAAAAGCATCTCGACATGACAATTGATTGAAAAACTAGAAAAATGCCGCAAAGATGGACATAAGACACAAATGATGACTCAATGGGCCCGGACTGAAACCGACACCCCCGTGCAGTCACATTAAGTCCACATGACTTGCATGGAATGACAAGACTTGGCAAAAGCCCCTGAAACGACATCTGAGGGCAGTAGCAGGCTACTGCTGGAATTGAAAGAGCATGCACAGGACTGAAACCAACGTGAATCACTTTGAACGAACGTGCATGACTATAAGCTAGCACACGAGGCTGCAACTGCTCATACCAGACTTCGCTGAACTTAGAATAAACTGTGAGCCATTAGGCTTCTAGCATTTCGTTCTGTTTTTTATGCTTCAAATATTTTTAAGGCTTCAAATATTTTTAAGGCTTATGCTCAGCCTGTAATAGAAATAGCAGTTTGCAATAAAATTGAAAGACAAAGGTTTTCCCCCTTCTGGTTCCTCCAATTCAGCTTGATCTGATCTTCGATCCTCTTCGACCTTTGATGTGTACCAAAATGTCAACCATGGACCCAATTGATAGATTTGTGACCGAGTCTGGAAGAGAGACTGCCTACGTATCCCAAGCTAGGGAATCAGGTCAAAATATAGTTCAGGCTAAGGTTCACTCGTGTGTTTACCTCTCCTTTTGCGCTCTAACTTTTGCCTAGTACCGCCCAGTCGGGTCTTCGGTCTAGGGAGCTTTCGAATATTGCCTATTACTTTTGCCTAGACCCCCTTCATAGGTTTTCGGGCTAGCAGGCTGCTCTAACTTTTGCTTGGAACTGCCCACCCTTGGGGTTTTCAGCCCAACGAGCTTCTCTCAGGGAAAAGTTGCTTTTGAATTGATCCAGGTTGACCATGGTATTGAATTTGTTGCCGTCGAGGTCGACGATCTTTGAACATAGCCCCAAATAGAATGACTTTGATAATGCAAGGTCCAGTGCACTTCGGTTGGAAATGCCTTACTCCGGGCCGTTTTGTGCATTTTCTCATTTGTGCTGGGCAGAACGTCACTGTTGCTGTTTTTAAACATAATGAGAGGCCCAAAGCCTTCCGAGCTTCTACTTTCTGGCTTGGCACCCGGTAGCAGGGGGATTTGATACTTCTTTTTCTCAGGATCAACGCCAGGTGCATCTTTTGTGAGACCACGCCAAGACGTCGATGAATTCTTGAGCCTGTTTGACCGGGCACAATGCTTTTCTAGGGACAGCTTTGAACCAATGGAACCATTGGGAGGTTATCCTTGTCTTTCAAGTTTATAGAAACTACTTTTTCTTTTAATAGGCAGAGCACGCCTTTTGTCTTCCCTTTTGGTGAGGGAACACATTTCCTTGGGATGATCCCATCGAAATCTATCCCTTCGTCGCCAGGGTTGACACAGTTTATTCAAAAGCCAACGAAGTACTAAGAAACAAGACAATGCATTTCATAAAAACCCTCGGGGTTTGCCAAGTACAGCAGACTCAAGACTTGAAACAAAAGCTACGACATGGAGGCTGAAAGCACGAACTCCGACTCGTAGCTAGACTTTAGACAAAGCGCAAAGACTACTGTCGACTCAGACATATCGCCAATGCAAACTAGACGCGGTTTTGAAAACGCAATATTTGAAAAGCTACCCATAGCTTTTACAAAAAAGGTAGGATCCAGCGGGCATCAGGCCCAAGCAACAGCACTTCGGCTTCCTTTGGCTTCTCGACCAAACCTACTCGATGCTCCTTTGAACAATGGACCTCAGCCAGTTGGTCTTCTCATTTATAAGCCTCTCATCACTATCAATCCAGATGTCACAGTGAAAACCTTAATTGCCCAACCTACTGCCATCATGTTAACCTCCGGCTCAGAGGGGATGGATACGATGGCTTTGGGTTGATGTGCTGGGACGATGTAGTGGCTAGGGTTGAATATGGTGGAGCTTGGGTTAATTTGAGTGGAGGTGATAGATACCTGACCAACCAGAGGGTCAGACCCGTGTTGAGGCAAAGTTGGAAATGATCTTGGGCTTTGGCGGAACTTGGACTGTGCCATCATCAATAAGATCTTGAATCTCATGTCGAAGACGATAGCACTTGTCAGTGTGATGGCCAGGCATTTGGTGGAAGGCACAGAAGAGGTTAGGATTATAACCAGCAGGTAAGACTTTGGGAGGGGAAGTTGGGGTCAAAGGTTTGAGATGCCCAGACTTGACAAGTTTCTCCATCACCGCGGATAGAGATGCCTCAAAAGTAGAGAAACTCCGAGGTTGGGTTCGGGCCCGGTAGCTTTGGGCGTTTTGAACCTGATTGATGTCGGTTGTATGATTAGGGGAAGCAGCAGCGTTGTCCCCACTTATAGCTATGCTGGCGTAATTGCTATAGCGAAACAGTGTGCTACTGTTTCCAGAGTAAGCCCTCAACTTTGATTTCTGAGGATTGGAAGAAGAGGACTCCCCTCTTGGCAGAATCCCGCTTTGCAGCGCATCCTCGATGGCCAGGCCAGCGTCGAAGAAGGTTTCAAAGTTGGCGGACGCTTGAGCAAGCACCAGGTGCCTGGCATAGTCCTGCTGGAGATTGCGGGAGATGATGCGGAGTTGGTCTCTCTCGCTGGGGCGCTCAGTCATTAGAGCGGCTTTGGCTCTCCACCGCTTGACAAAGTCCGCAAAAGACTCCTTAGCTTCCATCTTCGTGGATTCTAACTCCCGAGTAGTCATCTTGAGCTGAGAGTTGTAGTTGTATTGAGCAATGAAGGCAGCCCCTATATCTTCCCAAGTCTTTCTCTTGGAGATGTCGAGCGACAAAAACCAATGGAAGGCAGGCCCAGAGAGAGTTTGAGGGAAAAGCTGAGACATGGCCTCACTTTCTACTTTGAGTAGCTTCATGGCGGCATGATAGCCGTAGAGATGAGTCTTGGGATCACCGCTCCCGTCAAACTTGACCAAGTCAGGCATTTTGAATTTGTCAGGCAGCTTAGCATTAGGATACAGGCAGAGACGATCCAAATCAATCCCTCCTGCACTGATCTTCCCAGATTTTGAGACAGCCTCTTCTAGCTTAGCCATCTTAGCCATAAGAGCTACCATATCAGGATTCAAAACAGGCCTACCACCTGTCGAATCTGGCTTTACAACAGGTGCGTGAATCTCCCTAGGGTTGGGATGAACAATGAGACGCCCCTCGTGATTCGGATCTGGGACCATGACAGGCTGCTCCTGGTCGTCCTCATCGTCCACGCCTTCCTCTTTGAGTGGAGGTGGAAGACGAGTGTTGATAAGGTCATTGAGACGGGTGATGTTAGCATCGGTTTGGATGGCCTTTTGCTGCATCGCAGTGATACTGTTCTGGAGGTTCATGAGCATGTCTTCCAGAGAAAGTGGTTGAACCTCTGGCTGACCTGACATGGTAGGTGATTCAGAAGTGCTCGATGCAGAAGATGGGGATGCTGGTTGCCCTTCCTGTATAACCGGTGGTGACCCTGACTGTAGAGCAGCCAACAAAGAACGTGGAGAGTCTTCCGTTGTGACGGATTGGGATTTAGCCTAACAAGCCTTTGAACCGGGTTCTGGAGACGTTCCCAAGTAGGTTTGGCTCTTCCTTTCGGTACTCTCTTGCTCGGCGCAATGGCTATGAACTAGACAGTAAAATAAGTGAAAGCTCAGTGGTGTTCCTACAGCAATTAGAATGCAATGCACACATCGTTGTCGGTGTCAACCCTAGACTCTAGAACTAGAGACGAGTCTGTCTCATGATGTTCGGACACTGCCAAAATCCTCAGATTTCTTTTCGAGGGTGTATCCTTTGAATAGATCAAACTGATCCTAAGAGATGCCAAAACAGACTAAATCTTTGGTTAGTCCCTTTTGAAGATTCGACTTTGAACTTGGAACAACTCGGTATTGATGGCGTGACACCTTTACCGGGGTGGCTTCAGCGACAAAGCGCGTTAGCCGGAGCGGTGTACGTGCTGCGCACGATAACCAAAATGACATCAATATCACGACATCAACACTTTGTGGTTCCTTATCTTTGGTTGAATCTTCAACCGGGCATGAGCCAAGGATTTAATAAGGTTTGATTTCCCAAAGTCTCGCTGATCTAGGGACTTGAAAAATTAACAACATGCACCATCGAGATGCACGACTCTTCATCGGGTCTAGCAGCATCCAAATTAGCATAAGACAAACTCGAAGAGAGACAACCTAGAAGCGGCCCTAAACATGCTCCTACGCAAAACGACATGTATGTGTGTACAGTTCCAGAGACGAGTTTGCCTCACGAATTTCAGACGTTGCCGAAATCCTCAGAATTCTTTTCGGCGATGTGTCCCCATGTAGATCAACTGATCCTAAAAGATGTCAAAATAGACTAAATCTTCGTCTAGTCCCTTTTGAAGATTAACTTTGAATTAGAAACAACTCGGCATTGATGACATGGCACCTTAACCTTGAACAACGTGGTGTATAGTGACAACGCACTTCAACCTGGGTGGCCCCAGTGACACAGCATCAATACTTTGTTGTTCCTAATTGTCGGTTGAATCCTCAATTAGGCATGAGCTGAGGATTTAGCAAATTTTGATTTCTCAAAATCTCATTGAACTAAGGACTTTGAAATGACAACGAACATTCAACAGAATGAACGACTCCTCATCGGGTCCAACAACGTCTCAGTAGCGTAAGACAAACTTGAAAGAAAGAATTGCCTAAACACGCTCCTATGCAAAATGACATGTATGTACAGTGCATGCGATAGGGAAAGCAATAACACGTAGACAGTATATGGGGTTAGATGCATTTAGATCCTACCCTGCAGGTTCCTGTCTTAGTTTGGAAAGTTCTAATGCTTTGTATATGCAAAGGCCGGTTTTGGTTCGTAACGGGTTCCTCGGACTAGGGCCACAGATATACCTCCCGTTGCCCGCGATTCGCAAAGCAACAGTCAAACGGTAGCATGACCCATCATCGTCGAAGGTTGTTGGTCATTCGGGGTCCCCGGGCTCCGGTAAACCGTGCTGGATTGCCAAAACGATCCAACGAGGCTTATCCCACATCGATGCAAATGAAATGCTGGAAATTGATCAAAAAGAAGAAGAATCACAATTTTGCAAAATGCCTTTTCAAATTTGGCTCACTTTATTTAGTCCATCTTTAGAGGAAACTACGCAAGTGAACAATCGAAAAGGTCCCAGATTAGATTGGCCGGACACGAGGTCCCGTTAAATCACCATTCCAACCTTCGGCAGCGCGAAACTCACCGTTTT
The DNA here is from genome assembly GCA_025413875.1 of Rhododendron molle. Lineage (NCBI taxonomy): Eukaryota > Viridiplantae > Streptophyta > Magnoliopsida > Ericales > Ericaceae > Rhododendron > Rhododendron molle. Next base: position 25,799,020 of record CM046400.1, on the reverse strand, counting down.
GACAGACTTTTTAGGGATTGTTCACAAACGTATTAAACTCTAAGTATGGATTAATATTGGTTTGATTATCCCCAGCAGAGTCGCCACTGTGGATAGCATGCCCTGGAATTTCCGGATTCCAAATGCAAGCCTTCGGGAATTTCGTTTCCCGAAGCAACGGCCCATAATCGAGGGAGCGCGAGCGGAGAAGCAGGCGCTCGCAAAAACACAGAGTCGCCACTCGGGTTTGAAGGTCCGACACCCAAGGAACCGTATTTCGAAGCACCTGCCGCGCTATTTGATTTGAAAATGTGAAGGAACCAGTCCGTCATAACCATATCTGGGTTCGGGAGCCAGGTTACGAGAGTGGAAGGGTTTTAAGGCACCCCTCTCGCCCAATGCGGAAATCGGTCTCTTCTTAGGCTTTTTGAACACTTTGTGATTCTACTTCTTTTTAACCAATTTTAGCCAATTAGGCCGGGGGAACAGTTAATTGGGGAATAAAACTGTAACATGTTTGTAAGATGTGTTATATTCGAGCATGGATGGATGGAATACTATGAAAAATGGGATAAAAACCCAACCCTCTGGTTAGAACAACAAAACTGCATAAGGTTTTGAATTTGCCAAACACGATGGCCACCTTTGCATCATGGATCTACGTACATGCAAAGAACCATCGTGCAACAATTCAGAACCCTCGCGCGACTGTTTGTTCAAACCACAGGTTGAATTTTGATCCCCTTCTGGGCTCTGGAAGGACCAGTGCTCACCCAGGAGACAAACCAAGCAGTTTTATATGTACTGGAATGTAAATAGTTATTACAAACAAAGCGAATAGAATTGAAACACAACCCCTAAACAGTGGGGGTGAATAAACAGGGGGCTAGGCCCTAGTTGCCATGCAAGGGCAGCCACTGGAAGTCAGAGAAGCATCGCGCGAGCATTGAGAACCCACGCGCGAGGGTTCTGTCTGGACTTCCAGGAATTGCTTTGCATGCTTGGAGTTCTGAAACATACTCAGAAACATTCCAAAGGCATTCCAAACCAAGTAACACAGCAAAATAAACTAAACTATGGATTTTAGCATGCATCACAGTGAAAGTATGCTTAAAAACAGTAAAAACAATATATGAAACTCAAAGGCCAACATCCCCTTCCCCACGTGGTTCATCATCACACTGACACAAAGTGTCGCGCGAGCATTGAGAACCATCGCGCGAGGGTTTGTGGTCCACGGCTTCTTGTAACTTTGCTGGTTTTAGGGCCAGGACTGGTATTGATTACCAGCCTTGGCCCTGCCAGCCCCCCTCAGAGATCAGAGCAGAAAAATAGTAGGTATGCTATACCTTTGGTTGAGTTTGAAAGAGCGCTTGAACTTGAGTTGAGGTTGAACACTTTTGAGTGGTAGAAACACGGTGTGAAAATAGGTGTAAAATTTTGTAACCTTTTTTCCAACCCAAGGTGTAAGGATTTCTAAACCTTTGTCTTTGATTTTTTTGAACCCTTTTTATGAAAGACCCATGGGGGTATTTATAGGGCAAGGCCCTTCCATTAATGGAAACCCTCCATTAATGGAATTTATTCCATTAAAAGAAACTATTCCATTAATGGAAACCATCCATTAATGGAAAACATCCCATTAATGGAAACATTCTAGAACATTCTAGAATCTTTCTAATAATAGAAAGTTTCCAGAAATGGAAAGTTGCAAATTTAACCAGCCCGCGCGGATCGAAAATTGACGCGTTCCAGTAGGGTTCCGGGAATTTTAAAGAGTTTTGCAAACACTCAAAACTCAAGCAAGCCATCACTCCCGGGGTGTTCTTGATCCATTTCATCATCGGGGAAACAAAAACCGTAAGTAAACTAATCTGGAAGCTCAGATTGGGGTGTCTACATCGAGTTAATGTGTGAATTTAAAGAGGTAGTTAGTATATTCCTTTCGTGCTTTACCAGATGGTTTTGTTCATATTTGGTTTGTGTTTAAAAGAATCACTTGGAGTTAGTCAATACAGTTATGTTCATCCAAATTGAATTATTTCAAAGCCATATTACTAGGGCTCGAAGCCATGAATCAGGACAATAAAAAAAACTGGAATAAGAATTTTTTCATTTCATTTAATTTACATTTACAACTAAAAAGCACCCTAGCAGGTGCTATTACAAAAAAAAAAAACCCAAGTGGATTTAAAAGGGAATAGACCCAAGTAGATCTGAACAGAAAATGAAGATCTACTATGATCCTCACACAAAAAAATGGCCAGACTTGGCCCTAGAAACCAAAATGAGGATCATTTCTGATCCTCATAGTTCTAAAGGTGAGCCTCTATGGAGATCCACCCTCCGGAGGACTTTTGGCCTCGTGAGCCATAAGGATAACCATGAGCTCATCCCAGGTCCTAGCCAAGTTGAGACGTGAAGTTGTTTCCACGTCCACCAATTGAGCTCGATGCTCACGGATCTCACTTTGAAAGCCTGAAGCTCGGCCTGGTTGTCTTTTTTGAGCTCTTCTATAATTTTTGCCATCTTTTTTTGGCAAACTCGTCCATGAGATTAGCAAGAAGAGGGGTTTGTTGATTATCAGCCATGTTTTGTGTGGGCAGCATCCTCTGGAATTTTCGGATTCCAAAATGCAAAGGCCAGTAATCGAGGGAGCGCGAGCGCAGAAGAGGCAAGCGCTCGGAATACAGAGTCGCCACTCGGGTTTGAAGGTCCGACACCCAAGGAACCGTACTTTGAAGCACCTGCCACGCTGTTTGATTTGAAAAAATGAAGGAACCAGTCCGTCATAACCATATCTGGGTTCGGGAGCCAGGTTACGAGAGGGGAAGGTTTTTAAGGCACCCCTTTCGCCCAATCCGGAGATCGGTCTCTACTTAGACATTTCGTGAAAATATATTTGTGATTCGTCTTCTTCTTTAACCAATTTTAAGCCAATTAGGACGGGGGAACAGTTAATCGGGGATTAAAACTGTAACAAATTTGGAAGATGAGATTGAATAATGCATAAATGAAAGGAATACTAAAGTGAAATGAGATAAAATCCCACCTTCTAATCAGAAATGAACCCAAAGTATGCACTGATCAAGTCAATGCATGTTGACTAAACCTGCACAAGCTACTACAAGACCTGTGTGCACCAGTAAGCCTAAGCCCACAGCTCTTGTTCTCAAACCCTCTAGGCTCTGGAAGGACCAGTGCACACCCAGGACAAACCAAGCAGTTTATAGCAGTTATAATATACAATTTTAAACAACTTAAAGGCTGAAAAACCCTACAAATTAACAAAACACCCCAAAAAAAGTGTGGAGACAAAATAACAGTCTAAAACCAAGCTACCCGTGCAAGGCCACTCACTGGTTGGGGACAAACAGTCGCGCAAGGAAGTCACTCTATCACGCGAGGGTTGCATTCTGGCACGTGATGGTCCACCATCGCGCGATGGAGTCAGACCATCGCGCGACGGTGCGCCCTGGCGCGTGACAGTTGCGCTCTGGCACGATGGTCAACTCTGAGACATCGTGCGAGGATTCGGGCAACCTTCCAATTTTTGGTTTACATGTTTCTGGGTTCTGAGACATGTTCAGAAAGCTCCCAGGGGTACTCCACAGCAACAAAAATGAATATTGAAATGTAAAACTAGCATTTCTAACAAAGGAAAAGCAATAAACTGGTTATTTACATGCTTGCAAGTGATCTATACAAAATAAAGACATAAAACAGCAAGACACCAATCCCCACGCGGACCATCGCGTGCAACAGCAGAGTGTCGCGCGAGTGTATGGGTCCGTCGCGCGTTGGTTCTTGCCATGACAATTTTTGAAACCTTGCCAGCTTTAGGGCTAGGACTGGTATTGATTACCAGCCTTGGCCCTGCCAGCCCCCTCAGGGATCAGAACAGTAAGCAGAACAAAGGTGTTATACCTTTGGCCTTTGGTTTGAAAAGTGTTTGAACTTTGAGTTGAGTTGAGATTGATTGAGGTGTGAAAATGGTGTGTAAGATGTTGTGCCCTTTCTTTCCTAACCCAAAGTGAATGAAAATCTTTAACCCTTTCAAAGATGAACAAAAGGGGGGTGGTATTTATAGGATTAGCACCTTCCATTAATAGAGAGGGGGATGTAGATCTAGTGCAAAGAGACGTGCAGGCTAAGGGTTATTTCGTGGCTAAGTTTTCCCAGCTGATAAAGGTGATGGGGACAGAAGTTGACCATCGCGCGATGGAGTGGGTCTGTCGCGCGATGGTGCGGTTGACCATCGCGCGATGGAGTCAGACCGTCGCGCGACGGTGTGCCCTGGCGCGGGACGGTTGTGCCCTGGCGCGGGTCAGAAGGGTTTTTGGCTTTTTTGAAGTGGCTTAGGGTTAGGTTAGGTTCAACGGTTTTGCAAACACTCAAATCTCAACACTTGACATTCCCAAGGTGTTCTTGATCCATTTCATCATCGGGGAATCGAAAACCGTAAATAAACTAATCTGGAAGCCCAGATTGGGGTGTCTACATTTTGGCTTGCAGAAGTGAGAAGAAAAAGGAAGAGGAGATTTGATGGGTACTGAAGGCTCTTACTGGGTATATATAATCAAAGAGGTGTTGAAAGGTCAGTCCGTAATTATTGTGATTATTAATTAGAGGACATATGTAAAGGCCTTAAAGGTGAAAAGACTGAGGCAATAGACGCCATAAGTAATAAGATTTACAGCTCACAAGGAGACTATTGAGAAGCCTCTGAAAGTAAAATAAATTGGTTGAAAGCATTTATGACCAAATTTATTAAACTCGGAGATTCAAAGCACTTCGAAGCACTTGGTTAGATTTCAAATCACTCATGAGCAGTTTGTGTTTATAATGTGCTTCGATTTGATAAGCAAATGATAAAGTGGGTACCATTATGAGTATGACAACAGAAAGAATACCTTTAAGGAAAATTCTGCTCATTATATTAATATGTTTCTCACAAATCCACTTCATATTTGTCCTCTCTTCATCATAATGAGATTTTCTTCCGTATTAATTGGTTTTTAGAACATATCTCGAATCAGTAAGAAAGACTAATTAGTAAGTCATTGGTTTATAGATCAAACCACAAACAATATGGATGTACAACGATGAATGGAAAAGGAATATTTACTCTATTCATTACATTCACAAGGAAAGTTACATTCAAAATATCCATCCAGGAAATGGTGCAAAGGAAATAAACCTAACTAAGCCTAAATGTATCATAGAAGTTGATCTGTTAGGATCAAACAATTGAGATACAAAGACTTGAGCTAAGCTCCATTGGCAGGTAGACAAGCTCCGAAGACCACTTGCGTTGGATTCTTTGGTCTTTGAAGTTTCAGCCCAATATGAACACATCATGAGAGTTGATGTGTCTACACTTGGGAGCCGTAGCCCAAGAGAAAAGCATCATGAAAACTGATGTGGCTATGTTTTGAAGCCATTCTTCAGAAACTCTGGTGGAATCATCATGGTACACATTTCCTATATTATGAATCCCCAAACCCAACCAAATGATTCGGAGTATAAGTCTGCAGGGATCAAGGAAAAAGGAATGCAAAAGAGGAAGATAGGTTGCAGTTCTTCTTTCCTCAAGACCCTTATTTATACCAAGGAAACTTGGGGACAGTCATTAATATCCCTGGAAGAGGTAGATGGGGCGTCAGCACATCAAGTTTAAAAAAAGAGAGAGCAAAACTGCGTCCAATTAATGCAGCTGCACTCATCCAGTAATAGAGCTAAGATACTATTAGCATCAAACAGACTGTTAAGGGTCACAAGTAAGAGTCAATTACACCACAAATATTGGATAGTACTTTGTGAAACGAATAGATATTGTTATCCAAAAGTGAAGCCAGGGCAGCTTTGTTCTTTTGTACTGCCCGAAGTGAGGGAATGAGCTGTGGAAGTATAGATTAACCTCTCAAAGCCTCATTTTCGAGTACATGGAAATCGGTTGAAATTTCATGGATTTCATCTCTGACCCTTTGTATTTCTTCCTCTAACCATTTCATCCTTTTGTTAAGTTCTTCAAGCTTATCTCTTCGAGCTTGATAAGATGAAAGATGAGAAGCAGTCTTGAAGGCCCGAGGTTCCAACTTTTCTACTTTCAAGGTAGTTTTTCCAATACTCTCAGATAGGAGTTGGTTGTGAGTAAGCAATTTACCAAATTGATCAAGATGTCCTTGGAGAGTAGAACTAATAGAGGAAGGGAGCTTACTGGATAGAAACAAAGCTTGATAGCACACTTCGAAATGGTAAATCAAACAATGTTCAAGAAGAACAGGAAGTCCTCGGTGGTTTAAAGCTTTCAGATGTCTTTTTAATATGGAAACTTCCTATTATGTGGGAACATGTTTAATTCTAAACGAGGGAGAATTTGAAAGTTTGGATGGATTCTAAAGTTGTTCAAGGGAATTGGGTCAGCAATGTGATCGCAAGATTTCTACAGTTGGCTTTTAAAGAACAACAGATCAAAAGCCACCAAAGACAGATCAGTCAAAGGAGGGGGAGGTTCATAAGAGGACATCGATGAGCCAGACTCCAATGATTGAACTATTCCAAAGTCACAAGTAGTTTTGGTCACCTATTGTCACACCCTCGATTTTCTATGTAAATATAAATAATTTTTCATAATTAAAATCCTCACAATATCATACATCACACCCCAAAAGAGTTTTACCCAAGGTACATCGGCCCAATAACTTGAAATTTACAAAGAGTGAAGGAAAAGTTAAATAGTTTACAAATGCCCATTTGATAAATAACTAAAGTGAAGTTACAATCACATCCTTTAAAGAAATCCGAAAGAGTGATAATGCCATTTCCTCATGTCAGCATTCAAATGATTTCTAAACAATGCATGCACAGCACTCCATGCTACAGCTCCAAATGTACACCTGAAAAATGAAGGGTTGAGCAAACACGCGCCCAGTAGGAAAGTCTCTACAAACCTTGTATGCAAATGAAAAGGTTTTGGACATAAAGAGAATAAAGTCTGAGACAACAAAGAGAATGCAATGAATGCTAACTTCATGCCGGAAATCAAGACTTAACAGAGTACTTCATTTGTTATTGATCAATCTAGTCAATCCCTTAGTCATCTTTTATATTTCCCCTGTCTATTCAAAACTTCATTCGCACACTTCTACGTTACGTGTCCCACATTTCGGGTCTTGTGGACCCCGTATGTCTCCCATCGATCCCTAATGTTAGGTAAAATTACTCTTTCTCCACTAGCACGTCGAACAGTAGACTTAAGAAGTTTTCTGGGTTTAGGGCCCCATATACCTAACAATACATTTTCGGGTGCTCATGACCCCGTACATCCAATTTACATTTTGGGTACTCATGACCCCATACATCCGTTCTATGTTCCGGGTATCAAGACCCCGTATGTCGATTACAATTCGTTTGTAATGCATTTCGTCTTATGTGTCACTAAGGCTCTGATTTCCCGATTGAAGATAAAGAGAGAGATTGATTTTAAGTAAACGGCCCACAAACCAATCCATATTTCTATTTTGTTTCCAAACTCATTGTCTCAACTCACTCCTTGTACTTCCTGGCATCAAGTGTTCATTTTTTGCCTGCGTTTACAATATATTCATCCTCCTGTCTAACAATCAACCCTATCAACACACACATTTAGTTTTTAACTAGTTCACACCGTCCAACCTAACATCTCATAATATCCCAAATATCTAAACGGATGCACCAATTTAGCACTAGGACGATAATTCATTCCATATAATACTCAAGTTTGACAGAACGAGAGCCAACGAATGAAGATGACCAAGGGATCATTGGAGTGTGAAGAACTATGTTTGGAAGTGGTCTAGAATAGCTAGAAGTGATCGGGGGTCAAAACAATGGAGTTTGGAGCAAAACAACAAAAACTGTCACTAAGCTCATTGTATCAATACGGGCAAAATCTGTATCGATATGGATGAGCTTCAAAGCAGTCCAGGGAGTATTGTATTGATACGGATTAAGGGCCGTATCGATACAAATGACTTTCGAGCAGATTTTCTGCAGATTTCAACTACAATGACAATCACAACAACCATAGGCATGATTTCATGCACAAAACCAACTTAAGAACATACAAAGAGTGAGAGAAATCCCTAGCTCACGTTGAAGAATGAAACCTAAGAAGAGATCGAGCCATAGCTTCCAAACTCTAAATCGAGTGAAATACGAACCACCGAGCTCCTACGAACGCGATACGAGCTCTAATACACGAAGAAGTGAAGGTTTGGAGTTTGATTGATGAAGGGTTGAGGTTGTATTGATGGGTTTTAGAGTGAGAGAGAGAGAGAGAGAGAGAGAGAGAGAGAGAGAGAGAGAGATATAGAGAGAGAGCCGAGAGAGGGGTGAAAGGTCGGGAGAAATGAGAGAGAGTGAGATTTGGGATTTTAATCCCCTACACGCACACACACCTATATATATACTAGCACACATATTTATTACACAAGCACCCCTCTACAAACAACCCTCTCACATTGACCCCAAATCATATAATTCAATCAACCCCTCATTTTTCATATTCTGACATTAACAAATTCTTTAAATAATTTTTAAAAATACGGGTCTCTACACCCTACCCTTCTTAAAGAAATTTCGTCCTTGAAATTTACCAAACCAAGTCCAACCAAGCATGCACACATCGACCCAACCAAACATGCACACATCGACACAACACAACTATAACACTATTCATCATGCAACAATTTGACAATCATGAAAAAAAAATCTATGTCAAAACTCATATTAATCATACCGTAACAAAAACGGATATTTCCTTCTAATTCGCCCTCTCTTTCCCACGTAGATCCACACTAACGGTATCGTCTTGCCCCTCTAGCACTTGATTTCACCATAGGTATCAGTTTCCTACCATAGGACACGTCAGCTTCCAACTCATGTTCAACCTTTCTAGTGCACGCAATGGATTTGGGTCGTACTCCCTCAATATCTATACAAAGGGCGCATAATGAATACTTGAAAGTTTCGGTGGCAAGGCCAAACAGTACGCAATTTCTAAGCTTTCCCTTATCGCAAGGTTCCTATATACAATATCTATCCACGCATAATAATCTTGCCTCTAAATGCAACCTGATAGTCCAATTGACTTTCCGAGACTTCCATCTAGAAGGTGTGGTGATCAATCGTCTCTTCTAATTGGATTTCATCGGTTGTTGCCTGGGAATCTGAAAGACACACACCGTATCTGATACTTAACCTATCTTTCTAGCGATATACTCTCCTTTATTTGCCTCAAACAAGACAAACCTCAACGTGGTAATACTTTACAAAATACGTGAATTCTCCCACTTCGAGTGACGATGGGTGACGACAACATCCAACATAATCCTTTGGTTATCTCAAACGAAACAAGTGAGCTCCAAACTTGAATACCGATAAAAGAACTCATAGAATGAGGACGAGGCATCCGGAATTCAAAGAATACGCGAGATCTTTAAAATCTCCAGGCAACAAACCTAATGTACCAATTTCGGGATAATCTGAGGAACTTAGAAATAACCGACCATAACCTTCCTATTGCTCTACAAGCCAAAAAAGTCAGTGAATGACTTTTAGCAAGAGAATGATTTCAGTATCGAGGACAAGCACATCGTAACAAGATAAGCCACTACGTAAACAAATTGATGCAAGATCAATAATTTGTCGAATACCAAGGATGAGCAAAACTCGTAACAAATTGGAAGTGAGCAACCTAGAATGAGTTTTATGCCTCAAGAGTTGAGGGACTACAACAAAGGCTACAAATCTGAACATCGCAGAAACTAGGGCGGTAAATGAACTGAGCCATTCGCGAACTGTTCGAGGCTCGATTCAGCAAGAGCTCGTTCGAGTTCTATTCGTCTGCTAAACGAACTGAACCGAACCTCAATTCTAGGCTTGTTCCATAAATGAGCCAAACTTGAGCCTAACGGTATTCGGCTCGGTTAGGCCCGCGAACCTATAAAGGGGTCTGTTTGTAAATATAAAAAATTTTAAGGTTGTATATATAATTCAATACTTATTTTTCTCCCAAATTCTATACGATCAATGAGAGAGTTTGGATTCGCTTGAGTTTAATGAACCGAGCCGAACCAAACCCGAGTCTTGACAAGCACAAAGCTTAGATTCGGCTTGGCTCGATTCGTTTGAGTTTAACGAGCCAAACTTGAGCCAAGATGTTTAGGTTTGAATCGAACCCGAGCCGAACTTGAGCTAAACTAGTACTTTAACAAACTCAATCGAGCTGAACCCGAGCCTTGGAAAAATTTTAATGAGCCGAACTCGAGCCAAGTTGTTCAGGCTTGAATTGAACTCGAGCCGAACTCAAACCAGACTAGTACCTTAACGAACCCAAGCCGAACTTAACAGGGTTCGGCTCGATTCGGTTCGTTTACAGCCCTAGCAGAAACCAACTACAACAAGTGAATTTTGAATTGAACATGAACTATAAATCAATATCCATCAATAAGTCACCATAAATTTTGACCCCAAATAGGAGAGTGTTACGACACGAGAACTTGAATAGAGTAACGATTTCCAATAAATAGACTAGTAGTTGCAACGATGGGACCCAGACCAACCAATGGAGTTAGACATGTGCACTAATGCAAAGAGAAATTAAGTCCAAGTCACATAACTTCATGGTTGAGGGATCAGAACAAACTATGACGCCAAAGTAAGCAACAATGGCAACAAGGTCTGTATTTAATGGTATGAATGAATTTGCATAACATGAGACATGTGAGATTTTTTTTTGAAGGGCTACGAACGCAATGCACCAACGCACACACCGAAGCTAGAAATTTGGAAATGTTAACTTCAATTTTCCTATCATTCCACAACTCTAGGAAACAAGCGCATACGTTTTGGCAAAGAGCATCCTGATATAAATGACGAGAATAATGCAAAAGATAGGGCCAAACTGACAAAAGACGCACAATCAAACTTAGACCAATACTAAAAGTTGCATGACTCTAGATAAGTAGAAATAAAATAGTACCTCCAAAGCTGAGGACCATATCAGATTTTCAAAAGCCCGAAAGAGGCCACAATCGCAATAAGATTTGAATTGGACAACACAAACGGATACGATGTCATTGAAGATGTCATCATTAACCTAGCTTTAATGGATAGAAAGTAGAGGTCAAGCGTATGGCTGCTGCAAACTAAGAAATTTGAAACCATAGCAACAGAATCCCAAATTGACCACCGAGATTTTATACCATAAATCGTAATGACATGATTAGAGTAAGAGTGTGAGATGAGAAGTGTCACTAATTTTAATAGTGGGTATGTCAAAATCAATAGTAGATACGCGACAAGATATCTCACAACAAGTATTCGTATGGCATAAAGCAGCACTAGAAATGATTGTGTGGTAATCGATGCAGATATCATAATCCATTCAAGCCAATGAACAAACGACCTCATGGACAACTTGCTCAAATACAAATTCCAGTCAATGTTGAACTAGACCATTAAAAAAAAAGCAGTAAAAGAGGAACTTAAATGGAGACACTGTAATGCCCCCAAATTCGGGTTCGTTAAAGAAACATTTTATTAGATAAACAGGGTAGAGTCTGGCTCATTATTACGTCATAACTCCTCAGAGGGGTACTTATATTACATAAAAGGGAAGGACAGCTAAGGTTATCTATGGCTTTGTCTCCTCTTCCATCCTAGCAAGCTCCTCAGCTCCAAATGCCTGCTAGGGTATACAGCTCTCCTTGTTCATCTAAAAGGTCTGACACATTATACCAGCGTCGCCACCAGTATAATATGTCAGGGTCACATAAAGCAACACCGTGAGCTTGAAAGCTCAATAGAGTAACCAAAAACCCACTAACTCTTAACTTACACATAGCAAGTCATGCATATATCATAAATGGTCATAAACAGCACATGCAATACAGGATATAGATACCAACAATGACACATCCGTATTCGCTAACTATCGTTAGTGTCCATGTCATCAGAGTTTCTCCTACGCTGCGTTTCGTAGAATGTGTCTCGTTTTCATTTTACCAAAACTTTTCAAAAATCCATTTTAACACACACAACCTCGGTTCCGCCACTCCGGGTTCCCATTGGCGCACATTTCAAAAATTAGTTTTAACACAAATAACATCGGTTCCGCCGCTCCGGGTTCCCGAGTATACACACAATGGTTCCGCCGCTCCGGGTTCCCATTGGCGCACATTTCAAAAATCAGTTTTAACACAAACAACCTTGGTTCCGCCGCTCCGGGTTCCTATTGGCGCACAATTAGCATTGGCTTCTCTCCTCGGATAACCAAGCCATACCTCAACATGGTTCCGCCGCTCCGGGTTCCCATGGGAGTACACACACACTCAACATGGTTCCGCTGCTCTGGGTTCCCATTGGACACACACACCCTCACAATGGTTCCGCTGCTCTGGGTTCCCATTGGACACACACACCCTCACAATGGTTCCGCTGCTCCGGGTTCCCATTGGACACACACACACACCACATAATGATCTTCACACATGGTCATTATGTAGTTTCGAAAATATTTTTTTCTTTGCAAACACATCTCCACAATGGGCAAGTCCAGCCACATTGCGGGTTTCAAAACGCTTCTTGTTATTAATACACCCTAGACGTCATGTTTCTACTTTCTTGATTTCCGTGTCACGTATTCATGCATAGACTCCGCGGTAGACTTCACAAGTAAGTACAACTCATTCCTAGTAATCTTGAAACTAAACTAGCAAGATCATCCAACTCCATCTTAGATTGCATGCTCATACTATCACATCATCATTCTCAACATTTAACGCAAAAAGTAAGGCAAGTAACAAATAAACAACTACCAACCAAATCATGCAATCAAGTATTCTTAAGATCAAAGTAAACTAAGTAAAACAAGATCATACTAAACACATAAAACAAGATCATACTAAACACATAGCTTTTTATACTTAGGGAAACTATACTCGGAATATCCGCCGTACAGTGAGTTGAACGACAATAAGGACCGGGGACACGAGAGGTCCCAGGTCTAAGATACCCGAACAGGGGTACAGTCCAAAGAACAAGGGTAGTCGTTGGACCAGTCGCATGGAAGAGGGTCCAGTGATACGAGAAATCATTGGTCGGAGAGGGCCTGCTTCGGCAACGAAGGCCGACCGGAGAGGCAAGACCGGAGGAGGTGCCGGGAGGCACTCAAAAAGGGTCAGAAATGGAAATACCCAAGTGGGGAAACAAGATCTGCCGAGATACCCAACGAGAATGGGGTGAACGGCCAGCTTTGGAAAGAAGTTCCTAAAAGGTCTAAAAGGAAATATGCGGTAAGGGAATGAGAATCCTTGATATTCTGGGTTCCCTTTACGAGAAAGAAACTTAGGGCAGCAAGATGGCTTGGGCAACAAGTAGACATGAGTCTATAAATATGAGGTAAACCTAGAGGTAAAGGTCCGCATCCTGGCTATTGGCTTATTACTTATTGAGAATTAAGGTTTCACTAGTGCGAGATACTAACTTTGGCATCGGAGGGCCTTTGCCACGAGGCGGCAAAGGTGCGCTCACCTTTTGTTTGTTTTACAGGTTTAACTCCGGCGGTGTGAGAAGTAGCCGTTACAGTTCTGTACTATTCGAAGGCGTTGTTCGAAGGCCTGCTTCGTTTTCCTGCACTTACAATTGGCGCCGTCATGGGAAAGCGAAAGAGATCCCTTTGGCGACCATGGCGGAAGAAGATCCAAAGACTCCACTTGATGCAAACAATCAGTTGGGTGGGGGAGGTGACAAATCCCCACCAGATCCTCCGAGGAAGCCCGACGGTGGGCGTGCGGGGAGGACCACGAGTAAGGACCGCCCCTGGCAGTCCATGGCGACTCCAGAAACAAAGACGGACGGACGGCAACGGGATCCACGAGAAGGAGTAAGTCCCACTGTGAGAGGGAGTCGGTGGCACGTTCGAAAAGCGTGCATAGCTGGGAAGACATCCTGGACAAAAAGAGACAGAAAATAAGAATACGCTCGTCTGATTAAAAAGAGAGAGTACGAGATTCAGCAACTGCATCGGATACGAGAACATCCGGAAGATTCTGGGCTTTCATGAAGGAAGTCCATAAAAGAAAGGTTGGATATGGCGGCATCTGAGAGCTTCTTCACGAAAAAGAAGAAGCAGGAGCCACCCCAAAGCGACCAAAGGCTTCTTCACGAAAGGAGAAGCAATAACCCATTTATTCGAGCGAAGCACCACAGGGGCAGTGCGAGACCTGATTCGATTGGGAAAAGAATAATGCAAAGGGATCAGAAGAGGGACCATGTCTGCACGAGAAGCAGCATGGAGAGCCCTTAGCAACATAGCAACTTCTCCTTTTGCAAAGAGATTGCAGGAGGCAAAGTTGCCGAGCTGGGTTAAACACGGGACGTTTATCCTGTACGAAACAGACCCATTGGCACACATACAGCATTACCAGCAGGCGATGTTTATGCACGATGGTGATGACGCGATCATGTGCAAGATGTTCCCATCTAGTTTGGGAAAGGTGGCCCTGTCATGGTTCCATAAGTTGGGGCCGAACACCATACGAGGATGGAGACAGTTGGCCGAGGAATTCACTGCTCGGTTCCTGACGAGCAGGAAACCACCCAAAACTTTTAAGAGTCTCTCAGTTATGAAGCAATGAGAGAATGAGCCGATCAGGGACTACGCCAAGAAGTATTGGGAGACTTTCAACGAGATTGAAAGTTGCAGTGAGGAGTATGGAATAGCAACGTTCAAGACTGGGTTGCCTGTTCGGGGGGAGCTACGAAAGTCCCTAAACATGAGTCCAGTGGGCACGTTGGCAAAGCTGATGGAACGTATTGAGCAGCATGCCAGGAATGAGGATGACATACTACGGGAAGACAGCAAGTTGAGTGCCGAGCAAGCCAAGGGTCCCGTGAAGAAGGCGGATAAACCCGAGCCCAGGACTTAAAAAGAGAGGAACGAGCACAGACAGACTAAGAAAGAGTCGTACCGGGAGAAGCATGCCCCTGACCCAAAGTCGTTCTTCTCAGTAACGACGGTATGGAAGGAACCGATTTATCGAGTTCTTTATCGAATAAAGAACCGCCCATACTTTAAGTGGCCTCCACGGCTGGAGGGTGATAAAGATGTAAGAAGGGCTACGAGTCAGCATTGCAGTTACCACAAAGACTGGGGTCACATGACGGAGGACTGCGAGATGTTCAACCAGCACCTTGATGACCTGGTCTCACGAGGGTATTTGAAGAAATTCATTCAAGAGGAGCACAAGGGTGCCGAGAGGGCAATGGAGCTGGATTGTAAGTGCAGGAAAACGAAACAGGCCTTCGAACAGCACCAAATTGTAACTACTACTTTTCTCTCTACACCGGAACCCTAGCACACCGCCCGAATTGAACCTATAAAACAAACAAAAGGTGAGCGCACCTTTGCCGTCTCGTGGCAAAGGCCCTCCGATACCAAAGTTAGTATCTCGTACTAGTGAAACCTTAATTCTCAATAAGTAATAAGCCAATAGCCAGGAATTGCGTACCTTTACCTCTCGGTCTACCTCATATTTATAGACCTATGTCTACTTGCTGTCCAAGCCATCTTGCTGCCCTAAGTTTCCTTTCTCGTAAAGGAAACTCGGAATATCAGGGATTCTCGTTCCCTTAACTGCGTGTTACCTTATAGACCATTTAGGAACTTTCCCAAAGCTGACCGTTCGCCCCATTCTCGTTGGGTATCTCCTCCAGATTTTGTTTCCTTACTGGGTATTTCCATTTCTAGACCCTTCTGGAGTGCCTCCTGGCACCTCCTCCAGATTGCTGCTCCTGTTCGGCCCTCTCGTTGCCGAACAGCCTATCTGGACCAATGATGTCTCAAACCATTGGTCCCCTTAGCATGCGACTGGTCCAACAACTACCCTTGCTCTTTGGACCATACCCCTGATCGGGTATCTTGGACTTGGGACCCCTCGTGTCTCTGGTCCTTACTGCCGTTCACCGTACTGCACACATTTATTCTGGGCCCCACGTACCACGTGTTCGGGCCACTCTTTGTACCTGTTCGGGATTACCTCCCTACAATGGCTCCCCGGCTTTACTCGTTATTTTCTCTTAATATGACGAGCAAAGCTTCAACACCGAGCAAGGTTCTCTTCCTTTGCTCATGCACCTATGTTTCTCGTGCTTGGTGCAAACTCATCATTAGTCCAACCCAAACGCCTCGTCGTTTGGTGCCGACAGCTTTTCCACCATCACCTTTACACGCGGGCGCGCATACACGCCCACATTCAATGCAAGCAGACGTTTCGGGGAACGGAACGCCCAAACGGCGTCTGGGGTGACGTTTCTCATACGTCACCCCCTTTACTGGGGTATACTTGGGTTTTCTTCCCATTTTTAAACCCACTTTCTCTCTCCAACTTCCCTCTGCAGAAAGAACGCTTAAGCAGTCCGCCATTTGAAGCACTGTTCACCATCTCGTGGTTCATCTCTTCTGCATCTAGAATCTCCAATCCTTGTAAGTCATCATTCACCCTTTCTACTCTGTCTTGGTCATCAATCTAGGACCACTACAGTCTCCTTAGGGTTTCTTCGTACCCATCTCTGTTTTCGAAAACCCGCACCCACAGTTCACAGTATGGGTAGGTTTCGTAGGCACTGTGACTCACCCCAAAGGATGGCCGAGTTCTGGTCTTGCTATGAGATCCCAGACAACGTGGCCACTTCGTTGGCCGCAGAAAATGCCATCTGCGAGTGTTTCGATAACGACACTTTGCACATCCCTGTCGTCGCCGTTGTTGAGGGTGGCGTCAGGTTCCCCTTGGCACCACTTCTCCGCCAGGTTTTAGCCCATTACAGACTATCCCCTATGCAAGTGTCCGCCAATTTTTTCAGGGTCGTGATGGGCATCAATGCCCTGAACCAAATGCTAGGCACGTCCCTAGGTTTACATGATATTCACCATCTGTACAGCATCTCTCGAACCAAAGATGCTTTGACCTACTATCTCAAGAGTAGGGATTCCAGGAAAGGGCTGGTGCTTGAATTGACTCAGCTCGAGGGGATGACGGCGACTTCCTCATCGTCACGGGAAACTTGAGCCTAGAGACGAGGGCGGTAGAGTCATTGGCTTTACGCACCCCACCGATTTGGCACTCCACGTTAGTTTTTTTCTCGTAGAACTTCTTTGCCGTGCAATATTTCGTATTGCATTACCTGCTTCTGCTTTACTGACTGTAAATTTTTCTTGGATTTGCACAAACGTCAACCAGGGCACGCCATCATCACCCCCAGGTTCACGTTATCGATATCAACCGCGTGCTCTTGCATTCAGCAAGCGAACACGTGCTTGGTGGCCGGCAAGGCTGCCAGATCCTTCTCGGGATTCCCAGTGCATCATCAGGCGGATTCATCGACCAGAAGCGAATCCGGCGGCAGAACAATCTCATCATCCCTGATCCTCCAGCTCAACAGCCCGAGCAACGAGAAAAGAGGCGTTCTCGGACCCCTCCTCTGCCCAACGAGCCCATCCCACTCGCCGAAGAGGGCTCGACATCCTCCAGTGGATATTCTCCATCTCACTCTCCTCAATATCCCGGGGGCTGGTCGTGGATGGGGCCGCGGCACATCTCGTGGCCGCGGACACTCTCAGAGCCCGGCGCCTTCTCATGGTTGCCGTGGCCCAGCTCAACCTGACGTCCCTCCTGGCTTCTCCCCCGAGGAGATTGAGGCCAGCCACAGGGAAAAACGCCAACGGTTAGAAGCCTCTTCTGTTGAACAACCTCCTTCCCAACTTGCAGCACTTTCAACCCCTCTCTGGACTCCACAATTCACTCACGGTGGATGGCCAGTCACCGTCCGCGACAGTGTGGAGTCTGAAGGCACCGCACTTGCATTGTCCCAAGCATTCATGCTTCCTGGGGACATGCAAAAGGAGATTGCTAGCTCCCCAGACAACCTTCTCGGCTCTTTCATGAGCCATCAAGCTAAGGTAAAGCTATCGTATTCATTTTTACATGCTAATGGCTTTAAATTGCTTATTCCTGCCATTCGTCTGACCATGTGTTTGTCCAGCGATGCAAAGATAGTGGCCATGGCTCGAGAGGTTCGGTCGGTCCCGAGCCTCGGCGGCTGACGGCCGAGAACGCCAAGCCGCGAACACAATCGTCGCCGAAAGGGAGAGAAATCAAGCTCGTGAGACGACGGATGAGCTGATGGAGGGTGCCGAAGACAGCTTGAACCAGACTCTCACAGAGCTGGAGGCGAGCAAGAACGAGGCCAAGGCCTATCAGCAGGGCTACAATGAGGGGATCCGTGTGGCCGCTGAGAGCTACACGGACCAGATGCCTGGGATCCAGGACCAGGTCTTTGAAGCTGGTTGGCTAGCTTGCCTCAGAAAATCTGGTGCCCCAGAGTCTTCTACCCTGTGGACTAAGATTGACCTTCCGAGCACCCAGGCGGCCACTGAGGAGCTGGAAGAGGTGGTGGAGGAGGAGGACAGCCTGGACAGGGAGCTTAACAACATCCCCGAATAGCAAAGTGCCGAAGCTGATCAAACTGGAGAAGCGACCAACACTGGCCAGAAGGAAGCCGGTGGCGGTCCGTCTGAACCTGGCACCGCTGTGGATGATGCAACAATCTCTGCCTCTACAACTGCTCCAACTTCTGCAACTATTCCAGCTTCTCCCGCTGTCATTGAGGATTTGACGATCGAAGAGTAAGTTGGACTCTTCGTAGTGATAACATTTGAAACTTTTTTGAATCAGTTTTTTGATTGGCCCTGCGTGGCCATTGGTATTGCCCTACGTGGCCATTGGTATTGCCCTGCGTGGCAATGATACATTTCTGCTTACTTTAACTCTGCGGTTCTGGCCCTTCGTGGCTTTTTATGTCTTTGGTGGCCTTGTTTGGCCTGGGCCCTTGTGGCCTTTATATGCTTGGCTGGCCCTTCGTGGCCTTTTTTTTTTTAACACAGGTGGCCGTCTCATGGCCAGTATTTTATGAGCTTAGTGTCTTCGTACTTAGCCTTATGCACATTCACGTATGCTCCCTAGGTCTCTTTCTGCCTGCTAATGATTAAACTGTATTCACTTACTCTGTTGCAGGTTTCTCATACCTTAGAGTAATGCTTGTTGCATTAGCAGCTTGCAACACGTATAGTTGTTTGTATTCAGGGTCTGTTCGAACCCGAGCAACCTTCAAGTTTTTTCGAACTCTAGATATTACTGCATGTTCACGTATGCAGCTCAAATGCTTCGTGCTTGGAAGCTTTCCCCAGTATATTCATACTTAGGTTACCCAAATGTGCTTGTGTTTGGACTTAGTGATCCTGGGTTTGTTCATACCCAGATTGTGTTGTAGATCCGCGTGGGCATGCACCCATACAACAGTGTGCATAATCATGCACTCTGGGTATATTCGAACCCGAGCAAACAAACAAGTATATTCGTACTTGGCTTAACTCTGGGTGTATTCGTACCCGAGTAAACAGACAAGTATATTCGTACTTGGCTTAACTGTGGGTGTATTCGTATCCGAGCAAACAGACAAGTATATTCGTACTTGGCTTAACTCTGGGTGTATTCGTACCCAAGCAAACAGACAAGTATATTCATACTTGGCTTAATTCTGAGTGTATTCGTACCCGAGCAACTGTCAAGTGTATTCGTACCGGGCAAAACTATGGGTGTATTCGTACCCGAGCAACTGTCAAGTGTATTCGTACTTGGCAAAAATTTGAAATATTCGAAATTCCATCTAGTTACCCTATACCTCTGCTCCCCAATACGAAGTGAGGACTAAGGACATAGCTTGACTTCGTATTTAAAGCATAACGAAAGAAAAACTCGTAAAAAACAGTGTTTGTTTACCAAAATCCGGGAATTTTATTCATAAAAAAAAAAAACTCAAGGGGGCGTTACGCGTGCCCCTTGCAACTAGTAAAACAAAACACAAGGGAATTTTATTTGTAATTCCCACACAATCACGATGTGTATCTAAAACAGAATAGAAGCGAAATCGAAGTTCTTCACATGTAGAACTTCGTCAAGTTGTGAACATTCCAGGGCCTTGGTACCGGGTTCCTGTCCAGGTCTGCCAATCGATATGCCCCAATGCCCACAACCTCTCACTCGATATGGCATATCACAAGCCCAACTTGCCCTTGTTGGCCACCTTGGTGTTGCAGAGCACCTTTAGAGCACGAGGTCTCCAACACCAAACTCTCGTGGGTGGACATGCTTGTTGTAACTTTTCATCAATTGCTCCTAGTACGAAGCCAGGTGCACCAGAGCTCGTTCTCTCCTCTCCTCGGCGAGGTCCAGCTCAATTTCCAGGGCTCTGTCATTGCCCCCACTCTCCACCAGTGTGGTTCTGTTGGTCGGCAAACCAACCTCCAATGGAATCACAACCTCTGTTCCATATGCTAGCAAATAGGGGGTCTCTCCCGTAGACCTCCTAGGAGTTATTCGGTATGCCCACAGGACCAATGGCAATTCGTCAGGCCACTTGCCTTTTGCTTTGTCCAATCTTTTCTTGATCCAGTCAAGTATAGCCTTGTTGGACGCCTCTGCCTGCCCATTGCTTTGAGGGTAGGCCGGTGTGGAATAGTAGTTCCTTATTCCATACTGGGCGCAAAAAACCTTGAACTTTTTCTGGAACTGGGACCCATTATCAGTGATCAAGTAATAAGGAACCCCAAATCGAGTGATGATGCTCTTCCACATGAACCTTTCTATCATAGGTTCTGTGATTTTTGCTAGTGGTTCTACTTTAATCCACTAGGGAAAGTAGTCCGTTGCTACCAACAGAAATTTCCTGTTCCCAGTAGCCTTGTGGAGGGGACCCACAATGTCCATCCCCCACTGTGCGAATGGCCAAGGACTCGTCAAGGGCACCAGATCTTCGGCTGGTGTTCGGATCATAGGTGAGAACTTCTGACACTTCTCACAGATTTTCACGTATACCTTTGCATCTTCTTGCATGTGCGGCCACCAGTAACCCTGGGTGATTGCACGGTGAGCAATGGATCTCCCACCTGCGTGACTCCCACATGTTCCCTCATGTATTTCATGGAGGAGTTTCTGCACCATCTCGGGGTGCACGCAAAGCAGGTACGGTCCAGTGAAAGACTTTCTGTACAACTTCCCTTCTGGTGATAGCCAAAAAATCTTGCAGATTTCGTCTTTATCTTGTGAGCTTCTTTTTTATCTGTGGGGAGTGTCCCATCTCGTAGGAACTCCACTATTGGATCCATCCAACTTGGTCTTTGGTTCACGTCCAGGACCAATTCCACACTTCTTCCAATGCTCGGCTCAGAAAGATAGTACACTGCTACCTTCCTCTTGAACTCTGTTGGCACAGCCGCTGCCAACCAAGCCAGTGAGTCGACGTGGGCGTTCTGTCCAGAGTTTATATGCTCGATGTGTATCTTCTCAAAGGTATCAAGCAAATCCTTGGCTGTCTCCACGTAGGCTGCCATCTTTTCACTCCGGACCTCGTATTCTCCAGACAGTTGACATAATTACGTTACAAGAAACGAGAATACTCGAATTCTTTTTACTTTCAAGGTTCTTGCGCTCCATAACCCGGCGGGGGTGCGCCGTACTCATTCACGTTATTCGGCCTTGCGAAACCCAGGCACGAGACAATTCGATCCTGCTCCTTCAGAGGAAGCACCACTCAATTCCAGATCCGTGTTGCATGCGGATCCATCTACAAAAAGCCTCCTTTCCAATGGGTCACCTTTCGGCGGATGCCCTGACTTCTCGGTGACGGCTTGTCCAATCGCTTCCTTTCTCGTGGAGGCCGTGGAGCTATCGTGGGAGAGAACTCGCCACGAAATCTGCCAAAACTTGCCCTTTGATTGCCGTGCGGCCGATAATCAATATCATATTGGCTCAATTCCACCGACCAAGTTGATATTCGTCCAGAGAAATCGGCCTTTCGAACTTCAATGGGAACTCCGCGTAAACAACCACTTTGTGACTTTGGAAGTAGTGGGGCACCTTCCTAGTGGCCGTCCTCAGTGCCAGGACCAACTTCTCAAGGGGCAGATATCTCGTCACCGCATCCAATAGCGTCTTGCTCACGTAATAGGCACATGGATTTGCTTGGATCCCTTGTTCTTCGTAAGACCGCACTTACGGCATGTTCGGATCTTGCTAAGTGCAGGTCGAGGACCTCACCAAGCTCAGAGTAGGCGAAGTGGGCCCGCCAAGTATTTCTTCAGGTCTTGGAACACTTGTTCACACTCTGCTCCCCATTCGTCTCTATTTTCTTCAACAACCGAAAGAAAGGTCTACACTTGTCACTCGAAGGCAGTAGATGAACTAGGCTGCCGCCATCCCTGTCAACCGGTGGACCTCCTTCGTGGTCCTCGGACTCTGCAGCTTCTGCAAAGCTGTAAGTTGATCGGGATTTGCCTCTATCCCTATAATGGTCACTAAGTGACCCAGAAACTTCCCAGAACTTACCCCAAATGCACATTTCGAGGCGTTGAGCTTCAGCTTATACTCTCTCAATATCTCAAAAGCTTCTTTCGATTAGCGATGTGGTCCGCTTCTCCTTGCTTTTCACCACCATATCGCCTATGTACACCACCATGGTCTTGCCGAGAGCTGATTCTTTAGCATAATCGCTGCTAGTCTCTGGTAAGTTGCTCCAACAGCATTCCTCGGACCAAAGGGCATAACACTGTTATAGTACAACCCCTGTGGTGTGATAAAGGACGTCTTCTCTGATCGGGGCCGTACATGGCTATCTGGTGATAGCCTCAGTAGCGTCGAGAAAACTCATACGCCAGAACAGCTGTTGCATCCACCAACCGATCTATCCTGGGCAGGGGAACTGCCTTTCGGACAAGCCTTGTTTAGTTCCGTGAAATCGACGCATACCCGCCATTTCCCATTCTTCTTTTTACCACCACCGTGTTAGACAACCATTCGGGAGTATACCTCTCGGATCGCTTTGCTTTGAGCAAACGGTCGACCTCCTCGATAACAGCGCCCACATGTCAGTATGGCGATCTTCTTTTCTTCTGCATCACAGGTTTGTGTTGTGGTCCACATTCAGGTGGTGGCAAATCACGCTTGCATCCACTCCAGGCATCTCTTCGGGCACCCACACACATCAACGTGCTTTTTGAGAAATTTCACCAACTCTTCCTTCTCTTCTTTGCATAGGTTTTCCTCAATCAGGAAATACCTTTCGTGATCATTCTCGTTGATCTTGGATTTTCTTCAATCCTTCCACCACTTTCTCAGCCGGTTTCCTCCGACATCCTCAATGGTCGGCCGATTAGTAACCTCGACGGTTTGCACCAATCGTGCCTTGGGTGCTTTCTTGATTATGGAAATCAAACACTGTTGTGCTACTTTTGGTTCCCCCTTATTTTCTCGATTCTAGTGGATCTTGAAAACTTTACCATCTGATGGTAGGTGGAGGAAACCGCCCTAATCTTATGCAACCAAGTCCTTCCTATAATCGCGTTATAGGAAGATGGCACGTCCACCACCAGAAAGTCGGTTCTCAGCACCACTGTTCCTGCCCGAACAGGAAGGGTCACCTTGTCCAATGGCCAGGCTGCCCCTGCGCTGAACCCAACCAACGGAGTTACTGACTGTACCAAGTCTGCTTGTGCCAATCCCAGCTTCTTGAACGCGTCGCAATAAAGCACCTCGGTGCAGCTTCCTGAATCCACCAGGATCCTCTCCATGTCATATTCCCCAATTCGTAGGGTTATCACAAGAGCGTCATTGTGCGGCACCTGGACTCCTCCTAGGTCCTCGTCCGTGAAGGTTATGCACTCGTTGCATCCTTCCGCTTCACGTCCTCGTTTCTTTCCCAACCGCATCACGTGCTGGTCGTGTTTTACCTGCTTTTGGAGCAACCTCACCTCATTTCTCGTATAAGGTGTGGCTAATCCATGTATTATATGGATCACGCCCCTCGAATTCTGCTCGAGGAGTGTCTTCTGGCACCTCCTCCAGATTGCTGCTCCTGTTCGGCCCTCTCGTTGCCGAATAGCCTATCTGGACCAATGATGTCTCAAACCATTGGTCCCCTTAGCATGCGACTGGTCCAACAACTACCCTTGCTCTTTGGACCATACCCCTGATCGGGTATCTTAGACCTGGGACCCCTCGTGTCCCTGGTCCTTACTACCGTTAACCGTACTGCACGGCAGGTACTCCGTCTACATTTGTTCTGGGCCCCACGTACCACGTGTTCGGGCCACTCTTTGTACCTGTTCGGGATTACCTCCCTACATGGATTACGAGCAGAATCCAAGGGGTGTGATCCATATGATACATGGATTAGCCACACCTTATACGAGAAATGAGGTGAGGTTGCTCCAAAGGCAGGTAAAACACGACCAGCACGTGATGCGGTTGGGAAAGAAACGAGGACGTGAAGCGGAAGGATGCAACGAGGGCATAACCTTCACGGACGAGGACCTGGGGGGAGTCCAGGTGCCGCACAATGACGCTCTTGTGATAACCCTACGAATTGGGGAATATGACATGGAGAGGATCCTGGTGGATTCAGGAAGCTGCACCGAGGTGCTTTATTACGACGCGTTCAAGAAGCTGGGATTGGCACAAGCAGACTTGGTACAGTCAGTAACTCCGTTGGTTGGGTTCGATCGGCGATGCGGCCATTAGACAAGGTGACCGCTTCTGTTCGAGCGAGCAGTGGTCTTGAACCGACTTTTTAGTGGTGGACGTGCCATCTTCCTATAACGCGATTATAGGAAGGACTTGGTTACATAAGATGAGGGCAGTTTCCTCCACCTACCATCAGATGTTAAAGTTTGCAGGGTCCAATGGTATCGAGAGAATAAGGGGGAACCAGAAGACAGCCCAACAGTGCTTGGTTTCCATAATCAAGGAGGCACACAAGGCACGATTGGTGCAAACAGTCGAGGTTTACCAACCACCCGACCATCGAGGATGTCGGAGGGAATCGGCCGAGAAGGTGGTGGAAGGATTGAAGAAAATCCGGATCAACGAGAATGTTCTGAAAGGTATTTCCTGATTGGGAAAAACCTATGCAAAGAAGAGGAGGAAGAGTTGGTGAAATTTCTCAAAGAGCACGTTGATGTGTTTGCTTGGCTGCCCGAGGAGGTGGATGCAAACGTGATTTGCCACCACCTGAATGTGGACCCACATCACAAACCGGCGATGCAGAAGAAAAGAAGATCTACCGTACAGCATGTGGACGCTGTTATCGAGGAGGTCGACCGTTTGCTCGAAGCAAAGGCGATCCGAGAGGTATACTACCCCGAATGGTTGTCTAACACAGTGGTGGTAAAAAAGAAGAGTGGGAAATGGCGGGTATGCGTCGATTTCAAAGATCTAAACAAGGCTTGTCCGAAAGACAGTTTTCCCCTGCCCATGATAGATCAGTTGGTGGATGCAACAGCTGGGTATGGGCGTATGAGTTTTCTCGACGCTTATCGAGGATATCACCGTGTAAATAATGTACGCCCCGATTAGGAGAAGACGCCTCTTTATCACACCACCAGGTTGTACTCGCTTACAATATTATGCCCTGGTGCGAGGAATGCTTTGGAGCAACTTACTGCAGACTAGTAACCGATTATGCTAAAGGCTCGGCAAGACCATGGAGGTGTACATAGGCGATATGGTGGTGAAAAGCAAGGAGAAGCGGGACCACATCGCTGATCTGAAGAAGCTTTTGAGATATTGAGAGAGTATAAGCTGAAGGTCAACGCCTCAAAATGTGC
Organism: Rhododendron molle; assembly: GCA_025413875.1. Classification (NCBI taxonomy): domain Eukaryota; kingdom Viridiplantae; phylum Streptophyta; class Magnoliopsida; order Ericales; family Ericaceae; genus Rhododendron; species Rhododendron molle. The sequence goes on along the minus strand of CM046400.1, from coordinate 25,773,279 downwards.
GTTGGGGTAAGTTCTGGGAAGTTCTTGGTCACTTAGTGACCATTAGAGGATAGAGGCGAATCCCGATCAAATAATGACTTTGCAGAGCTGCAGAGTCCGAGGACCACAAGGAGGTCCAAATGTTAACAGGATGGAGGCAGCCACTTAACAGTTCATAAGTCGCTCGAAAGTGACAAGTGTAGACCTTTCTTTCAGTTGTTAAAAGAGAGAAGGTTACGAATGGGGAGCAGAGTGTGAGCAAGCGTTCCAAGACTGAAGAAGTACTTGGCAAAGAGCCCTACTTCGCCTACTCCCCGAGCCTGGCGAGGTCCTCGACCTGCAGACTTCAGCAGATTCGAACATGCCGTAAGTGCGTCTTATCGAGCGAGGAGCGATCCGAGCAAATCCGCCTATTACGCGGAGCAAAACGCTATTGGATGCAGAACGGTGATATCCGCCTCGAGAAGCGCTGGTCCCGCATCGAGGACGGGCAGCCTGGAAGCGCCCCACTACTTCCAAAGTCACAAAGTGGTTGTTTACGCGGAGTTCCCATTGAAGTCATTGCTTCGAAACGATTTCTGACGAATATCAACTTGGCTCTGGTGGAATTGAGCCAATATGATATTGATTATCCAGCGCATCGCAATCAAAGGCAAGTTTTGGCGATTTCGTGGCGAGTTCTCTCCACAGTGGCTCCACGGCTCTACGAGAAAGGAGGCAGTTAGACGAACCGTCGGCCAGAAGCGAGGGCATCCGCCGGCGGGACCCATTCGGAATGGAAGCTTTGTAGATGGATCCGCATGCAACACCGGATCTGGAATTGAGTTGTCCTGTTCCCTCCCCAAGGAGTTATGATCGAATTGTCCCTGTGCCTGGGTTTTCAATGCGTCGAATAACGTGGCGGAGCACGAGGCGCTCCTGGCCGGGTAGAGCGCAAGAACCTTGAAAGTAAAAGAATTCGAGTATGATTCGTGATTCGCAATCAGAATCACCGTCCGGGAATACGAGGCCGAGGTGAAAAGATGGCAGCCTACGTGGAGGGCAGCCAAGGATTTGCTTGATACCTTTGAGAAGATACACATCGAGCGTATAAGCTCGACGTAACGCCCACGCCACTCACAGGCTTGGTTGGCAGCGGCTGTGGCAACAGAGTTCAAGAGGAAGGTAGCGATGGACTATCTTCTTTGGTGAGCATTGGGAGAAGTGTGGAATTGGTCCTGGGCGTGAACCCAGGACCAAGTTGGATGGATCCAATAGTGGAGTTCCTACAAGATGGGACACTCCCCACGAGATAAAAAGAAGCTCACAAGATAAAGACGAAATCTGCAAGATTTTGGCTATCACGAAGGAAGTTATGCAGTAAAGTCTTTCCTTTGGACCGTACTTCGCTGCGTGCACCCGAGATGGTGCAAAATTCCTCCATGAAATACATGAGGAACATGTGGGAGTCACGCAGGTGGGAGATCCATTGCTCACCGTGCAATCACCAGGTTCTTGGTGGCGCACATGCAAAAAAATGCAAAGGTGTACGTGAAAATCTGTGGGAAGTGTCAGAAGTTCTCACCTATGATCCGAACACCAGCCGAAGATCTGGTGCCCTTGACGAGTCCTTGGCCGTTCGCGCAGTGGGGGATGGACATCGTGGGTCCCCTCCACAAGGCTATTGGGAACAGGAAGTTTCTGTTGGTAGCAACGGATACTTTACCAAGTGGATTGAAATGGAACCACTGGCAAAAATCACATAACCTATGATAGAAAGGTTTGTGTGGAAGAGCATCATCACTCGATTTGGGGTTCCTTATTCCTTGATCATTGATAATGGGTCCCAGTTCCAGAAAAAGTTCAAGGCTTTTTGCGCCAAGTATGGAATAAGGAACTACTATTCCACACCGGCCTACCCTCAAAGCAATGGGCAGGCAGAGGCGCCCAACAAGGCTATACTTGACGGGATCAAGAAAAGGTTGGACAAAGCAAAAGGCAAGTGGCCTGATGAATTGCCATTGGTCCTGTGGGCACACCGAACAACTCCTAGGAGGTCTACGGGAGAGACCCCCTATTCGCTAGCATATGGAACAGAGGCTGTGATTCCATTGGAGGTTGGTTTGCCGACCAACAGAACCACACTGGTGGAGAGTGCGGGCAATGCAGAGCTCTTGAAATTGAGCTCGACCTCGCCGAGGAGAGGAGAAAACGAGCTCTGGTGCACCCTCGTACCAAGAGCAGCTGATGAAAAGTTACAACAAGCATGTCCACCCACGCAGAGTTTGGTGTTGGAGACCTTGTGCTCATGAAGGTGCTCGGCAACACCAAGGTGGCCAACGAGGGCAAGTTGGGGGCCAATTGGGAGGGCCCGTATCGAGTAACAGAGGTTGTGGGCATTGGGGCATATCGATTGGCAGACCTGGAAGGGAACCCGGTACCAAGGCCCTAGAATGTTCACAACTTGAGGAAGTTCTACGTGTGAAGAACTTCGATTTCGTTTCTATTCTGTTTTAGATGCACATCGTGATTGTGTGGGAATTACGAATATAATTCCCTTGTGTTTTCTTTTACTAGTTGCAAGGGGTACGCGTAACGCCCCCTTGAGTTTTGCAAATTATGAATAAAATTCCCAAATTTTGGTAACAAACGCTATTTTTTACGAGGTTTTCATTTATCATGCTTTAAATACGAAGTCAGGCTATGTCCTTAGTCCTTACTTCGTATTGGGGAGCAGAGGTGTAGGGTAACTAAATGGAATTTCGAATCTTTCAAAATTTTACCAAATCTGAATATACTTGTCTGTTTGCTCAGGTGACGAATACACCCAATATTGAGCCAGTAATGCGAATATACTTGTTTGTTCGGGTACGAATACACCCAGAAGTGAGCCAAGTACGAATATACTTGTCGCCTGGCTCAGATACGAATACACCGAGGAATTGAGCCAAGCCGAATATACTTGTCTGCCTTTCGGTACAAATACACCTGCATGCATACGAGGATATGCACCGCTCTCGATTTGAATATGTGCAGGATTATTTGTGTACAAATAAGATTTGATTATTTGTACGGGTGCATCCCCACATGAGCTTGTAACTTAAACTGGGTATGAATAAACCCAAAATTACTGAATCCAAATACGAGCACATTTGGGTAACCCAAGTACGAATATACTAGGGGAAGTTTCCAAGAATGAAACATATGGGCTGCATACGTAAACATGCAGTAATATCTAGAGTTCGAAAAAGCTTGAGGGTTGCTCGAGTTCCAAACAGACCCTGAATACAAACAACTATACGTGTTGAAAGCTGCTAAAGCAACTGAGCATTACTCTAAGGTACGAGAAACCTGCAACAGAGTAAGTGAATACAGCGTAATCATCAGCAGGCACGATAAGGCCTGGGGAGCATACGAGGAATATGCATCAACCTAAGTACGAAAACACTTAGCACAAAAAGATACTGGCCATGGCACGGCCACCTGCAATCAAGAAAGGCCACGAAGGGCCAAGTAAAAATTGTTCAGACCACACAAGGCCACCAGAAACATTCAGAAAGGCCACGAAGGGCCAAAACCAGCAGAGTTAAAAATGTATAGAAATATATCAATGCCACGAAGGGCAAAACCAATGGCCACGCAAGACCAGTCAAAACTGTGCAAGAGTTCCAGTTGTTACCACTACAAAGAGTCCCACTTACTCTTCGTTCGTCAGGTCTTGGATGACAGGTGGGGAGGCTGGAGCAGTGGTGGAGGCTGGAGCAGCAGCAGAGGCCGGAGCAGTAGAGTTTTCCACAGCAGCGCTTGGCTCAGATGGACCACCATCGGTTTCCTTTTGGCCGAGGCTGGTCACTTCTCCAGTCTGTTCGACGCTAGCGCTCTGCTGTTCGGGGATGTTGGCGTTGAGCTCCCTATCCAGACTGTCTTCTTCCTCTACAACTTCTTCCTGTTCACCAGTAACCACCTGGGTGCTAGGAAGGTCGATCTCGGTCCAGAGAGGAGAAGATTCTGCCGTACCAATCTTTTTAAGGCAAGCCAACCAGCCAGCCTCGAAGACTTGGTCCTGGATCCCGGGCATCTGGTCCGTGTAGCTCTCAGTGGCCACACGGATTCCCTCATTGTAGCCCTGCTGATAGGCTGCCTTGGCCTCGTTTTTGCTCGCCTCCAGCTCCGTCAAGGTCTGGTTCAGGCTGTCCTCTGCACCCTCCAGCTTACCCCTAAGCTCGTCCGCAAGCCCGCGGGCCTGATTTCTCTCTCTCTCCAGCCTAACAATGGTGTTTTGAAGCTTGGCTTTCTCACTGGCAAGCTTGACACGCTGGGGCTCGGAGTGTCCTAGTTTATGGGCCATGGCCACCATTTTTTGCACTGCTTGGGGTTATCTCTAAGTTAGATGGATGACGGGAAGAACTATTGAGTATCATTAGTCCGTAAACACGAGTGTTAGGGGCTAACCTTGGCGTTATGGCTCATGAATGAGCCGAGGAGATTGTCTGGGGAGCAAGCCACTTCTTTTTGCATATCCCTAGGCAGCAGGAAAGCCTGGGATAGTGCAAGGGCTGTCGCTTCAGAATCGACGCTGTCACGAACGGTGACTGGCCGGCCGCCGTGCGTAAGCTGAGGGGCCCAGATGGGAGTTAGAGGAGCTTTGAGTTGAGGAGGCTGCTCGACAGAAGAGGTTTCCAACCGTTGACGTTTGTCACGATGGCTGGCTTCAATCTCCTCGGGGGAGAAGCCAGGATGAGCGTCTGTTTGAGCCGGTCCTCGGCGGCCAAGAAACGGCGCCGGGCTTTGAGACCTTCCGCGGCCACGAGCAGAGCCGCGGCCTCTTCCACGGCCAATGGTGAGAAGGTTGCTGAGATTTATCGGTTGATCCATTTCTCGAGGTGGGGGAGATGGAGAGTATCCGCTGGAAGATGTGGATGCTTCGTCGGTGAGCTGGATGGGTTCGTCGGGCAGCGGAGGGGTTCGAGAACGCCTCTCCTCTTGTTGCTCGGGTTGTTGAGCAAGAGGATCTGGGATGATTGGCACGTCTGCTGCTCGGATGCGCCGATCAATGAACCCGCCGTATGATGCGCGGTAGCTGAGAAGGATCTGTGCCGCTCTTGCTCGGCCAGCCAAGCACGTGCCCTGCCCGTTGAAAGCAAGAGCACGGTTGATGTCAGTCACGTGAACTTGGGGGGTGATGATGGCGTGCCCCTGGTTTACGTTTGCAGCTGCAAGTACGAGAAAAATTTGCAATCAGTAAAATAAATGAATGAAAGGTGCAATACGAGGAATTGCTCGGCAAAAAAGTTCTACGAGAAAAGGAACTAACGTGGAGTGCCAAATCTGTGGGGAGCATGAAAGCCAATGACTCTGCCGTCCTCGTCCCTGGGTTCGAAGTTCCCTGTGACGATAGGAAGTCATCGTCGTCCCCACGAGTGGAATCAGGCAGCTCCAGTACCAGCCGCTTTCTAGAATCCCTACTCTTCAGGTAGTAGGATAAGGCGTCCTTGGTTCAGGAAATACTGTACAAGTGATGTATGTCGTGCAAACCTAGGGATGTGCCTAGCATCTGGTTCAGGGCATTGATGCCCATAACAACCCTGAAGAAGTTGGCTGAAACTTGCATCGGGGACAGTCTATAATGGGCTAAAACCTGGCGGAGTAACGGTGCCAGGGGAAACCTGACGCCGCCCTCAACGACGGCTACGACGGGGATGTGCAGAGTATCGTTGTCAAAACTCTCACGGATGGCGTTTTCTGCGGCCAACGAAGTGGCCACGTTGTCTGGGATCTCGTAACGAGATCTGAATTCAGCCATCCTTTGGGGTGTGTCACAGTGCTTACGGAATCGACCCATAACGAGACTGTGGGTGTGGGTTTTCTAAGGAACAAGTTGGGCACGCAATCTTCATACATACACATGCATTACGGCGACGGGGTCCGACCGGCGGCCATCGCCGTTCCTCAATGACGGATAGGGGAGGAGAATCGAGAGGGGAAAGAGAGATTTCGGTAGAGAGAGTATGGGATAGAGAGAGAAGAGAGGGCTTGTACGGTGGTCGGAGGTCCGACTCGCGGACAGATCCGAGTGCAGAAAACGAAAAGGCCTTCGAACAGTACAGAACTGTAACGGCTACTTCCTACACCGCCGGAGTTAAACCTATAAAACAAACAAAATGTGAGCGCACCTTTGCCGTCTCGTGGCAAAGGCCCTCCGATGTCAAAGTTAGTATCTCGTACTAGTGAAAACCCTAATTCTCAGTAGGTAGTAATCAAATAACCAGGAATTGCGTGCCTTTACCTCTAGGTTTACCTCATATTTATAGACTCCATGTCTACTTGCTTTGTCCAAGCCATCTTTGCTGCCCTAAGTTTCCTTTTCGTAAAGGGAACTTAGAATATCGAGATTCTCATTCCCATAACTTGCATATTTCCTTTTAGACCTTTTAGGAACTCTTTCCAAAGTGGCCGTTCACCCCATTCTCGTTGGGTATCTCCTCGAGATCTTGTTTCCTTACTGGATATTCCATTTCCGGACCACTCTGGAGCACCTCCTGGTACCTTCTCCTGGTACCTTGTTGCCGAACAGACCCTCTCGACCAATGATTTCTCATATCATGGTCCATTTACCATGTCATCGGTCCAACAACTACCACTTGCTCTTTGGACCATGCCCCTGCTCGGGTATCTTGGACCAGGGACCCCTCGTGTCCCTGGTCCTCACTGCCGCTCACTCGCCGCAGCGAATATTCCGGTGTATTTGTTACGGGCCCCACGTACCACGTGGTCCGGCCACACCTTGTACTGTTCGGGATTACCTCCTACAATGGCTCCCCGGCTTTACTCGTTATTTTCTCTTAATATGACGAGCAAAGCTTCTCAAACACCGGGCAAGGTTCTCGTCCTTTGCTCATGCACCTATGTTTCTCGTGCTTGGTGCAAACTCATCATTAGCCCAACCTAAACGCCTCATCGTTTGAGTGCGCACGAGCTTTTCCGGTAACACCTTTACACGCAGCGGCATGCTCTGGTACGCCCGTGATAAATCGGCCAGGCGTTTCCGAGGCGGGCGCGCCCAAGCGTCTGGGGTGGCGTTTCTCATACGCCACCCCTTTTGTTGGGGTATACTTGGGTTTCGTCCCATTTCAAACCCCACTTTTCTCTTTCCATCTTCCCTCTGCAGAGAACACGCCCAAGTGCTCCCGCCATTGAAGCACCGTTCGCATCTCAGGGTCTCATTCCGATTCTAGGGTTCTTCCTGTTCGTAAGTTCTTACTCCCCCTTTCTGCTCGGTCTTCATCGTCAATTTAGAACTATCACAGTCCCCTTAGGGTTTCTCGTACCCATTTCTCTTTTTAGAAAACCTATACCCACAATTCTCAATATGGGTAGATTTCGTAGTCATTGCGACACCCCTCAGCGGATGGCTGAGTTCAGATCTCGTTACGAGATTCCTGACAACGTGGCCACCACACTAGCCTCTAAAACGCCATTCGGGAGTGCTTTGACAATGACACTCTGCACATTCTGTCGTCGCCGTCGTCGAGGCGGCGTTAGGTTTCCTGGCACCATTGCTCCGCCAGGTTACGTCCCATTCTGGTCGTCTCCTATGCAAGTCTCAGCCAACTTTTTTAGGGTTGTCATAGGCATCAATGCCTGAACCAGATGCTAGGCACATCCTTAGGTTTACACGATATTCACCATCTATACAACATCTCTCGAACCAAAGATGCTCGGACCTACTATCTCAAGAGTAGGGACTCCAGAAAAAGATTGGTGCTCGAATTGCACGACTCTGCCAGAGGGCGGCACGGCGACTTCCTCATCGCCACGGGAACTTCGAGCCCGTGAGACGCAGGACGGTAGAGTCGCTGGCTTTCACGCACCCCATAGATTTGGCACTCCACGTTAGTTCTCTTCTCGTAGAACTTCATACCGAGCAACATTTCGTATTGCATTACATATTTTTGCTTTTCTTGGCGCTAATTTTCTCGTATTTGCGACCCACGAGCGTCAACCAGGGGACGCGCCATCATCACCCCTCGAGGTCCACGTTCATCGATATCAACCGCGCTCTTGCCTTCAACGGTCAAGGCACGTGTCTGGCTGGCCGAGCAAGGGTAGCACAAATTCTCCTCAGTTATCGTGCATCATACGGCGGATTCATCGACCGACGAATCCGAGCAGCTGATAATCCCATCATCCCTGATCCTCCAGCTCAACAGCCCGAGCAACAGGAAGAGAGGCGTTCTCGGACCCCTCCTCTGCCCAACGAACCAATCCAGCTTGCCGAAGAAGCTTCCACATCTTCGAGCGGATACTCCCCATCTCCCCCACCCCGAGAGATGGACCAGCCGATCAATCTCAGCGACCTTCTCACCGTTGGCCGTGGAAGAGGCCGCGGCTCTACTCGTGGCCGCGGAAGGTTTCAAAGCCCGGCGCCGTCTCATGGCCGCCGAGGTCCAGCCCAAACGGACGTTCCCCCAGGCTTCTCGCCTGAGGAGATTGAGGCCAGTCACCGCGACAAACGTCAGAGGCTGGAAACTTCTGCGGTTGAACGTCCTCCGTCCCAACTTACGGCTCCTCCGACCCCGCTCTGGGCCCCTCAGTTTACCCATGGCGGCCGGCCGGTCACTGTCCGTGACAGTGCTGAATCTGAAGGGACTGCCCTTGCACTGTCACAGGCTTTTCTGCTGCCTGGGGACATGCAGAAGGAAGTCTCCTGCTCCCCTGACAACCTCCTGGGCTCGTTCATGAGCCACAGCGCTAAGGTAGACCTGTCGTGCTTTTTTAGTGCGTTACGTATCCTTACTTGTGTCTGACATTGCTTTGTTTTCTATACTTCCAGGCAATGCAAAAGATGGTTGCCATGGCGCAAAAACTTGGCCAGTCTGAGCCCCAGCGCGCCAGATTGGCAAGCGAGAATGCCAAGCTGCAGAATACCATAGTGAGGCTGGAGAGAGAGAGAAACCAGGCCCGCGGGCTTGCGGATGAGCTGAAAAACAAGCTGGAGGGTGCCGAGGACAATCTGAATCTAACTTTGACGGAGTTGGAGGCGAGTAAAAACGAAGCCAAGGCCTCCTACCAGCAAGGCTACAATGAAGGGATTCGTGTGGCTACTAAGAGTTACAGGGATCAAATGCCTGGGATTCAGGCTGGTTGTTCGAGGCCTACCGGGCCGTTTGGCTTGCCTCAGAAATCTGGTGCCCCGCAGTCTTCTACCCTGTGGATCGAGATCGACCTTCCAAGCACCCAGGCGGCCACCGAGCTGGAAGAGGTGGTGGAAGAGGAGGACAGCCTGGATAGGGAGCTTAACAACGCCCCCAAACAAAGAAATGCCGGGTCAAAGCGAGAAGCGACCAACACCGCCAGGAAGGAAGGCCGGTGGCGGTCCGTCTCAACCTGGCACAATCGTGGATGATCGGCTGACTCTGTCTCTGCGAATCGCTCCGACCTCTCCACTGTTGCCCAAGATCTAACGAACGAAGAGTAAGTTAGTCTCTTTGTATCGATCATGATAATGAGTTGGGATTTACGAACTAGTTTCGCTAGCTCGCTGTGCCACTGCATTACCACTGCGTGGCGCTGATATATTTTCAAACACTTTAATTTCTGCTGATGCCCCTTCGGGGCTTTTTATGCTTTGGTGGCCTGTTTGGCCTAAACTTTTGTCTTACCTGGCCCTTCGTGGCCTGAACAGTTTGGCTGGCCCTTCGTGGCCGTTCTTTAACACAGGTGGCCGTCTCATGGCCGAAATTTTATGTGCTTAGTGTTTTCGTACTTAGCCTTATGCATATTCACGTATGCTCCCCAGGCCTTATCGTGCCTGCTGATGGTATTGTATTCACTTTCTCTATTGCAGGTTTCTCGTACCTTAGAGTAATGCTGGTTGCATTAGTTACTTGCAATACGCATAGTTGTTTGTGTTCAGGGTCTCTTCGAACCCGAGCAACCTCAAGTTTTTTCGAACTTTAGATATTATTGCATGTTCACGTATGCAGCTCAAATGCTTCGTGCTTGGAAGCTTCCATTCTTAGGTTACCCAAATGTGTTCGTATTTGGACCTAGTGATCCTGGGTTTGCTCATACCTAGACTCTGTTGTGGGCATGCCCGCATACAAGTAAACAAACCTATTTGCACTTGAGATTATTCCAAACATATTCGTGTTTGAGGACAGTATGCATATTCTCATATGCTTTCTGGGCGTTTTCGTACCCGAGCAATCGCTTAAGTATACTTACACTTGGCTCGATTAGGGTATGTTCGTATTCGAACAAGCGGTCAAGTGTATTCAGATTGACATAATTACGGGTGTATTCGCATACCGAATAAACGACCAAGTGTATTCGTACTTGACATAATTGCAGGTGTATTCGTACCCGAACAAGCAGAGTCAAGTGTACTCGTACTTGACATGATTCTAGGTGTATTCCCCGAACAAACAATCAAGTGTATTCGTACTTGACATGATTAGGTGTATTCGTACCGAACAAGCGATCAAGTGTATTCAGATTGACATGATTACGGGTGTATTCATTGCTAACAAGCGATCAAGTGTATTCGTACTTGGTACAATTTTGAAATATTCGAAATTTCATTCAGCTACCCTACACCTCTCCACCTCTGCTCCCTAATACGGAGTGAGGACTAAGGATTTAGCTTGACTTCGTATTTAAAGCATAGCGAGAAAAAAAAAAACTCGTAAGAAACGGTGTTTATTTATCAAAATCCTGGAATTTTATTCTTAATTCAAAGAACTCAAGGGGGCGTTACGCGTACCCCTTGCAACTAGTAAAACAAAACATAAGGGAATTTTATTCGTAATTCCCACACAATAACGATGTGCATCTTAAAACAGAATAGAAATGAAATCGAAGTTCTTTACACGTAGAACTTCCTCAGGTTGTGAACATTCCAGGGTCTTGGTACCGGGTTCCCGTCCAGGTCTGCCAATCGATATGCCCCAATGCTAACAACCTCTGTAACTCAATACGGGCCCTCCCAATTGGCCCCCAACTTGCCCTCGTTGGCCACTTTGGTGTTGCCGAGCACCTTTCTTAACACAAGATCTCCAACACCAAATTCTCGTGGGTGGACATGCTTGTTGTAGCCTTTCATCAGCTGCTCCTGGTACGAAGCCAGGTGCACCAGAGCTCGTTCTCTTTTCTCCTCGGCGAGATCCAGCTCGATTTCCAGAGCTCTATCATTGCCCCCACTCTCCACCAATGTGGTCCTGTTGGTCGGTAAACCAACCTCCAATGGAATCACAGCCTCTGTTCCATACGCTAGCGAATAGGGGGTCTCTCCCGTAGACCTCCTAGGAGTTGTTCGGTGTGCCCACAGGACCAATGGCAGTTCGTCAGGCCACTTGCCCTTTGCTTTGTCCAACCTTTTCTTGATCCCGTCAAGTATAGTCTTGTTGGATGCTTCTGCCTGTCCATTGCTCTGAGGGTAGGTCGGTGTGGAATAGTAGTTCCTTATTCCATATTGGGCGCAAAAAGCCTTGAACTTTTTCTGGAACTGTGACCCGTTATCAGTGATCAAAGAATAAGGAACCTCAAATCGAGTGATGATGTTCTTCCACACGAACCTTTCTATCATAGGTTACGTGATCTTTGCTACAGTGGCTCTGCTTCAATCCACTTGGTAAAATAATCCGTTGCCACCAACAAAAACTTCCTGTTCCCAGTAGCCTTGTGAAGTGGACCCACGATGTCCATGCCCCCGTGCAAACGGCCAGGGACTTGTCAAGAGGCACCAGGTCTTCGGTGGTGTTCGGATCATAAGCGAGAACTTCCGACACTTCATGATTTTCACGTACACCTTTGCATCTTCTTGCATGTGCGGCCACCGGTAATCCTGTGTGATTGCACGGTGAGCAATGGATCTCCAACCTGCATGACTCCCACAAGTTCCCTCATGTATTTCATGGAGGAATTTACGCACCATCTCGGGATGCACACAAGCAAATACGGTCCAGTGAAGGACTTTCTGTACAATTCTCCTCTGGTGATAGCCAAAACCTTGCAGATTTTGCTTTTATCTTGTGAGCCTCCTTTTTATCTGTGGGGAGTGTCCCGTCTCGTAGGAATTCCACTATTGGATCCATCCAACTCGGTCCTTGGTTCACGTCAAGACCAATTCCACACTTCTCCCAATGCTCGGCTCGGCTCAGCAAGTCCACTGCCACTTTCCTTCTAAACTCCGCTGGCACAGCCGCTGCCAACCAAGCCGGTGAGTCGGCGTGGGCGTTCGCCTGCAGCTTATTTGCTCGATGTGTACCTTCTCGAAGGTATCAAGCGAGATCCTTAGGCTGCCTCCACGTGAGTCGCCATCTTCTCATTCGGGCCTCATACTCCCAGGCACGGTGATTCACCACGGTGTGAATCACGAATACTCGAATTCTTTTTACCTTCAAGGTTCTTGCGCTCCTTAACCCGGCCAGGAGTGCCTGCGTCTCCGCCACGTTGTTTCGACGCACTGAAACCCAGGCGCCCGGATAACTCGATCATAACTCCTTGGAGGAAAAATCACAACTCTAATTCCCAGATCCGGTGTTGCATGCGGATCCATCAACAAAAGTTTCCATTCCAAAGGATCCTGCTTGGCGGATGCCCCGTTTCTCAGATGATTGCTCGACCCATTGCTCCTTTCGTAGGAGGCGGTGGAGCCACCGTGGGAGAGAACTCCGCCACGAAATCTGCCAAAACTTGCCCTTTAACCTGCCGTGCGCGGTTGATAATCAATATCATCTTGGCTCAATTCCACGACCAAGTTGATATTCGCCCCGAGAAATCGGCCTTCGGAGTAATGACTTCAACGGGAATTCTGTGTAAACCACCACTTTGTGACTTTGGAAGTAATGGGGCAACTTCCTAACCACCGTTCTCAATGCCAGGACCAACTTCTCAAGGGGCAGATATCTCGTCTCTGCGTCTAGTAGCGTCTTGCTTACATAATAAACAGGGATTTGCTCGGATCCCTTGCTCCTCAATAAGACTGCGCTAACAGCATGCTCTGATACTGCTAAGTACAAGGTTAGAACATCACCAGGCTCAGGAGTGGACAGAAGCGGGGCAGCTGCCAAATACTTCTTCAGGTCTTGGAACGCTTGCTCACATTCTGCTCCTTAGCTCTCTTGTTAGGATCGGATCTCAACTTTTCGGGCCACTTAAGGTCCGGATCGTCTTGGAGGTTGCTAAGGATTTGCTCTGCCGTAGCGATGAGCGGCGTGAACTGCTTATACCGGCCTTGAGGTGATCCTCCTCCCCTTTTAGGGGAAGTTCTCGTGTCTGCCTTCTTATTCTTTGGTTCTCCTCCCGTTTTACGGGTGGAATCTCTTCTTTTCCTGTCAGGTGGTGGAAATTCACCAACCTGCGATGGCCCTGCTTGGGGATCAAAGCCATCATGGGAGCGCCTTGCGTAGGAGCCTCCTCGGCGTTCATGTGCTTCTGTGCTCTGAGCATGAGCTCCGCCAGGGTTTTAGGCCGTTCTTGGGATAAAAGGTATAGGGACTGTCCTGGGTACAGTTCGGCTATATAGGCAGTAATACTCACGCTGTCGTCAGCTTCGTCTATTTGGACCACCTCCTTGTTGAACCTGGTGGTGAAGTCTCTTAATGACTCCCATCGTCCTTATTTTACCGTCAGGAGATGTGTCGCTGGTTTGCCGTAGCGTTGGCCAGCAATAAAGTAGCTTACAAAGCTCGTGCTAAGCTCTTTGAAACTACGTATACTCCCGGGAGGGAGTTTGTTAAATCATGCTCGGGCACTTCCCTTAAGAGTAACAGGAAAAGCTCGACACGTGACTTTGTCAGGAACTGCTTGCAGGTGCATCAGGGACTTGTATGTTTCCAAGCGATCCAACAGGTCCGTGGAGCCATTGAATGTTTCCAACTGGGGCATCTTGAACTTCTTTGGAAGAGGGCGCCCCATGACTTCGGAAGTGAAGGGAGAATCCATATTTTGCACCAGCTCTTCCACCGTGGCAGGAGTCTGTGCCTTGACTTGCTTCATTAGCCCTTCAATCTGATTCTGCATCTTCAGAATCTGCCCTAGTTCATGGGACGACTTCTCCAGGGGGGGCTTGCTATTCCTCTTTCGATTTTGTCTTTTCTCCTCACTGGACTTGCTTTCTTCTCTGTGATTTTCTTCCTCGTGTTGACTCCATTGTAGGTTCAGGATGCTTGGCTCGGAGATTTGCAGATGTAAAGCTGCGTTTTCCTACACCGCGTTTTGTAACCTTTGGGTTAGTGTTTTTATTTGCTCCTGCATTTGAGCGAATGCCTCAGGGGTCATCTGATCGCCTCCCGTCTTACTTGCCCCAGCGGCATTAGCTGCCTCTGCTGCTTTAGTCGCTTCTGCTGCCTTGGCAGCCTTTTCTGCGATGGCAGCGGCCTCGGCGGCTTTAATCGCGGCGGCGGTCTTGGTGGCGTCGTCGACGCCCGTTTGCGGGGGGTCTGAAACCATCGTTGTTCTGCTAGATCGGGTATCCACCATGCAAAACTATTCACCGTGAAGGAGAAAGTCGTTTCCCACAGACGGCGCCAGCTGATGAATCAGCTTTGTATCTGGCCCTGACATGTTCCTGCAGGGACAACGTGAGAACAAAAGTCACCGGTGTGGTGGCGTGCCAACCACCGTCCGATGCCTAAGTCAGTAGAGAATTTGCTATAGGGTGAGAGAATCGAGATTCAGAAGTGCTAATTGAGCGTACCTTAGTTGGAGTTCTACCGTCACTTTTATAGGCATTTGATTGGAGGTTGAGTCCTATTAGGACTGTATTTCGGAGATTGGAGGTTATCCTTATGGTGAATGTGGAGTCCTGCCTTAGCTGGGACTCCATGTTCATCTTATCTTGGCTTGGAGTAATTATCCCTTTTTAGCCGTGTTTACTATTGGGGTTTGATATCTATCTTATCCACATCTTCTCCTTTATCTCATGGGATTGTAGTTCTTTTTAGAACGTGATCTTTATCCAAGATAAACATGTCGTTTGAACGGTACTTATCCAGCCTCAGCTGGACTTACGAGCTGGGCCCTTAACCTAGCTTCGTCTTGCGGGCCGGGCTGGACGCCCTGAAGTACTTGCTGGTGACGTTCCTCAGTAGGTCTCTGTGGAGCTGGGTTTTCACTCCCCAGCTCCGCCCATTCTACCGAGCTGGCCATATCAGGTCTTTCCTACTTATCAGAACCTTTTGAACCTTTTGAGCCTTTAAGCTATTAACCGTTGGACGATAATTGTTAGGGTTACCTTTACCCATTGGACAAAAGAGGAAAACCTTTGTTTATCCATTAAAGTACATACTTATATATATATATATATGTGTGTGTGTGTGTGTGTGTGTATAGTATTATATTGTAAGTACCATGTGCTTGTTTCCTTTATTTTAATAAGAAAATCTTATCTACTTGAAAGATTATAATTATATATTACTTTAATGCATTACCCTTTGATCCATAAAAGTTAGGGATTTTATTATCCATTGGATAATGGGGTCAATCTTTCCAAAGTACTAAGATCCATTAAACTAGTCATTCATTAGATTTTCCACATGCTTGAAAGATTAAAGAAATAAAGATATGTACCATATAATATATTGCCCTAGGATTCTATAAGTACATAATCTAGTATTATAAAGAAAATATGTGCCAATTGGATTAGTTTAATGGGAGACCTAGAATTGAAAGATCAAGTCAAGATTGGGAAGTACATATATATATATATATATATGTACTTGTATCTATCTATATATGTATATGTATATAATATTGTAAGTACAAATGTGTGTAATTGATTTTTATATATATATATATATATATATATATATATATATATATATATATATATATATATATATATATATATATATATATATATATATATATATATATATATATATATATATATATATATATATATATATATATATATATATATATATATATATATATATATATATATATATAGTCCTCTTCAGGTCAGGAGGTCCTGACCAAGGCTTATGTCCGCACCTCTGTTCTAAGCCGTTGGATTCTAATCCAACGGCTGTAATAAAAAAGAGTATCTCGCGGGTCAAAAAAGACCCGGGTCGGGAAAATCACGTGGGTCACTTCTGATTCGGGTAATTAGGCTCCATTCCTCTCCCATTTCATTACGCGTACAGTGGAGATAAGAGAGAGAGAGAGAAAGACGATTCTCCAAAAGAACGAAGAAGGAGAAGAAGAAAATCACGACGACGACGAAGATTGATCCTTCTTCTGGACAGAGACGATGAAGAAGAACAAGGTTCTCTCTCTCTCTCCCCCTCTCGCTCTCTCTCTCTCTCGTTCCGGACAAAAAGCCCTAACCCTTGATTTTGGAACAGTAGTAGCGAAGAGGATTTGGACGACGAACGATTCAAGCCTGGAGATCCAAACGACGACCGCCAAGGACATCGAACTGGTATTTTTTTTCTCACCCTCTCTCTCTATCTCTCATCTGTGTTGTTTCTGCTAATTTCAGATATTAGGGCTTTTTGGATTTTTTTTTTCGAACCAAAATAAGGGGTTTTTTTTGAACGAATATAGAACAAGATTGAATCTATAACAAGAACGAATATACACCAATTTCTGTATTCGTTTCCGTTTTTGCATTGTCTATAACTGTTCTGCTCTTGAGATTGTCTAGTTTTCATTTTCCAAATCACGGGGTAGGATTCTGAACATGCTAGATGCAAAGAGGATTTGGACGAAAAATAGGATTTTTTTTTTGGAAGGACCAGAAAAAAAATGGGCGTATCCTAAAGTAGGGCTTTTTTTGAACGACTAATTCGAAAAAAAAAATCCAAAAAACCCTAATCTCTGATTCTGACTTCATCACTCCATACTTATGTTGAAATGGAGTTTGCTTGCTTCCAAATTCTGATTTCATCACTCTGATGTTAAGCTTCTCTTTTTGGCTTTTAGAAAATGTGCTAGTATATTTATCAGTGGAATTCTCCTATTTCAGTCTTTGTCTGTTGAGGTCTATAGCAAATGGTTAATAATCCTACCATTTTTCGTAAAACAAACTAGTCACGAGATGAATGGGTCTGACTTGCTATTCCTTAGGTAGGCAGGATCGGTCCTATTCATCTCTTTTTAGGTGCTCTTGTTAGTCAGGAGCATCATGAACACAGCTCAATGTGAAGTATTGTACCTGCCATGACATTAGGAAACATTGGTACATTTTCTGATTTCTCTGATCCGGTTTATATATACGAGTTGATGATTTCTTTTTTATTCGTTTTCTTTCAAGATGGTGATGTTTTGTTTGCATTTCTTCCTATTTTCACCTAAACAACTCCACTTTTTAATGTATCATTTTTTAGTACGTCATTGCAAGTTTTATCAAGTACCCTTTACCAAATTGGCTTTTACCAAAGTGCATGAACTACTACTCCACATATATTTCGGCCTGTTTATTTGAGGAACTAATTGTGAAAGAAACATGGGTAATCTCTTCCTATTTCGTGTTTGTGTGATTTTGTGCAAGTCCGTGATGCTAGGTAGAGATGTCTTCTTCTTCCTCCCATTTCAATAGCATATTTGAAGGCCCTCCTTGCAAATGTGGGATACCAACACCTATAAGAACTTCAAAAACAGAGGCTAATCGGGGGAGAAGATTCCTAGGTTGTATAAACTATAAGGTAATATGCGTTATTGTTTTTTTGTTTTGGTTATTGGTTATTTATTACATGCATTTCTAACTAATGCCATTTTTTGAAAATTTATCGAGCAACCTAGTGGTTGTGACTTCTTCTTTTAGATTGACCCCGAAAGGGACATGAAAAAAGAATTGTTGGAAGCTGACAACAACGATATGCGAAGGAAAATTTCAATCTTGACCAAAGAGGTGGAAGAAATTACAAGAGAGAATAAAGTGTTGAGGAAAAAAAACGAGAAGCTAACAAAAAGATTACAGGAAGCTGAAGCTCAAGTGTTTGACCACAAAATGAAATGGTTGATTTTGTTAGTTGTATGCATTGTTGTGTGGTTTATGATGAACGTAGTAGCTGTCCCGAACATTAGGAGCTTGAAATACCTGCCGTAGATGAGATTAATTATGTTGGAACTGTTCCCTTGCTATTTTGGTGTATAACTAACTCAACTGTGTTGACATTTTGTTGTATCTAGTTGTACTTATCTTTGTCCATGTATCTAGTTCTACTTATGTTGGCCTTTTTTTCTGGAACAGTTAAATTTTGCTACTATTGTGGAGTCTCTTCTTTTTCGATGATTGTTTGTAAGCATTGTGCGGAGCATTTATTTTCCCATTATGCAGTGTACAAGGTTTATGGATATTTCAATTTTTCTACTGACCCAGCTCGTTAAGGCCAATGAAAAGGCTCAACTCTCAAGCTGGTATGTAAAACTTAGAAGTATTCAAGAATTTCAGCCAAATGCATGTTCATCACAATCACCAAAATCATGTCTGTAAACAGCGTCCAACTACCTCTTTCCTATTCTCCTAGCTGTCAAAAGAAAATGCATAACTCAGTCCAGCCACGACCCATATTCTTATGTAAAGATACCTTACTAACACATTCCTTTGACTGCTTGAATTTGTTATCATTTCCTTCCATTCATTCTCAGGGCATCTCTGATTCAGTAACACATTCAGTATCTACTATTGTGGTAGTAGTTTTTGCAAGGATGGAGTACTGCACTTACAGTTTCCATACAACCTTTCAATACAACCTTTCCACTGAAATCCAAACAGTTGAAAGGTGCTTACAGTTTCCATACAATAAAAAGAAATAAAACAGACCAAATCCAAAAAGTTTCCATACAACATTTTAACTGAAATCTCAGGTGCTTACAGTTTCCATACAATATGAAGAAAGCTACAAAAAATAAAATGTCAATCTCCCAAGAAACAATATAAAGAAACCCACTGAATCTATGACAATCTCCCACGTCGCCACCTCCGTCTCCGCATGTTACCATCATGAAACACAAGTAACTCATAATATGAAGAAAGTTACAAAAAATAAATACCACAAGTATACAAATAAATTGAAATTACATTCAACATCATTGTTTGACATGTCATCGTCGTCGTTGAACCTAACATCTTACGAGGAGCTACGAAATTAAAAAAGACAACAATTAAAACTTAAACAACCAAATGATCAAATAGATTCACATTACAAATGAACAAAGTTAGATACATAGACGTACATGCTAAGAAGCTTTGGACAATTTCTTTTGTCGTGCGACTGCCCCATTAACCCACAACCATGACATTTTCTGCTCTTCTTGACAGCTTTCTCTTTCCCTCCTTTCAATCGCTTACCACAACCCTTTGCCTTAACTTGGATTGGTTCTTTAAAACTATGTTGGCTTCCATGACAAATACGCATTTCCATACCACTCGTTGGACGTGGTTCGCGAGTACTCCTCAATACTGCAATTTCATCCTTCGCTAGTAATAGGTGCTTCGTTACCACTTCAGTTCCTTCCTCATCTAGTACACCGTCATCTATCACCTTACAAGCAAGTTGGAAGACACCTTGTCGCCTCACTAAAATTGAACGGTCGCATATTTCTTTCTCAACACTACCCAAGTCATCCATAACTCTGCTCGTTTTTGCTAATTTTGTCCACCTCCGCAAGATGTACTTAGTAGGCAATTCCATCATTTGCATTCTACTAAAGTAAGCCAACATGTGTCGACATGGAATGTCGTCAAAGTCAAACATCTTACAACTACAACTAACAAGGTTTGATGACTTGTCTACTGAAATCTCTCGACTTCTCGACCTTTCCATATCTAACCTCCGAACATCCCACAAACACCGATGTTCATCCTCCTGTCTTAACGTTATCGCATACGCATTAATTTGAAAGATTTCGTCTTGAAACATATAAAATATGCTCTGCGTATATATTTCACTCATTCCCTTTTCCATGAACGACGAGGTTTTCAAGACAGGCTTCTCATTTACATCTTTGTGATCCAAATTCAATTCATTATGTCGTATACATGACAATGCCCTTTCGGACCGCAAAATAAAATCCAACATTGTATTGTCTTTAGACACGTATCTCTTAAAGAATGCATGAGAAATTTAAGCTCTTTGGCTACTTGTCATGTGGGCAGAAAAAATGTGTTTCGTATATGCCGGAACCCATCTGTCACGAATTGTGTACATGGACAGTAACCATTCATTATCAGACAAGTTAGATTTTGTTACAATATCTTTCCATCTTCCATCAAACTCTTCAGGGCTCTCGGACTTCCATATACATCTTTTGAAATCATCATAATGTTCTTTATAAGATAATGCACTTATCTTTGAAGAAAATTTACTCACAATGTGCCAAATGCAATATCTATGGTGCGTATTTGGAAGAACATTACCAAATGCTTTTGTCATTGCCGGATCCTGATCAGTTATGATTATTTTGGGCGGGCCTCCTGGCATTGCTTTCAGCCATTCTTTAAAAAGCCACTCAAATGAATCACTCGATTCATTACACAAGAATCCACAACCGAAAAGCGTAGTCTGCCTATGGTGATTAACTCCTACTATAGGAGCAAATATCATAGAATATCGGTTCGTATTGTAGGTTGTATCAAATACCACCACATTCCCAAATATTGATACGACTTTCTACATGTGGCATCCGCCCAAAAACAATGACTCATCCTCCCCTCATCATCTTTCTCCATTGTAAAATAAAAACTGGGATTCTTTTGTTGTTCGGTCTCAAAATACTCGTACAACATGTCGGCGTCATATCCATCTACACAATTCTTGTCATCCCTATTTTTGTTATAAAGATCTTGTGCTAAAAATCCAACATTTTCAAGACCCTTGGCTTGCAACTCCAAAATACTCATGTGTTGATGGGGGGGCACATTTGCAGCAGCGAGATGTTTGGTTAAAGATTTTTGTGCAACGGAAATGTGACGATGAGATTTCAACAAATGTGTCTTCATTGGGGATGTAAGATGGTGGCTATCACCCTCGACAAAGTTGGAGACAACAAACCCTTCACCTGATCGGGCTCTCACGATAACTAATTTTGCACCACATTTCTCTCTAGTCGCACCCCGACGACGTTTAACAGTGGCCTTAGAAATTCTCTTCTCCCCCTCTTTGAAACAAACATAATCCTTCCTACTAAGTTCACCATTCTTATCCGTCTTGCTTGAATTTATTCGCACACTAAATCCAGCATGAAATGCATAATTGTTGTAGAACGAATACGCATCGTCTAAGTTGCGAAATTGTTGATTAATTCTCGGTATCAGTTCATTTTTAACTTGAGGAGTGTAAAGACGACAAGAATTAGTAGACTCTTCACACAGTTGAGATGATGACGGTGAAACTAGTTGCATATCATCCAAAGTCTGCGTTCTAAAAACCAAAACCAAAAGCAGAATCAATAACTATACCAATTCATTTCTTATGCCTATCCATATCCATATCTATATAAGTAGAGAGGCAAAGAGAGATACCTTGGTGGTGGTGGTCGAAAAAAGGGGGTTGGATTGATGTTCACACTATCTTCTTCTTCCATTTCTTTTCAATCTGCAACACAACTGTGATATTACAGAAAAAATGGGTAGCCAGTCAGTTTTCATGCTTAGGAAATTGTTTTGGGTAAGTACATGAACTTAGCCTTGTGAAAATATTAGGTCCACAAGTTTAATGTAGTGTATTTTAATGTCGTATATTATGTCCAATTCTACCTAGTGAAGGTTGTCTGTATTTTATTTCTCTCTCCTTGAACTTATTGATTCCAACTTGAAAGAGTTGTTCATCAGCTTCTATCAAATCAAAATAAAACAAATATAATCTGCTGATCACTCTATAAACCAATTAAGGATTTCACAAAATGAATCAAACAAATATAATCTGCTGATCCCCTTGTTGAGGATTTGATGAGAAGGGACAAAATTGGCCTTAGAGAATCTTCAAAATCTCATCACTAAAATACACTAGGAAAGGAAAAGCTAGTGGCGGTTGGCATGACTTTTGTTCAACTTGCATTCCGAAACAGGTCTAGGTTAAATGAACGCATTCGTGTTTTATTCGTTCTTGCTATAGATTCAATCTTGTTCTATATTCGTTCAAAAAAAGCCCCTTATTTTGGTTCGAAAAAAAAAATCCAAAAAGCCCTAATCTCTGAAATTAGCAGAAAACAACATAGATGAGAGATAGAGAGAGAGGGAGAGAAAAAAATACCAGTTCGATGTCCTAGGCGGTCGTCGTTTGGATCTCCAGGTGTGAATCGTTCGTCGTCCAAATCCTCTTCGCTACTACAGTTCCAAAATCAAGGGTTAGGGCTTCTTGTCCGGAACGAGAGAGAGAGAGCGAGAGGGGGAGAGAGAGAGAGAACCTTGTTCTTCTTCATCGTCTCTGTCCAGAAGAAGGATTGATCTTCGTCGTCGTCGTGATTTTCTTCTTCTCCTTCTTCGTTCTTTTGGAGAATCGCCTTTCTCTCTCTCTCTCTCTCTCTCTCTTATCTCCACTGTACGCGTAATGAAATGGGAGAGGAATGGAGCCTAATTACCCGAATCAGAAGTGACCCGCGTGATTTTCCCGACCCGGGTCTTTTTTGACCCGCGAGATACTCTTTTTTATTACAGCCGTTGGATTAGAATCCAACGGCTTAGAACAGAGGTGCGAACATAAGCCTTGGTCAGGACCTCCTGACTTGAAGAGGACTATATATATATATATATTGAGTCCTCTTCTAATAGG
Organism: Rhododendron molle; assembly: GCA_025413875.1. Classification (NCBI taxonomy): domain Eukaryota; kingdom Viridiplantae; phylum Streptophyta; class Magnoliopsida; order Ericales; family Ericaceae; genus Rhododendron; species Rhododendron molle. Next base: position 25,750,597 of record CM046400.1, on the reverse strand, counting down.
GACTACCTTATTTTAATAAAATGCGGACCTCCCTTTCCCGATCGAATTTCGATGATTCGAGCCGCTCAATGTGTTCAGAACGTGATTTTAAGGGTACCCGCGAGAAATCAGCAAAAAAAAAAAGACCGGGAAGGGCTTCATCCGAGCAGTTTTTGTTTATTTTTTATCGAACGGTTCAAATAAAAACTGCTCAAATCAAGCCCTTCCCGGTCATTTTTTTTGCCGATTTCTCGCAGCTACCCTTAAAATCTCGTTCTGAACATATTGAGCGGCTCGGATTATTAAAATTCAATCGGAAAATGGGAGAAATGTGGAGGTCTTTATTTTAACTAAAATAAGGATCTCTTTATTTGAAGGAGATTGTATGTATATATATATATATATAATGCAAGAGAAAGAGAGAGGGAGAGAGAGAGAGAGAGAGAGAGAGAGAGAATTGGGCCGAGAGAGAGAAAGAAATAGGAGGGGAGAGAGAGAGAGAGAAAGAGAGAGATATGATGTATACTTGGATTTTCTTCTACCACTCAAGGTATATTATATGTATAAGTACTTCTACTTGTGAAAGAAGGAATATAGAAGGATATGGGAGAGATTTAGAGGTACAAAGATCTCTTACAACCAATTCTATACTTTCACTCAAACCCTTGTCCTTATAACCAAGATTATATATATATATATATATATATATATATATATATATATATATATATATATATATATATATATATATATATATATATATATATATATATATAGAGATAGAGAGGGAGAAAGAGAGGCCGGTTGGAGAGGGAGAAAGGAAGAGTGATGTGTGCTTGTGTACTCACCCAACCTAGTCAATCTTCTTTGGCTAACTTCATACACCATCCTAGTACAACCAAATCTAGGTTTTCTATACTTTCATGTCTAGCCTAAATCTCCTAAGTACTAAACCTAGGGTTTCTTATTCTTTCAAAGTACTAGACAAGACCGAAACCCCGTTAGAATAACCAAAATTTGTCCTAGAATTTGGAGTGCAAGAAAAGTAAAATCTTTGGTAGTCTTTCAAGCCTTGAAATGACAAGATATGGAGCAATATCCATTGGACAATGGAGGAGAGAGAGAGCCGGCCATGAGGAAGAGAGAGAGAGCCAAGACTTTGCCTATAAATAGCACCTCATGTTCTCATTTCAACTCACACCTCTTCTTGCTCCAACTTCTCTCTAGAAAGTTAGTGTTCTTACTGTAGGGGAAAAAATCCAGACAATGCCTAAGAAGGCACTGTGAGATGACAGCCTCACGTGCTTCTTCGCCGGAACCCTAATATGCTAACTGAACCCTAGCCTGCAAAACAGACAGGAATGAGCGCACCTTTGCCTCTCGTGGCAAAGGCCCTCCGATGCCTAAATTAGTATCACGTACCAGCAAGAAACCCTAATTATTCGAAAGAAACTGCAATATGAATACCGAATATTGCGTACCTTTACCTCTAGGTTTATCTCGTATTTATAGATTTGCAGCTACTTGCTCCCCAAGCATCTTTGTTGCCCTAGGTTTCCTATCTCGTATAGGAAACCCCGTATCCCTTGGATTCTCATTCCCTAAATCGTTTGTTTCCTTTTGGACCATTTAGGAACCTTTCTCATAATGGGACCGTGGATCCCATCCCCGTTAGGCATTTCGTCCAGATTCTCCTTCTTTACTGAGTATTGCCATTCTTGGACCCTTCTAGAGCGTCCTCCAGAATTGTGCTCCTGTTCGGCTTGCTCATTGCCGAACAGCCCACCTGGACCAGTGACTTCACATGTCACTTACCCGGCCTAGTAATTCTTCATGTTCGTTGGAGCATGCCCCTGCTCGGGTAACTTGGACCATAGACTTCTCATGTCTCTGGTCCTTTTCGCCGAACAGACCGTCTGGTACTAGTGACCCCTTCTGTCACCAGTTTTTAACCACTGCACGGCGGCGCCCCTCATTCAACGGCTCACGTGATCCCCGAACATCACATGTTCAGTTACTTTTTGCGTCTGCCTGGGATTACCTCCCTACAATTGCTCCCCAGTTTTGCCTCTATACCACTGTCCGGAGGTATAGGGTGAAACTTAATCCGTTATTTAAATATCTTAGTCCTGATGGGATATAATCACTCATGTCTTTTGAAGTCTTATTTTTGGTGGCTTCAGCCATTATTATTTCGGAATAAGGGGTCCACGTGGTGTATCTCGTACGCCTATCATTTAATCCGATCTGACGTTTCTTAAGACGGCGTTTAATCGCGTTCCTTCCAAACCCCCTTCCTCGTTACTTTTCATATAACGGAGTTAGAGGAGACGTTTCATCTCCGTTTCACTCCCTTATACCCAAAAAGGGGATCTTTTTGGGTTTTTACTCTTCCAATTTTGATTTCGTACTTCTCTTTCTAGGGAATCGGGCGAGAGTACTTCCTCATCTTCCGCCATCGCCGCCGCCTGCAAACCGACTGCATCTCAGGCGACCGTTACTCTTATCATCGTAAGACCTCTTACTTTCTTCTCTTCTTGTGCTTTTTTTTTTTTTCTGAGATTTCGTTCTCAAATCCCTAGGGTTTCATTCGTCCCCACCTTCATCGTTTTCTCGAGTTCAATCATGGCGGGTGGTAATGGTAGCGATAGTGGCCCAAAACCTGGTAAATTTAGGAAACTCTGCGAAACCCCCGCTGCAATGGCAGCTTTTAGGACAACTTACAACGTCCCAGACAACGTTGTACTCGAACTGGCTCCCTTAGGCGCGGAGAGGAACGCCTGTTCTTGGGAACGAACCTGCATTCCCATCGCTGCCATCGTTGAGGGTGGAGTTCGTTTCCCTCTCGATCCGCTGCTTCGGCGTGTACTAAACTGGTACCGTTTTACCCCTATGCAAGTTTCCACCAATTTTTTCAGATTGGTGATGGGGATTGTGGCTTTAAATAGGATCCTAGATACCCAAATAGGAATTTGGGACATCCAATGGTGGTATAGCATTGTTTTAAACCGCGAATACAACACCTACGACCTCAAGGTGAGGAAAGCGGAGAAGCGTCTCGTGCTTAACTTGCCAGACTCTGCCCGAGATCATGAGATGGACTTTATTTATGTTACTGGAGGCTTCGAGCCAATGGGGGAAGATGGCCAGGTGGTGGGTTGCCACTGCCCCCACGAGTGGGGCTACCCACGTATGCTCTTAATTCGCATCTTCTCTTTTGTTATTTTTGTCTCTTCACTCTCATCGTATTTGCTAACGTTAACTTTCGTCTTTGCTTTTTGCAGCCACAAACGCGAATACTCGCCCAAGCAGGGAGCCGAGTTTCGTTCGAATAGAGGAAATAAACAGAATCCTGAGATACAAGGGAGAGCGTGGGACTCGTACTTATGGTCGTAGATGCAATGCTGAAGTATTGCTAGGCTACGACCCTTCGTACAGGGGAGTCATAGACCGAAGACTTGCCCATCCTAGCACCAGCACTGCCTCCACGTCCTCTGTTCCTCAATCAAGAAGCCAAAGATCCAATTCTGGGGTGACTGTTGCTGGTCTGGCCGGGGAAATTGCTATTCCTGACGGCGTCCCACTTACTCGCGTGGTTGCACGAAGGTCTGTTTGTCGTCAAACTTCTTCTCAATATCAGCCCAAACAGCCAGCACCGAAACGTGACACCAGCCAGTCGTCTTCCTCTGGTTATTCTCCATCACCTCCACACTCAGGTGACATGTCTCGCCAACCCTTGAACCTTAGTTCCCTTCTTACTGTCTCTTCTCGGGGATGGGGCTCTTCTGGCCGTGCCCCGTCTACCGGACATGCCCCTCTGCCTCCTCGTCGTACCAGAGGGGGGTCAACCCGGAGCAGTTCGTCTCCTCGGGGGCCTGACACTGTTTTGGAGGCGGAGGTTGCTCATCGGGACAAACGTCCCAGAGGCGAGGATGCTGAAGATGCTTCTGTTCACGCTGATGCCTCCATTCAACAAACCACCCCACCCAATATTCAGGTGACTCCTCAGACCAGGGCTCCTCCATTGATCAGAGGGGACCGCCCAGTTCATATTGGGGACAATGCAAGCTCTTCGAAGACTGCTCTAGCCCTTGCTCAAGGCTTGTTGTTACTGGTCGACATGCAAAAGGAGGCATCTTCTCCTGGTGACCGGCTTGTTTCCACTGGCCTCGTCAGTGGGATAAAGGTAACATATTCTTCTTTTTGCGTGACCCACGTTCTTTAATTTTTCTTGTAATAGATCAGGGTTCAATTTTCTAAAATGTTCATCGATGCTTTCCCAGTTCATCCAGAAGATGATGGTGCTGGGGGAGAAATACCAGGAAGCAGAACGGGAGAGGATCAAGCTGCTAAATGACAATACGAGGCAGCTTCGAACAAATTGCCAGGTTGGAGAGTGATAGGAACAACGTGAAATCTGATTACGAAGAAGCGAGGGACAAACTCGCGACCACCGAGGACAGCCTTAATCAGGCTTTGGCCGAGATCGACAATTCCAAGAAAGTTGCTTTTGAAGATGGATATCAAAAAGGATTTGACGAGGCGACTGCTAGCTATATCGAACAGATGCCAGCAATACAAGATCAAATCTTTGCAGCGGGCTGGGAGTCATGTTTGACCAAAGTTGGGGTTCCTGATGATTCCCCCCTGTGGGCTGAGATTGAGCTACTGAGCAGCCGTGGGGCAGCTGTTACCGAGAGTGATGAGCCCAACGTTGACGACGTCGAACAGCAAATTGATGATTTTGTAGACGCAGAAGGGAACCTCCAAATGGAGTCGCAGGATGGACGAATCGGGACTCGTGATGCTCTTGTTGAACAGTCACAAGTGCAGGTAACAACTCATGAACCAACAAATCTGGAGGAACAGACTGCTGATGGTGGTGTCAATGCTGAAACAAGTATTGAGGTGTCAACCGAGACTCACCCCGAGGTTCAGACCCTGGACTAAGTCTGGTAAGTCTTTCCCATCCTTTCGAACATTTGGGTAGTAAGTTTTATTAGGTCCTGCGCGGCCGTGGTTTTTAGCCCTGCGTGGCATCAGTACATTTAAATTTTGATAACACAGGTATTCGGCCCTTCGTGGCACAACATTTGGTTCTGGTGGCCATTTCAAGGCCTCTATCGTTTTGCTCGGCCCTTCGTGGCTAGATATTTGTGGTGGTATCTCGTACCCTATTTACGTATTTCATACGTATTTTTGCTCATGATTAGATTCGTATGTCTATCTGAATTTTAGAATCCACTAAGTATTTCATACTTTAGCCTATCTAATTGTGCCATGTTTTAGACAGCAATTTTATATTGGTGATCGCAGGTTTTATAGAACATAATTTCGTTTATGTTTTAACCCAAATTTCCCGTACTTGGCAGACCTAAGTATTGTTGTACTTAGAGTTTTCTAAGTCTCTCGTACTTAGCAAGTCTATAATCTGTACAAGTATTTCATGCTTGTACATTTAAATACAAGTGTTTCATACTTGTGGTATTTGAGACATATACTCGTACGCGTAGTTTAAGTAGGACTTCACTTAAGTATTTCGTACTTAATGGCCATAATGCCTTTATACAAATTTATTCATAGTTATATTTTCTACCCAAGTATTTCAGACTTGGTAAATCTACAATCTGTATTTTCTCGTATGCAAACCCGAGTGTTTCAGACTTGGTTTTATAATCTGCATCTTCTCGTATGCGAGTATTTCGTACTTGTAAGTTTCATGTACTTGAACAATATTTGAGTCTCACTTACATAATTCTTAAGTATCTTGTATATAAACAAGTTCTCATATGTTAAGTTGGTTTTTCATGCAAAAAATAATTGAAACGTGTATTCGTATGTACCGAGTTTATTCGTACCCATTCCCTTCTCCCCAATACGAAGAAGGGGAAGATATGGCCATTGTTCGTATTTAAAACGACCATAAGCCACAGCAAAATAAAATTTTTCTAAAAAGTCAATATAATGCCAAAGACGTGATTTTATTCATAATTCTAGAACTCAGGGGGTCGTTACGCGTACCCCATGCAACTAAAGAATGAAACACAAGGGAATTTTATTCGTAATTCCCACACAATCAAATCACTCAACAGAATAAAAAGTAAAATTGAAGTCTTTCAAACAAAGAACTTCCTCAAGTTGTGGACATTCCAGGGCCGTGGCACTGGGTTCCCGTCTAAATCTGCCAGGCGATAGGCCCCGATGCCCACAATCTCAGTGACTCGATATGGGCCTTCCCAATTAGCACCTAACTTGCGCTCGTTGGCAACCTTGGTGTTGCCGAGCACTTTGCGGAGCACAAGGTCTCCAACACCAAACTCTCGTGGGTGGACATGTTTGTTGTAGTTCTTCATCAACTGTTCCTGATACGAGGCCAAATGCACTAGGGCTCTTTCTCTCCTTTCCTCGGCAAGGTCGAGCTCAATTTCAAGAGCCCTGTCATTTCCCCCACTTTCAACCAAAGCAGTTCTGTTGGTAGGAAGGCTAACTTCCAATGGAATGACTGCCTCTGTTCCATAAGCCAAAGAATATGGGGTCTCTCCCGTAGACCTCCTAGGCGTTGTTCGATGCGCCCACAGTACCAGTGGCAACTCATCAGGCCACTTGCCCTTTGCTTTATCCAGCCTCTTCTTGATCCCATCCAGAATGGTTTTATTGGATGCCTCTGCTTGCCCATTACTCTGAGGGTAAGCAGGGGTTGAATAATAATTTCTTATTCCATACTGGGCACAAAAAACTTTAAACCTCTTCTGGAACTGAGAGCCATTATCTGTAATTAATGAGTATGGGACCCCAAAACGAGTAATAATACTCTGCCAGACAAACTTTTCTATCATAGGTTCAGTAATCTTAGCCAAAGGTTCAGCTTCAATCCACTTCGTGAAGTAATCTGTTGCTACCAAAAGGAATTTTCGGTTCCCAGTAGCCTTATGAAGCGGACCCACGATGTCCATCCCCAATTGAGCAAAAGGCCAGGGGCTAGTCAAGGGCACCAGATCTTCGGCCGGCGTCCTGATCATTGGTGAGAACTTCTGACACTTCTCATAGATTTTCACGTAAACCTTTGCATCCTCTTGCATATGCGGCCACCAGTATTCCTGGGTGATTGCTCGGTGGGCTATGGACCTACCCCCTGCATGGCTTCCACATGTCCCTTCATGAATCTCGTGGAGAAATTTCTGCACCATCTCGGGATGCACACAAAGCAGATATGGCCCAGTAAACGACTTTCTGTATAACTTCCCTTCTAGAGACAACCAAAACCTTGCTGATTTGGTTTTAATCTTGTGGGCTTCCTTTTTGTCGGAAGGAAGAGTCTCATCTCGTAGAAACCGTATGATTGGATCCATCCAACTTGGTCCCTGGTTCACGTCTAGGACCAATTCTATACTTTTGCCAATGCTCGGTTCATTGAGGTAGTCGACTGCTACCTTCCTTCTAAACTCAGTTGGTACAGCAGCAGCTAGCCAGGCTAGGGAATCTGCATGGGAATTCTGTCCGGAACTTATCTGTTCGATGTATACTTTCTCGAAGGTATCAATCAAACCTTTGGCTGCCTCCACGTAGGCCGCCATCTTTTCACTTCGGGCTTCATATTCCCCGGATAGTTGACATATCACCAACTGAGAGTCACAGTAGATCCTGACTATTTTTGCCTTCAAAGTCTTTGCGCTTTTAAGGCCGATCAGAAGCACTTCGTACTCCGCCACATTATTTGACGCACTGAATCCCAGTCGAACAGAGAGTTCTATCATAACTCCCTGGGGAGGGAACAGGACAATGCCAGCTCCGGAACCAGAGTTGCATGCCGAGCCGTCAACAAACAACTTCCATTCCGTGGAGTTCTGTTCGGTAAGTGCCACATCTTTCTTGGTTGATGGCCTCGCTGGCTGCTCCTTTCTCATAGGAGGCTGGGGGGCTATCGCGGGAGAAAACTCCGCCACAAAATCAGCCAACACTTGGCCTTTGATTGCGGTGCGCGGCTGATAATCAATATCGTACTGGCTTAACTCGATAGACCAGGTGGAGATTCTTCCCGAAAAGTCTACCTTTCGTAGTAGGGACTTTAGTGGATACTCGGTGTAAACTACTACCTTGTGGCTTTGGAAGTAGTGCGGTAACTTCCTTGTGGCTGTTCTTAAAGCAAGAACCAATTTTTCAAGGGGCAGATATCTCGTTTCTGCGTCTAAGAGCGTTTTACTCACATAATAAACTGGGATTTGTTCGGATCCCTTGTTTCTTATCAGAACCGCACTTACAGCATGCTCAGAAACCGCCAGGTACAAAACCAAGGTCTCACCTGGTTCCGGGGTTGATAGGATTGGGGCAGAAGCCAGGTATTTCTTCAAGTCCTGGAAAGCTTGCTCACATTCTGCTCCCCATTCAAATCCTGTTCTCTTTTTCAACAATCGAAAGAAGGGTCTGCACTTGTCACTCGACCGGCTGATGAATCTGTTGAGGGCTGCGGCCATTCCAATCAGCCTCTCGATTTCTTTCGTTGTCTTGGGACTCTGGAGCCCTTGCAAGGCAGCTATCTGGTCTGGGTTCGCTTCAATCCCCCTTATGGTTACAAGATGGCCCAAGAGCTTTCCAGAGTCGACTCCGAATGCACACTTCGAAGCGTTGAGTTTTAACTTGTACTTCCGCAGGATTCCAAAAGTTTCTCCCAAATCTTCTATATGCCCTTGCTTGGTTTTACTCTTTACGACCATGTCATCTATGTAAACTTCCATACTCTTTCCAAGCAATCCTTTGAACATAAAGGTGGCCAGTCTCTGGTAAGTCGCCCCTGCATTCCTCAACCCAAAAGGCATTACAGTATAGTAGTATAATCCTCGCGGTGTAATAAAGGAAGTTTTCTCTTGATCAGGCCCAAACATGGCAATTTGGTGATATCCTCGATACGCGTCGAGGAAACTCATCCGTTCGTACCCTGCGGTTGCGTCAACTAATTGATCGATCCTGAGAAGAGGGAAGCTATCCTTTGGGCACGCTTTATTCAAGTCTGTAAAATCCACGTAGACACGCCATTTCCCATTCTTCTTCTTCACTACGACAGTGTTGGACAGCCATTCCGGGTAATAAACTTCTCGTATGGCCTTGGCTTCCAGCAAATGATCCACCTCTTCGTTAACAGCATCAACATGCTGCACTGCTGCCTGTAGACACCCTATTCTGGACTGTCCAGACTAGTTTATATGCGGCCTTTGTTCCCCCGATGATGAATAAAGGTCGAGAACATCCAAAGTCGATGGTGTGTTTGAGTTTTGAGCGTCCCGAACCTTGTTCAAACCCCTTCAAACCCTTCTTCAAACCCTTCAAGCTAGAACTAAATGGCCTCAGCAAAACCCTGCTTCAGCACGCTGGTGATCAACTGACGCACGCTGGTACATTGCCACGTGTCAATCATCAAGCCTGAAACCATCTTCGTGGCGCACGCCAGTCCAGAGATGGCGCACGCCAGTGTTCCCAGTCAAATCACCTTTTTCGGGACCACTTGCCCGAGACTTTTGTAGCCACCCTGACGTGTGCTATAGCCCTCCTGATGATGACTTCGTCCAGAGCGGTCTCCCCTCTCTCCTACACCTTCCATCAACTAGTCCCATGCATTTAATGCATGGGAGGCTCCCCTCTTCTTGGAGGCCAAACAACCCCTTAGGCCAAGCCAGTCCACTGGCCTATATATACTCCCCTTGCATTTATTTGCAAGGGGTTACACACATCAATAGCTCTCAAAGCTCCCTCTTACTCCCCCTCTCTTATTTTCCTTGTTTTTCTTTCATCTAGTGAAGGACATAGCAAGGGAGATCAGTCACACAACCTACATTTCCATCTTCACCTGCCATCCATCCATCCATCCATCTCAAGGCTCAAACCATCCATCAACCTCAAACCAAAGGTATACCACCTTTTGTTCTGGAATTTATTTCGACCCCTGAGGGGAGTTAGCAGAGCCCAGGCTGGTAATCAATACCACGCCTGATCTCAAAGCTAGCAAATAAGCAATGTCGTAGGAGGGTTAGTGGCGCACGCCAGTCCCTTATAGCGCCAGTCAAGGCTGCAGGGCAGGGTTGGTGTGTTGGCCACCGATCATCCTCCTTTTACTTTCTTTTTGTTCTGATCACCTTTTAGCATGATAAAAACCAGTTTACAGCTTTCCATATTTTAGAATTGTGTAGTTAGTCGTCTGTTATAACTGCGTAGTAAGGCCCCTGGGATCTTTCTGGTCATAGTCCAGAGCCCAGATGAAGCAAAGCCAAGCACCGAAAGGACAGCAGGCGCACGGGCATTCCTGACCTGCGTGCGCCACCTGTGCCAAGGTTCCAGTGGCTGGCCCTTGCTTCCTAGCTCAGTTCTGGCCTCTGTTTGATCCCCCACTCTGTTTATGGGGTTTTCAGTCCATTTATCTCTGTTTGATTTGTTGCTGTATTCTGAAACTATACATATGCTGCTATATCAACTGCGTGGTTTGTCCTGGGTGTGCACTGGTCCATTCCAGAGCCCAGAGGGTTGAGTTCAGAAGCTGTGAGCTTGGGCCCACCGGCGCACGCCTGTCCTATGGTGGCGCACGCAGGTGTTTCCTAGTATGCAGTGGCCTGGCCAGTGCATACTGGTTTATTCCTGCGTGTCTCACTCTGGGTCAGTGTGTCCTAGTTCGCCCAAAATGCTCACAGAAGCGCTTGTTCTCAATCTATTACATTATTCATAGCCCATACATTACATCGTGCCATGTAAATGCAACTCGCCATTTGTTAATCCCCATTAACTGTTCCCCCGCCCTAATTGGCTGAATAAATGATTAAAAGAGAGAAAAATGCAAATGTTTTATAAAATGCCTAAGTAGAGACCGGTCTCCGGATTGGGCGAGAGGGGTGCCATAAAACCCTTCCCCTCGTAGCACGGCTCCCGAACCCCGATATCGAAGGTGACGACGGTCAATCTACAAGCCTTTTCAAATCAAACAAACGTGAACAAAAGCGTTTCCAACCGGTTTCTTGGGTGTTTTCCGCAAAACCCGGTGGCGACTCTCTCAAAACAAAGATTTCGTCATGCTTTCAAACAAAAGGGCGCAAACCTATTCCCCCCGCACCGAAAATGCGGGGATTTTCAGGGGCGTGTGCCCACAGTGGCGACTCTGCTGGGGATCATTGCATTAATTAAAACTTGGAAATTAATACATACTTGAACAATTTTTCAAAAGTCTGTCAAAACAGTACGCTCCGCGAGGCTTTACTATTGTTCACCTGTGTAGTTTTCTCCAAGTTTTGATTAATAAAAGTGAGCTAAGCTTGAAAAAGGCATTTTCCTAAACAGTGCATTTCTCTCTCTTATAATCATTCGTTGGCGTTCTCCATTTGCATCGGTGCTACTTAGCCCCGTTGAGGTGTTTTGGGTAACCGGCACAGTTTACTGGAGCCCGGGGTCCTCGAACGCCCAACAACCTTCGACGATGATGAATCGCAGTACCGTTCGACCATTGCTTTGCTATACGCGTTGCTTTGGGAGGTATACCGTGACTCTAGTCGGAGGAACCCCTTTAAGCCAAAACCAGCCTCTCCATGCGTACAAAGCAATAGAACCTTTCAAACTAAGACAGGAACCTGCAGGGTAGGATTGTTTGCATCTAACCCCCATAACTGTCTATGTGTTACTGTTTTCCATATCGCATGCCTGTACATACATTCATATCGTTCTGCATAGGAGCATGCTAGGGCGGCTTTTAGGTCGGTTTGTCCGGCAAGTCCATCTTGTCCCTATTAAGGACGCCATTTGGACCGATGACGAGTCGTGCATCTTGATGATGCGTGTTATCAACCTTTCAAATTCCGTGAGTCAACGAGACTTCAGGAAATCGAGACCTTCTAAGTCCTTGTCTAAATTTGATCAAAGTTTCAAACAAAAACAAAGGAACAACAAGAGGCATGACGTGATACTTACACCTTTCCGGTTACAAGTGCTAAACACTTACACCATCTCAAGGCTCTGGCACAGTGCTGCTTACGCCATTTTGGTCATGGTATCACGACATTCACATCAAGTTGTTCCGCTCCAAATTTTGAAACCTTGAGAAAGGATTAGCCGAAGGCTTAGGCTGTTTTGACATCTCTTGGTTTTTGTCGATTCAAACAAGGATACATTGTCGAAAAGAAATCCGAGGATCACAGTGTCGTCCTAAAACGTCGTGAGATGGACTTGCTTGCTAGTTGTAGAGTCTAGGAGGACACTGACGACGAGCATTTCCCATTTCTTCCATCTCTTTTTACTAAACTGCTGCAGGCTGTCACTGAGCTCTTCTACTTTACTGTCTAGCCTGTGCACTGTCAAATCAAGGTTCTAAAGGTCAAGAGCCAAACCTACTTGGGTCCGTCTGCTGGGTCTGTCTGAAGGAAGATTTGGGTGGGTTATTGCTCAGTCAGTCACAACGGAAACTCAGGGTTGCACGCTGTCAAAGGAGGATTCGCCGCTGTCCACTCCGCACGAAACCTCCTCATCTTCACCATCTCCACCATCATCTCCGAAACTTGTCAAGACTGAAGTTATAGTCATGGCCGAAGCCCCAAATCTTGCTACTGTCTTGGCCGACATCCAACGAAACATGGCTGCCATGCAGCGGAGGGCTGATCAGACCGATGCCTCCATGACCGATCTTCGCACTTTAATCGAGGAGCACCTTCCTTTAGTAGCTGCAGCTGGCGGCGGCGGGGAAAGGCAAAATCCGGAAGTTGAAGCTGAAGACATTCCCCGAGAAGAGAACCCTGCTCAGAATCCTGAGATAGCCGCTCTGATCGCCAAGATGGCGAAGCTCGAAGAATCTGTCACCAAATCCGAGAGACTAGGCGCGGGTGGCCTAGACATGGATCGCCTCTGCCCTTTCCCTAATGCTCGCCTGCCTGAGCGTTTCAAAATGCCGGACTTCGCGAAGTTCGATGGTACCGGGGATCCTAGGACTCACTTGTTGGCCTATCACAGCGCCATGAAACTCCATGGGGTATAAGAGGATGCCATGGCTCAACTGTTCCCTCAGACTCTGGTTGGTCCAGTGGTTCTTGTCTCTTGACATTTTCAAAAGAAGAACCTGGGAAGACATTGGTGCTGCCTTTAATTCTCAGTACAGCTATAATGCTCAGCTCAAGATGACCACTCGCGAGCTTGAGTCGACCAAGATGACTGCAAAGGAGTCCTTTGCGGATTTCATCAAGAGGTGGAGGACCAAGGCCGCCCTCATGACCGATCGTATCAGTGAGAAGGACCAGATCCGTATCATCTCCCATAATCTGTTGCCCGACTTTGCCAAGAACCTTGTGCTGGTGCAAGGTGCCAATTGGGAGACTTTTTTTGATTCTGGTCTAGCTGTTGAAGAGGCCCTCCAAACTGGAGTTCTGACAAGAACAGAAACACCTTCCTCTGCCGCAGCTCCGAAGGCCAAACCCCGTGCTTACACCGGGAACAGCACTGCCCTTTTTGGTGCCAACAACTATGCCAGCGCAGCAACTGCCGGCAGCAACGCCGCCACTCAGGGTTCCTCCAACCATATTGCCGACGTCAACCAAGTTCAAACCCCCCAAAGGACCCGAAACCGCAACCCACCTCGTGTGTTTTCCAATTTCGAGGCTCCACTTTCCTCGGTCTTGGAGAAGCTGGTCAAGTCTGGTCATCTCCGGCCCTTGACACCAACCTCACTTCCTCCAAATCTACCCCAAGCCACAACCCTAACGTTTTCTGTGCTTACCACCAGATGCCCGGCCATCACACTGACGTTTGTTGTTTTCGCCTCCGTCATGCGATACAAGATTTGGTCGACAACGGCACTCTTCCAACTCCACCTCCCAAACCCAACGTTATCTCCAACTCCTTACCTCAGCACAACCAGCAAGTGAACCAGATATCCCTCAGCTCCACTAAATCTCCCAGCTCCACCATATTCAACCCCACTGACCATATAACCCCAGAACACAACCCTAAACCCGTTGTCTTGGCCCCTGTGGAACCCAAAGTCAATATGCTGGCTGTAGGATGGGAAATGGAAGATAAAATGGCGGAATGGGCGGAACTCAGTAACGACTGGCATGAACGTTATCATTTGGGATTCCCCGTGGCCCCGCAAATTGACCAAGTCTGGATCGACCAGGTGGAAGCAGAATGGGAAGCAGCACGAGCAGACCCTCTGGATGGCCTCTCTTTGTTCATGCTCTTTTATCAACCCGAGCCTGTCCCGAGGAGGAGGAATATGTCTGGGATCCGCAACCAACTGCTGCTCAATTGGCTTGGGACCGGAATTTCTATTTGGCACCGGCAGATGTCGAAGATGATGTGGGCGAGGCTTACCTGGAATTTTATGCCGACGGGGAAACCATCCCTAGTGATCACCGCCAGCTTGGGTCTTTCACCCCTTTGATGGACAAACTTTCGGACGTGGTCCACAAGTTCCCTCATGAGCTCGACCCCATCAACAAAATAGTACCTGTGGAAGGGCCACGCCCGCGTAGTACGCTTGAAGATGACTGCCTTGTCATGGCCATAGATGAGGTCCCAGCTGATTTATGGGGTCTCGAGGACATTGTGGATCTGAACTCAAAACCACTACCTGAAGATCTCCGGGACGTGGACAAAGTTGTGGACATACAGATGGGAAATGAGGTCTGGACCGTAAATTCTGCGGTCGATGCTGGTTTCTGGGACTCGCCATTCGTTACAAACCGGAGTGCCTTTTCAAGAAGCCGCACTCAGGATCCCACGATTCGGGAGGGACTAGTACCGCAAGACTTGGAGACGGCATCAAAACAGATTCTCCACGCGAATCGTGGCATCCTGGCCGACAAGGAAAACGCAAGATGGCTGAAATCCCTACCGACTTCTCGGGATTTTGATGATAAAGCGCCTCCTGGTGGGATATAAATAACGCCACAAGTGAGCGGCCGAAGTTTTTCAGCCGCTTAACTCGCAGCCGGGAGCTCGCCCAATCCTCCGATTCAAAGCGCCCGCCGTTCTTGCGGCCGCTCAAAGGAGTGTTCGCTCAAGGCACAACGCAGGTTCCCGCGAGAGTGCTATCCAACGATACTCGAGAAGATTCCGCCGCCAGACTGCCTGGGTCTGATTGCGTCATCAAAGGAGCATCGTGAAGGGTTGTCTCAGCCTTGTCCCGTATCAACTGTACCAACCGATATCACCCCGAGGCAATGATCGCCTTGTCCCGCCTCGCTCTCGAAACGATTCTGCTACCTTTACCTTGAGAAAGATCTGCCGATTGAGGGATCGCTTACAACCGCCATGCACATCACCGCCAAATGCAAGGGGCTCGATCCCGATCAGGCTCATTGACAATGGCTCGCCATTAATGTTCCGCTCACGAGGGTCGATACCGCCTAGGACTTGCAAAGAAGGACTTTCAGCCGTCTAACCGCCGTCAAGGCTTATGATAGCACGCGTCGAGTGGTGGAAGGGACCATAACTCTTCTGCTCGATGCTGAGGGCTTTGAGATGAGTGTTGAATTTCATGTGGTGGACATCCCTGCCACTTTTAACCTGCTGTTGGGAAGACCTTGGATGCACCGGCCGGACATCATGGCAGTACCTTCCACTCTGCATCAGAAAGTCATGCTGGGGCTTCCAACTGGAACTTTAACAATCTGTGGGGACTCTGGGATCCGCCCACTCAAAGAGGATGAGCCTGTGCTGGGGATCATGCATGGAGAGGAAGATTCGGACTTTGGAGGTTTCTCTTTCGACACTTCGGGATCGGTTCTCGCCATTGCCGTAGCGGATGACTTCATCATCAGTTCCACCGCCTTCGAGATCATGAGAAGGATGGCCTTCATGCCTGGCTTTGGACTTGGGATCAACCAACAAGGGATCACTGAGTTCCCCGTCTTTCCCTTCTCCGAAGGTCAGTTTGGTTTGGGATACGTTCCCCCTGCCAAAAAGGCCAAGAATGGGAAAGGCGCGGGAAAACTTCGAACCCTCTATGGTAACCCTGACAGCTACTTTGTCCGTGAGGGAGGAGGACATGCTTATGTGGGGCAGGTTGAGTCGTTTTGGGATCCAGAGACTCGTGCTTGGCTTCCGGGGTTTGAGATCTTTGCTGCTGACACTTGGGCTGATACCGAAGAGGACATTGCAAAGGATGAGCTGGCTGAGGCAGAATTCAAGGAACAGCTGGCCAAGATCAAGGGAAAGATGGACTGGTTGAAGACTTTCGATCAGGGGAGCTTGGAGATGTCGTTTCTCCCAAGTAGGTTTGGTTGCCAAGAAGAAGAAGAAGTGTTGATGCTTGGGCCCGACTCCTCGGATGCTCTCGAGGATCCAACCACCCTCATTGTCGAGGCAAAGTGGCGATAATAACCGCATTTTCACTCCACGCTAACATGCATTGACAAAGTGAGTCCGGACCGACACGAGTCTTTGAGTCTAAGTCTAGCTCAGAGTCGGAGCTTGTGCCTCTTGGCCTCCACGTCATAGCTTCTACTTCGAATTCGAGTTCATCAGACTTGGCAACCCGTCTGGGTTTTATGAAATGAACGACCCTGCTTCTGATTACTTTGCTGACTTCTATATAAACTGTGTCGACCCCGACGATGAAGGAACAGACTTCGACGGGAATGTCCCGGCTGAGTTGCGTTCCCTCATCGAAAGGGAAGACGAAAGGCATGCTCAGCCTCTAAAAGAAGAAGTAATTTCTGTAAATCTGAAAGACGAGGGGGACCCCCGTATGATGCAAATTGGTTCTACTTTGTCCCCCGAGGACCGTGCTGCTTTGATCGATCTACTCAAGGAATACTTCGAGGTCTTCGCATGGTCGCACCAAGATATGCCCGGCATCGATCCCGAAATTGTACAACACCGAATTCCGTTAGCACCTGGGGCTGTTCCGGTTAAACAGAAGCTCCGCAGGATGAGGCCGGACTGGGTTGAGAAGATCAAGGAAGAGGTTACCAAACAGATTGACGCAGGTTTTCTGAGGGTCGCTGAGTATCCGAAGTGGGTCGCCAACATTGTGCCAGTCCCCAAGAAGGACGGGAGAATCCGAGTCCCAAAGACAGTTTTCCGCTGCCTCACATCGACGTGCTTGTGGATAACACGGCAGGTCATGCCTTGCTCTCTTTTGTCGACGGATTCTCGGGATATAATCAGATCTTTGTAGCACCTGAGGACCAAGAGAAGACAACGTTCGTCACTGAATGGGGGACATATTGCTATGTGATGATGCCGTTTGGGCTCAAGAATGCTGGTTGTACTTTTCAGCGGGCACAGACAACCCTGCTACATGATTTTATCCATAAAACGGTCGAGGTCTATGTCGACGACATGATTGTCAAGGGTAAGAACAAGGAAGATTTCATTCCAGCACTTCGGCTGTTTCTGGAAAGGCTTCGGAAGTACAACGTGCGCCTCAACCCGCAGAAATGCACATTTGGGGTCACAGCAGGCAAAATGTTAGGGTTCCTAATCACAGCCAGAGGGATTGAAGTCGATCCGGCTAAGATCAAGGCTATTCTCGAGATGGAGCCCCCATGGTCGGAGAAGGGAGTGCGAAGCTTTCTGGGGAAGGTTCAGTTTATTAGTCGGTTCATCGCCAAGTTAACTTTGACTTGCGAGCCGTCGTTTCGACTACTCAAAAAGGACGTTCGTTTCGAGTGGACGGACAAGTGTCAAGCTGCTTTCGAGGCGATAAAAGAGTATCTGCGAAATCCACCCGTTCTAATGCCCCCAACGCCGGGTCGTCCGTTGATTCTGTACTTATCAGTCACCCCGACAGCTATGGGATGTCTGCTGGCACAAGAAGGAGACAACGGGGTCGAGAAGGCGATTTACTATCTGAGCAAGAAGATGGTGGGTAGCGAGGAGCGCTATACTTCTCTGGAAAAGACATGTTGGGCACTAGTTTGGGCTACCAGAAAGCTTAGACACTACATGCTAGCCTATTCAGTAAAGCTGATTTCTCGGATGGATCCTCTTAAGTATCTGTTCGAGAAACCGGCGCTCACTCATAAGCTAGCACGTTGGTTGCTCTTGCTGGCTGAGTTCGATCTCCAATATGTTACAAGGAAATCTGTGAAGGGCCGTGCTGTGGCTGAATTCCTGGCAGATCACCCGATTGAAGGGACGTGCTAACGGTGGTCGAAGAAGTGTGGACGCTCTACTTTGATGGGGCTGCGAATCAAAAGGGATTTGGGATCGGAGTGTTGCTAATCACGCCTGCCGGTGCTCATATTCCGCTTGCTTTCAAGTTAAACTTTGACGTCACCAACAATCAAGCTGAGTATGAGGCCTGTATCGTCGGAATGGAGGCTGCTATTGCCCTTGAGGTTGAAAAGCTAGAAGTAATCGGGGATTCAAACCTGGTGGTGTCTCAGGCTAATGGAGATTGGAAGGTGCGTGAGGAAAAGCTGAAGCCTTATCACCAAGAGTTGGAGGAACTGATTCCTCGCTTCCATAAAGTGACTTTCACTCATATTCCACGCTTGAGGAACCAGTTCGCTGACGCCTTGGCGACTTTGGCTTCAATGATCGAACTTCCGATTGGGGTCCGGTTGCGACCGATCGTAATTGAACAGAGGGACTTGCCTGCTTATGAGTATGTCAACGCCATCGATGACGTCAATGATGGCCTGCCCTGGTACCATGACATTTGGAACTTCGTGGAGCGCGGGGAATTTCCTACTGGGGCTACTAGGAAAGATCGGGTTGCTTTGCAGCGGCTGGCCAGTACATCATTTGTGGAGGGAAACTGTATCGAAGGTCTCACTGCGGAATGCACAAGCTGTGTGTCAATGGGGCTGAAGCAACAAGGATCATGGAGGAGATTCACGAAGGAGCCTGCGGTCCTCATATGAGCGGTGTTATGCTTGCAAGGAAGATCCTCCGGCAGGGTTATTATTGGCCAACCATGGAGTCACAATGCATTGACTACGTACGGCGCTGTTACAAGTGTCAAATCCATGCCAATCTGCAGCACGTTCCTGCGTAAATTGTATGGCATGACCTCGCCATGGCCTTTCTCCGTGTGGGGCATCGACGTTATTGGCATGATCACACCGTCTGCCTCGAATGGTCACAAGTTCATACTGGTGGCGATAGATTACTTCACCAAATGGGTCGAGGCCGAGTCCTACAAGACTTTGACAACAGTTCAGGTCGCTCAGTTCATCAGAAAGAACATCATCTACCGGTATGGTGTCCCTCAGGCCTTCGTGTCAGATAACGGGAGTCATTTCAAAGGAAGGGTCCTGGAGCTTTTCGAGGAGTTCGGTATCGAGATCCACCATTCCACAACCTACCGTCCACAGACAAATGGAGTAGTCGAGGCCGCAAACAAGAACGTCGAGACAATTATCAAGAAGACTGCTGAATCTGTAAGGGATTGGCATGAACAATTACCGTTGGCACTCTGGGCATACCGAACGTCGATCCGTACTTCAACTGGTGCAACTCCTTTTTCTTTGGTCTATGGGATGGAGGCAGTACTACCCATTGAGCTTGAAGTTCCGTCTTTGAGGGTCATGGTCGAAAGTGGTCTTGAAGAGTCTGAATGGCTGAGCGGAAGGTTTGTAGAGTTGCTGCTGTTTGACGAAAGAAGGCTCCGCGCTCTGTATCATGTGCAAGGGTACCAGCGTCGAATCGCCCGTGCGTTTGACAAAAAGGTGAAATCCAGGGGCTTAGTCGAAGGAGATATGGTGACGAAGGAGATTCGGGCCCCAGTGTTCAATGTCCGCGGGAAGTTCCGACCAAAGCGTTCAGGGCCTTACATTATCAAGACCATCCTGTCTGGAGGTGCTGCCAAACTCATCGACCTCGACGGCAACGAGTTCAGTACCTTAGTCAACATGGATCAACTTAAGCGTTTCTATCCCTGAGAGATGCTCGTTGGGCCGAAAACCACAAGGGCGGCGGCGCCAAGCAAAGTTAGAGCAAGCCTGCTAGACCGAAAACCTAAGGAGGCGGTCTAGGCAAAAATAAATAGGCAAAAGTCGAAAGCTCGCTAGGCCGAAAACCTGAAAAGGCGGTTCTAGGCAAAAGTTAGAGCGCAAAAGGAGAGATAAAATACCCAAGTGAACCTTGGCCTGAACTACGTTCTGACCTGATTCCCTTAAAAGGGATACGTAGGCAGTCTCGCCTTGAGACCCGGTCACACTCTATCAACTTGATCCATGGTTGCACATTTTTGCATCAACATCAAAAGTCGAACGGAAATCGAGGGCAAGCCGAGGTGTTATCAGAAAATCAAAAGGGGGAAACCCTCATTCTTTCACTTTTATTGCCAAATCACTATTTCTAATACACGGGCTGAGCATGAAACCTTAAAACAGTTAAAGCATGAAAAACAGAACAAAATGCTTGAGAAGCCTAACGGCTCACAGCTTATTCCAAGCGCAGCAAAGTAGTCTGAGTCAGTCGATGTTTTCCTTGCATACACCTCTCGCTCTCGGCCATTGTTTGTAGCATGTTGTTTCACTTGTGGTGAAGTCCGCATCTCACCTGAACGTCCTAAAACTCCGCCTTTTGTAGCCATTGAGAGTTTGGCGGTGAAATTAGGAGCACTAAGCCGTCGGTCTTGTCTGAGTATTCCTCGTGAGGCGCCCAACGCCGAGAATGCGGCCGGGAATGTAGAACGTGAAACTGGTCAGTCCTGCGAGTACCACCCTGTCAAAACCATCGGAGAACAGAGTCATGGTGGGGAGCTCCAGCCAGGGACACCTCCAAGCTATCTCATCAGGTTGAACCTGCTACAGGAATGTATACCATTCCTCCAGATCCATGTCTGGATACCTCATTCCCCTTTGGTGGATCCGCTTCGGGAACTGGTGCCAGCCGTCCGCAGGAGGATGCAACAGCCCGAGTTTGTCACATAACCATAGCTGCATGAGTGAAAAGACAAGTGAGAAGCCAGATAAAGCCTGAGCGATAAAACAAGTAAGAAGCCCAGAAAAAGGCCTAAAGCCGAGTGTCGAGGTAAAAAAAAAAAAAGAATGTGCAAAAACCGGAAAAAGGTGAGCTGAGTGAGTTTTACCTGAAGCAGGAGTGGGCTGCCCCCGAAGGTATTCGCTTGGCCTGTATACACCAAGTCCAATCCTATGAGAGTTTCCGCCAAAACCAAAGGGACCACATTTTTCCGGTCCGCCATCTGAGTGGCCACACTCACCAGTAAGGGGCTAACCCGGCCGTCAGCCGGAACAAGCAGATAGGCAGCAAGCAGACAGATCACCAGCGCAAAGCGGCGCCGGGCTTGCACAGCCATGTCCTCCAGGTCACCATCAGGACTGTATCGCTCGATCAGCCGCATGACATTGAGCTGGCCACCTGCGACGAGAGTGTTCGCCAGGCCCCTAGAAATTCCCAGTGACGTCTCCAGTAGACCAGGCATGCTCACCTGATATGGTGGAACGACAAGTGTGGCGGACACGAAAGTCCGAAGATACGCCTGGAACTCTTCGATAGTCGGGCATATCTCGTCATCGCCGAAACGAAAGACATGGACGTCAGGGTCCCAAAACCGGAGAGCAGCCCGAAGGAGGGCGGGACGGAGCGGCACGTGTCGCAAATATCGAAATGAGGCGAGGCCGTGGTACTGAAAGTTTAGCCAGTCGATGCCCAAGAATTGTGTAAGCCATGGCCTGAGCAGGGTTGGCAGAGGATTTTCCATTTGAAGGCTACTGAGTTGGTGTTTGAAAATGACAAAAGATCAGTTGTAGGAGTAACAGGGTGTGTGCGCCTCTCTTTATAGGTCATAACGTACATCCTTTCTCCATATTTCATTCAAAGTCACAGGCTATCTTTCAATGGCCACTTGGGGAAGTACTCTGCCCCCCTGAACATTGCAGAAACCGTGTACAAAACGCGTGGGGTCGAAAACAGGATGCCAGGAAAAAGGACAATTGGCCAGACAAGTGGATCTGGCGCGCACATGGGTGGCGTACGCCACTAATGAGGTGGCGCACGCCAGTGTATTATGACACTGGCGCACTCAACAAGCTCACCGGCGCACGCCAGTGCGACCTGCACTAAAACCAGTGTGCAGCAGCAGCTGCCATCAAACGTTCATTTTCAATTCCGGGGCCTGTTTTGCTGCATGGACGGTTCGCACAAGTCACGAAGAGTATGTTGGACTACGTCGAAGCAACAAACCTCGTGCGCCATGCCCAACGAGGGTTTTCGGCCTCCAACGGCCCGTATCCTACTAGAATGGGGGATACGGAAGGTTAAAATCCGTTTCGGGGATCTTTGCCAAGTTTTCTCATGCCATACAGTTTACATGGACCTAAAGTGACTGTATGGGGGTGTCGGCTTCAGTCCGGGCCTGTAATCGAGTCGTCTTTGGCCTTTTATACCCATTTTTGCGGTATTTTTCCTTGTTTTTGGTGTTTAGCCCGTATCCAGGCGTTTTTCTCAAATCCGTCAGTTCCCACAAGTCATTATGCGTTGTTATGACTGTACAAAAGTGTCAGTTTCCTTCGTCTCAGGGAATTTTGAGTTTTGGCGCATTAATGCCCAAAATGTCATTATTTTCCCGTATCCTCGTATCCTAAGGGACACGGAGCGTATCCTGAGACTTTTCTATCCATTTCTTTCGAGCTAGGTCAGTCCTGTGCACATATTAGCTTTGATAGTCGATTCAGGTCAATTGTCAATGCATGTTGGGTGTTAGTGGATGGTTTATTTCTCTTTCCTTGCTAATCTTAATCAAAAGGAGATTAATAAATGGAAAACGTGGTTATTATATCATCCCAAAGCAAACTATCAAGTGTCAAAAGCAGTACTAATGTACGGAACGACACAACGGCCCAGGCAAGCAAAATCAAAGTATGCGGGGCACATCCGCCCAAGAGCCAAGGCACGCAGGCCTCAAAATCAATGTACCAAAGTATCGAAGTGCTGAAGTATCGAATGTATCAAAGTATCAAAAGCAGACTAGACAGTAAAATAGCTGAGGCTTGGTGATAGCCCTCAGTCAGAAAAGTCCTCGGGGTCAACGCCGTCGTCGTCACTATCCTCCTCGCTCTACTCAGCCGCAGCTAGATCCCCCGGAGTGAATCGAAACCTCGGATCGCTGGCCGAGTCAGATCCGCTGCTGAGGGACTCTGTCTCTCCCCTTTCTTCTTCTTCCTCTTCTTGCCTCCTCTTCTTCGAGGGACCCTCCGGCAGCTTCTTGTCTCCAGTCCTCTTCCTCAGGACTCGGCGGAACTGCTCCTGCTCACTAGCTGAGGTAATAACTACCCCTCTGGACTCAGGCTGTGTAGCGCTAGTCTGGCGCTGGACCGCCGCTGGTGCCTTGCCTTTGCCCTTCTGTGGGGCAGCCCTCCCTGTCTTCCGCCTAGGAGCCGCCCTAGCACGTCCCTGCATTGTCAATTCAAGTCAAGCATTTCAGTATACATATTGTGCATATGTTGTATATCGAATGTTGAAACAGGAGGCAAGAGCAGGTATATTCAACAAGCATTGTATCAAACATGCATTTGTTTTCTCAAAATGTTTAAGTGCAGCAAGAAACTTTGAAAGTATACCTGAGGCTGTGCCTGGGGCTGTGCAGTCGGTGTCGGATCTGCCGGTGGGTAGTGCAGCTGCAACGGGGTACCTCTCGCCAGTTTGTGAAACTCTTTCTCCATCGCCAGCATCAAACGAGCAGCCTCCCTTGCCCATTCTGTCGGCACCTGCGATACGATTGGAGAATCAAAGTCAGATTACAGCAAGAGTATAATTCGAAAGCAATACAAGCGGATACCAAAGCTAAAAGAAGTCATACCGATCCCTCGATCGGCGCTGGCTTTGTCCTAGCTGGCTCAAAGCGAATCACGGCAGCCTCTCCCTGTGCGTCTCGCACCTCCAGTGTCCACGAAAGCCGAGGGAGTCCTGTCGCCTCTGCATATACGTTCCGCTCTCCGGGACAAGCTGCTCTGCCGCCCTGGCCGCGTCTCTCCTGTCCAGCCTCCAAAGCCTCTTGGCGCACGGCTCCGTGCTCTACCACCCCAAGCGGGCCTGCCAGGTGGTCCCTCCGGTATATGGCATAGTCACGCCCTACCCTCAGGAAACGGGAAAGCTCTGCAGGAACCGTAAACCGCCGCAACTCCCCAAGGGTATACAGGCCTGTATGGGACGCTCAAGGTGGAAGTAACCCGGGAACCACGAACTCAGCAGCATCCAAAGACTGCCTCGTCACGCGGTCGCCTAAGTACCATTGCCATCCAAATGCTGACTCCAGCAGCACTCGGCTCGCTGTCACCACTCTGCTCCTGGCAATGTACTCAGGCTCTGGCTCAGCACTTCTCCACGGGTCCCAAGCCACCTGTTCAAAGTCGGAAACCAAGATATCAGCGACAGCCTTAAAGCAGTTCAAAGGTAGGTGCTATAAGCAGAATTGATTTCTTACCTGAGAGCCGACAGCTCGTCAAGGAACACTCGGTAGGCAGCTAGATTGCTTGCCGGATCGCTCGTGACCTTCTTTTTGCCAATGAAAAGCGGCCCCCAAACCATAGCACACGGCAAAGCCCTCATATCCTGGCACTTATTCGCTGGCCTCGACATCCTCAGCACCTCGTAGGCCCACAGCTGCAGGTTTTCAAATAGTTAAAGCATCAGAAGTCAACATGGGCATAATCAAAGTAAGAGGCGTGCAAAAATAAATAAAAGGCGAGTTTGAAGTTATACCTCCCATATTCTCCAATAGCCAGCAGCAGCCTTTTTCCTGCGAGAGAACTCACCCATGAAACCATAGCACGTGCCCAGCGCCGCTCCACCCCAATTGTATCGCGAGGCCGTCTGCAAGTCGAAGAAGGCTGGCAGGTAAGACAGGTGAACCGTGGACCGTTTGTTCGCATACAGCGTGGCCCCGAACAAATATAGCAGATAGACTCTCGCCATCTGCGCCGCCTCCTCCTCCGAGATGGACTTCCCACTCTCCTCAATCTCCTGTGCTCTCTCCCTCAAATGGCTCCTAAACTGATCATAGGCCACCATTTCAGAGATCGCCTCGGGCACCATCCCGAAAACCACTCCAGCGCCTCCGTATCCCGGTGAATCCCCAAGTCAAATGGGATGGGCTCACCTCCCACCCTCAGGCCTGTGATCGCCGCAAAGCCGGGCAGGAGTCACTGGGTCATCTCCCCAAATCGGAAAGTGGAAGGTGTTGGAGGTATCCCACCACCTCTCTCAGCAAGGGCAGTCAGCAAGGCGTGGTCGTTGTGCACCGGCGTCAAAGTAGGGATAAATAAGCCAAATCCCGCGATGTTCACTAGCTCCCTGACCCGCTCGGGCAACTCCCAGTACAACTCAAGCGAGTACGCTGCACCACCATGCCCCCGTGAACTAGCAACTCCCCTCTGCACACCACAACAACCGAAACAGGATAAAGGGTTGTTAGTAAGGAACAGTTCAAGTCTAACAGTTGGTCGAATCAAGCTACATGGCATCGCGTCAGGCAGTCTATCAGCCGATTTCAGGCATTCTATCAGTCGATCTCGATTAACAGGCATTCTATTGGTCGAATTCAAACACTATCAGGCATTCTATTGGTCGATCACGTTTTTGGCAGGTAGTTGTTTATGCAGTCATCATATCAAATATTATGTTTTTCAAATCATGTTGCAGGTACACTATTTGTCGATTTCCACTACCTAAGGGCATCCTATCAAGTCGATCAAGTTACCAAGCATTCTATTAGTCGATTATCGTTTCAAGGGATACTATTGGTCGAGTCAAGCCGGTAAACTAGTCTAGAAGCAATTCACAGACATGCATGGTAAGACATTGAAGTACAAGTAACAAAAGGAAGGAAAATGAAGCAAGTTATGGGTATACCTGAGCCCAGCCTCTGGATAGGTGATGGTCACGGTCCCGTAGCACCTCCTCCTCGCCATACTCCTTCCGACGAGGACGGTAACCCAAGGCTCCTGACAGGATGAACACATGCGGCTCCGGTGGTGTATAGGTATCCGCCACAAATGCGCGACGAGGCTTGCCTTTGATATCATTGGCCAGAGTCACCGCCACCTCATTCATCCACGGTCCCTCCTCCTGAGCCACCTCCGCCTGCTCTGGCTCCGTCTCCTGTGCCCGGGCCTCAGCCTCCCGTATCAACCTCTGCTCCTCGTTCCAACGGGCTATCTCTGCCAACCTCTCCTCTCGGGCTTTCTCTACCACCTCGACTACATGGGGATTCTCCCTCATTATCTGGGCAAGTCTATCAGGACCGACGTACTCCGCCAAAGCACTACTCATGATGGGCTCGTGACTCGACGAAGCCGCGGGTGGCATGAACTCCACCTGCTCGATGTGATCAGGTCTCGCCACCGGCACACTCTCGTCCACAACCATTGGCACTTTCCCGCTCACCGGATCTCTCGGCGCCTGCTCCGAACCACCATCACCGCCTGAACCACCACTGCTGGCGCCGACCCCAGCCGAGACCACACCAGTAACTACCCGGCCTTCTACCCCGCTCTGGAAGTCCAACCGTCGAACCCGGGGACCCACTGAACCCAGATCCACTGGCCTCCACCTGCGCACGCCGCTCGTCGCCACCACCCGTCTCCTCTGCATGGCCTCTACCATCGCCGCCGCTACCTGAAAGCTCTGCACTAATGCCCGACGGAACCCCCGCCGATGGTTGATCGTCGTTTGGAGTACTCCCCGCCTCGATTGCGTCGGCCCTTGGTTGATCACCACCATTGCCGCCATCGCCGACCTTGCTGCCATCGCCACCACTGGCTCCGGCCATGAATGGATGAGGGAGTGTGGATTATGGAAGGAAAGGAAGGGTTTGTGTGAGGTTTGGAGAGTTGGAAGAGTTTGGGAGTTTCAAAACCGAAGGAATGGCGATTTCAGAACTCTGTCAGGCGTTTATACGTCGTATGGGACAACCAGGCCGGGTTTGGGCCGGATCTGGACCGGATATATCAGCATTACCAGTGTACGTCATTGATTTATCGGCGTATGCCATTTAATTCTGGGCTTGAGGCCCAAATTGCATCTCTGGATCAGAATTCTTTCAAGCCAGGCCTCAAAGCCATCAGATTATGTTATTTCACTCAGATGATGTCTCCCCAAGCAGGGTCCGTCCAATTTCAAATCAACGATGGTCCATCCGTCCAATTTTAAATCAACGACGATCTACTCGTCCAACTATCAACTCAACGACGGTCCATCCGTCCAATTTCAAATCAACGATGGTCCATCCGTCCAATTTTAAATCAACGACGATCTACTCGTCCAACTATCAACTCAACGACGGTCCATCCGTCCAATTTCAAGTCAACGACGATCCGTTCGTCCAAATTCAAATCAACGACGATCCACTCGTCCAACTTCAAATCAACGACAAATTCAAGATCAAGTATTCCCCAGACGAGTCCGCCTCTTGTCCGCTTTCAAATCAACGACGGTCTGCCCGTCAGTCTCTTATTCTCCCAGCAGGTAGTCCCTCCTTATTCCCCAGGAGAGTCAGCCTCCTTCCACAACGATCCACATCGCTTGTGCCATGTTCAGCAAGCGACGATCTATCCGTCCACTTAATCAACCAGGTTCTTTAAGATTATGCATCTTTCATTGGCTCATATATTCTGTTCTGAGTGGTCTGGAAATAGGTGTCTAGAAAACCTTTGACATTACTTGTACCAAAGCAATGGTATTCCAAGTGCTGTCAAAGGGGGGCTACTGTAGACACCCTATTCTGGACTGTCCAGACTAGTTTATATGCGGCCTTTGTTCCCCCGATGATGAATAAAGGTCGAGAACATCCAAAGTCGATGGTGTGTTTGAGCTTTGAGCGTCCCGAACCTTGTTTAAACCCCTTCAAACCCTTCTTCAAACCCTTCAAGCTAGAACTAAATGGCCTCAGCAAAACCCGGCCTCAGCACGCTGGTGATCAACTGACGCACGCTGGTACATTGCCACGTGTCAATCATCAAGCCTGGAGCCAGCTTATAGTGGCGCCGCGCCTAAGCGTTAGCGTCGCCCGATGTCCCCGGTCAAATCACCTTTTGGGACCACTTGCTCGAGACTTTTGTGGCCATCCTGACGTGTGCTACAGCCCTCCTGATGATGACTTCGTCCAGAGCGGTCTCCCCCTCTCTCCTACACCTTCCATCAACTAGTCCCATGCATTTAATGCATGGGAGGCTCCTCTCTTCTTGGAGGCCAAACAACCCCTTAGGCCAGCTGATCCCAGTCACCCTTGCAAAAGGTTCACCAAGTCAAGGGTTACACACATCAATAGCTCTCAAAGCTCCCTCTTACTCCCCCTCTCTTATTTTCCTTGTTTTTCTTTCATCTAGTGAAGGACATAGCAAGGGAGATCAGTCACACAACCTACATTTCCATCTTCACCTGCCATCCATCCATCCATCCATCTCAAGGCTCAAACCATCCATCAACCTCAAACCAAAGGTATACCACCTTTTGTTCTGGAATTTATTTCGACCCCTGAGGGGAGTTAGCAGAGCCCACGCTGGTAATCAATACCACGCCTGATCTCAAAGCTAGCAAATAAGCAATGTCGTAGGAAGGTTAGTGGCGCACGCCAGTCCCTTATAGCCGCGCGCCAGTCAAGGCTGCAGGGCAGGGTTGGTGTGTTGGCCACCGATCATCCTCCTTTTACTTTCTTTTTGTTCTGATCACCTTTTAGCATGATAAAAACCAGTTTACAGCTTTCCATATTTTAGAATTGTGTAGTTAGTAAATGCGTTATAAGCTGCGTAGTAAGGCCCACAGGATCTTTACGGTCATAGTCGAGCCGGATGAAGCAAAGCCAAACCTTTGGGTGGAAAGGAGCAACTAGCGCCGCGAGTGTCACTATGACTGCGTGCGCCCGGTGGTTGTGTGTTCCAGTGGCTGGCCCTTGCTTCTCAACTTAGTTTTGGCCTCTGTTTGATCCCCACTCTGTTTATGGGGTTTTAAGTCCATTTATCTCTATTTGATTTGTTCTTTGTATTCAAACTATACATATCTTTGCTATATCAAGCTGCGTGGTTTGTCACAGGTGTGCCGGTCCATTCCAGAGCCCAGAGGGTTGAGTTCAGAAAGCTGTGAGCTTGGGCCCACCGGCGCCGCGCTTTGTCTATGGTGGCGCACGCAGTGTTTCCTAGTATGCGATGCTTTGGCTAGTGCATACTTGGTTTATTCTGCGTGTCTCACTCTGGGTCGGTGTGTCCTAGTTCGCCCAAAATGCTCACAGCGCTTGTTCTCAATCTATTACATTATTCATAGCCCATACATTACATCGTGCCATGTAAATGCAACTCGCCATTTGTTAATCCCCATTAACTGTTCCCCCGCCTAATTGGTGAATAAATGATTAAAAGAGAGAGAAAATGCAAATGTTTTATAAAATGCCTAAGTAGAGACCGGTCTCGGATTGGGCGAGAGGGTGCCATAAAACCCTTCCCTCTCGTAACCTGGCTCCGAACCCAGATCAGATATCGAAGGTGACGACGGTCCAGTCTACAAGCCTTTTCAAATCAAACAAACGTGAACAAAAACGTTTTCCAAACCGGTTTCTTGGGTGTTTTCCGCAAAACCCGGGTGGCGACTCTCTCAAAACAGCATTTCGTCATGCTTTCAAACAAAAAGGGCGCAAACCTATTCCCCCCCGCATACCGAAAATGCGGGGATTTTCAGGGGCGTGTGCCCACACTGCCCTTCTCTTTTTCTGAATCACGGGCTTATGCTGGGGGTCTACATTTAAGTGGTGGCAGATTACATCTGCATCCACTCCGGGCATCTCCTCTGGTACCCATGCAAAAACATCGACATGTTCTTTTAGGAAATCCACCAATTCGGCTTCCTCTGCTTCTGTAAGTGACTCTCCAATCAAAAAATACCTCTCGAGATCAATCTCGTTGATCTGTATTTTCTTCAGGCCTTCCACCACTTTTTCCGCCGGATTCCTGCCGACGTCTTCGATGGTCGGTTGATCAGGTATCTCCACTGTATGGACGTTATGGGCCTTTGGCATTTTTTTGATGATAGAGATCAAGCATTGCTGTGCCGCCTTTTGGTTACCCCTGATCTGTTCAATTCCAGTAGACCCTGGGAATTTCACCATCTGGTGGTAAGTAGAAGAAACAGCTCTCATTTTGTGTAACCATGTTCTCCCTATAATCGCGTTATAGGAGGACAAGACGTCTACAACCAGAAAGTCAGTTCTCAGGACTATTGAACCTGCACGGACAGGGAGGGTTATCTTCCCTAGGGGCCAAACTGCCCCTGCTCCAAATCCCACCAAGGGTGTCTGTGACTGCTCCAAATCTGCTTGAGCCAAACCCATCCTTTTGAATGCTTCGTAGTACAATATCTCTGTACGGCTTCCTGAGTCTACTAGGATCCTCTCCATATCATATTCCCCAATTCGTAGGGTTATGACCAAGGCATCGTTGTGGGGGAGCTGTACTTCCTTCAATTCCTCATCCGAGAAAACTAAGCCTTCATTGCCTATGTCGTTCTCCCGTCCCCTCTTTCTTCCCAACCTCATGACATGTTGGTCGTGCTTGATTTGTCTCTGGAGCAGCCTTACCTCATTTCTCGTATAAGGTGTGGCCAGCCCATGTATCATATGGATCACCCCTTTAGGATTTCGTTCGTAATCCAGCTCTATTGCCTTCCCTTTATCCTTGGGATCCTCCTCAATGAATTCTTTGAGGTAGCCTCGAGAGACTAGATCGTCAAGGTGCCTTTTAAACATCTCGCAATCCTCAGTCATGTGACCCCAGTCTTTATGGTAGCTGCAATGCTGATTCGTAGCACGTTTCGCATTCTTATCTCCCCCTAGAGGTTGGGGCCACTTGAAATAAGGCTGATTCTTAATTCGGTAAAGAATCCTGTAGATGGGCTCCTTCCAACTTGTAGTAATTGAAAAGAACGACTTTGGGTCTGGGGGTGGCCTTTCTCTGTTCGGCTCTCTCTTAGCCTGCCCGTACTCCTTTCTTTCCTTGTATGTCTTAGGTTTTGGCTTATCCGCCTTCTTGGCATGGCCCTTCGACTGCTCGGTACCGAGCCTGCCATCTTCTCGTAGTATGTCATCCTCGTTCCGGGCATGTTGCTCAATTCGTTCCATTAATTGTGCAAGCGTGCTCACCGGACTCATATTCAGGGACTTTCTTAGCTCTCCCCGAATAGGCAGCCCAGTTTTGAACGTTGCTATAGCATACTCCTCACTGCAATTCTCAATTTTGTTGAAGGTCTCCCAATACTTTTTAGCGTAGTCTCTAATCGGCTCGTTCTCTCCTTGTTTCATGATTGAGAAGCTCTCGAAAGTCTTAGGTGGTTTTCTGCTCGTTAGGAACCGAGCAGTGAATTCTTCGGCCAACTGCCTCCATCCTCGTATGGTGTTCGGCTCCAATTTATGGAACCAAGATAAGGCCACCTTACCTAGACTAGACGAGAACATCTTGCACATGATAGTGTCATCGCCGTCATGCATGAACATTGCCTGTTGGTAATGCCATATGTGTGCCACTGGGTCAGCACTAGTTTCATATGGGACGAACGTCCCGTGCTTCACCTTGCTGGGCAACCTTACCTCCTTCAATTTCTTCACAAAAGGAGAAGAGGCTATGTTGCTAAGAGCCTTCCGTGCTGCTTCTCGTGCAGACATGGTTGCCTCTTCTTGCCCCTTCGCGATCTTAGCAGCATGCCTCTCGCAATCAAAGTCAGGTCTCTCGTACCTGTCCCTGTGATGCTTCCTGGTCCCTCCTTCCTCTGGGGTGGAACTTCTGCTCCTGCTTCTCCTTTTTCCTGAAAAAGCCCTTGGTCGTTTCGGAGTGAGGCTCCTGCCCCTTTTTCTTCGTGAAGAGGCTTTCTTATACTCCGCCATCACCAGACCTCCTCCTTTGGATCTTCTTCGTGAAAGTCCGGAATCTTCCGGATGGTCTCGTATCCGTTCCAGTTGCTGGATTTCGTATTCTCGCCTCTTGTCAGGCAGTGTACTCCTCTATCTCCTGTCTCTTCTGGTCCAGGATATCCTTATTGCTGCGCACACTTTTCGAATGTGCCACCGATTCTATCCCATGGTGGGACTTGCTCCTTCTCGTGGATTCCGTGGCCGTCCCACCGTCCTTGTTCTTCGGATCATCTTGAAGAGTTATGGGACGATCTTTGCTCGTTATCTTCTTGCTATGGCCACCAGCATGCTTTTTCGGAGCGCCTGGAGGGGATTCGCCTCCTTCCCCACCAGCCTGGTTCTTCTCTGCAAGCGGTGTGACTGGGTCTACTTCCACCATGGTCGTTTTTCAAATGGAACTCGTTCGTTTTCCCACAGACGGCGCCAATTGTAAGGGGAAAAATCCAGACAATGCCTAAGAAGGCACTGTGAGATGATAGCCTAATGTGCTTCTTCGCCGGAACCCTAATATGCTGACTGAACCCTAGCCTACAAAACAGACAGGAATGAGCGCACCTTTGCCTCTCGTGGCAAAGGCCCTCCGATGCCTAAATTAGTATCACGTACCAGCAAGAAACCCTAATTATCAGAAAGAAACTGCAATATGAATACCGAATATTGCGTACCTTTACCTCTAGGTTTACCTCGTATTTATAGATTTGCAGCTACTTGCTCCCCAAGCATCTTTGTTGCCCTAGGTTTCCTATCTCGTATAGGAAACCCCGTATCCCTTGGATTCTCATTCCCTAAATCGTTTGTTTCCTTTTGGACCATTTAGGAACCTTTCTCATAATGGGACCGTGGATCCCATCCCCGTTAGGTATTTCGTCCAAATTCTCCTTCTTTACTGAGTATTGCCATTCTTGGACCCTTCTAGAGCGTCCTCCAGAATTGTGCTCGTGTTCGGCTTGCTCATTGCCGAACAGCCCACTGGGACCAGTGACTTCACATGTCACTTACCCGGCCCAGTAATTCCTCATGTTCATCGGAGCATGCCCCTGCTCGGGTAACTTGGACCAACGACTTCTCATGTCTCTGGTCCTTTTCGCCGGACAGACCGTCTGGTACTAGTGACCCCTTCTGTCACCAGTTTTTAACCACTGCACGGCAGCACCCCTCATTCAATGGCTCACGTGATCCCCGAACATCACATGTTCGGTTACTTTTTGCGTCTGCTTGGGATTACCTCCCTACACTTACTTGTTCTTACTTAGTCATTCTTTGTTCTTCAAGTTTCTCTCTAGTTCTTCAAGAAACTCTTCCATAGCCGCCACTAAACCACCACCTCAATCCAAAAGTTTTAGTAGTAGTAGTCAAGACTTAGTTTCGAGAGAAACCTTTCTCTTTCGAAACTACCGGAAGCTCACCGTTAGCCGTAACTGCACCCAATTCCCAACGTACTTTCCATAGCCTTTACTACCGCTAAGAAGAACGGTAAAGTGTCCTTACTCTCTACCCCTAAGTATAGTTTGTATGCATATTGAATTGAACTTAGAAAGCTATATGTTAGTATGAACTTGCTTTACGTAGTTTATTTTGATCTTGTGAATACTTGAAAGCAAGATCTTGAGAATGATTGATTGCATGACTTTATAGAATCTTTCTAACTTGATTTCCTCATCAATAAACATGTGTTGTTTTGAATTTCCAAAAGAAGGATATATGCTTTTGTTTTAAAGATAAAGTGTTATTTTAAAGGAAGTATTCGTATTTTGACCTTTTAGACAATCATGAGCGACAAGTAAGATAGAGTTGAATGTTGCTTGCATTACTTTTACGGTGATTTAAGCATGTGTTAAGTAAGATAGAGTTGGATGATCTTGTTAGCTTTCCATGAATGGTTTATGACATGAGAAGTCCTACCGCGGAGTCTATACATGAATACGAGACACGAAAGACCGACAAGTAGAAACATGACATCTAGGTTATATTAATAACAAGGTGTGTTTTGAAACCCGTAATGTGGCCGGACTTGCCCATTGTGGAGATGTGTTGCAAAGGATAAAATATTTTTGAAACTACATAATGACCATGTGTGAAGATCATTATGTGGGGTGTGCGTGTGTGTCCAATGGGAACCCGGAGCAGCGGAACCATTGTGAAGTGTGTGTACTCCCGTGGGAACCCGGAGCGGCGGAACCATGGTGAGGTATGGCTTGGTTATCCGTGGAGAGGAGCCAATACTAATTGTGCGCCAATGGGAACCCGGAGCGGCGGACCGAGGTTGTTTGTGTTAAAACTGATTTTTGAAATGTGCGCCAATGGAAACCCGGAGCGGCGGAACCATTGTGCGTATACTCGGGAACCCAGAGCGGCGGAACCGAGGTTTTGTGTGTTAAAACTGATTTTTAAAATGTGTGCCAATGGGAACCCGGAGCGGCGGAACCACTGTGTGTATACTCGGGAACCCGGAGCGGCGGAACCGAGGTTGGGTGTGTTAAAACTGATTTTTGAAATGTTTTGGTAAAGTGTAAATGAGACACATTCTACAAAACGCTGCGTAGGAGAAACTCTGATGACATGGACACTAACGATAGATAGCGAATGCGGATGTGTCATTGTTGATATCTATATTCTGTATTGTATGTGCTGTTTATGACCCATTATGACATACGCATGACTTGCTATGTGTAAGTTAAGGGCTAGTGGATTTTGGGTTACTCTACTGAGCTTTCAAGCTCACGGTGTTGCTTTATGTGACCCTGACATATTATACTGGTGGCGACGCTGGTCTAATGTGTCAGACCTTTTAGATGAGCAAAGAGAGCTGTATACCTTGGAGGCATTCGGAGCTGTGGAGCTTGCTAGGATGGAAGAGGAGACGGAGCTGTAGATAACCTTAGATGTCCATCCCTTTTGGTGTAATATAAGTACTCTCTGAGGAGTTGATGTAATAATGAGCTAGACTCTGCCTTGTTTATCTAATAAAATGTTTAATTAACCAACGCGATTTTGGGGCGTTACAGGCGGATTGGTGCCTCAGGCTCGATGAACATGGGGCCCTTTCCCCAGATCTGTGACAGGACTCCGCCTGGGGGTGGTTTGCTCCCTGGACTCCACCTCTTCTCTCTGTTGCTCTCCCATCTCCAAGTTTAGGTCAAGCGCAAAATCTTAAAGGGCCTGGCTCCCTTGTCCTCCTAAAACATTGTCAGTTGGAAGGAAGGGCATATCCTTAAATAAAGAATTCGAATCTGAATCAGTAATTGAGGTGGGCCCCCCCATAGGATTCTTTGTTTACCTCCAGCTGCCGGTCAGAATGAAGGGCTGCAGGCTCAGCGAGCAGAGTGGGCGTACGTCTCGCAAAGTGATGAGAGTGGGTCTATGAGGTGGAACACGCCGAGGAATGAGGATTGGTCGCATCCGCGGCTGCGCCCCGCCCAGCATCTGATCTAGGGCCTTGTAGGAAGGAGGCGTTGAAGATTCCTGGGGAGCCGCCAGCAACCCGGCCTAGAAAGCTCTCGATGGAGCAGATGCGAGCGCTGGTAGATTGTTGTTGAGACTTAGAGGGAGTGGAGGTCGAGCCTGCCTTAGCCTGATCGGCGGAGGGACCCCCCACGGCAGCTCGAGGAAGTTCCTCGACATTATCTTATTCCTCTTCCCTCAGGAGTCGTGCGGTCACCGCGCCGATCAGTTCCGCGGCAATGTCGGCCTGACCTATAGACTCGCGAGTGTCCGTTGACGGAGGAGGCTCGCGGATCTCGGAAGGTGCTGCATTGGACGGGGAGGGATCTCGGTCAGTAGAATAAACTATGACATTTTCGGAGCTCTCTGAAGAAGGAGATGAATCAGAAGAGACCGTATTCGGATCTCCTCCAAGGTCAATAATGGAGGGCTCGTCAGGTAACGTACCTCTAAGGACCGCGAAAGACTCTGGGTCCGGGTGAGGAAAGGGAACTGGTCCCGTCCAGGGTCGGATCACCTCCGCCTCCCTTCGCTCTTCCGCGGGTATGGATGACCAGGCTTGTAGTGCCGCCAACTGGATGCTGAGAGGGATGCGATCATCGTCATCATCGTCGTCACCATCATCACCGTTGCTGCTCGC
This sequence comes from Rhododendron molle, assembly GCA_025413875.1. Classification (NCBI taxonomy): domain Eukaryota; kingdom Viridiplantae; phylum Streptophyta; class Magnoliopsida; order Ericales; family Ericaceae; genus Rhododendron; species Rhododendron molle. The sequence goes on along the minus strand of CM046400.1, from coordinate 25,714,715 downwards.
CCCCATGTTCTCATCTTTTTCATCATCAGACTCTAGCATGGCTGTTCAAGATTTTACAAGGAAAAGGTTAAAAGAGAGAGAGAGAGAGAGAGAGAGAGAGAGAGAGAGAGAGAGATAACGGGGGTGATATTCTAACGAGTAAAGCTTACTATCAAGGTGGCGTCATTTGGGTCGAGTGTCCGGAACATCCACTTCCGCCTCCACTTTCACCCCGCCCACGGCTTGTTCCGCTGCCTCTGCTGCGACTACCGCCTCTGGCTTGAAGGCCACGAAAGTACTGGCGTCTCGCTCCCGCTGCTGAGAGAATGAAGCAAAACAAAGAGAATAAGCCCCAAAGGGGTTAAGTGTCGTAGTGAGACGATTCGGCATAAGGGAAGCCGCGTACCGTTCGAAGGCATTTTAGGCGATGGGCCTCCCCCGCCGCGGGTGCTTGAGAAGAGGATGGTCGAGATGGCTCCGCTAGAGCTGGAGGCTGTGTTCTCCCGCGGGCCACCCGCGCGCTTGCGCGCCTCAGTGCAACTTGAGGTGGCGAAGAAGGCCTCGCAGGGAACGCCCTGCTAAGGGGCACGGCATCGATCACGGCCCATTGGCTGTGGGGTCCGTGCCAATCAATTGTTCGGACATCGGTGATGGCCCACACTGAATTGTCTCGCACGCGGGTCGTGGACACTTCGGGAACGACAGCCTGCCTGCAGACGAACATCATGAAGGAGTTCAGGTCCGTTCTCCAAAACAAAAGGACTTTTGGAGTGTAGCCCGAGACTCTATCCCTGACTGGAATCATCAAGTTACCAAGTTGCACCAGGATCAGAGAGAGTTGAGTCACCATAAATCGGAGCTAGGACTCTACAAAGGAAGGCATTGAAGGGGCGGGCCCAGGCACCCTTTGATCAAAGCCCAACTGTTTTGCGAAGCGGTCCGGGCGGTAGACCACTACTCCGGCGGCCTCGTTGTTTAGAAACGAGAGCCACCCAGGAAGAGCTATGAGTGTGGAGTTGACAACCGCCACCGCCACGGAGTCACCACCGCTTGCGGCGCTGAGTGAAGAAGTAGCGGGGAGAAGACACGAACCCACGCCCATGACGCCTGGGGCAGCAATGTTGTTGGGCCGCATGGTGAAGTTGGCTTCCATGTCGCATACCTCATACCATGAGGCATTGCTGCTGGTACCCTGCCACCGCTCCGCGCGAGATCGCTGCCCCGAAGCCTGAAATGCCAGCGGAACCGGGGCAATGGAGTGGAAATGGTCGAAAAAGTACGCGAGCAGGAAGTTGGTATGGGCCATTGACAGATGGTCGCACCTACCTAGGGACCTGGCGTAGTCCGCCTGTACCAAGTCCAGTTGATGGTAGAGTGACCCCAGAAACAGAAGCACTAGCGCGACGGACTGGCCGCAGGCTGTGAGCAGCATGCCCTCGGAAAAGAGGATTTCGTTCCTCGTTTTGCCAAAGCGGCTCAGAAATCGAGGGAGCGCGAGCAGAGAAGCAGGCGCTCGTAAAATACAGAGTCGCCACTCGGGTTTGAAGGTCCGACACCCAAGGAACCGTATTTCAAAGCACCTACTGCGCTGTTTAGTTTGAAAAAATGGTGGAACCAATCCGTCATAACTATATCTGGGTTTGGGAGCCAGGTTACAAGAGGGGAAGGATTTTAAAGCACCCCTCTCGCCCAATCCGGAGATCAGTCTCTACTTAGGCGTTTTGCCAAAACTTTTGTGATTCTTCTTTTATTTAACCAATTTTTAGCCAATTAGGGCGGGGAAACAGTTAATCGGGGATTAAAACTGTAACACGATTTGCGAGATGTGTTTGCATTGAGCATGGATGGATGGAATACTATGAAAATGGGATAGAACCCATCCCTCTGATCAGAAACCTAAAAAACTGCATAAGGTTTAGGCATGCCATACACAATGGCCAACTTTGCATGCATGGATGTATGTGCATGACAAGAACCATCGCGCGACGCTTCTAAACACTCGCGCGAGAGTTTGTGTTCCACCACAGGTTGAATTTTATCCCATTCTGGGCTTTGGAAGGACCAGTGCTTACCTAGGGGGCAAACCAAGCATTTTTATATGTACTGGAATGTAAGGAATTATTACAAACAGGGTGAATGGAATTGAAACACAACCCCTAAACATTGGGGGTGAATAAACAGAGGCTTAAGCCTTAACTACCATGCAGGGGCAATCACTGGAAAGCAGAGAACCGTCGCGCGAGACACAAGAACCCTCGTGCGAGTGTTCCTGACTGGACTTCTAGGAATTGCTTTGCATGCTTGGGGTTCTGAAACATACTCAGAAGCATTGCAAGGGCATTCCAAATCAAATAAGACAGCAAAATAAACTGACTGTGGCTTTTAGCATACATCACAGTGATCTGAAACCTAAATATGCATCAAAATAATTATAAACAAAACATGAAACTTAAAAACCAGGATACCCTTCCCCACAAGGTTCATTCTCACGTTGACACAAAGTGTCGCGCGAGCCTTCAGAACCATCGCGGAGGGTTCCTTAGTTACTGCTTCTTGTAACTTTGCTGACTTTAGGGCCAGGACTGGTATTGATTACCAGCCTTGGCCCTGCCAACCCCCCCTCAGGGATCAAAATAGAAAGCAGGTAAATGTTTATACCTTTGCTTGAGTTGTTTTTGAAATGGTCTGAACAAGGTGATGTAGCTTGAAAAATGAGTGTATGTAGAACACAAGAGTGAGAGAATAGTAAGTATGGTTAGGGTTTGTAAGCCTTTTTTGCTTGATATTTTGTAACCCTTAGCTTTGGAAGCATGGGGGGATATTTATAGGCCAAAGGGAGGCCAAGGGGTGGTGAAGGACTAGGCCTCAACACCAGCCAACAAGGCTGGCCAGCCAAGAGCTTGGTGGAGAAGGTGGCCAACAAGGTGGGAGCTGGTTACATTGGGGGGTGCCAACCATGCAGTCACCAACAGCTGTTCTGGAGGAAAACGGGGTTCTGCTGCCGCATAGACCCCCTGATGATCACGAAACACAGCTGGAAAAAGGTGATGGGGACATGAAAGAACCGTCGCCCGAGGGTTCCAAACAGTCGCGCGAGGGTTCAAAAGGTCGCGCGATGGTCAACAGTCAACAACTTGACTTTGACCCACACCTGCCACACAACCCTCGCGCGAGGGTTCCATCCTCACGCGCGACGGTCAAATCTTGGCTTAGGGCTTTGACCTAGGGTTTCTGAGGTTCAAAAGGTTTAAGGAGGGTTCCAAACACACACAAGGTTCAAACCATTCCAATCTCAAGTCTGTTTCGACCTAATTCATCATCGGAGAAACAAAAAACCGTAAAACGATCAGGAGATCCGGATTGGGGTGTCTACAGTAGTTCCTCTTTGACGGCACGTGGAGCACCATTGATTGGTACGGGTAACGTCAAAGATTTCTAGACACCCATCAAATCTACCCGAAAGCCGATTTAAAAGAAAAATGCAGACAAGTATGTAAAAATACCGTGCACCAATCTGGACAGATAGATCGTCGTTGGATCGAATTTGGACGGATGGATCGTCGCTGAATTTGAAATTGGACGGATGGATCGTCGCTGAATTGAAATTGGACGGATGGATCGTCGCTGATTTTAAATGGGACGGATGGATCGTCGCTGTTTTGAAATTGGACGGATGGATCGTCGTTGGTTTCAGATTGGACGGATGGATCGCCGCTGACTTGAAATTGGACGAATGGATCGTCGCTGAATTGAAATGGGATGGATGGATCGTCGTTTTTCCTCTGGTGTGTATGGGTGGACCACTGCTGGGGATAAGAAAGGCTCCGGTTTGCAAGTACTAATTTAATATGACCCCTAAAAATCATTATAGGGTCAATATTAAAATCCCCGGATTAAAAACAATAAGGAATAACAAGATTGGGCTGGCCAGCTGGGGAAGTGGGCCTATGGCCCAAAAAACCATCACGCGAGGGTTTGTCTCTCAGGGCCTGGACCAAAGTGCAGTGGAAGTAGGCGGCGGTGATGGGGATCATAACCAGCAGCAGGTGGTAGATGGCGAAGAGAAGGATCGCGCGACAGAGGAGAACCCTCGCGCAACGGTCCTGTCCGGGGCCGTGGGGTCCAGTGTTGAACCTACGGGCCCAGACGCAGTGGCGAAGGACACGCCAATGGGTGGTGGTAGTTCGGGCGGTGTTGGCGGCACTGGAGCCGTGGATGATGATCCTGGGCTGAACGGGACTCCGCCGAGGGACTCGGCGAGAGGCAAAGGGGCTGTTATTGCTGAAAAAGAGGAGCGCACCGAGGTACCTGTTGAGTATAGGGAGCAGGACATAGCATTCCGACTAGCGGCATCGGCGGCCACATCGTCAAGCCATGTGTCGATCACAAAGTATGACATCGCCGAGCACTTGCCCGACAATCGGCTTGCGAGGCTGTTGGAGGAGAATCCCGAGATTGGTGAGATAGTGTTGAAAGAGAAAGAGGAGCATGCACGGGCCATTGCTGCATTGGAGGCAGCGGAAAGGGCTGAGAGAGAACGGAAGGATGGAGACCCTTTGAGAGAAATGGAGGCCGAGGAGAGGGCCGCAGAGGAGGCACAGGGGCCTAGGGTGACAGCCATGGCAGAGGCAGCAAATGTTAGACGACCTGACTATGCAGCAGAGACATACACACCCCATACACAACATTTGTTTGTATCGTCGGGCTTTTCAGCATACACACCACAACGGTCAGAGTACGATGACGAGGTAATGCTGAGGGACTCCCAGACTCACATCGCAAATACTTGGTCCGAGGTAACTTTTGGAAAAACCCTTTTTGTATTTCAATTTCCATTTTAAATGCATGCTCAGTAGACTGTATAGGAAAGCATGAAATAACCCTAGAACTAATCATGAAATAGCCCAGTCACAATAATAGAACCGCTGAATTGCATGCCATGTAGAATGCATGCCACGTAGAATAATAACTTGAACCAACCATCTTAACATTGACTACACTGAAGCTAAAACCTCGATGACATAACCCTGATAGGCCATGCATGCAATAGCACGAACCAAAGAACCTCTGTTACATCGCTGCATTGATTACCTGAACTTGAAAAGGAAAGGCATGTATGCTAACATTTGCCCTATTGCCTGATGACATAACCCTGATAAGCCACACATGCAATAGCACAAACCAAAGAACCGATGTTACACTGCTGCATTGATTACCTAGAACTTGAAAATGAAAGCCATGTACACTAACATTTTCCCTTCGCTTGACTACGTACTTGAAATAGGAAGGAACAGGTCAAAGGGACATTTGAGGCTTTGGTGCTGCTTGCAGGTCCTTGGTACTATATGAGGGCTTACCTCAGAGAGTGAGGGAACTGGTGGATGCAGTAGGCTTCGGGGAGTTCATTCGAACTCTCACTCGGAGCAGAATTGACCATGTTGTGTTGGTGGCGCTTGCAGAGAGATGGAGGGATACTACCAACACCTTCCACCTGCCGATTGGGGAGATGACAGTGACGCTTGCAGATTTCGCGGCAATTACAGGGCTGAGAGTTGAAGGAGAGCCCATCCCTTTTGACTCAGGCATTCAGGATGACCGAGTTGCACTGGAGTGGTTTCTGGGTGAGGCACCCAAGATTGAGGAGGGGATGGCGAGGTACGAGCAGTTCACAAAGTACCTGAAAAAGAAGGTGACCATAGAGGAGGAGGCAGAGCAAATGGCCAGAGCATACCTACTGTACCTCTTTGGCGCTACCCTGTATCCAAACAGGCGTAGCAGAGTGCACTTGTCTGATTTGCCAGCTGTGAGGGATCTGAGGACAGCCTCACGCTTTGACTGGGGTGGAGCAGCGCTGGGTACAGCTTACGCCTTTCTAGTCCACTCGTCGAGGACAGGGAAAAGCACCGTTGGCTACTGGAGAGTCTGGGAGGTAAAATAACACAACACAACTTCTATTGCACTTGCATTACTTGTTTATCAATTACCATAGCTTGTTTGCATACATGTCAACATAATATCCTGTGACTGATGCATATGTATGCTTGAATGTGAACAGCTCTGGGCTTATGAGGTCCTGCGGATGTATCCGCCACAATGCAAGCACCCTGACTTGAGCACTCTCCCCCGTGCACTGATATGGAACAAAAAGAATATGGGGCCGAAAGAAGGTAGAGGCGATCTCAATGCCTTCAGACTGTACTTAGACGAACTCAGAGCCTCACAGGTATACCACAAAACCCTCATAATTAAAAGACACATTTTTTACAATTGCTCTAATGCTATCGCTAATCCATTGTATTTCCATTGTTTGTTGACCTGTGTGCAAATCAATTGGAACCCGTGGAGTGGTGCAGGAGCAGAGCCTAATTACGTGGCTAGGAGCAGAGCCATTACTGCCAGCAGGGTACTACTTGAGTCGGCCTTTGGCTGGCAGAGGTACCTCGAAGACCGGGTGTCACGCCAGTCACTTGGCTACAGAGCATTCCAGGTGCCAGGGCCACTTCCGCCTCGAGCCTCACACACGAGTACCTACACCCGGGCCGAGCTGGAGAGGTTCACGCGGCTTGACACGCTACCTGGGCCCAGAGATGGACTATGCTGCTTACCAGAGGGACCACTTGGCGGGGCCACTTGGCATACGGGCTTTCAGAGATGTGCGGAGTTAGGCTCGTGGAGCCTCTGAGGAGAGGAGAGCTGCCGGAGAGAGGTCGAGAGGCGGCGAAGGCCGTGTCAGGGTGCATGCGGGTGTACCTGTGAGAGGCGGACCCCTAGAGATGTCATGGACAGTTCCAATTGTGGATGCATAGGGAAATCCAGCAGAGATACAATTGGTGCCTGCCAGAGTCGAGCCATCGCCCGTGACTGTTCCGGTATGAACCTTGTTTATGTTACAATACATGCATCTTACAATACATGCATCATTATTGAATAGCTTGATGATACTGAATTGCCCTTGCAGGTGCCCAATGAGTGGGCGAATGAAGCCATCCACCACATGCTGGCCTTAGAGAATGTGGTTAGGCGAGCAGCAAGTGGCTTGCCATTAGAGTTGCACTATCCAGCATCGCCTCCTCCTCGAGCTCAGCGAGCTGCTGCCAAGAAGCCTCAGGTATATAACGATACATCCCTGCTTTCAATACTTGATGATGTACCTCTGTTTTTGATACATATGCTTTGATTGCTTTTAACAAAGTGTACCTGTCATTCAAACATTTGATATATACAACATGCACCATATATATACTAATGCTTCACATAATATGACAATGCAGGCACAGGGACGGGCGACTTCTAGGAGCAAGAAGGCACGGTCGCCTCCACAAAAGAAGTTAGCAGCCAGGACACCCGCACCTCCGGTTGCATCACAACGACTGACCAGGAGTTCGCAGCCTGTTGCTACAACCAAAGAGGCAGCCAGACAGGCCGTAGTACGTGCTGAGGAGCAATTCCGGATCGCAATGCGCAAGAGACCAGCATCGGAGGAGCAACAAGCCCAAAAGAAGCCCCAGCTAGTTCTACCCCCAAGTTCTGAGGAGGAAGAAGACGATGGAGATGAGGAAGAGGAAGAAGAGAAAGAGAAGAGGAAGAGGAACACTCTCTAGCCTGCAGTGACTCTGATGACTCAGTTGATGATCCGGCGTACAAGGACGATCCCAAGGAGAGAGCTGACGACGACGATGATAGTGCTGACGATGGTGATGATGACGGCGGTGACATTGGCCTGCAAGATTGGCTCGGAGGCGAGGATTGAGGTTCACAGTGGAGCCTTTTTACTTTCTACATTTTAGCTTCTACTTTTGGGGCCTGCGTGCCTAAGTAGATAAATGGAAGGCAGATGTGCCCTAGATACTGAGACTGACATGGATTTTGAAAGCTTGCGTGCCTTTTTGATGGATGGGCGGATGTGCCCGAACTATTTTTGATGGTTTTGCCTGGCAGATGTGCCACAAATACAGTAGTTTTCTTTTGTTTTGAACTTGGTTTACTTATGGCTAGTTATCAAAGTTGCATTTCCATGGTTTTATTGATTCTCATCATGGATGAAGAAATAAAAACCAAACACTAAAATCGAACTTGCATTGATAACACACTGAGACCATACACAGACACATATATGTACAAACAGACATGACCAGCTCGAAAGAAAGCGGAAAATATACCCAGGACATAGCTAGGATACAAGGATACGGGAAATATAATGAAATTTTAGGCATTAATAGGCCAAAACTCAAAATACTTCAACTTTGAACAAACCGACACTTCCGCAAGGTCAAACGTGTATGACATGACTTGTATGAGTTGACGGAATGAAGAAAGACCCTCCGAAATGAGATTTACACCGAAAAAGTGTCCAAAAGACACAAAAAGGGACACGCAACGCAAAAACATGACTCAATTATGTCTCGGACTGAAACCGACACCTCCATGCAGTCACATTAGGTCCATACAACTTGTATGGCATGATAGAACTTAGTAAAAACACATAGAACGAGTTTCGACCCCTCGAAACCTTGATTTTAACTTAAAACGGGCCACCGAGGGTCCAAAATCTTTGTTAAGCGCGACATTTCGAATCCGATGCTTGCACAAAGTCATATATACCCATTATGACTTGCTGGAATCAACCAAAATGCCAAAATCCCTCTAGAACAAAATTTGACCAAACTTGGTCAGCAGCTGCCAGAAACTGTCAAAACTGTAGACAAACCGTCGCGCGATGGTTTAAAATGGTCGCGCGACTGTTCTTTCTCGCGCGAGGGTTTTTGAACGCTCGCGTAGTGGTTCAAACCTACTGTAGACACCCCAATCTGGGCTGCCAGATTACTTTACTTACGGTATTTGATTCCCCGATGATGAAACGGATCAAGAACACCCTGGAATGTCGAGTGTTTGAGCTTTGAGTGTTTGCAAAACCCGTGAACCTAACCTAGCCTTAGCCGCTTCCAAAAGCCAAAAACCCTACTGACCCGCGCCAGGGTGCACCGTCGCTTGAGGGTTTGACTCCATCGCGCGATGGTCAACCATCGCGCGCCGGGGCACACCATCGCGCGCCAGACCCATTCCATCGCGCGCCAGGGTGCACCCTCGCGCGACAGACTAACTCCCTCGCGCGAGAGTCAGCCTGGGTCAAAGTCAAAGATTTGACTGTTGACCCACGCGCGACAGCTGTCACACTCGCGCGATGGTCCCATTCCATCGCGCGACGGTCCCAAACCTGTCATAGTCACCTTTATCAGCTGGGAAAACTTAGCCATGAAGTAACCCACAACCTGCACGTCTCTTTGCACCAGATCTACCTCCCCCACTCCATTTATGGAAGGTGCTAACTCTGTAAATACCCCCCATTTGTTCTCTTTCAAAGGGTTAACAAAAATTGGCATTCAAGGCTTACACCTCAAGAACAAAGCTTGTTCTTTCTCCCCATTTTCATACCTCAATCAATCTCAATTCAACTCAAAGTTCAAATACTTTTCAAACCAAAAAAGCCAAAGGTATAGCTTACCTTTGTTCTGCTCTCTGTTCTGATCTCTGAGGGGGGCTGGTAGGGTCAAGGTTGATAATCAATACCAGTCCTGGCCCTAAAGCTGGCAAGGTTTCAAAAACCGTCATGGCATGAACCAACGCGCGATGGACTCACTGTATCGCGCGACGGTCCTCCGTTGCTCGCGACAGTCCACGTAGGGATTGGTGTCTTGCTGTTTTATGTTTTTCTTTTATATAGATCACTATTAAGCCTGAAAACAACCAATTTACTGCTCTCCTTTGTTAAAAATTGCTAGCTTGCACTTCAATACTTTGTTCTGTTCTGTTGGAATATCCCTGGGATCTTTCTGAATATGTCTCAGAACCCAAAAACATGTAAACCAAGCACTGGTCTGGTCCAGTCCCTTGCGCGACAGACTGACACCTTCGTGCAATGCTGCGCCAGGGCGCACCGTCGCGCGCCTGTGGCGCACCCTCGCGTGAGAGAGTGACTGTCTCGCGCGATGGTTTGCTTCTGACCAGTGGTTGGCCTTACATGGATAACTATGGGTAACTAGGCCTTTGGTCTCTGTTTTGTCCACACTGTTTATGGACTGTTCTATCAATTTGTAGGGCTTTTCAGCCTTTAAACTGTATACTATAAACTGCTTATCAACTGCTTGGTTTGTCCAGGGTGTGCACTGGTCCTTCCAGAGCCTAGAGGGTTTGAGAATAAGAGTTGTGGGCTTAGGCTTACTGGCGCGCGCAGGTCTTGTAGTAGTGTGCGCAGGTTTAGTCAGCATGCATTGACTTGATCAGTGCATACTGGTTTCTTCCTATGCACGACATTCCAAGATAGGGGCTTTCCAGTATGTTTAAACTCCCACAGCAGTCTGTTTTCATCCTATACTAACTGCTCATTCATGCCATCTATCACATCTTGCAAACTGTTACAGTCTTAATACCCTCGATTACTGTCTCCCACTTCTAACTGGCTAAAAAATGATTAAAGAAGAAGAAGAATCACAAAGTTTTCACAAAGTACCTAAGTGGAGACCGATCTCCGGATTGGGCGAGAGGGGTGCCTTAAAACCCTTCCCCTCTCGTAACCTGGCTCCCGAACCCAGATATGGTTATGACGGAGTGGTTCCTTCACTTTTTCAAGTCAAAGAGCGCGGCAGGTGCTTCGAAATACGGTTCCTTGGGTGACGGACCTTCAAACCCGAGTGGCGACTCTGTGTTTTTGCGAGCGCCTGCTTCTCCGCTCGCGCTCCCTCGATTCTGGGCCCTAGCTTTGGAATCCGGAAATTCCAGGGCATGCTGCCCACAGTGGCGACTCTGCTGGGGTTAATTGAACCAACATTAATTCATACTTAGAGTTTAATACGTTTGTAAACAACTCCTTAAAAGTCTGTCAAAATGGTGAGCTTCGCGCTGCCGAATGTTGGAATGGTGATTTAACAGGACCTCGTGTCCGGCCAATCTGATCTGGGACTTTTTCGGTTGTTCACTTGCGTAGTTTCCTCTAAAGATAGACTAAATAAAGTGAGCCGAACTTGAAAAGGCATTTTGTGATTTTGTGATTCTTCTTCTTCTTAATCAATTTCTAGCATCTCATTTGCATCGATGTGGGATAAGCCTCGTTGGATCGTTTTGGCAATACAGCACGGTTTACTGGAGCCCGGGGACCCCGAATGACCAATAACCTTCGATGATGATGGGTCATGCTACCGTTTGACTGTTGCTCAGCGATATCGCAGGCAATGGGAGGTATATCTGTGGCCCTAGTCCGAGGAACTTGTTACGAACCAAAACCGGCCTTTGCATATACAAAGCATTAGAACTCTCCAAACTAGGACAGGTACCTACAGGGTAGGATCTACTTGCATCTAACCCCATATACTGTCTACGTGTTACTGCTTTCCCTATCGCATGCACTGTACATACACTGTTTTGCATAGGAGCATGCTTAGGGCAGTTCTTTATTTCGAGTTTGTCTTACGCTGTCTAAGACGTTGTTGGACCCGATGAGGAGTCGTTCATTCTGTCGAATGTACGTTATCAATCGCAAAGTCCTTAGTTCAATGAGACTTTGAGAAATCAAAATTTGCTAAATCCTCAGCTCATGCCTAATTGAGGATTCAACCGACAATTAAGAACAACAAAGTATTGATGCTGTGTCACTGGCGCCACCTAGGTTGAAGTGCGTTGTCACTATACACCACGTTGTTCAAGGTTAAGGTGCCATGTCATCAATGCCGAGTTGTTTCTAATTCAAAATTGAATCTTCAAAAGGGACTAGACGAAAATTTAGTCTATTTTGACATCTTTTAGGATCTGTTGATCTACTTAAGGACACATCGCCGAAAAGAATTCTGAGGATTCTGGCAACGTCTGAAACTTGTGAGGCAAACTTGTCTCTGGAACTGTACATACATACATGTTGTTTTGCATAAGAGCATGTTTAGGGCGGCTTCTAGGTTGTCTCTCGCTTTCGAGTCTGTCTTATACTAATTTAGACGCTGCTAGACCCGATGAAGAGTCGTGCATCTCGATGGTGCATGTTGTTAATTTTTCAAGTCCCTAGATCAACGAGACTTTGGGAAATCAAACCTTATTAAGTCCTCGGCTCATGCCCGATTGAGAATTCAGCTGAAAATAAGGAACCACAAAGTGTTGATATCGTGATATTAATGTCATTTTGGTTATCGTGCTAAGCACGTACACCGCCCGGCTAACGCGCGTTGTCGCTGAAGCCACCCCGGTAAAGGTGTCACGCCATCAATACCGAGTTGTTTCAAGTTCAAAGTTGAATCTTCAAATGGGACTAGTCGAAGACTTAGTCTGTTTTGACATCTCTTAGGATCAGTTTGATCTATTTAAAGGATACACCTTCGAAAAGAAATCTGAAGATTTTGGCAGCGTCCGAACATCATGAGACAGATTTGTCTATAGTTCTAGAGTCTAGGGTTGACACCGACAACGACGTGTACATTGCATTCTAATTGTTGTAGGAGTGCCACTGAGCTTTCACTTATTTTACTGTCTAGTTCATAGCCATTACACCGAGCAAGAGAGTACCGAAAGGAAGAGCCAAACCTACTTGGGAACGTCTTCAGAATCCGAGTCAAAGGTTGGTCAGGTTACAATCCCAATCAGTCACAACGGAAGGCTCTCCGCGCTCTTTGTTGGCTGCTCTACAGTCAGGGTCACCATTGGTTGCACAAGAAGGGCAACGAGCACTTCTGAATCACCTACCATGTCAGGTCAGCCAGAGGTTCAACCACTTTCTCTGGGAGACATGCTCATGAACCTCCAAAACAATATCACCGCTATGCAGCAGAGGGCCATCCAGACTGATGCTAACATCACCCGTCTCAATGACCTTATCAACACTCGTCTTCCACCTCCACTCGAAGAGGAAGGCGAGGACGATGAGGATGACCAGGAGCAGCCTGTCATGGTCCCAGATCCGAATCACGAGGGGCGTCTCATTGTTCAACCCAACCCTAGGGAGGCTCACGCACTTGTTGCAAAGCCAGATTCGACAGGTGGTAGGCCTGTTTTGAATCCTGATATGGTAGCTCTTATGGCTAAGATGGCTAAGCTAGAAGACGCTGTCTCAAAATCTGGGAAGATCAGTGCAGGAGGGATTGATTTGGATCGTCTCTGCCTGTACCCTAATGCTAAATTGCTAGACAAATTAAAAATGCCTGACTTGGTCAAGTTCGATGGGAGCGGTGATCCCAAGACTCATCTCTATGGCTATCATGCTGCCATGAAGCTACTCAAAGTAGAAAGTGAGGCCATGTCTCAGCTCTTCCCTCAAACTCTCTCTGGGCCTGCCTTTCATTGGTTTCTGTCGCTCGACATCTCCAAAAGAAGAACTTGGGAAGACATTGGGGCTGCCTTCATCGCTCAATACAACTACAACTCTCAGCTCAAGATGACTACTCGGGAGTTAGAATCCACGAAGATGGAAGCCAAAGTGTCCTTTGCGGATTTTGTTAAAAGGTGGAGAGCCAAAGCCGCTCTAATGACTGAGCGCCCGAGCGAGAGAGACCAATTCCGCATCATTTCCCGCAATCTCCAGCCAGACTATGCCAGGCACCTGGTGCTTGCTCAAGCGTCCGCCAACTTTGAAACCTTCTTCGACGCTGGTCTGGCCATCGAGGATGCGCTACAAAGTGGGATTCTGCCAAGAGGGGAGTCTTCTTCTTCCAATCCTCAGAAATCAAAGCCGAAGGCTTACTCTGGAAACAGTAGTGCACTGTTTGGCGGTAGCAATTACGCCAGCACGACTACAAGTGAGGATAACGCTGCTGCTTCCCCAAATCATACAGCCGATGTCAATCAGGTTCAGAATGCCCAAAGCTACCGGGCCCGAACCCAACCTAGAAGTTTCTCTGTCTTTGAGGCACCTCTGTCCGCAGTGATGGAGAAACTTGTCAAGTCTGGGCATCTCAAACCTTTGACCCCTACTTCCCCACCCAAAGTCTTACCTACCGGTTACAACCCTAATCTCTTATGTGCCTTTCACCAAATGCCTGGCCATCACACTGACAAGTGCTATCGTCTTCGACATGAGATTCAAGATCTTATTGATGATGGCACGGTTCAAGTTCCACCAAAGCCCAACATCATTTCCAACTCCTTGCCTCAACACGTGTCTGACCCTCTGGTTGGTCAGGTATCTATCACCTCCACACAAATCACTCGATTCAACCTGAGCTCCACCATATTCAATCCTAGCCACTATATCGTCCCAATAAATCAACCCAAAGCCATCGTATCCATCCCGTCTGAGCCGGAGGTTAACATGATGGCAGTAGGTTGGGCAATTGAGGTTTTCATTGCCGACATCTTGTTTGACAGTGATGAGGGGCTTACAAAGGAGAAGACTGACTGGCTGAGGTCCATTGATCAAAGGAGCATCGAGTAGGTTTGGTTGAAGAAGCTGAAGAAGCCGAAGTGCTATTGCTTGGGTCCGGCATCTGCTGAATCCTATCTTTTCTTGTGGAAGCTGTGGGTAGCTTTTTAACAGTTGCGTTTTCAAAACCGCGTCTAGTTTGCATTGGCGTTATGTCTGAGTCTGACACAGAGTCTTTTGCGTTTGTCTAAAAGTCTAGCTCTGAGTCGGAGTTCGTGCCTCTAGGCCCTCCACGTCGTAGCTTGTATTTCAAGTTTTGAGTCTGCTGTACTTGGTAAACCCCGTGAGTTTTTATGATATGCATTATTCTGCTTACTTCGCTCGCTTTTAAATAAACTGTGTCGACCCTGACGACGAAGGGATAGATTTCAATGGGATCATCCCTTAGGAAATGTGTTCCCTCGCCGACAGGGAAGACGAAAGGCATGCTCAGCCTATTAAAAGAAGAAATAATTTTCAATAGACTTGAAAGACAAGTATAACCCCCCGAAAGGTTCAAAGTTGGTCCAAGCACCGCCCCCAAAAAAGCATTGCGCCCGGTCAGACAAACTCAAAGAATTCATCAAACGTCTTGGTGTGGTCTCATTAAGTCGCGTCTTGCGTTGATCATGAGATAAAGAAGCATCAAACCCCCTGCTACCGGGTACCAATCCAAAAAACAGAACCTCAAGAGGGCTCCGGGCCTCATACCATGTTCAAAAGCAACAACGTTCCGCCAAGCACAAATGAGGAAGGCACGAAACGGCCTGGAGCAGGGCATTTCCAACCGAAACACTTTTGACCCTGCGTCATCAAAGCCATTTTATCTGGGGCTGCGACCAACGATTTTCGACCTCAATGGCAACAAATTCAATACCTTGGTCAACCTGGATCAATTCAAAAGTTACTTTTCCCTGAGAGAAGCTCGTTGGGCTGAAAACCCCAAGGGTGGGCAGTTCCAAGCAAAAGTTAGAGCAGCCTGCTAGCCCAAAAACCTATGAAGGGGGTCTAGGCAAAAGTAATAGGCAATATTCAAAAGCTCACTAGACTGAAGACCCGAATGGGCGGTACAGGCAAAAGTTAGAGCACAAAAGGAGAGATAAACACACGAGTGAACCTAAGCCTGAACTACGTTTTGACCTGATTCCCCAAAGTGGGATACGTAGGCAGTTTCTCATTGAGACTCGATCACAAATCTATCAATTGGATCCATGGTTGGCGCTTTGGTACACATCAAAGGTCGAAGAGGATTGAAGATCAAGTCAAGCTGCGATGAAGGAATCAGAAGGGGGAAAACCTTTGTCTTTCAATTTTATTGCAAACTGCTATTTCTATTAACAGGCTGAGCATAAAATCTTAAAAATATTTGAAGCATAAAAAACAGAACGAAATGCTAGAAGCTTAATGGCTCATAGTTTATTTTAAGTTTAGTGAGGTCTGGTATGAGTAGCTGCAGCCTCGCGTGCTAGCTTATAGCCATGCGCGTTTGTTCAAAGTGATGTGCGTTGATCTCAAACCTGCGCGCGCTCTTTCAATTCCAGCGGTGGTCTCCTACTGCTCTCGAACGTTGTTCCAGGGGCTTTTGCCAAGTCTTGTCATGCCATGCAAGTCATATGGACTTAATGTGACTGCATGGGGGTGTCGGTTTCAGTCCGGGCCTATACGAGTCATCATATGTGTCTTATGTCCGTCTTTGTGGCATTTTTCCAGTTTTTCAATCAATTGTCATGTTGAGATGCTTTTCTCGATTCTGTTTGTACAGGTCTTTGTACCTTTTGCACTTTCGTAAGTGTCAGTTTCACTTGTCTAAGCAATGTTGTGAGTTTTGGCACGTTAATGCCCAAAATTTCATTGTATTCTGTGTGCCTAAAGGTTCGCATTGTATCCTGGGACTCTTTCTCCCTTTTCCATTCAAGCTAGGCGAGTCTGTACATGTGCGCGTATCTGTGTGTCAATTCAGGTTACTTGTCAATGCAAATTAGATATTAGTGGTTAGTTTTGACTTTCTCTTCAACACTCGCAAAAGAGAGTCAATAAACTGCGAAAATGCAACATTTACATTGTTACCCTAGCTCCTGTAATCCACAAGCTATGGAATCTCATAAGCAGCAAGGGCACCTCAGTCTAAGGCCAAGTAGAGCATCTCTGGGTCACGTCTACCCAAGCATCAAAGAGTGGGCACACAAGCCCAAATCCGTCAATTGGGGCATGTCATCCCGTTCAATGTCTCTCTATCTGGGTGCGCATCTCAGAAGTAACAGACAGTACAATAATGAGGCTCAGTGGTAGTCCTTCGGCGTCGTTGTCCTCCTAGGAGCCGCCCTTAGTTTGCATCTGCATTTTCAATTTCGTATACATCATTGCATATTGTGTATATTAAATGTTGAAGCAGGAAGATGGCCCAGCATGGTTGCCGTCATACAGGTTTGTTTGCCGAAGGATGCGATGCAATCTCCTGCGGTTATGGTTCAAGTTGTTAGCGGATGTGATGGAAATCTCCCTAACTCTCAATCTAGTTTGCCGAAGGATGTGATGCAATCTCCTGCGGTTTTGGTTCAAGTTGTTAGCGGGTGCGATGGAAATCTCCCTAACTCTCGATTTGTTTGCCGAAGGATGCGATGCGATCTCCTACGGTTTTGTTATCGTTGGTTAGTGGGTGCGATGGAAATCTCCCTAACTCTCGATTTGGTTTGCCGAAGGATGCGATGCAATCTCCTGCGGTCTTGTTCTCGTTGGTTAAGGGATGCGATGGAAATCTCCGTAACTCTCGATTTGTTTGCCAAAGGATGCAATGTGATCTCCTGCGGTTTTGTTATCATTGGTCAGCGGATGTGATGGAATCTCTCCTGTCCAATTCTCAGTTTGTAAACCAAATGATGCTATCCTGCGGAGCCGTTTCAACGACAGCCGGTCCTGTCAAAGTTCCCCAGTGGTTTGATCAATCAGCACATTGATCTTCCCATCCGCATTCATGATAGCCGGTCCTGTCAGAGTTCCCCAGCGGTTTGATCAATCAGCACATTGATCTCTCCGTCAGCCTTCACGGCAGCCAGTCCTGTCAAATTCATCAAACGGCGATCAACACATCGTCCATCTAGTCCACAACGACGATCAGATATCGTCCAAGATCTGTTCATCCGCAACTGATTGTTCCCCAAGAGAGTCCGTCTTGGCCTGTCCCGAACAACAATCACCCTCAGTCTAGCCGCAAGTGCATCTTCCAGCAGGCTTATTGCTCTGTCTCGGATGGTCTTTGATAAGGAGATTGGCTCTGATTCCCAATAGATGGAATATAACCTGCCTGACACGACCTACTCGTATTTGTTGGCATACTTTGTGCCGAGGATAGCTTGATCCCCAGCAACGACGGCCTGTCCCGTCCACATCTATAGCGACAGCCTGTCCTGTCCAGATTCGATCAACAAGCGGCGATACAATCGTCCACTTCTACTTCCATCCCTGGCAATGGATCACACGTCCATTCCACCAATCAGGTTCTGTAAGTATGTTTGTCTACTTTACTATGTTCTGCTCTGGATTACCTTGAGGGGTGTCTAGAATTCTTTGACGTTACTTGTACCAAGTCAATGGTGCTTCAAGTGCCGTCAAAGAGGGGCTACTGTAGACACCCCAATCTGGGCTTCCAGATTACTTTACTTACGGTATTCGATTCCCCAATGATGAAACGGATCAAGAACACCCCGGAATGTCGAGTGTTTGAGCTTTGAGTGTTTGCAAAACCCGTGAACCTAACCTAGCCTAAGCCGCTTCCAAAAGCCAAAAACCCTACTGACCCGCACCAGATCGCACCGTCGCGCGACGGTTTAACTCCATCGCGCGATGGTCAACCATCGCGCGCCGGGGCACACCATCGCGCGCCAGACCCATTCCATCGCGCGCCAGGGCGCACCCTCGCGCGACAGACTAACTCCTTCGCGCGAGAGTCAGCCTGGGTCAAAGTCAAAGATTTGACTGTTGACCCACGCGCGACAGCTGTCACACTCGCGCGATGGTCCCATTCCATCGCGCGACGGTCCCAAACCTGTCACAGTCACCTTTATCAGCTGGAAAAACTTAGCCATGAAGTAACCCACAACCTGCACGTCTCTTTGCACCAGATTTACCTCCCCCTCTCCATTTATGGAAGGTGCCAACTCTATAAATACCCCCCATTTGTTCTATTTCAAAGGGTTAACAAAAATTGGCATTCAAGGCTTACACCCCAAGAACAAAGCTTGTTCTTTCTCCCCGTTTTCATACCTCAATCAATCTCAATTCAACTCAAAGTTCAAATACTTTTCAAACCAAAAAAGCCAAAGGTATACCTTACCTTTGTTCTCCTCTATGTTCTGATCTTTTTGAGTGGGGGCTGGCAGGGTCAAGGCTGATAATCAATACCAGTCCTGGCCCTAAAGCTGGCAAGGTTTCAAAAACCGTCATGGCTTGAACCAACGCGCGATGGACTCTCTGTATTGCGCGACGGTCCTCCGTTGCTCGCGACAGTCCACGTGGGGATTGGTGTCTTGCTGTTTTATGTTTTTCTTTTATATAGATCACTGTTAAGCATGAAAACAACCAATTTACTGCTTTCCTTTGTTAAAAATTGCTAGCTTGCACTTCAATACTTTGTTCTGTTCTGTTGGAATACCCCTGGGACCTTTCTGAATATGTCTCGGAACCCAGAAACATGTAAACCAAGCACTGGTCTGGTCCAGTCCCCCGTGCGACAGACTGACACCATCGCGCAATGCTGCGCCAGGGCGCACCGTCGCGCGAGAGAGTGACTGTCTCGCGCGATGGTTTGCTTCTGACCAGTGGTTGGCCTTGCATGGATAACTATGGGTAACTAGGCCTTTGGTCTCTGTTTTGTCCACACTGTTTATGGACTGTTTTGTTTATTTGTTGGGCTTTTTAGCCTTTAAACTGTATATTATAACTGCTATAAACTGCTTGGTTTGTCCTGGGTGTGCACTGGTCCTTCCAGAGCCCAGAGGGTTTGAGAATAAGAGTTGTGGGCTTAGGCGTACTGGCGCGCGCAGGTCTTGTAGTAGTGTGCGCAGGTTTAGTCAGTATGCATTGACTTGATCAGTGCATACTGGTTTCTTCCTATGCACGACATTCCAAGACAGGGGCTTTCCAGTATGTTTAAACTCCCACAGCAGTCTGTTTTCATCCTATACTAACTGCTCATTCATGCCATCTATCACATCTTGCAAACTGTTACAGTCTTAAATCCCCGATTAACTGTTCCCCCGCCCTAACTGGCTAAAAAATGATTAAAGAAGAAGAAGAATCACAAAGTTTTCACAAAGTGCCTAAGTAGAGACCGATCTCCGGATTGGGCGAGAGGGGTGCTTTAAAACCCTTCCCGTCTCGTAACCTGGCTCCCGAACCCAGATATGGTTATGACGGACAGGTTCCTTCACTATTTCAAGTCAAATAGCGCGGCAGGTGCTTCGAAATACTGTTCCTTGGGTGACCGACCTTGAAACCCGAGTGGCGACTCTGTGTTTTTGCGAGCGCCTGCTTCTCCGCTCGCGCTCCCTCGATTCTGGGCCCTCGCTTTGGAATCCAAAACTTCCAGGGCATGCTGCCCACACCTGCCAAGCTGCCCTTTTTTGACCAGGTCAACCTTTGAAGGCAATAGAGACCTTGTCATCCTTCCCAAACATTCTGTAGACCGTCCTCAAATTTGCAGAGATGGGTGTCCTTGCATGGCAAGGTGTCCTAACCTTTCATGAAGCTTTAACCTTTGGCACAAGAATCGAGGACGATATTTTTGAAATTTTGCCTATAAATGAATGGCATTCATAGCATTGCAAGGAACATCCCTCCCATAAAAGCTTAGGAATATCCACATTACTCAAGATGGAGAGTCCGCTAGCTGCCATACTCAATCCGTGGCTAACACGGCCCAAAACCATTGATTGGGAAAGTCCTCGTTCCCAATGCCTATCTTCCATTCGTGACCTCCGATCCATGGAGCCACGTCCTGAGTTACTTGTAGCTGCGCTGGTGTATTGGGATCCTATCATGCACGTTTTTCGCTTTCATAACGACGAAATGTGCCCGACAGTAGAGGAGTTTCAAGCCTACCTCTAAGGATTTGCTGACTGTGAAATTCTTGCCATCCCTCCGTTCCAAAAGGACATGAGCCAACTCTTAGAGACAAAGCCGCGATGGTTCAAACCTGCCAAGCTACCCTTTTTTGACCAGGCCAACCTTTGAAGGCACTAGAGACCTTGTCATCCTTCCCAAACGTCCTGCAGACCATCCTGAAGTTTGCAGAGATGGGAGTCCTTGCATGGCAAGGTGTCCTAACCTTTCATGAAGCTTAAACCTTTGGCACAAGAACCGAGGACGATATTTTTGAAATTTTGCCGATAAATGAATGGCATTCATAGCAATGCAAGGAACATCCCTCCCTTAGAAGATTAGGAATACCCACATTACTCAAGATGGAGAGTCTGCTAGCTGCCATACTCGATCCGTGGCTAACACAGCCCGAAACCATTGATTAGGAAAGTCCTCATTCCCAATGCCTATCTTCCATTCGTGACCTTCGATCCATGGAGCCACGTCCTGAGTTACTTGAAGCTGCAATGGTGTATTGGGATCCTGTCATGCACGTTTTTCGCTTCCATAACGACGACATGTGCCTGACAGTAGAGGAGTTTCAAGCCTACCTCCAAGGATTTGCGGACTGTGAAATTCTTGCCATCCCTCCGTTCCAAGAGGACATGAGCCAACTCTTAGAGACAAAGCCGCGATGGTTCAAACCTGCCAAGCTGCCCTTTTTTGACCAGGCCAGCCTTTGAAGGCACTAGAGACCTTGTTATCCTTCCCAAACGTCTTGCAAACCATCTTGAAGTTTGCAGAGATGGGTGTCCTTGCATGGCAAGGTGTCCTAACATTTCATGAAGCTTTAACCTTTGGCACGAGAACCGAGGATGATATTTTTGAAATTTTGCCTATAAATGAATGGCATTCATAGCAATGCAAGGAACATCTCTCCTTTAGAAGCTTAAGAATACCCATATTACTCAAGATGGAGAGTTCGCTAGCTGCCATACTCGATCCGTGGCTAACACGGCCCGAAACCATTGATTGGGAAACTCCTCATTCCCAATGCCTATCTTCCATTCGTGACCTTCGATCCATGGAGCCATGTCCTGAGTTACTTGAAGCTGTGATGGTGTATTGGGATCCTGTCATGCATGTTTTCTGCTTCCATAACGACGAAATGTGCCCGACAGTAGAGGAGTTTCAAGCCTACCTCCAAGGATTTGCTGACTGTGAAATTCTTGCCATCCCTCCGTTCCAAGAGGACATGAGCCAACTCTTAGAGACAAAGCTCAACATTCCCGAAGAAATGTCAGCATGCATAATCCAAAATGGCAATCTCAACATTATCCGTCTTATCGAGCTGTATGGTCCCGAAGGAGCCCTGGGAGACTACGTTGGATAGGCTCACAGGCGCTTTGTGCTCTCGGTCTGTGCTCTGGCTGCCTACATGCTGATCCCTGCTAACGAAGAAGTTAGCCCTAGCATAGTGAGCATGGCCCTACAAATGGATGCTCGAAAGAATGTCATGCCCGTCGTTCTGGCGGAAACCCTCATAGGCTTGGACTTGGTCAAAAGCGGCCAAGCAAGTTGGTTCAGCGGATGTCCTCTCCTGCTCCGGGTAGGTTCTCACTTAACTCACCTTTTTCTTATGCACATACTTTCTCATTTTTCCTCAACCCTCAGGCTAGGATTGCTCGACAAACCTTACTCGTCTTTTCACTCTGGCTATATCTAACTTCTTACTTGTTTTTACACTCAGCTTTGGCTTTCAGACAATGTGGGTATACTTGAAGCTCCGGAGGCCGGCTTCGAACATTTCCCAAGGCAACTGGTTGAGAGACCGATGGTGTACCCTGAGCTGATGATTGAAGAATGGTATGCCTTTCTGAATGACATGCAGTCGGAAGACTGGAGGTGCCCATGGCTAAATTTGCCGGCGATGACTGTAAACTCTGCAGGGTTCAAACGAGTGATCCTTGCCGGACTGACAAGCTTCACCTTCTGTATCCCAGGACGGACGCTTCGACAACTAGGCAGAAACCAAGAGAGTAGATGCTTTGGGAGAGAACGCTTCGGGCTTCCTACATTTGACAGCCACAACTTGTAGGCCTACGAGTACAGTTGGAACAACAGAGAACTAGAAGAGCCTCTTCTCGATCCCATCACATGGTTGGAGAGCCGTTACGTGAAGTGGCTTCACAGAGAGGTCAAAGCCAGATTAGGGGGACACTTCTGAAGTCCGCCGAAACCAAGTTTGTACTAGAAATAAGCTCCCAATCGTTGAACGGTCTGAGCTATGTTCCTTGCTTTTAAACACTTGCTATGTAAGCTATATGGCCTTTAAGCCTGGCTCGTTTTAATGAAATAATGACTTGTATAAAGACAAGGCGCGGGCACCATCCACCCGAGAGCTCGAAATCCATCATCAAAAATGCGATTTGAGCAAACAAAACTTCCTTACAGTGATAAACATCCATAGCGGCCTACTGGAAATATTCAGAGTCCGAAAACTGGCTTAAGTCGAAATGTGAAAAATCACCCTCCAAAAGTCAGTAGCCTGTTTATTTTTGGCCAAAATAGGCTAAACCATCGCGCAAGGAGTCAAAACAATCGCGCGAGCATTTGACAATCGCGCGAGATAATAAAACCGTCGCGCAACGGTTCAGTTCAGTCACAGCTGCCAGCCTTGACTTATTCAAAAAGTGAGGGGTCATAGGCCCTATCATCACTTTGGCCGTCTTGGAAGTTCGGGGACACTCCAATAAGTGTGCTCTTTGAGGTCAAAGGGTATTGCCACCTTGCCTGGCATTTTACACGGGCACAGGGATATTTCCCATTCATTTGGTTATAAAAGAACACTTCCTGAGAGAATACAAGACACTTCTTTCACAAAACACCTTACAAATCACAAGCAAATGGCAAATCATCTACCAGCCTTAATTGATCCATGGTTAGAAACCTTCACTGCAACCGATTGGCTATCTTTCCGAACTCACGGCCTAGCTGCTTTTCGTTTCTTCAGAAGCATAAGGCTTCGCCCCGAAATCCTGCAGTCAGCTGTACGGTTCTGGGACCCAGATGTCCATGTGTTTAGGTTTGGAGATAATGAGCTATGCCCGACTGTGGAGGAACTCCAAGCATACCTTCAGGGCTTCGCATCCCATATGATCGTTATGCCACCATATCGAAAGAGCATGTCCAAACTTTTAAAAACTAGCCTGAACATCACCGTGCAATAGAAAGTTTGCTGAGCGGCGGGCAGATAAACATCATGAGCCTAATGGAATGGTACGGGCCCGAAGGCGATACTGAGGATATGGCCCTGTAGGCTCGCCGTCGTTTTGCACTGGTGATCGGCGTGCTGGCCGTATATTTGTTGGTTTCCCCTGACCGGACAGGTCAACCCTTCTTTAGTGAGCATGGGCACACAGCTGGGCGGCCAAAGGAACATGGTGCCAATGCTTCTCGCTGAGACACTCATAGGGCTGGATTTAGTAGCACACAGCCAAACCATGATATTTGGTGGCAGTCCACTCCTATTGTAGGAAAACTCTCACTCAGCTCACCTTTTTTCAGTTTTCAGACATTCTGCTTTTACCTCAACACTCGGCTAAGGTTAAATTAAGGCTCCTTACTTGTTTTTCCGCTCAAGCTTGAAAAAGATCCTTACTTGTCTTTTCGCTCATGCAGTTGTGGCTGTCAGATAAGCTTGGGTTGATTGCAGCTTCGGAGGCGAACTGGCCTCGCTTACCCGGGCGAATGCACCAGAGGGAGATGTTGTACCCAAAGATGTCCACAGAGGAGTGGATTAGATTTATGGATGACTTGTCACCCGAAGAACTTACCTGGAGGCACGAAGCATTGGACATTCCCGATATGGCCGTAAAATCTATTGGCTATGACAGAGTGGTGATTGCTGGACTGTCCAGTTTCACATTCTACATTCCAGGCCGCATCCTTCAGCAGTTAGGGATAAGTCAAGGATCACACAGAGCCGGAGTGAAGACCTTTCATGTTCCCGCCTTCACCGCACAAAACCTAACTGGGTATGAACATAAATGGGGATTAAGGGAGCTCAGCGAAGCAGATCCGGGTTTCAGCACAGAGCTAACAAACTGTTATAAAGCATGGTTAAGAAGAGAGATTATCAGAAGACAAAATGTGGACTGACTCATAATAACCTTGATGATCTAGAATAAACTGTGAGCCCGTGAGGGCCTCTAGCATTTTATTATGTTTCTATGCTTTAACTATTTTGGAAGACTGCTCAGCCTGTGTAACAGAAGTAGTAGTTTTGGAATAAAATTGAAAGATTGAGAACTTTCCCCTTTTTACTCAAGTGTTGAACACCGCGCTATATAGTGAAAACACCCTTCGGAGCGAGGAACCCTGGATCAAGTTGATTGATTATGACCGAATCTCACTGAGAGATTGCCTACGTCCTTTTCAAGGAATCAGGTCAAAACGTAGTTCAGGCTAAGGTTCGCTCGAGTACTTTGGCTCTCCTTTTGCGCTCTAATTTTTGCCTAGGACCGCCCATTCGGGTTTTCGGCCTAGCGAGCTCTTGGCTTTTGCCTATTTATTTTTGCTTAGACTGCCTTCTTAGGTTTTCGGTCTAGCAGGCACGCTCTAATTTTTGCCTCGAACCGCCCACCCTTGTGGTTTTCGGCCCAGCGAGCTTCTCTCAGGGATAGTAACGCTTTAGTTGATCGAGGTTGACTAGAGTGTTGAACTTGTTGCCATCCAAATCCATGAGTTGAACTGCACCACCGGAGAGGATAGTCTTGATGAGGGAGGGCCCTGAGCGCTTTGGACGGAATTTACCGTGGAGATCAAAGATGGGAGCCCAGATTTCCTTTGTAACCATATCCCCTTCAGCTAGGTTACGAGACTTCACCTTCTTTTTGAAAGCCCGAGCAATCCGACGTTGATACCCCTGAACATGATACAAGGCATGGAGCCTCCTCTCATCAAAGAGCATGAGTTCAACGAACCTCCCACTGAGCCACTCAGATTCCGTCAGTTCACATTCTGTCATGACTCTCAAAGATGGTACCTCAAGCTCAATAGGGAGTACCGCTTCCATCCCATAAACCAAAGAGTAGGGAGTTGCCCCCGATGACGTTCGAATCGACATTCGATACCCCCAAAGAGCCAGAGGTAGTTGCTCATGCCAGTCCCGAGCGGACTCTGCAGACTTCTTGATGATTGTTTCAATGTTCTTATTGGCGGCCTCAACTGCCCTGTTGACCTGCGGGCGATAGACCGTTGAATGGTGTATCTCAATTTTGAACTCCTTGAAGAGCTCCAAAACCATACCTTTGAAGTGAGACCCATTATCAGAGATGAATGCCTGTGGAACACCGTATCGATAGATAATGTTTTTCCTGATGAACTGAGCTACCTGAACAGCAGTCAGGGTTTTATAAGATTCGGCCTCCACCCATTTGGTAAAATAGTCTATCGCGACCAAGATGAAACGGTGACCATTTGAAGCAGAAGGCCTGATCATGCCGATGGCATCAATACCCCACACAGCAAAGGGCCAAGGCAAAGTCATGCCGAACAGCTTGGAAGGGGGAACATGCATAAGATTGGCATGAATCTGGCACCTATGACAGCGACGAACATAATCTGTAGACACCCCAATTTGGCCTAACGATTATTTCAACTCCCACATTGGGACCATCCCGATGATGATATGGATTCGATGATTGCTGATTGCTTTTTGATGAAACCCATGGACTTATGGTACGAACTCTGAGCCACTTAGAGGACCCAATCCAGAGCCAAATAGCCTTTCAGACAGAAGTGTAGTGTGTTAGGAAAATCCATCGACCGGCCGCAACATCGATTTCACGGCCTTAACATCCATTCTTCACCCGAGCAACCTGTTGCACCCAAAATCTCCCTGAGAGATCGAAGCCTCGGCCGCCAGATCAATGGCTCGACCGCTACATCCATTTCCAGGCCGTGACATCCTTTGCTCGGCCGCCAGATCGGCCTTTTTCCAGACTCTCAAACCTTCTGTCGGTTGATCGATCCACCGCCTCTCCGATGCGTTCGGGCTACGTTCAGGGATTACGTTGAAGAGTTCGAGTTACAATGCAAATGCAATTGTAACCCCGTGATTTGATTGGACGAAGTGTGTCATCCCTTTGCCTATATAAAGAGGCCTTTGGCCTCCGAAAATACACACCACAATACAACGAAATCCTCATATCTATACACATTCAAGCCACGAAATTCTGGCTATACACTCCCAAAAAACCCTCTCTGCAAAAGCCCTAACCTTCCATAGGCGGCCATCAATCAGACGATCCAACCCCGGAGTCCAAACCCTAACCCTAGGGTTTCGTCCAAGAAGCAATCAATCAGTCAATCTCCATCAATCCAAAGCAATCAAGCAACTGAGGGATCAAGGTGGTGAGGCCCAACGGCCTCTGGTTTGGTTGATTTTATGTTTAATTTACTAATCGTAGCCTTCTGATAGCCTGTTAAACTTTCTGTCTGGTGTGAGGAAGAACACCAGCCGGGGCTTCGATGCCTCGGCCGGTACATTGATATCAGCATGATTCCTCGGCCGCGACATCCATTCGCCGGCCGAGTGATCGATCTGCTGGCATAGTTTCGATTTGTTTTCTGCTTTCTGACGCATGATTTATTTACAGTCCTGGCTTATTGACTGTTTAAGGCATAAAAACAGACTACGTGTATAGATTAGATAAAGCATCTACATGTCTTATGTTGAATGATTATGGGCTAGCCTTGCGGCTAGGCAGAAAGGGGTGCCTAACACCTTCCCCTTGCTGTACCTTTGGCTTCCGTATCCAGAATCTCTATCTGTTTTCCTAGCTTTAACAAACTAGGTGGCTTCTGTTTTGATGATAACCGCTATCGCGGTGGTGATACCTCTAGCCATGGAAGTATCCACGATCTTGGTTTATGAAGCGAGCAACCAATCGAGCAAACACAAAGTGATGATACAACAGATGGTGATGCCCCGCTCAGAGGTGTCTATAGTTTTCTCGCGACTACTGGGAGATGAGAGCCATAACCAAAAAGTTCAACATAAGACTAATACATGCCTTATTTAATTCATTTATCATATGCATCGAGCAGACAAGCCTCGTTGAGTTCACCTAATATCCCGGCATGACATGGGCTATGTTAGGGGTTCCAGCAAACTCCACAGTCACTTGTACCTTTTGGTATATCAAAAGGGGAATCACCCAATCACTGCCTATGATGGGCTAGTGAGAAGACTGATGCCCTTTGACAACGGAGCACCCTGAGACTACCAAGACCTTACATGTGTTAGAAAGCAATAGAACTTATCAAACTAAGACAGGAACCTACAGGCTAGAAACCTACTTGCATCTTGCTTCCGTGTTCTTCCTCACACCCATTGTATATTTGTATATTATAAAGTTTTCTCTTGCAGGTCAAACCTTAGGAGTCTTTCATCTAATGAAGGTAGGTGAGTTAAACTAATCTAACTTAAACAAAAATCTTTCAGGAGAAACAAATGGCCACATCATTGTTCTTGCTTGATTCGCACTCTCAAACTGTCACCAAGCTATCTGGCCCGTCCCACCTTGCTGCTAAGGATTTCAACCCCTCCAAATACATCACTCCCGCGGATGAACCAAGGCCCATGGTAGCCATCATTGAAGACAACCATGTTATGTTCGCAAGAACAGTCTATGAAGAAGAAGTGGAAGACATAATTGAGGAAGAAGGGTTTGGTAGGGTTCCAATCTATTTCTATGACCCTTATGCACCCACTGATGATTACTGGCCAATTGATGAAGTCGACAACTCTGAATCTGAAGAAGCCAAGGAAGAAGAGCCTGCTAACGATGATCCACTGGATGAACTATCACTAAACCTACTCTTTGATGAAAGGATCTCCAACAACAAAATAAGGGTGATCCATCTCATCACATATAGGTTTGGTAATTGGTGGGGATTTGTTGGTACACGAAGAATTGACAACAGCGGAAGCGGAAATTGAAGCTCAACTAGAAGAGATAACTGCCTGGCAAATCAAATGGCCCTCCAAGACTTGTAGGTGACAGTGATGAAAGTGCGAATCAAAGTGACTATGAAGTGCCGATGATCAACCTTGGTGATGAAAAAGACTCGCCTGAGCTGATTGTAGATGTGAAAAAGGGGCCTACCCTAACTGGACCGTGGAACATACTTTTAAAATACAAAATAAAAATGTTGGTTCTTTCCGACTCTGAGACAACTCAATCCGAGTCTAGTTTTTCATCTTCTCAAACTACTCCGAGTCTAGTGAGGAAAACCTAGTCAAAGTACCAAAACATAACATTTGTTTTGAGTTGATTCTGAAATATCTTTTGACAATTTTAGCAATGAGAAGGAAGATTTAGAGTATTTCACTTTGTCTATGATTAACTGCATGGATTCTGACAATCCAATTTTCGAGGAAGAAATTCCAAAAGAAATTCTAGAATTCATCGAGAGAGAAGAAGAAAGACATGCTAAACCTTTTTCTGAGGAAATAATCACAGCAAATGTGGGCTCTAAAGACGAACCCAAAACAGTTAAAATTGGCACAACACTATCTTCTCAAGAAAGTGAAAAACTAATCCTTTTGCTAAAAGAATACAAAGATGTTTTTGCCTGGTCTTACGAGGACATGCATGGTATAGACCCCGAAATTGTTCAGCACAAAATTCCTCTCCATTCTGATGCAAAACCTGTTAAACAAAAGCTAAGACGCATGCGTCCTGATTGGGTTTTAAAGATAAAAGAAGAGGTTACCAAACAGATCAACGCCGGTTTCCTCATAGTCACCGAGTATCCACAATGGGTAGCTAATATCGTTCCAGTACCAAAGAAAACTGGGGGTATTAGGGTCTGTGTAGATTTCCGAGATCTTAACAAGGCCAGTCCAAAGGATGATTTTCCACTACCCCACGTAGACGAGCTTGTGGACAACACTGCAGGGCACGCACTGCTGTCTTTTATGGATGGGTTTTCTGGGTATAATCAGATTCTGATGTCTCCCGAGGATAGAGAGAAGACCACCTTCACCACGCCATGGGGAACCTATTGCTACCGAGTGATGCCATTCGGACTGAAGAATGCTGGAGCTACCTATCAAAGGATGGCAACAACCCTGCTGCACGACATGATGCACAAAGAGGTCGAGGTATATGTCGACGATATGATAGTCAAGTCAAGGGAAAGAGAAGGACACTATGAAGCACTTCAAAAGTTCTTTGAGAGGATTAGGCAATACAAGCTACGTCTTAATCCTCAAAAATGCACTTTTGGGGTAACAGCTGGCAAAATGTTGGGGTTTCTCATCACTCAAAGAGGAATCGAAGTAGATCCTTCAAAGATACAGGCTATCATGGAGATATCACCAGCAAAGACAGAGAAGGAAGTGAGGAGTTTCTTGGGAAAGGTACAGTTCATCAGTAGGTTCATTTCTAAACTCACAGCCACTTGTGAGCCTCTTTTTAAGCTTCTATAGAAGGGCACTGATT
Source organism: Rhododendron molle (assembly GCA_025413875.1). Classification (NCBI taxonomy): domain Eukaryota; kingdom Viridiplantae; phylum Streptophyta; class Magnoliopsida; order Ericales; family Ericaceae; genus Rhododendron; species Rhododendron molle. The sequence goes on along the minus strand of CM046400.1, from coordinate 25,684,775 downwards.
TCGAGTGGAGTCAGGACTGTCAACAAGCTTTCGAGGCAATCAAAGAGTATCTTCAAAATCCACCTGTGTTAGCACCACCTATTCCTGGGAAGCCATTGATTCTGTACCTCTCAGTGACAGATACGTCCATGGGATGCATGCTAGCACAAGAAAACGATGCCAAAGTAGAGTGTGCCATATACTACCTCAGTAAAAAGATGATGGATTATGAAGCAAGGTACACTCCCCTCGAGAAAACCTGCTGGGGGCTAGTATGGGCCACAAAGAAACTAAGGCATTACCTATTGGCACATCCGGTAGTGCTGGTTTCTCGCTTAGACCCAATCAAATATCTTTTCGAGAAGCCAGCACTTATTGGAAGGCTGGCTAGATGGTTATTGCTGCTTGCGGAATTCGATCTCAAGTACATGACAAGGAAATCAGTGAAAGGAAGGGCTGTGGCAGAATTCCTGGCAGATCATCCCGTGACAGAGGCCGAGGTAGAGGACTTCATGTTCCCTGATGAAGACATCTTGTGTCTCCTAAACGACACCTGGCAGCTCTATTTCGATGGAGCATCAAACCAATGTGGATATGGCATAGGGGTACTGCTAGTCTCTCCAAACGACTCTCATATTCCTTTGTCATATAAACTAAGGTTTGAAGTCACCAACAACCAAGCTGAGTATGAAGCCTGCATCGCTGGAATGGAGGCAGCCCTGGAGCTAGGGGCAAGAAGGATAGAAGTCACTGGAGATTCAAACCTAGTGGTATCCCAAGCAAGGGGAGATTGGAAAGTCAAAGAAGATACGCTGAAACTATATCACTCTGTACTAGAGAACTTGATTCCGCAATTCGACTCAGTCATCTTCACGCACACTCCCAGAGAAAGCAATAGATTCGCAGACGCATTGGCAACACTAGCCTCCATGGTCGAAATACCCTTGGGATTCACAATGCGACCTCTTATGATCGAGCAGAAGATCAAACCAGCGTGCGAGTGCACTTTCATGGAAGAAGGCGAGAATGATGGTAAGCCCTGGTATGAAGATGTGAAGAAATTCTTAGAAGAGGGGGAGTATCCTTCTGAAGCCACCACAAAGGACAAAATGGCTTTGCGGAAGTTTGCGGCTCGATTTATAGTCTGCGGAGGAATGCTATATCGAAGGGCGCATTTGGGTCCCAACCAACTTTGCGTCACCACCACGGAAGAAAGCCACAAGATCATGGAGGAAATACATGAAGGAATTTATGGGCCACACATGAATGGAGCAACGATGGCAAAGAAGATCCCTGCGTCAAGGATATTATTGGACTACTATGGAAGCCGATTGTGTTGACTATGTTCGTCGATGTTTCAAATGCCAAACACACGCTGATCGCATGCGTATACCCCCTACAGAACTATATAGCATGACATCCCCTTGGCCATTCTCCACCTGGGGGATAGACGTCATTGGGAGCATAAATCCAAAGGGAAAGTACAAGCACCAGTTCATTCTAGTGGCCATCGACTACTTCACTAAATGGGTAGAAGCAGCTTCCTATGCTACTCTCAAAGCTACTCACGTGGCCAAGTTTATCCGCACCAATATCATCTATCGGTATGGTGTACCTCACGAGATCATCTGCGACAACGGATCACACTTCAAAGGGGCAACGAGGAAGCTCTTCGCCGAATTTGGGATACAAAATCATCGGTCATCTACTTATCGACCTCAAACCAATGGAGCAGTTGAGGCTGCAAACAAGAATATCAAGCGGATCTTACGTAAGACTACCGACACCTATACAGACTGGCCAGAAATGTTACCGCTAGCATTCTGGGGCTACCGCACAACCGAAAGATCTTCAACTGGGGCTACCCCTTACTCTCTGGTCTATGGAATGGAGGCTGTATTACCTATCGAATTGGAATTGCCCTCACTAAGAGTGCTAGCTGAAACTGGAATGATCGAAGAAGACTGGGTTCAAAACCGCCACGATGAGTTAGCACTACTGGATTAAAGGAGGCTGAGGGCACTATACCATGTGCAAGGGTATCAACGTCGCATTGCACGAGCATTCAACAAAAAGGTGAAACCAAGAGATATCAAAGTAGGGGATATGGTACTCAAGGCCATCCGCCGCCATGTTTCCGACCCAAGGGGCAAGTTTAGACCTAACTGGGGAGGCCCCTACCTTATCAAACGCATACTTTCTGGAGGAGCAGCATACATTGCAGACCTGGATGGAATGCAATTCGCAACGCCAGTCAACATTGACAAGCTAAGGAAGTATTACCCTTGAGAGATGCTCGTTGGGTCGAAAACCACAAGGGTATGCTAACCCAAGCAAAAATAAGAGCAGCCTGCTAGGTCGAAAACCCGTAAGGGCGGCTTAGGCAAAAACTAAGGCATAAATAAAAGCGCTCGCTAGACTGAAAACCCGCAAGGGCGGTTTAGGCAAAATCAAGAGCATAAAAGGAGAGGAAAATACTCGAGTGAACCCCAACCAAAAACAAAACAAATCATCTTGGAACTACGTTTATGGCCTGATTCCCTCTACAGGATACGTAGGCAATCTCTGAATCGAGACTCGGCCACTGCTATTGCTATCACTTCCAAATTTCTAGGTCTATCCTAAAGCATGATAAAAGTCCAACCATGACAGTAACATTTTTGAAATAAAACAACCAAATGTTTTATTATTCCCAAGGAAAAAGGAAAGCAGGCTCAAAACAATTCTCAATATGTGGAAACTAGAATAAAACAAGTCTTTCAAAAAGCATAAGCAAAGTGTTAATCTCTAGGTCTTCCTTCTCTTTGCACTCTTGTCCTTCAAAAGGTTTTTCTCTAACCAACGCTTATACGAGCTCGATAGCTTGTCAGCAAAGTTTTCAGCAACCTCTTGCATTACTCGATTTGACCAAAAACGAAGCACATTGCGACGAAGACTAGCGTCATGAACCTTAGAAACAGCATACTCTAGGTCACCCAAAACTTGGACCAGCCCCAAACTGCCTCTGGAAACGAGCAGGAAAATAGAAGGTAACTCGAGTGACGCCAATCACTGCTACACCAAAATGATTCATGGTACTTGCAGTCATGGTCTTTACACCATACCAGGGCAAACCCATTGGATCCTATCCCCCTTTCTAGTCTCCATCCATGCTTTCCAAGCAGCTTCAGTGGGAAATTGTTTGATCACACGACGCTCCACGCAGTGATCTAAACCATAAGGCAGCCGCTCCGGTACATCCCACACCCTCAGCTTCTCATAAAGCCATACCTATGGAAAACAAGGGAAAATTGCAAGCTGTGAGAACATGTGAGTCAAAACAAAAGAGAGACGAGCGAAAAGATAAATTTAGCAAAAGAAAAACAGATAAAGAGCGAACCTGTAGCAACAAAGGGCTGCCTGAAAATGGGCCGTAGGATCACCCTTTACCATGTCAAGACCCATCAAGGTCTCCGCCAACACTAAACCAGCAAAGCCTACACGATTTCCCACCTGTTGGGCGAAGTCAAGCAGCATAGAATCAGCATGGCTAGAGGAAGGTCCAAGCAAGTAGTAATGAAGGAGACAAATGCACAACGCATGGAAGCACGCCTTTTGTTGAGGAATTTGACGATGAGCTTCAGCGGTACCAAAGCACTGGACAAGCTGCAAGGTTTCCAAACTTCCATTTACCATGAAAAACCTAATCTCATGTTTCTGAACTTGGAGTAAATCCTTCAAGAGATTGCCCCGATTGAATAAAGGGTTAGGAATAAGGAGACCTTCTCTATCCGAATGACCCATGATAGCTGCAAGTTCCTCGACAGTAGGACACAATTCCTCTCTTCTAAATCGAAAGACATGGAAAGCAGGGTCCCACAAGCTAGTGGCTGCCTTAAGGAAAGCAAAGTTCACAGGAATTCGACGAAGGGAGAAGATGAGTCCATGCCAAAAGACCTAAAGTGCAAACGGTCAAGGCCGTTAAACGAATTTAACCATTGATCAAGGACTGGTTGTGCCATGAAATCGTTGCTGACAAGTACCATCGAGTTCGTAGAACGTGTACTTATAGGCTAGGATGAGTCTTAGTACGAGTCGGAATCGGATTCTAAAACTTACAGATTTAGTCGGTATCTCGGCCGGCACTTCGAATTAACGGCCGCAAGATCGATGACACGGCCCACAAAAATCAAGGTTGACCCCAAAGTCAAAATCTGGCAGATGAAGCGATTCCTCGGCCGCCACATCGATGGCTCGGCCGCCAAAACGACCGTTTTTCACAACCCTTCCACGGTTCTGTCCTTTTCACTGGATTTTTAAACAAAACATCAGTTTCATCGCATACAAACGGCAGACGACAGCATATACAATCATATAATAGAGCAAAAGATTTTGTTTCATATAACAAAAGCTTTTTCTTACATCACAAGGTGAATCGTCTCACATTTCCTAAACAAAGCTATACATCGATTTCCTGTCAAACTAACCTATGCAGGAAGATCAAAAGAAGCAGAAGAGGATGCCGAACCCTCTGGCGACCAGGACACCAGAGGCCAGCTGCAAAAAAAGAAAAAGGAAACCTCCGGGGTAACGCGTACCAAAGAAGCACTGCGGTGCAGAAGAGACATCACGCAGCCCAGAAAAATCATCATACCGCGTACAAGCATCACCCCGGAAGCTCCACGTCACGGAAGCAAGCCACCCACGCAAGTGTCTCTAATCAAGCAGCAAGACAGCACTAAGAGCAACGCGGACTCCCTCCGTGATCACTAGCCGCGCATCATCCATCCCTTGAACCTAACGAAAACAAGGCAAAGTGAAGAAGACAATGAGTCCTCGGTATGATCCTCGCAGGAAAGAGAACGAAGAAAGAAAGAGGGAAGAAAATGAAAAGAAAGCGCCGAGGGCTCTGCTTTTATAAAACTCTGGAAATGAAGCGTTTTACCGGCCGAGTGAATGATACCTCGGCCGAGTAATCAATAATACGGCCGCCTGATCAATCTCCTGGCCCTCCAATCAATTTCCTTCAACCCCCAGTGGATTTTGCTCAGTGCACCAACTCAAGCCATTATGGAATTCTGGGCCCATGACCGACAGAGTCAATGACAAAATCAGCCTTTGGAGCATCTCCAAGCAAAATACAATATGATCAAAACTAGCCTTGGGGGCACGCCCAAGCACAAAGAGGCTCTCTCTCCACAAACTGTTGACCAAAGCTCATCACTATCAAACAAGTTTAGCAGCTCTAAATTCACTCAGTAGCTCCCTGTCTACACCCAGCAGCTCTAAGCTCGTCAACGGCCCTAGACCTCAGTGGCTCCATCAACAGCTCCAAGCTTAATGGTTCAAACAACGGCTCAAAGCCCCTTACTACAGCGGCTCCAGGCCTATACCCCTTATTAGCAGGCTCCTTGCCTATTATCCCTGCGTAACTATCTGGCTCCACACCGTAATTATCTCAGCGGCTCAAAGCCCATTATCTCAGCTGGCTCGAAGCCGTAACCATCTCAATTGGCTCGAAGCCGTAGCTACTCAACGGCTCCATGCCTGTTATCAACTCAGCGGCCCTACGCCCATTATCTCAGCTGGCTCAAAGCCGTAACCAATTCAACTGGCTCAAAGCCGTAATAACCCTCAACAGGCTCTATGCCGTCCCAATCAACAAGCCCAACCACTGTGTACTGGATGCTTAAGTTCTACACTTGAATGCGCAAGCTCTACGCGAATACCCAACCATCACAGATCGACGCCAAAGCCTGTGACTTTGAACGCTTGATTTCGTCCGAATGCTCGAGCTCTACGCCCCGAATGCTCAAGTCCAACTTGAAAGAAGCTCCAAGCTTATATCAAACACACACGCACGGGCCCGTGCACATATTGCATCAAACACATCGAGTCTGCATAATCATCTATTCACATCACATCTAACAAACATTATCATACATACATGCTATGTTTTGCATCTCTCACTCGCAGGTCCATCTTACAATCAACCGGCTCTATGCCTCAGTTTTATTGATAGGTCCAGAACCTCGATCCTTTGGCTCAAAGCCAAATCTTTATGATGAGAAAGCTCCATGCACAGACCATCAGAATACAATTGGCTCCACGCCTCGCTTCAATCACGCCAAAGCTCGAACATCTCAAGTTCTTACCTCCGGAAGGCAAAGATTTTTAAACTATCAACACCAGCTCCGCGCTTCGGTTCCGTCTCCTAGGCTCTCAAAACCAGCTCCGCGCTTCGGTCCAATCAAAGCTTCAAACACCTCAGGCTCTCGCCTCGTAATCACAACCAGCACTCCGTACTTCAGCTACTGGCCCCTGCGCCTCCTGCATCTCAAACAACGGCATCCAACTCGTCTCCGGAAGATGACTTGGGTTCCACCCCTTATCTCAAAAACTGGCATCCGATTCATCCCTGCAGATGGCTTGGATTCCGCCCCAACTACATCAATTCCTTCCAGCTCATTCGCAAGGATAGGCTACTCTACCGAGCTTCTCTCAGTTAAAGTAAGGATGATCAAGAAAAGCAAACACACCTACCGTGTACTGGTCTACCCCAAAATGCTAAGATGACTCTCCGCAAAAAAACTTCCCGGCAGCCTCCCGCGCTCCTTCAACTACTTTCTGCCAAAACCCTGGCTCCACCCGTGTACGTTGCACTACGGCTTTTAAAGCCCGAAGGTACGCTTTCTGTCCCTAACCCTCCAAACTTTTTCTTTTATTGCCCTGAACTATGATTGGTCCGAATTTCCCTTGTGGGAATACGTAGGCAGCCTCCGGCCCTACCATAACAAAACCTTTTTCAAAAACCCTTGGAATAGTGGTTGGACCAAATTGAGTTTTTTACAGCTTTGACTTTTACTCAAACATGTCTCGCGATCCGTCTGAGCTCACCAAAGAGGGGCATCTGTAGACACCCCAATTTGGCCTAACGATTATTTCAACTCCCACCTTCGGGACCATCCCGATGATGATATGGATTCGATGATTGCTGATTGCTTTTGATGAAACCCATGGACTTATGGTACAAACTCTGAGCCACTTAGAGGACCCAATCCAGAGCCAAATAGCCTTTCAGACAGAAGTGTAGTGTGTTAGGAAAATCCATCGACCGGCCGCAACATCGATTTCACGGCTTTAACATCCATTCTCACCCGAGCAACCTGTTGCACCCAAAATCTCCTCGAGAGATCGAAGCCTCGGCCGCCAGATCAATGGCTCGCCGCTACATCCATTTCCGTGCCGTGACATCCTTTGCTCGCCGCCAGATCGCCTTTTCCGCACTCGAACCTTCAGCCGGTTGATCGATCCACCGCCTCTCCGATGCGTTCGGGCTACGATCAGGGATTACGTTGAAGAGTTCGAGTTACAATGCAAATGCAATTGTAACCCCGTGATTTGATTGGACGAAGTGTGTCATCCCTTTGCCTATATAAAGAGGCCTTTGGCCTCCGAAAATACACACCACAATACAACGAAAATCCTCAGATCTATACACATTCAAGCCACGAAATTCTGGCTATACACTCCTAAAAACCCTCTCTGCAAAATCCCCAACCTTCCATAGGCGGCCATCAATCAGACGATCCAACCCCGGAGTTCAAACCCTAACCCTAGGGTTTCGTCCAAGAAGCAATCAATCAGCCAATCTCCATCAATCCAAAGCAATCAAGCAACTGAGGGATCAAGGTGGTGAGGCCCAACGACCTCTGGTTTGGTTGATTTTATGTTTAATTTACTAATCGTAGCCTTCTGATAGCCTGTTAAACTTTCTGTCTGGTGTGAGGAAGAACACCAGCCGGGGCTTCGATGCCTCGACCGGTACATTGATATCAGCATGATTCCTCGGTCGCGACATCCATTCGCCGACCGAGTGATCGATCCGCTGGCATAGTTTCGATTTGTTTTCTGCTTTGTGACGCATGATTTATTTACAGTCCTGGCTCACTTATTAACTGTTTAAGGCATAAAAACAGACTACGTGTATAGATTAGATAAAGCATCTACATGTCTTATGTTGAATGATTATGGGCTAGCCTTGCGGCTAGGCAGAAAGGGGTGCCTAACACCTTACCCTTGCTGTACCTTTGGCTTCCGTATCCAGAATCTCTATCTGTTTTCCTAGCTTTAACAAACTAGGTGACGACTCTGTTTTGATGATAACCGCTATCATGTGGTGATACCTCTAGCCATGGAAGTATCCACGATCTTGGTTTATGAAGCGAGCAACCAATCGAGCAAACACAGTGATGATACAACTGTATGGTGATGCCCCGTCTGGGAGGTGTCTACATAATCCACACACTGTGATTCCATAGTAGACCAGAAGTAACCCTGCCGTAAGATCTTTCTAGCAAGCATGACACCACTCATGTGGGCACCGTAGACTCCCTCATGAATGTCCTCCATTATTTTGGTGGCTTCAGCGCCACTGACACAGAGCTTATGCATCCCACAATGAGATCTCCTGTAAAGTTTTCCTCCACAAATGATGTATTGGGCTACCAACCTTCGCAATGCAAGTTGATCCTTTTTAGAGGCCTCAGCCGGATATTCACCCCTTTCAACGAAGTTCCATATATCATGGTACCAGGGCATGCCATCATCAACATCATCGATAGTGCTAACATATTGATAAGCAGGGCAGTTCCACTGTTCAATCAGGATAGGACGAAGCTTAACGCCCAACGAAAGTTCAACCATGGAAGCCAAAGTTGCCAAGGCATCAGCAAATTGATTTTTCAAGCAGGGGATGTGAGTAAAAGTCACCTTGTTAAAACGAGAAATAAGATCTTCCAAGTCCTGATGATAAGGCTTCAACTTTTCCTCACGAACTTTCCAGTCCCCATTAGCTTGAGATACAACAAGATTAGAATCACCGATAACTTCGAGCTTTTCAACACCGAGCGTCAAAGCAGCTTCCATGCCAACAATACAAGCCTCATATTCCGCTTGGTTATTAGTGACATCGAAATTGAGTTTGAAAGCAAGCGGAATATGGGAGCCGTCAGGTGTTATCAACAAAACACCGATCCTATATCCTTTTTGGTTGGTAGCCCCATCGAAGTAGGGAGTCCACATGTCGTCGATTACCGTTAGCACTTCTTCATCTGGAAACACAAAGGCTGTATCTTCTGGCCCATCCACAGGATGATCAGCCAAGAATTCTGCCACCGCGCGTCCCTTGACGGACTTCCTTGTGACATACTCGAGATCGAATTCTGCCAGCACGAGCAACCAACGTGCTAACTTACCAGTAAGCGCTGGCTTCTCAAATAGATACTTGAGAAGATCCATTCGAGAAATCAGCTTCACTGGATAAGCCAGCATGTAGTGTCTCAACTTCTTCGAAGCCCAGACAAGAGCCCAACACGTCTTTTCAAGAGCGGTGTAGCATTCCTCACACCTTACCATCTTCTTACTCAAGTAGTAAATGGCCTTTTCGACACCCTTATCTCCTTCCTGAGCTAGTAAGCATCCCATAGATGAAGGATTCACAGACAGATAAAGTATCAAGGGCTTCCCTGGCATAGGCGGCATTAGAACCGGAGGATTTTGTAGGTAGTTCTGGATAGACTCAAAAGCTGCTTGACATTTGTCGGACCATATGAATGGCGTGTTCTTCTTGAGTAAACGAAACATCAGCTCGCAAGTTAAGGTCAACTTGGCGATGAATCTACTAATAAATTGAACCTTTCCCAGAAAGCTCCGCACTCCCTTTGCAGATTCCGGCGGCATCATCTCTAGTACTGCCTTGATTTTTGATGGATCGACTTCAATGCCTCGAGTAGTAATCATGAAACCAAGCATCTTGCTAGTTGTGACCCCAAAAGTGCATTTTTGCGAATTGAGACGCATACGAAACTTGCGAAGCCTCTCGAAGAACTTCCTAAGAACAGGAATGTGTCCCTCTCGAGTTTTAGATTTGGCAATCATGTCATCGATGTAGACCTCCACTTCCTTATGCATCATGTCATGCAAGATGGTCGTAGCAGCCCGTTGATAGGTAGGTCCAGCGTTCTTCAATCCAAACAACATGACCAAGTAGCAGTAAGTCCCCCATTCAGTGATGAATGTTGTCTTCTCACGGTCCTCGGGTGCCATAAAAATTTGGTTATAGCTTGAAAACCCATCCATGAACGAGAGCAAGGCATGCCCCGCAGTATTATCTACAAGCACATCAATGTGTGGCAAGGGAAAATCATCTTTAGGGCTTGGTTTGTTCAAGTCTCTGAAATCAACACAGACTTGTATTTGCCCATTCTTTTTAGGAACATGCACAATATTAGCAACCCAAGTAGGATACTGAGAAACCATGAGAAAACCAGCGTCGATCTGCTTAGTAACCTCATCCTTGATCTTCTGTACCCAGTCCGGCCTCATCCGCCTGAGTTTCTGTTTCACAGGTTTAGCATCTGGTAGCAGGGGAATCCGATGCTCCACTATCTCGGGGTCGATGCCTGGCATGTCCTGATGAGACCATGCGAAAACATCACTATACTCGGTGAGCAACTCCTTAAAGTCACGATGCTCCTCTGGTGAAAGCGTTGAGCCCACTTGAACCATTCGGGGATCATTCTCATCTTTCAAGTTTATAGAAACTACTTCTTCTTTTAATGGCTGAGCATGTCTTTCGTCTTCCCTTTCAATGAAGGCATGGATTTCCTTGGGAATATCCCCATCAAAATATATCCCTTCATTGTCGAGGTCAACACAGTTTATATAAAGATCATGCAAGTAGTCACAAGATGAGTCATTCATTTCACAAAACCCCTCAGGGTTGCCAAGTACAAGAGAATCAAACTCAAAATAAAAGTTATCACGTGGAGGGCCCAGAGGCACAAACTCCGACTTAGAGCTAGACTTAGACGACTCACTGGACTCTGACTCAGACGCAGACTCAGACTCAGATGTGTCATCAATGCAAGTTAAGCATGGCTTGAAAATGCAATTTTTAAGATTGCCCTTGGCTTCCACAATGAGTGATGTTGGATCCTCCAGGGCATTAGACCCGAGCATGAACACTTCAACTTCCTCAGCTTTCTCAGTCAAACCCGCTTAGGAGAATTCCTAGAATAACAGCTCCAAGCTCCCCTGATCAAAAGTTCCCAGCCAGTCAGTCTTCAACTTCGACTGAGTAAGCTTCCTCTTGAATTCCGCCTTCTTTGGCTCCTCATCAGTAGATGACAAGGTGTCATCAGCAAAAACCTCGAAACTAGGCAATAGCTCTCCAGTCTTAGGATTGATAAAGTGCTCTACCTGTCCAGTGTAAGCAGCGTTCCCAACTTCGCGCACAAAATAGCTGTCAGGATCGCCATAGAGAGTACGAGGTTTTCCCGTATGTTTCCTTCTTTTGGCATTATTGAGAGAGGCAGTGTACCCCAAACCAAAACGCCCCTCACAAAAAGGAATGGTAGGGAACTCCGGGACTCCCTGTTGGCGAATCTCTAAACCCAAACCAGGAAAATAGGACATCCTTAACATGATGTCCATAGCGACAGAGCTGATGAGGATGTCCTCGTCCACATTGATAGCCAAAACAGACCCAGAAGTGTCGAACGAGAAACCCCCAAGGTCAACGTCTTCTTCACCATGCGCGATCCCCAAAATAGGAGTTTCATCTTCTTTGAGCAGACGGATTCCTGAGTCCCCACAAATGGTTAGTGTACCAGTAGGTAGTCCCAGCATGGCTTTCTGATGGAGAGTTGACGGCACAGCCATGATGTCTGATCGATGGAGCCATGGCCTGCCCAGCAGCAGGTTGAAAATGGCAGGAATGTCAACCACGTGGAACTCAACGTCCATTTCAAAGCCCCTGCATCCAGTTTAAGCATTAAAGTACCTTTGACCGTACGGCGGGTGCCGTCATACGCCTTAACAGCCAGGTTAGAAGGTGCAAAGTCTTTCTTGGCGAAACCCAAACGATAGGCCACCCTCATAGGACAAACGTTGATGGCTGAGCCGTTGTCAATGAGGACACTCGGGACCCAGAGTCCGTGGCATTTAACTGTAATATGGAGGGGGCAGTTGTGATCAACCCCTTCAATCGGCAGGTCCTTATCAGTAAAAACCACGGTGTGCTTGGAAGTAGGAGGGAGAATGAGAGATATCATCACCTCAGGGGTGATGACGGCTTGAATTTCAAGGCAGGAGAGAGCATGGCATAACATCTGACCGTGCTCTCGGGAGGAACAGATCAATCCCCAGATGGATATAGCAGCGGGAATCCGCTCTAGTTGTCGTTGAACCAAATCAACAATGGGTGATCCAATCAATCCTTCCAGAGGTGCAGTCTTTGGGAAGGCAATGGGTTCATTCCTTGGGTTGGAAGGGTTAGATGAAGTCCCAGCTTACAGATTTGTAGGTTGGAAAATCCGTCCACTCCTCGTAACATTATGCACGTTTCCTGAAGAAGGCACAACCTGAGATCCTCATTCAGATCCCAGAGGTCAGCAAGAACTTCCCCTCACTTGTGCTTCCCTTTATCAGTGGCAGAGTTCGGTACCTCCATGTCCATCCCCAAGTCTTCAGCCAAGTCTTTCATTAAGAGTGAGTCCCAGAAACTCAAATCAGCGACCGCTGCCACTTTGGTAACAGGCTCCGGATTGGCCATAAATGGAACGTCCCACAGTCCACCCTCTTTAAGGAACGGTTAACTGCCCAAACTTCTATCCCCACTTGGATGTCGACAACCTCATCAACATCCCACAGGTTAGTAGGAGGAACAAGATCGGTACCATAATACTGCAGTCCCTATTGCTGGGATATGGAACCTCAGGAAGGGAAGTCTCCCATCAGTGATGTAAGAGCAAGGGTCGTGATCAGCATCACAAATCGAGTCAAAGATTGAGTGGAAAGTGGAAACGTGATCTCCCATGACCCGAGTCTCTTCCTGAACCAAGTCGTCTTCTACGTAATGTTGCAGATAATCAAGTATAGCATAGCCTTACAGAGGGTTAGGATCCAAAATCACAGGATCCTGCCAGATCGGCTCGGGGTCCCAATTGTACTCTTCTTCAGGGACGACAGGTTTAGTCTGATGGAACAACATGTAAAGGGAGAACTCATCCAAGGGATCGACCATTGAGGCTTCATGACCAGCCATCCAACCATCATACCAAGCCTGATCAAACGAGAGATATTCAGGCTGCTGCGGGAACCCATCTAGTTCGAGTGCTGACCACTCGTTGATTATCGAAGTAGCATAATCCATGTCGGCGGCGATGGCCCAACTCACAGCTTGCATGTTGATTTCGGGAGGAGGTGCACTGAATGGCAACCGGTCTGTCAAACTGAGAGACGGGTTAGGGTCTGTCGCATTGAAATACGGACTGTCAAGGGAAGAGGCAGAACTGAGCTACACGGCAGGGATCGGCTGGTGAAAAAGATCACTGACAGATGCGCTTAGCACATAGGCCCCATTCTATAAACGTGCCAAAGGCACATCAGTATCAGTAATCTGGCCTTCCTCTACTCGTATATACGAGACCTCAGCACAAGGCTCAGGTGGAAAAGATACAACCGGCTTGGGTTGATCTGCGGAGACTATATGGCTAGTGGGGTCAAATGAGGTAGAGTTGGGGTTGATTTTAGTGGAGCTGAGAGACATTTGGCTAATATGCGGGACAGCTTTGTGGTTAGGCAGGGAGTTGGAGAGGATGTTTGGCTTTTGAGAAGGCGGCGGTGGAGCCTAGAGAGTCCCTTCATCGATGAGATCCTGAATCGCATGTCGGAGGCGAAAGCAGGAATCTGTGAGATGACCAGCTCCTTGATGGTAGGCGCAGTACAGGTTGGCCTTGAAATTTGCCGAGGGATTTATGGGTAAAGGCATTGGGTCGAGGGGCTTCAGGTGCCCTGACTTGACCAACTTCTCCAAAACTGAGGACAAAGGTGCCTCAGTTGCAGAGAAGCTGTGGGCTGACCGCGAGGCCAGCTGTTCTGTGGTGTTTGCACCTGATTGACATCAGAGATGTGGTTGGCAGTGTTGGAGGAAGTGGCATTTGTGCCGCTGGTTGCTGTGTTTGAGTAAGTCCCGCCCCCAAATAATGCATTGGTATTTCCAGAATAAGCACGAGGCTTTGCTTTCGGGGGGTTAAAGGATTCCCCCTTTGACAGTATCCCGCTCTGCAGTGCATCTTCGATGGCCAGGCCAGAATCGAAGAAGGTTTCAAAATTTGCAGACGCTTGAGCGAGAGCCAGATGCTTTGCATAGTCTGGCTGGAGATTTCGAGAGATGATGCGGAGTTGGTCTTTCTCGTTGGGGCGATCAGTCATCAACGCAGCCTTGGCCCTCCATCTCTTGACGAAGTCAGCAAAGGTTTCCTTTGCTTCCATTTTTGTGGATTCTAACTCTCGTATGGTCATCTTCAGTTGAGAGTTATAACTGTACTGCGAAATAAATGCAGCCCCAATATCCTCCCAAGTCCTCCTTTTGGCTATGTCGAGTGACAAGAACCAATGAAAAGCAGGGCCCGAGAGGGTCTGAGGAAAGAACTGTGACATGGCCTCAGGCTCAACCGACAGGAGCTTCATAGCAGCATGGTAACTGTAGAGGTGAGTCCGAGGGTCACCACTCCCATCGAGCTTTGCCAAGTCTGGCATTTTAAACTTCTCAGGAAGCCTGGCATTGGGATACAGGCAGAGACGATCCAAGTCAATACCGCCAGCTTTGACTTTTTCCACTTTGGCAATAGACTCCTTGAGCTGGGCCATCTTGGCCGTACGAGCGGCTATATTTGGATTTGCAGCCGGGATATTGCCTGCAAGATTCGGATTAGCAGCAGGCACGCGGAGTACCCTAGGATTGGGCTACACAATAAGATGCCCCTCGTGGTTTGGATCTGGGACCATGATAGGCTGCTCCTGGTCGTCCTCTTCGTCCTCGCCTTCCTCCTCGAGTGGAGGTGGAAGACGAGTGTTGATAAGATCATTGAGATGGGTGATGTTGGCATTAGTCTGCGCTGATCTCTGCTGCATCGTAGAGATGCTATTCTGGAGATTCATGAGCATGTCTTCAACAGTAACCGGCTGATGTGGCGGTGTTCCAGCCATGTTGGGTTTTTCAGGAGTGCTTGCCACTAAAGAAGGAGTCGGAGACACTGGCTGTAAGACCTCTTCCAAGATCGATGGTGAGCTTGCCCGTAAAGCGGCCAATGAAGAAAGCGGAGAGTCTTCCGTCGTGACTGACTGGGATTGCAACCTAACAAGCCTCTAACTCAGATTCCTTTGCAGACGTTCCCAAGCGGGTTTGCCAACTTGCCTCGATACTTTCCTTGGCGGTGCAATGGCTCAAAGCTTTGCTTGCATAGAAAGAGAATACCAAGATAAGGGTCCTGCTGCTACTTCAATCTAAATAAAAGACTAAAGCGTAAATGCAGCCCGCGTCATCTGTGCCCCCTAGACTCTAGAACTAAAAGACAAGTTTGCCTCAAATCATCCGAACACTGCCAGAATCCTCAGAATTCTTTTCGGATATGTATCCTTGCTTGAGGCAAACGGGGCTAAAGGATGCCAAAAGAATCCTAAACCTTCGGCCGTTTCAGTGATTAGGGTTTCAACTTTTGAAGCTGGAACAACTTGGTATGAATGTCATGATACCATAACCATAATGGTGTGAGCGGCACAGCGCTGTTTAGCCAGGCGGTGTAAGTGACGAGGCACTTGTTACCTTTTGGTGTAAGCATCATGGCATTCTCTCTATTGTTCCTTGTTCTCTGTTTGAAACCTTAAGCAGGCATAAAGACGATGGTGTAGAAATTCCTGATTTCTCAAAGTCCCTTCTCCCTTAAGGATTTGAATTGAAAACGCTTTATCGGGTCCAGCAGTGTCCCGATAATTTTAAGACAGACTCGTTTTTAAACGATAACCTAGAAGTCGCCCTAAACATGCTTCTACGCAGAATGGTATGAATGAACAGAGCATGCGATAGGGAAAGCAGTAACACATAGATAGTATATGGGGTTAGATGCAGATAGATCCTACCCTGCAGGTACCGGTCTTAGTTTGGAAAGTTCTAATACTTTGTATATGCAAAGGCCGGTTTTGGTTCGTAACGGGTTCCTCAGACTAGGGCCACAGATATACCTCCCGTTGCCCGTGATTCGCAGAGCAACAAACGGTAGCATGACCCATCATCGTCGAAGGTTGTTAGCGGGGTCCGGTCCCTGGGCTCCGGTAAACCGTGCAGGATTGCCAAAACGATCCAATGAGGCTTATCCCACATCGATGCAAATGAGATGCTAGAAATTAATTAAAAAGAAGAAGAATCATAAAATTGCAAAATGCCTTTTCGAATTTGGCTCACTTTATTTAGTCCATCTTTAGAGGAAATTACGCAAGTGAACAATTGAAAAAGTCTCAGATCAGATTGGCTGGACACGAGGTCCTGTTAAATCACCATTCCAACCTTCGGCAGCACGAAGCTTACCATTTTGACAGACTTTTAAGGAATTGTTCACAAGTGTTTTAAACTCTAACTATGAATTAATATCGGTTCGATTATCCCCAGCAGAGTTGCCACTGTGTGCAGCATGCCCTTGGAAAAGAGGATTTCGTTCCTCGTTTTGCCAAAGCGGCCCGAAAATCGAGAGAGTGCGAGCGGAGAAGCAGGCGCTCGTAAAATACAGAGTCGCCACTCGGGTTTGAAGGTCCGACACTCAAGGAACCGTATTTCGAAGCACCTGCTGCGCTGTTTAGTTTGAAAAAGTGAAGGAACCAATCCGTCATAACCATATTTGGGTTCAGGAGCCAGGTTACAAGAGGGGAAGGGTTTTATAGCACACCTCTCGCCCAATCCGGAGATCGGTCTCTACTTAGGCATTTTGCGAAAACTTTTATGATTCTTCTTTTATTTAACCAATTTTTAGCCAATTAGGGCAGGGGAACAGTTAATCGGGGATTAAAACTGTAACACGATTTGCGAGATGTGTTTGTATTGAGCATGGATGGACGGAATACTATGAAAATGGGATAGAACCCAACCCTCTGATCAGAAACCTCAAAAACTGCACAAGGCTTATGCATGCCATACACAATGGCCAACTTTGCATGCTTGGATGTACGTGCATGCCAAGAACCATCGCGCGACAGTTTTAAACACTCGCGCGAGAGTTTGTGTTCCACCACAGGTTGAATTTTATCCTCTTCTGGGCTCTGGAAGGACCAGTGCACACCCAGGGGGCAAACCAAGCATTTTTATATGTACTGGAATGTAAGGAATTATTACAAACAGGGTGAATGGAATTAAAACACAACCCCTAAACAGTGGGGGTGAATAAACAGAGGCTTAAGCCTTAGCTGCCATGCAAGGGCAATCACTGGAAAGCAGAGAACCATCGCGCGAGACACAAGAACCCTCGTGCGAGTGTTCCTGACAGGACTTCCAGGAATTGCTTTGCATGCTTGCAGTTCTGAAACATACTTAGAAGCATCCCAAGGGCATTCCAAATCAAATAAAACAGCAAAATAAACTGACTATGGTTTTTAGCATACATCACAGTGATTTGAAACCTAAATATGCATCAAAATAATTATAAACAAAACATGAAACTTAAAAATCAGGATACCCTTCCCCACAAGGTTCATTCTCACACTGACACAAAGTGTCGCGTGAGCCTTAAGAACCGTCGCGCGAGGGTTCCTTAGTTACTACTTCTTGTAACTTTGCTGACTTTAGGGCCAAATTTGGTATTGATTACCAGCCTTGGCCCTGCCAGCCCCCCTCAGGGATCAAAACAGAAAGCAGGTAAATGTTTATACATTTGCTTGAGTTGTTTTTGAAATGGTCTGAATAAGGTGATGTAGCTTGAAAAATGAGTGCATGTAGAACACAAGAGTGAGAGAATAGTAAGTATGGTTGGGGTTTGTAAGCCTTTTTTGCTTGATATTTTGTAACCCTTAGCTTTGGAAGCATGGGGGGATATTTATAGGCCAAAGGGAGGCCAAGGGGTGGTGAAGGACTAGGCCTCAACACCAGCCAACAAGGCTGGCCAGCCAAGAGCTTGGTGGAGAAGGTGGCCAATAAGGTGGGGCGTGGTTACATTGGGGTTGCCAACCATGCAGTCACCAACAACTGTTCTGGAGGAAAACGGGGTTCTACTGCCCCATAGACCCCTGATGATCACAAAATCAAGCTGGAAAAAGGTGATGGGGACAGGAAAGAACCGTCGCGCGAGGGTTCTAAACAATCGCGCGATGGCCAACCGTCAACAGTTTGACTTTGACCCACACCTGGCACACAACCATCGCGCGAGGGTTCTAGACTCACACACGACGGTCAAATCTTGGCTTAGGGCTTTGACCTAGGGTTTCTGAGGTTCAAAAGGTTTAAGGAGGGTTCCAAACACACACAAAGTTCAAACAATTCCAATCTCAAGTCTGTTTCGACCTATTCATCATCGGGGAAACAAGAAATCGTAAAAGGATCAGGAGATCCGGATTGGGGTGTCTAAACGGGCTAGGAGGATGGCCAGCGGGAACACCGCTTGGGAAAGGCCGTTGATGGGATAGTCAGGCAAGACATAGTAAGAAAGGAAATAAGAGAAAAACCCAGCCATGTGGAGTCGCTGCCTGTATTCAGGACCCACAACGAAGTCCTGCACGGCACCTGGAGCAACGGTCCTCGCAGGTTGAAGGTCCTTGTAGAAGTAGCGAATCCAACTCCCAAGGGAAGTCTTCTTGGCATTCGCTGCTGCGGCCTTGTGGACGCCCTGAGCAGTGAAGATGGGCCCATTCTGAGCCAGCCTGTGCAACTTCTTTAGACTTTTGACGTCATCTCAATCTTCGCGCGAGAGTTTGGTCAGGTCCAGAATGTTGGCTCCGCGGAGGGGCAGGTGAGTGAGAATAAAGGCATCCTCCAGTGAAAGTCCGCTCTCCCCCCAAGCCCAGGCAAAGGAATGGGTATCCATGCTCCAACGTGAGCACGCAAACTCCAAGTTCTTGATGGCCGCCCCCTGTCGAGGGATACTCAAATGCCGCGACAACAAGACGGCGTCATTGGCACCATTGGCCACCAATACCTGCCTGAGACGGGGATCACTGACAACCTCATCCACCCACTCTACCCAGTCAGTGGGTAGAGAAGCTTGGGCCCCAAAGCGACACTCCACGAGGGGGAAGTCCCCACGTTCAATACGGAAATGAAGCACGGAATAGGGATTGACCAACTCTACTTGCTCCGGGGCAGCAGGGGCTGTGAAGAAAGTTGGATCGGCCATGGGTGCACCCACGACACAGTAAGCCCCCGCGAGGGCCCCGAATGGGTCCCTGACTGTCTGCAAGTACAGGGCCCTCTGCCATTGGTCCGCGGGGGGAACTGGGATTTCAACATTTGGATTACGCACAGCCATTCAGAGTTTGTGTAGAAAAAATGAGGCAAAGGTTTGACCGCGAGGGGTAGGAAACAACAGGAAGAGAGTGATCGCTCGCTGAGAATCAGAGAAGAAAATGACAGCATTTCGACGGAGGTTTGAAAGGTCGGTGTGGGCAGCATGCCCTGGAATTTCCGGATTCCAAAGCGCGAGGGGCCATAATCGAGGGAGCGCGAGCGGAGAAGCAGGCGCTCGCAAAACACAGAGTCGCCACCTGGGTTTGAAGGTCCGTCACCCAAGGAACCGTATTTCGAAGCACCTGCCGCGCTATTTGATTTGAAAAAGTGAAGGAACCAGTCCGTCATAACCATATCTGGGTTCGGGAGCTAGGTTATGAGAGGGGAAGGGTTTTAAGGCACCCCTCTCGCCCAATCCGGAGATCGGTCTCTACTTAGGCATTTTGTGAAAGTATTTGTGATTCGTTTTCTTCTTTAATCAATTTTAAGCCAATTAGGGCGGTGGAACAGTTAATTGGGGTTTAAAACTGTAACATGATTTGCAGGATGTGATTGAATATGGCATGGATGGATGGAATGATAAAAGTAGGATAAAATCCAGCTCTCTGATGAGAAATAAACCAGACTGCTCATAAAATGGATGTGCCATACGCCATGGCCACCTTTGCATGCATGGATCAACGTGCATGCAAAGCAGACCATCGCGCGACACACTCACTCACTCGCGCGAGGGTCCTATTTCACCATAGGTTGAATTTAATCCTCTTCTGGGCTCTGGAAGGACCAGTGCACACCCAGGAGGCAAACCAAGCAGTTATAATATACAGTTTAAAGGCTAAAAAACCCAACAAATAAACAAAACAGTCTATAAACAGTGTGGACAAAACAGAGACCCAAGACCTAGTTACCCATAGTTATCCATGCAAGGCCAACCACTGGTCAGAAGCAAACCATCGCGCGAGACAGTCACTATCTCGCGCGAGAGTGCGCCTTAGGCACGCGACGGTGCGCCCTGGCGCAGCATCGCGCGATGGTGTCAGTCTGTCGCGCGAGGGACTGGACCAGACCAGTGCTTGGTTCACATGTTTCTGGGTTCTGAGACATATTCAGAAAGGTCCCAGGGGTATTCCAACAGAACAGAACAAAGTATTGAAGTGCAAGCTAGCAATTTTAACCATAGGAAAGCAGTTAACTGGTTATTTTCATGCTTAACAGTGATCTATATAAAAGAAAAACATAAACCAGCAAGACACCAATCCCCACGTGGATTGTCACGAGCAACGGAGGACCGTCACGCGATACAGTGAGTCCATCGCGCGTTGGTTCAAGCCATGACGGTTTTTTGAAACCTTGCCAGCTTTTGGGCCAGGACTGGTATTGATTACCAGCCTTGACCCTGGCAGCCCCCCTCAGAGATCAGAACAGAGAGCAGAACAAAGGTAAGCTATACCTTTGGCTTTTTTGGTTTGAAAAGTGTTTGAACTTTGAGTTGAATTGAGATTGATTGTGGTGTGAAAATAGGGAGAAAGAACAAGCTTTGTTCTTGGGGTGTAAGCCTTGAATGCCAATTTTTGTTAACTTTTTTCTACCCTTTTTAATGAAAGACCAAGGGGGGGTATTTTATAGGAAAAGTGGAGGACTAAAGATGGTGGCAAACAAGGCCTAAGGCCAAAACTTAGTGGTGAAGGTTTGCCAAAAAGTGATGGGAGAGGTTAACCTGCACTGCCACTGTCCTGTGGAAAAAAACGGGGTTCAAATAGCACTGTAGACTCCCAGGCAAGCAACCAACTGGCTGGCAAAAGGTGAAAGTGACTGGTTAGGACCATCGCGTGATGGAATGGGACCATCGCGCGAGTGTGACAGCTGTCGCGTGTGGGTCAACCGTCAAATCTTTGACTTTGACCCAGGCGGACTCTCGCGCGAGAGAGTTAGTGCATCGCGCGATGGTGCGCCCTGTCGCGCGATGGAGTGGGTCTGGCGCGCGATGGTCAACCATCGCGCGAGGGAGTCAAACCGTTGCACGACGGTGTGCTCTGGCGTGCAATGGCTGCGCCCTGGCGTAAGACGATTGCGCCTTGGCGCGGGTCAGTAAGGTTTTTTGGCTTTTGGAAGCAGCTTAGGTTAGGTTAGGTTCAAGGGTTTCAAACACTCAAAGCTCAAACACTTGACATTCCCAGGGTGTTCTTCATCCGTTTCATCATCGGGGAATCAAATACCGAAAGTAAAGTAATCTGGAAGCCCAGATTGGGGTGTCTACAGTCGGTGAAAAAGGAAAATAATGAATAAAGGGTTTCTATAGTAGTCAAATGGTGGAAACATTTATGGTGACTGTACATGAAGAGTCGTGACGGTACAAGGCACGACGGTATACGAAGAGGTGTTGTCAATGGATGACATACATCCGCGGAACAAATCGAGGGCAACCACGGGAACTCATAAGCGGAACGATACGCACGCGAACGACATACACTCATCGTACGTGCACGGGGGGCATATGTAGGCACGGTCAAAATTAGTAGCACGTCAGCAGGAAAGACTTTTTTAACCCTCCAACGGGCCGCGGACACGTGGCAGCAGGGTTTGCGCAGAAAGGGAACCCTAGTCAAAGTTCCATTCCAAGAGAGATGGTTGACCAGTCAATAAGAGAAGGACATGTGTACAATATGGAAATTGATACCCGCGGAAACGGTCTGCGGGAAGGGAGTCACCGCGGAACCCCCGCTGACTCCACGGAAGAACCAAAGATACTCCGAAGCGGGTACGACGACAGAGCACCACAGAAAGACCCAGGGGTTCTATTTGGACCTAGAAGGCAGGATCCGGAAGGAACCCCGCGGGGAGTATACGATCACCGCAGGTCGCAACCTCGCTCTAGCGGGAATTGGGGAAGTTCTTGTGACTTGGTGGCTTGGGATGGAGGTGGCGTCGCGGAAATTCGAGCTCTCCTACGGAAGAGATCTCCGCGGGATGGCAAGCTTATCCAAGACCTGGGGGTATGGAGGGGACACGTGTTGGGGTCTCATAGGAGCGCCGTCCTGGGCCTGGCCTAGGCCCAGGTGCCCTATAAATACCCCTGACATTCCCAATGATTGAGCATCGACTTTTTTTTTTGGAAAGAAAGGGTGTGAGCACTAATTCTGAGGAAGGAGAATATTCTTCCCCGAAGAGAAGGTGATCTCACCCATTTGAGTCCAGAGAAAAGTCAGATATCATCCCCGCGGAGAACATAAGGGACACGTTGCCTTCGTCTCTCTCGTACCCCTTGCTTCTTCCCTCACCCCACGAGATGTCTCCTCTACTTCCCCTTTTACTAACCGTCGGCCAATCGTACCTCTCTAGCTCACACCTTTACACATAAGCACAGTCAGCAGAACCCGAGACATACCCACACACGTGTGCTGCCACACTCGGATGATGTCATGTGTCAGGGGCATTTAATGAACGCTGCCCCTTCGAAATCTGTAGGCCTATGTGGGTTAATGTTAGGGATATCACATCCTTAAGAGAGGTCCTATCGGCTAGCAGAAAGGCGAACGTGCTTATCATCAGGCTTATCAACGGGGTATTCCAGAATGTTCCCCAAGAATTACATCAGAGGGGCTACAGAACAAATAAGTTGCTGAACGTTAGCCAAACCAGCCGAACAACCGAGGATACAGAAGTAGGAGATATCTCATCGAGTGATTAAGTAACCTACCGATAGGGCCGGTCCCGACGTTTGGGTTGCCCAAGCCCGAACTTAAGCTTGTTGCCCGCTCACTATTAAGCCATACAAAATAAAAAACAAAAGACCGTAAAAAAAATCAAGATTACTTGTACTTTTACTTTGAATTATATCAAAACAAAAACAAAACAAAAAAATTAACCCTAGTTTTATTTTTTTTATCCGATCCCTTAGTTATAGTACTTTATGATCGAAAATGATTACCGTACCGACCAAAACGAACCAAAATCGTACCGACGGCCTCCTCCGGCCACCAGACGGCCGATCCGAGCCGTCCAAAAATTCTAAAAAACAAAACCGAGGGGGTCTAGGCGGGAATCAACAGCATTCGATGCGTGTAGGTGCTTGGATCAAGCACCCTATTTTTCGTGTATATGTGTATGTGCTTGATCCAAGCACCTACACGCAACGAATGTTATTGATTCCCGCGTAACCCCTCGGTTTTGTTTTTTAGAATTTTTGGACGGCTCGGATCGGCCGTCCAGTGGCCGGAGACGGCCGGCCGCAGTCGTCGGTACGATTTCGGTCCATTTTTGGTCGGTACGGGTAGTAGTACTCCTTTATGATTTAGCATGATTAGATTCAAAAAAAGATTATAATGCGTTTACATTTATTTTTAGCTTTCATTTAGTTATTTTCCTTATTCTGATCACTGTTCATTGTTTAATAATAAAATGAAAAGAGAAACATTACGAACCAACTTGGAAAAATAAAAATCTGACTTAAAAATTGGTTAATTTTTTCATTGAAGTTTTTTAAAGTGGTGCATGTGCAATGCATATATATAAATGCAAAATTGCAAATAACTATTGTGAGTCCTTTGTAAAAATAATATACACATGCATGTACATTTTTTAGATGGAAAATGATTTTGCCACTCCATTTTTTGTTAACGTCACTCCCATGCAAGTATATTTTTGCACCAAAAACGCACTTATAAGGAGTGACATTAACCAAAAAAAAAAAGTGGCAAAATTAGCAACATTTTATATTTACATACATAGACAAATACCATTCCACTTTTCATGGACAAATAGAGAGAGAGAGAGTATGTGTGTGAAAAGGAACACAGAGGAGTTAATTTTCGGAAGCATTAATTGCAAGTTATTTTCTGAATGGGCCACATCATCAATTTTCAGACTGAGGTAAAAAAGAATCCCTAATGCAAGGAAAAAGAATCGAACCCGGGCGCTGAGAGCATCCGCAATGGATTTGTTAGCTAATGTGTTAACTATGTGTGTTAAGACTTAACAAACAAAATTGTGTTTTTTGGTGCCACAATGCATGTGCGTTAAAGTGTGCTAGAGTGTGCTAAATCTAGTAATGTGTTAGCATGGTTATTAAGTTTAGCAACCAAGTTAACAAACAATAAGTAGGCTCTATCTCAATAAATCCAAACTTCAATCACAAAACATAAATGCCCACACTATTTTTTTTATTATAGCCATTGTTTTTATATTATTTTAAAGAGTTAACACACTCTTATCAAACTCATTGAATTACTCATATATTTACTAACACACTTCTAAGTTAACATACACTTATGGGACCAATTTTTTATCCTAACACATATCTTAACAAACATTTTGATACACAAATATAACAAACCCATTGCGGATGCTCTGAGAACATAACCACACGCTACTGGCCAACAAACCAATATCAACCTTTGAGTTATTACTTCGTACACATATATATATGTGTGTGTGTGTAAATATATTTACAGAATTTTTTTTTTTTTGGTTGCCCTTGCCCGAGGGTTGCCCAAGCCCGGGGGCTTGGGGGCTTACCCCGGGGCCGGCCCTGCCTACCAAACGAAGCAAGAACTTGTACGTTCGGCAGAACAGCCGAAGCTCGGCGGGGCAATCACAGTCCCGTCGTACGTTCGGCAATAGTGTGACAATTAAACAATGGGTCCACAGCGAACCCTTTAAACCTTTGGATATTTGGGCTCACTACAGAAAGAATTTGCTTCGTAGACATACAGCATGTGACAAAACGGATGGTCTTTGGAAACCGAATCTTGATTTCGAAGCCGAAATGGCGCATTTCCAGATGAGCCCCGATAGTGCCTCAACACGTGTCGGGATGAATGATGAGCTATCTACTTTGCCCTTGAGGCTACTTAATGCCGAGGAATCAAATAAGAACCTCCTTGTTACGTATTTGCTTTGGTTGAACATCGAAGGCCACATAAGCAACGTTGAATCTTTAGGCAGCGAAGGATTTTGCGGGAAGAGAGAATTACGTGGAACAAAACGGGGGATTACTTCAGTTCCTGATCCTTGTGCGGTTTCTGCCCATGCTCTTAGAAATTAGATACAAGTGAGACCGTCGATGATTCTGTGGCAGCAGTACATGCCGAGGGCCATACCGCAGCATTTGAAGAAGTTCACTTGAATCATTACCAAGGCTATTCCAGTTGGGTCCATTTGATCCAGGGATTGATCATGAGGAAGAAAATGTTGTGTCAACCGAACGTCTGGTTTGCTGAGAAACTCAGACAGATTATTATCCACTCGTGCTTTGACATAATAGACCCCGTCATCGTTACAATTGACAGAAAGATGGTCTTTTATTTTTCCGGTGAAGGTGCGGTCACATTCATTAATACGTTTTGGGAAGACTTATTGACCCACCAATCGGTCGCGAACACGTGGCGACAGGGTCACGCGGAAAAGGACCCTCGGTCAAAGGGTCCGTCCAAAGAAGAGGGTTGACCACCCAATGGGAAAAGAGCACGTGTATTGCGTAAAGAATGATGCCTGCGGAGACGGTCCGCAGGAGGGATGACCACCGCGGGGCCTTCGCTGTCCCCGCGGGAGGACTAAAGATATACCAAAATGGGCGCCGCGACAGAGAGCCATAGGTGGACCCCGGGACCCCACCTGGACCTAGAGGCAGGGTCTGGAGGTCGTCTCGTGGAAAATACACTATCGCCGCGGGTCGCGTCCTCGCTCCAGCGGGAATTGGGGAATTTCTTGTAGCTTGGGATGAGGCAACGCCGAGGAGAATCGAGCTCTCCCGCGGAAAGGCACCCGCGGGAAGTCACGCAGAGAAGCTCCCTGTGGGCAGCATGCCCTTGGAAAAATCAGGGATTTCGTTCCCTGTTTTGCCAAAGCGGTCCGGAAATTGAGGGAGCGCGAGCGGAGAAACAGGCGCTCGCAAAACACAGAGTCGCCACCTGGGTTTGAAGGTCCGACACCCAAGGAACTGTATTTCAAAGCACCTGCCGCGCTGTTTGATTTGAAAAAGTGAAGGAACCAGTCCGTCATAACCATATCTGGGTTCGGGAGCCAGGTTACGAGAGGGGAAGGTTTTTAAGGCACCCCTCTCGTCCAATCCGGAGATCGGTTTCTACTTAGACATTTTGTGAAAATATTTGTGATTTGTTTTCTTCTTTAATCAATTTTAAGTCAGTTAGGGCAGGGGAACAGTTAATTGGGGATTAAGCTGTAACACGATTTGCAGGATGTGATTGCATATGGCATGGATGTATGGAATAATGAAAGCAGGATAAAATCCAACCCTCTTGATCAGAAAATGAACCAGACTGCACATGAAATGACTGTGCCATACACCATGGCCACCTTTGCATGCATGGATCTACGTGTATGCAAAAGATACCATTGCGTGACACACCCATTCTCTCGCGCGAGGGTCCTGTCTCACCACGGGTTGAATTTTATCCTCTTCTAGGCTCTGGAAGGACCAGTGCTCACCCAGGAGGCAAACCAAGCAGTTGATATGTACTGAAAGTAACTAATTATTACAATTTAATATAAACAGGAGACAAATTAATGGAAATGCAACTCCTAAACAGTGGGGGTGTTAAAACAGAGGCCTAGGGCCAAGCTGCTCATGGAAGGGCAGCTACTGGAAATAGCGGACCATCGCGCGAGACAGTGACTCCATTGCGCGAGGGTCCTGACTGGACTTCCATGAATTGCTTTGCATGCTCTGAGCTCTGGTACAGGTCTGGATGCAACCCAGAAGCATTCCAACAAAGTAAATAAACAAGAACAGTTAATCTATGTGTTTTATCATGTTGAAACAGAGAGTTAAAAGCTTAACAAACTTAAAACAGAAGATGAAATGATAAAACAAGAAAAGCCAGCATCCCCAAACCCCACGAGGACTGTCGCGCGAGACAGTGAACTGTCGCGCGTGCATTTGAGTCCGTCGCGCGAGGGTATGCTTGATCCCAGTTTTCTTGTAACTCTGCTGACTTTAGGACCAGAACTGGTTTTGATTACCAATCCTGGCCCTGACAGCCCCCTTAGGGATCAAAACAATAAGCAGTAAAGGTGTTATACCTTTACTTGAAAGATTTTGGAAAAGATTGAGCAAGGTTGTGAAGCTTGTGATGAAAAATGGAGGGAAAGAGGGATGAGCAAAGTGGAGGGTTAAAAGCCTTAGTGCTTGGTGTTCTTCTTAACCTTTCAAGACTTGTCACCTTGTAAATTTTAATCACCCTTGTAAAGAAAGACCAAGGGGGGTATTTTATAGGGGTAGTGGAAGGTGTAAAAGGGTGGCAAACAACCCCTTAAGGCTTAACTTGGTGGTGAAGCTTGGTGGAAAGGTGATGGGAAGGGTTGTGTGAGTGTGCAATCCCCAAGACTGCACTGCACAGTACTCTGAGGAGAAAAACGGGGTTCAGTAGCCTTGTAGCCCCCCAAGCAAGCAACCAACTGGCTGGCAAAAGGTGAAAGGGACTGTTTTGGACCATCGCGCGAGGCAGTGGGACCATCGCGCGAGGGTTCCACCTGTCGCGCGTGGGTCAACAGTCAAACATTTGACTTTGACCACACCTGGCTAGGCAGACCATCGTGCGAGGGAATGACTTCCACGTGCGAGGGTCAAACCCAGACCAAGGTTTGACTGGTTTTCTATTTTCTTTAAAGGGGTTCGAAGGGTCTAAAGGGGTTCCGCACACACCGAGCTCAAACCTTTCCAACCTCAAGACTGCTTTTTGATCTGGTTCATCATCGGGGAAACAAAAATCGTAAAACGATCAGGCGATTCAGATTGGGGTGTATACAGTAATCCCTCTTTGACGGCACGCGGAGCACCGTTGACTGGTATGGGTAACGTCAAAGATTTCTAGACACCCACCAAATCCACCCAAAAGCCGATTAAATAGAAAAATGCGCAAGTATGTGAAAATACCGTGCACCAAAGGATGATCGGATGGATAGATCGTCGCTGGTTGGAGATCGGACGGATAGATCGTCGCTGGTTGGAGATCGAACGGATAGATCGTCGCTGGTTGGAGATCGGACGGATAGATCGTCGCTGCTTGGAGATCGGACGGATAGATCGTCGCTGATTAGAGATCGGATGGATAGATCGTCGCTGATTGAAATTGGATGGATAGATCGTCGTTGATTGAAATTGGAAGGATAGATCGTCGCTGATTTGAATTTAGACGGATGGATCGTCGCTGATTGAAATTGGACGGATGGATCGTCGCTGATTGAAATTGGATGGATAGATCATCGCTGATTGAAATTGGACGGATGGATCGTCGCTGATTGATGGCTGCTGGGGATATAAAAGATGCTCCGGATCGCGAGAAATTATTTAACATGACCCACAAATGAATATAGGGCCAAAATATTAAAAATCTCGGATTTTAATCATAATAATAAACAACTTGGGCTTGCTTGCTGGGGAAATGGACCTGGAGCCCAAAATGAGTATCGTGCGAGGCACTCACTCCCTCGCGCGATGGAGTGTTTCCTGGGCCCGGGTTTGTAGCAGTCCAAACCCGACCCAACGCCTGTGTTCATTCCATATAACAGCAGGGACGATCAGAAACCGCTCAAACGTCGGTTTGAAAGCAAAAACCAATCTCTCCCAAATCGCATACTCTCACAAAGTTCTCATAAAGCCCTAGTTCAAACCCAAATCCCACAAACCCACATACACCTAAACACCCATGGCAGAAGAAAGCGGCAATGGTGGCGGGGGTGAAGTGGTAGATCAACCGGAGGACCGAGGAGAGCCCATGGCAGCCGAGGAAAGAGTTCAAGAGCCAGTGGAGGTCGTAGCGAACATAGGTGCAGACACCATGAGAGGCGGCGATGGCAATCAGGGCCGCGAGCAGGAGACTGCAGGTGGAGATGTCCGTCGCGCGACAGAGGAGGAGTCTCGCGCGACAGTGGGGGTTAATCCAGTGGGGTCCGTTATGGAGCCAAAAGGCTTTAGAACAAAGGCAAGGGCCTCGCCCGTAATTGAGGGAAGTTCGGGTGCTGTCAACGGCAGTGGGGCCATTGGAGATGACACCGGGCTAAGCCAAACCCCGCCAAAAGACTCGGCGAAGGGTAAAGGGGTCGCTGTTGAGGAAGAGCAATCCACGGAGGTTGCCACTATTGAGATCTGAGAGGAGAATATTGCTTTCAGACCACCGGTGACAGTGGCCACATCGTCATGTCACATGCCGATCATGTTAGATGACGTTGCCGAGCACACACCCGACGAGATATTGGCAAAACTCCTGGAAGATAACCCCATCATCGGGGAATATGTTCTTAAAGCCAAAGAGGACCGAGCAAGGGCTATAGAGGCATCTGAGGCCGCGGCGAGGGCCGAGCGGGAGAGAGCCAGGCCAGGAGGGTTGGCGGCAGATATAGAAGCCGAGGAGAGGGAAACCGAGGAGGCACAGGGGCCGAGGGTGAATGCAGTGACCGAGGCGGGCAAAGTAACACGCCCGGAGTTTTCAGAGGAGGCCTACGTGCCCCCGAGGCCACACCTATTCATACCATCAGGCTTTGCAGGGTTCAGGCCGCAGCAGATCGACTATGACGTAGAGCTTGTGCTGGGGGACCCCAGAGTGCACATTGCGAACACCTGGGCTGAGGTATGTCTCTTGATAACCCCCTTTGTGCTTTAACTTGATATTTGTATGCCTTGAAAATTACAAAATACATCGTAATTGAACCATGCAATAATGATCTAATCTCTGCCTTGAATGCCTTGCATGTAATAACTTGAACCAACCAAACAGCTGTAGGCTGAATATAGAACATGCTAGGATGAGAGAAAACTCGTATAACATGCCATGCACATGATAACTTCCACCAACAATGCATTGTTAAGCCGTACCAAGAACACATCGTGCTAAAAGCATAACTTGAACCAACCATCTAATGGTAGCCTGTGTAGATGTCAAACCACAACGATATAGCCCTTGTATCACACGCTATGCACGCAAGAACTTGAACCAAGCAAGTGCTGAAAACGGTACTGAGTTCCAAATCATGAACGACTAGTCCTAGCACTGTAGCCCATGCATGCTATTATTTGAACAGGAGTTTGAACCAATAACTTGAACCGTCCATCTGTGGCTATACTGCTGCATTGATTACCTAGAACTTGAAAATGAAAACTCTGTATGCTAACATTATATTCTGCTGCTTGTCTTCGTTGTCTGAAACAGGCAGAGCAGAGGGACATCCGCGGCTTTGGCGGACCATGTAGTTCCCTAGCACTGTACGAGGGGCTACCAGAAAGGGTGAGGGAACTCGTAGATGCAGCGGGCTTCAGAGAGTTCATACAGACTCTAACAGTACCAGTCAGAAATGACCACGTCGTCCTCGTTGCACTGGTTGAGAGATGGAGGCATACATCCAATACCTTCCACCTGCCTCCTGGAGAGATGACAGTGACGCCGACTGACTTCTCAGCGATCACAGGCTTGAGGTTTGGGGGAGATCCCATCCCATTTGACTCAGGGATACACGAGGACCCAGCGGCACTGGAATGGTTCTTGGGGGAAGTGCCCAAGGTAGAGAGAGGGGCTGCCAGGTATGCTCAGTTGGCAAAATACCTAAAGAAGAGGCAGATCAATGAGCACGAGGAGGAGCAAATGGCCCGGGCATACCTACTGTACCTTTTCGGGGCTACTATGTTTCCGAACAGAGGGAGCACGGTGCACTTGTCGTACCTGCCGGCGCTGAGAGATCTGAGGACAGCCTCACGCTTTGATTGGGGTGGAGCAGCACTTAGCACGGCCTACTTGTTCTTTGGTGATTCCTCGAGGACCGGGCAAAGCACGACTGGCTATTGGCGTATCTGGGAGGTATAATTTCAATTACCACATAGTATGATTTCCATTGTACCAATTGATTGCATAGATTGTTTACCAGCTTTAACTGTACAACTGTACAACTTGTGACTAATGCAATTCCATTTTTGATAATGTTGCAGCTCTGGGCATACGAAGTATTAAGGATGTACCCTCTGGAGTGCAAGCATCCTGACTTGAGCACACTCCCTCGCGCACTAATATGGAGCAAGGAGCATAGGGGTACCAAGGAAGGGAAATGCAGCCTCAATGCCTACAGGCTGTATCTGGACGAGCTAAAGGCTTCACAGGTATGACACAAGAATTCCAATGGTCAATTATGCATGCTTTTCATGGCTTTAATGCTGTCGCTGATCAATTACATATGTTGCTTGCTTGTCAATTCTTGCAGATTGAGTGGGATCCCTGGAGGACAAGCGGACCAGAGCCAGAGTACTAGGCCAGGAGCAGGGTTGTCACAGCCAGCAGGATGCTTTTAGAGTCAGCCTTTGGTTGGCAATGGTACTTAGGGGATCGAGTGACACGACAGTCACTTGGCCATCTTGAGTTCCAAGTGCCAGGGCCACTCCCACCACAAGCTTCACATACAAGAGACTATACACTGGCGGAGCTGGAGAGGTTTACTAGGCCGGACACTGAGATGACATGGCACCTACGTCCGACGATGGACTATGCAGCTTACCAGAGAGATCACTTAGCGAGGCCACTTGGTATCAGGGCTCGCAGAGAGGTCCAGGAGCAGGCACGCGAGGCTGGTGCAGAGAGAAGAGCTGCTATCGAGATACAGAGAGGAGGAGAACGCCGCGTGAGGCGCAGGGAGAGAAGGCCAATGGTAGGCGGGCCTCCAGAGTTGCTTTGGAAGGTGGACGTGGTGGATTCCCAGGGCAATCCAGTTGAGGTACAGCTTACACCAGCACGTATGGAGCCCGCGGCAGTGACTGTTCAGGTAAACCAACTTCCATTTCTATAATTTCAATACCCTTGAACTATATTTGAAATGTCTGATGATTATAAAACATTCACAGGTGCCTGTGGATTGGGTGAACGAAGCCGTTCGCCGTATGCTTGCTCTGGAGAACGTGGTTAGGCGAGCAGCATACGGCTTGCCATTGGAATTACGCTAACCAGCACCCATAGTTCAGCCAGCTCAGGCTGCTGCTTCTCAGAGGACCTAGGTATACAACGATACACTCCATTTTGCTTTCGATACTTAAGATACATAGCTGCCTTCGATACATCATGTCTGCTTTGAAAACATTTGATACTGATGAAAGGCTGATAGATAGCTTCCAATTGATAGATTGTACCTGTTAGTTAAGCATTTGATAGATAATATACTGTAAAATGTATACTAATGCAACATATAAATATACAGGCACCGGGGCGGGCGACTTTTAAGAAGAGAGCGCGATCTCTGCCACGAGCACAGACCACCATGCTTCCGGCCGCTACACGACATACCAGGAGCTCACAGCCCGCCGCAGCAAGCAAAGAGGCAGCCAAGAAGGCGGTGGCATGCGCGGAGGAGCGATACCGGATAGAGATGCGCGACCGATTGGGCCAAGATTAGCCGGCCCGCAAGAAGCAGCTCATCTTGTCCCAGCCTACTGAGGAAGGACGAGAGGAAGAGGAGGGAGAAGAAGAAGAGGCAAGGAGCGGCTCTGACGGCACTGCTGACGATCCCAACTATCTGCAGGATCCTACGGAGAAATTTGATGACGATGACGGTGGAGGTGACGACGATGATGACGGCGGTGACATCGACTGGTTTGGCCGGTAGTGAGGGCCGATGAAGAGCCTGATGCACTATCCCCTGTACTTGACTTTTGATTTCGGGCCTGCGCGCCCAAGTAGATAGCTTAGATGGCCGACGTGCCTTTAGATACATTGATACTGCTTTTTTGGGAGGCCTGCGTGCCTTGTTGACAGTGGGCAAGTGTACCATGTTTTGACTTTGATGATTTTGATTGGCCAGCGTGCCATACACATAGTACTTTCCTTTGATTTGGTATGATGCAGCACAGTTTAGTTATAAAATTTGCATTTTCACATTTAAATCGCTTTTATTATGCATAAAAGACATCAAACATCAACCACTAATACCAAACTTACATTGATAACATACCGAGACTGCCCCCAAACACATGTGTATGTATTGGAGTGACCAGCTTGAAAGAAAATCGAAAATGTACCCTAGGACACGGCCAGGATATGAGGATACAGGAAATAAAATGAAATTTCGGGCATTAACCGTCCAAAACTCAAAATACTTGACTATGATTGAAACCGGCACTTTCGCCAGGTCAAATACACAAAACGTGACTTGCACGAGCTGACAGAATCGAGAAAAACATCTCGAGGTGAGATTTACACCGAAAAGTGCCCAAAAGACACAAAAAGGGACACGAGACGCGAAACACGACTCAAATATGTCCCAGACTGAAACCGACACCTCCACACAGTCACATACACTCCATATGACCTGTACAGCATGAAAGAACTTGGCAAAAACCCTTAGAGCGGATTTCGAACCTCCAAAACCTCGATTTCGACTTGAAACGGGCCGCCGAGGGCCCAAAACCTTCGTTAAACGTGAATTTTTGAAGCCGACGCTTGAGTGAAATCACATATGTCCAATGTGACTTGTAGAAGCCATAAAACATGCCAAAAGACCTCTGGAACCCAAAATGACCAAACCAGATTAGTGGCTGCTGTAAACTGTCAAATTGCAGATTGTACCATCGCGCGACTGCGTGAGATGCTTGCGCGAGACATGTATGTCACGCGACAGAGTAGGATGCACGCGCGAGAGAACTATGTCGCGCGGTGAAGTGAGACACTCGCGCGAGGGTTAGCCTCTGCCAGGCTGCCTCCGTTTGACCAAATCAATCTTTTTAAAGCAATAGAAACCTCAAGGTACCCCCCCTACGACCTGCATATAGTATGAGACCATAATTGGAGCATTCTTCATTTGCCAAGTGGTAAGGCACCTAAGCCTTTAACTTTTCCTTCGGCATGACAAAACGAGGACCGACATTTCAAAACAAATTTCTATAAAATTGGACACCTTGGTAGTGACATAAAGCACATTATCCCCTTTGAAAGCACAAAAACTCATCAGTCATTAAAAATGGAGAGCCCACTAGTTGCAATGCTCGATCCTTGGTTGGCGAGAACCGAAGCCATCAATTGGACAAATCCTCGGTCTTGAGGCTTGGCCTCAATCAGAGATCTTCGATACGTGGGGCCACGCCCTAAGCTTCTCGAAGCTGCCATGATCCACTGGGATCTAGTTATGCACGTCTTCCATAATTACGACAATGAAATGTGCCCAATAGTGGAGGAATTTCAAGCCTACCTGTTTGGTTTTGCAAATTTCGATGTTCTCACCGTTCCTCCGGTTCAGGAGAACATGAGCCATTTATTGCAGATGAAACTGAACATCTCTGAAGAGCTGACGGCCAGTATTATCCACGATGGTAAATTAGACATCCCCCGTTTGATCGAATTGTACGATCCTAGCGGAATACTGGAGAACCATGTCTAGCAGGCGCATAAACATTTTGCCTTTTCGATCTCCGTCGTGAATGCGGACGGCGAGATCAATGTGCAGAATGATCAAACCGTTGTAGCCTGGATGGAAGGATCATCAGTATAAATGATCGAACAATTGAATTCGTTGAAGTCTGGATGGGAAGATCATCAGTATAAATGATCGAACCGTTACAGACAGGATGGGAAGATCATCAGTATAAATGATCGAGCCATTGAAGCCTGGATGGGAAGATCATCAGTATAAATGATTGAACCATTGCAGACAGGGTGGAAAGATCATCAGTATAAATGATCGAACCGTTGAAGCCTGGATGGGAGGATCATTAGTATAAATGATCGAACCATTGCAGACAGGGTGGAAAGATCATCAGTATAAATGATCGAACCGTTGAAGTCTGGATGGAAGGATCATCAGTATAAATGATCGAACCATTGAAGCTATTGAAAATTGGTTCCGCAGGAGATTGCATCGCATCCAACGAGAACAAAACCGCAGGAGATTGCATCGCATCCTTTGGCAAATCAAATCGAGAGTTATGGAGATTTCCATCGCATCCACTAACCAACGAGAACAAAATCGCAGGAGATTGCATCGCATCCTTTGGCAAACAAACTTGTATGACGGCAACCATGCTGGCCATCTTTCTGCTTGCAACATTTAATATACACAATATGCAATGACATGTAATATTGGAAAGGTAGATGCAAGCTAAGGGCGGCTCCTAGAAGGACAACGACGCTTAAGGACTACCACTGAGCCTCATTACTGTACTGTTAGTTACTTCTGAGATGTGCACCCAAATAGATAGACGCTGAACGGGCTGGCATGCCCTAGTTGACGGAATTGTGCTTGCGTGCCCCTTGTTTGATGCCTGGGCAGATGTGCCAGACAGATACTTTGCTTGGCCTTAGGCTGACGTGCCCTTGCTATTCATGAAATTTCCACAGCTTGTGGATTAGAGGAGCTAGGGTGGTAATGTAAAATTCGCACTTTCCAGTCGCTAATATCTAATTTGCATTGACAGGTGACCTGAATTGGCACACAGACATGCGCACATATATAGACTCACCTAGCTTAAATGAAAAGGGTGAAAGAGTCTCAGGGTACAATGCGAACCCTTTGACACACAAAACACAATGAAATTTTGGGCATTAAGCGGCCAAAACTCATAACATTCCTTAGACAGGTGAAACTGACACTTACAAAAGTGAAAAAGGTACAAATACCTGTACAAACAAAATTGAGAAAAGCATCTCGACACGACAATTGATTGAAAAACTAGAAAAATGCCGCGAAGATGGACATAAGACGCAAAAGATGACTCATATATGCCCGGACTGAAACCGACACCCCCGTGCAGTCACATTAAGTCCATATGACTTGCATGGTATGACAAGACTTGGCGAAAGCCCCTGGAATGACATTCGAGGGCAGTAGCAGGCTACCGCTGGAATTGAAACAGCACGCACAGGACTGAAACCAATGCGAATCACTTTGAACAAATGCGCGTGACTATAAGCTAGCACGCGAGACTGCAGCTACTCATATCAGACCTCGCTGAACTTAGAATAAACTGTGAGCCATTAGGCTTCTAGCATTTCGTTCTGTTTTTTATGCTTAAGACTTATGCTCAACTCATAATAGAAATAGCAGTTTGCAATAAAATTGAAAGACAAAGGTTTTTCCCCTTCTAATTCCTTCATCGCAGCTTGACCTGATCTTCGATCCTTTTCGACCTTTGATGTTTACCAAAATGTCAATCCTGGATCCAATTGATAGATTATGACCGAGTCTCACAGAGAAACTGCCTACGTATCCCAAGCTAGGGAATCAGGTCAAAACGTAGTTCAAGCTAAGGTTCACTCGTGTGTTTACCTCTCCTTTTGCGCTCTAACTTTTGCCTAGTACCGCCCATTCGGCTCTTCGGTCTAGCGAGCTTTCGAATATTGCCTATTACTTTTGCCTAGACCCCCTTCATAGGTTTTCGGGCTAGCAGGCTACTCTAACTTTTGCTTGGAACTGCCCACCCTTGGGGTTTTCAGCCCAACGAGCTTCTCTCAGGGAAAAGTAGCTTTCGAATTGATCCAGGTTGACCAAGGTTTTGAAATTGTTGCTGTCGAGCTCGACGATCTTTGGCTGCAGTCCCAGATACTATGGCTTTGATGACGCAGAGTCAAAAGTGCTTCGGTCGGAAATGCCTTGCTCCAGACCGTTTCGTGCACTTCCTCATTTGTGCTTGGAGGAACGCCGCTGTTGCTGTTTGTGAACACAGTACGAGGCTTGGAGCCTTTTGAGCCACTGCTTTCTGGATTGGCACCCGGTAGCAGGGGATTTGACACTTCTTTTTCTCAGGATCAACGCCAGGTGCGTCTTTTGTGAGATCACGCTAAGACGTCGATGAATTCTTAAGCCTGTTTGACCGGACGCAATGCTCCTCTGGGAATAGCTTTGAACCAATGGAACCATTGGGAGGTTATCCTTGTCTTTCAAGTTTATTAAAATTACTTCTTCTTTTATCAGGCTGAGCATGCCTTTTGTCTTCCCTTTCAGCGAGGGAACACATTTCCTTGGAGATGATCCCATCGAAATCTATCCCTTCGCCGTCAGGGTCGACACAGTTTATATAAAAGCCAGCATAGTACTTAGAAGCAAGATAAAGCATATCATAAAACCCACGGGGTTTGCCAAGTACAGCAGACTCGAAATTTGAAACAAAAGCTACTACGTGAAGGTAGCCAAGAGGCACAACCTCCGACTCAGAGCTAGACTTTATACAAACGCAAAAGACTCTGTGTTAGACGCAGACATATCGCCAATGCAAACTAGACGTAGTTTTGAAAATGCAACATTTAAAAAGCTACCCATAGCTTTTACAAAAGAGGTAGGATCCAGCGGGCGTCAGGCCCATGCAACAGCACTTCGGCTTCCTCAACTTCTCGACCAAACCTACTCGATGCTCCTTTGAATAATGGACCTCAGCCAGTCGGTCTTTTCCTTTGTAAACCCCTCATCATTATCAAACCAGATGTCGGCAGTGGAAACCTCGATTGCCCAACCTACAGCCATCATGTTAACCTCCAGTTCAGACGGGATGGATACGATGGGTTTGGGTTGATTTGTTGGGACGATATAGTGGATAGGATTGAATATGGTGGAGCTCTGGTTGATTTGAGTGGAAGTGATAGATACCTGACCAACCAAAGGGTCAGACTTGTGTTGAGGCAAGGAGTTGGAAATGATGTTGGGCTTTGACGGAACTTGAACCGTGCCATCATCAATAAGATCTTGAATCTAATGTCGGAGACGATAGCACTTGTCAGTGTGATGGCCAGGCATTTGGTGGAAGGCACAGAAGAGGTTAGGGTTGTAATCAACAGGTAAGACTTTGGGTGGGGAAGTTGGGGTC
This sequence comes from Rhododendron molle, assembly GCA_025413875.1. NCBI lineage: Eukaryota > Viridiplantae > Streptophyta > Magnoliopsida > Ericales > Ericaceae > Rhododendron > Rhododendron molle. Next base: position 25,646,715 of record CM046400.1, on the reverse strand, counting down.
AAAGGTTTGAGATGCCCAAATTTGACAAATTTCTCCATCACTGCGGACAGAGATGCCTCAAAGGCAGAGAAACTCCGAGGTTGGGTTCGGGCCCCGTAGCTTTGGGCGTTTTGAACCTGATTAATGTCGGCTAAATGATTAAGGGAAGCAGCAGCGTTATCCCCACTTGTAGCCGTGCTGGCGTAGTTGCTACCGCCAAATAGTGCGCTACTGCTTCCAGAGTCACTACTACAATAAACCATAAAGATCACAGCTATTGGTTGTGATTGTAAGTTTTCCATCACACTCCTGCTACCGTGATAGATTTGAGTGTGATTGTAAGTCACTCTTTTTTATCACAGTTATAAACCGTGATTAAAAGAGAGGAACAATCACGGTCAAAAGGCGTGATCGTTTCTCTTTTATCACAGTAATAAGCCGTGATTGTTTCTCTTGGGCGTGATCGTTTCTCTTTTCTTTTTTGGGTGTGATTGTATGTCACTTTAGATCCCGTTATATAACCGTTATTGAAAATTCAAAATAATCACACCATAAACTGAGATGAAAAATCATTGTACGTGATCTTTTCTTTGTATCTACAAGACCTTCTTTTCTTGTAATTGCCAAGTTTTGAACCCATGCATACTTGATTGATTTCCCAAGCTCTTACTACTAAGCTAACCAAGAACTTCTGTTACAATAGGAAAACAAAAATATTTATACTTATTTCCTAAAGTGAGAAAACTTTTTTTTCCTTAAAATATGCTCAATTTTTTTAAATGTAATTAACATGATATAGACAAATTTTATGAAAATTATCACAACCTGCAGATTGTAACATTATGGACAAATTTTAATTTTTTTTTATAAACTAACCATTTCACATGAATTTGGAGTTTATATTGAATTTCAATATCAATGGTGGCTTCCCAATTGGATTTTAATCCTTTTCAGATAAGGTTAAGCCATACTAATGGAGCAGCCCACTTGTCGTCGAAGAAACAAGTGGGCTCTGGTGGAACCCAATCGTGGAATTTGCCTTCTCTCTCTCTCTCTCTCTCTCTCTCTCTCTCTCGATCGATCGATCTTTTTGGGCATGAAAATGAAGATGAAACGTAAAGATTTTTAGGAGTGAGTGTAATTCGGCTTATTTTCTTACCTTTTGTAAAAACAAAAAAAAGAACTTTTCAAAGTCCTTAAACGACATCATTTTTCCTCACATAACTTTTCAAAATCCGCCTAAATGGGTACTAGCCCGCACACGTGAAAATTCAGACTGCACGCCTAAATGGGTAGGCTTTTTATCTCGTCGCAAGAGTGAGATCATTTATCTCATTTTTTTCTGCACTAAAATTTTTTATCACGCTAAAAGGGTGAGATGTTTTCTCTTTTATCTCGACACAAGAGTGAGATCTTTTATCTCACCCTAAAATCTTTTTTCACGCCACAATGGTGAGATGTTTTCTCTTTTTTATCACGCCACAAGGGTGCGATCTTTTCTCTTTTATCTCGTCATAAGAGTAAGATCTTTTATCTCATTTTTTTCCTCCCCAAAATCTTTTATCACTCCGCAAGAGTGAGGTTGTTTTTCTTTTATCTCGCCACAAGAGCGAGGTCTTTTTTTTCCGCGCTAAAACTCACTTTTTATCTCAGTTATGGAATTAAACTGTGATAGAAAAATTTAAGCACACTTTTTATCACGCTTTCACTGAAAATCGTGATCTTTGTGAATCTCCTTAGTGTGACGCATATCTATTATTGTAGTAGTGAGTAAGCCTTCGGCTTTGATTTCTGAGGATTGGAAGAAGAAGAAGAGTCCCCTCTCGGCAGAATCCCACTTTGCAGCGCATCCTCGATGGCTAGGCCAGCATCGAAGAATGTTTCAAAGTTGGCAGACGCTTGAGCAAGCACCAGGTGCCTAGCATAGTCCGGCTGGAGATTGCAGGAAATGATGCGGAGTTGGTCTCTCTCGCTGAGGCGCTCAGTCATTAGAGCGGCTTTGGCTCTCTACCGCTTGACAAAGTCCGCAAAGGACTCCTTAGCTTCCATCTTGGTGGATTCGAGCTCCCGTGTTGTCATCTTCAGTTGGGAGTTGTAGCTATACTGCGAAATAAATGCAGCCCCAATGTCCTCCCAAGTTCTTCTTTTGGCGATGTCGAGCGACAGAAACCAATGAAAAGCAGGCCCAGAGAGAGTTTTAGGGAAAAGCTGAGACATGGCCTCACTTTCTACTTTGAGTAGCTTCATAGCGGCATGGTAGCCATAGAGATGAGTCTTGGGATCACCACTCCCGTCAAACTTGACCAAGTCAGGCATTTTGAACTTGTCTGGAAGCTTAGCATTAGGATACAGGCAGAGACGATCCAAGTCAATTCCTCCTGTGATGATCTTTTCAGATTTGGAGACTGCTTCCTCCAGCTTAGCCATCTTGGCCATGAGAACTGCCATATCAGGATTCAAAACAGGCCTACCACCTGCAGAATTTGGGTTTGCAACAGGTGCGCGAACCTCCCTAGGGTTGGGCTGAATAATGAGACGCCCCTCGTGATTCGGATCTGGGACCATGACAGGCTGCTCCTGGTCGTCCTCATCGTCCACGCCTTCCTCTTTGAGTGGAGGTGGAAGACGAGTGTTGATAAGGTCATTGAGACGGGTGATGTTACCATCGGTCTAGATGGCCTTTTGCTGCATCGCAGTGATACTGTTCTGGAGGTTCATGAGCATGTCTTCCAGAGAAAGTGGTTGAACCTCTGGCTGACCTGACATGGTAGGTGATTCAGAAGTGCTCGATGCAGAAGATGGGGATGCTGGTTGCCCTTCCTATATAACCGGTGGTGACCCTGACTGTGGAGCAGCCAACAAAGAACGTGGAGAGTCTTCCGTTGTGACTGATTGGGATTTTAGCCTGACAAGCCTTTGAACCGGGTTCTGGAGACGTTCCCAAGTAGGTTTGGCTCTTCCTTTCGGTACTCTCTTGCTCGGTGCAATGGCTATGAACTTGACAGTAAAATAAGTGAAAGCTCAGTGGTGTTCCCACAGCAATTAGAATGCAACGTACACGTCGTCGTCGGTGTCAACCCTAGACTCTAGAACTAGAGACGAGTTTGTCTCATGATGTTCGGACGCTGCCAAAATCTTCAGATTTCTTTTCGAGGGTGTATCCTTTGAATAGATCAAACTAATCCTAAGAGATGTCAAAACAGACTAAATCTTTAGTTAGTCCCTTTTGAAGATTCGACTTTGAACTTAGAACAACTCGGCATTGATGCCGTGACACCTTTACCGGGGTGGCTTCAGCGACAAAGCGCGTTAGCCGGAGCGGTGTACGTGCTGCGCACAATAACCAAAATGACATCAATATCACGACATCAATACTTTGTGGTTCCTTATTTTTGGTTGAATCCTCAAGTAGGCATGAGCCAAGGACTTAATAAGGTTTGATTTTCCAAAGTCTCGCTGATCTAAGGACTTTGAAAATTTACAACATGCACCATCGAGATGCATGATTCTTCATCGGGTCTAGCAGTGTCTAAATTAGCATAAGACAGACTCGAAAGCTAGAGACAACCTAGAAGCCACCCTAAACATGCTCCTACGCAAAATAACATGTATGTGTGTACAGTTCCAGAGACAAGTTTGCCTCACAAGTTTCAGATGTTGCCGGAATCCTCAAAATTCTTTTTGGCAATGTGTCCTCGTGTAGATCGACAGATCCTAAAAGATGTTAAAGTAGACTAAATCTTCAGCTAGTCCCTTTTGAAGATTTAATTTTGAATTAGAAACAACTCGGCATTGATGACATGACACCTTAACCTTGAAATAGTGACAACGCACTTCAACCTGGGTGGCGCCAGTGACACAGCATCAATACTTTGTTATTCGTAATTGTCGGTTGAATCCTCAATTAGGCATGAGCTGAGGATTTAGCAAATTTTGATTTTTCAAAGTCTCATTGAACTAAGGACTTTGAAATGACAACGAACACTCAACAGAATGAACGACTCCTCATCGGGTCCAACAACGTTTTAGACAGCGTAAGGCAAACTCGAAGGAAAAAACTGCCCTAAGCATGCTCCTATGCAAAACAATGTATGTACAGTGCATGCGATAGGAAAAGCAGTAACACATAAACAGTTACGAGGGTTAGATGCAAGTAGATCTTACCCTGCAGGTACCTGTCTTAGGTTGAAGAGTTCTAATGCTTTGTATATGCAGAGGCCGGTTTTGATTTGTAACAGGTTCCTCGGACTAGGGCCACAGATATACCTCCCGTTACCTGCGATTCGCAGAGCAGCAGTCAAACGGTAGCATGACCCATCATCGTCGAAGGTTGTTAGTCATTCGGGGTCCCCGGGCTCCGGTAAACCGTGCCGGATTGCCAAAACGATCCAACGAGGCTTATTCCACATCGATGCAAATGAAATGCTAGAAATCGATTAAGAAAAAAAAGAATCACAAAATCACAAAATGCTTTTTCAAATTTGGCTCACTTTATTTAGTCCATCTTTAGAGGAAACTACACAAGTGAACAATTGAAAAAGTCCTAGATCAGATTGGCCGGACACGAGGTCCTGTTAAATCACCATTCCAACCTTCGGCAGCGCGAAACTCACCGTTTTGACAGACTTTTTAGGAATTGTTCACAAACGTATTAAACTCTAAGTATGAATTAATATTGGTTCGATTATCCCCAGCAGAGTCGCCATCAGGCGTATGCCCTGGAATTTTTCCCAGAAAAGGCGCGGGAGCCCATAATCAAGGGAGCGCGAGCGGAGAAGTAGGCGCTCGCAAAAATACAGAGTCGCCACTCGGGTTTGAAGGTCCGACACCCAAGGAACCGTATTTCGAAGCACCTGTCGCGTCGTTTGATTTGAAAATGTGAAGGAACCAGTCCGTCATAACCATACCTGGGTTCGAGAGCCAGGTTACGAGAGGGGAAGGGTTTTAAGGCACCCCTCTCGCCCAGTCCGGAGATCGGTCTTTACTTAGGCATTTTGAAAATGTTGTGATTCTTCTTCTTATTAATCGATTTTTAGCCAATTAGGGCGGGGGAACAGTTAATCGGGGATTAAAACTGTAACATGTTTGCAAGATGTGTTTGTATTGAGCATGGATGGATGGAATACTATGAAAAATGGGATAAAACCCAACCCTCTGATCAGAACATCAAGAACACTGCACAAGGTTTAGGCATGCCAACACCATGGCCAACTTTGCATGCATGGATCTGTGTGCATGCAAAGAACCATCGCACAACAATTCTAAACCCTCGCGCGCGTGTTTGTTCCCACCACAGGTTGAATTTTGATCCCCTTCTGGGCTCTAGAAGGACCAGTGCTCACCCAGCGGCCAAACCAAGCAGTTTAATGTGTATTGGAATGTAAATAATTATTACTAATTATTACAAACAGGGGGAATGGAATTGAAACATAGCCCCTAAACAGTGGGGGTGAATAATCAGAGGGTTAAGCCTTAGTTGCCATGCAAGGGCAGTTACTGGAAAGTGGAGAACCATCGCGCGATCATAGAGAACCCTCGCGCGAGTGTTCTTGACTGGACTTCCAGGAATTGCTTTGTATGCTTGGGGTTCTGAAACACACTCAGAAGCATCCCAAAGGCATTCCAAACCAAATAATAATGCAAAATAAACTGACCATGACTTTTAGCATACATCACAGTGATCTAAAACCCTAAACATGCTTCAAAACAGTAAAAACTTTGTATGAAACACAAAGACCAGGATACCCATCCCCACGTGGTTCATTCTCACACTGACTCAAAGTGTCGCGCGAGTATTTTGAACCATCGCGCGAGAGTTCCTGCTCCATTGCTTCTTGTAACTTTGCTGACTTTAGGGCCAGGACTGGTATTGATTACCAGCCTTGGCCCTGCCAGCCTCCCTCAGAGATCAGAACAGAGAGCAAAACAAAGGTAAGCTATACCTTTGGTCTTTGAAGCTCGAAAAGTGTTTGAACTTTGAGTTGAATTGAGGTTGCTTGAGGTGTTTATGTTGATTTGAGTAATGAAGGAGAAAGAACAAGCTATGTTCTTGGATTAACTTTGTATCTCTTTTATTAACTTAAAAGAGTACAAAGTATTGCCCCTTTGAAAGTGGAATTCTTGTAACCCTCTTTCTCTTTTTTTTTTTTTTTTTGGAACCCCTGATAATGAAGCACCATGGGGGTATTTATAGGAGGAGTGGTAGAAAGGGTGTATGGAGGAGGGATAACCAACAAACAAGGGTTGGTTTGGCTTTGGTGGCCTAATTTCATCCTTTTGAAAGATTGGTGGGAGATAGGTGATGCAAGGAGAGATGCCCAGCCAGTCCACGTGGTCTGGCTGAAGATACTTGGTGATTAAGCTGCCCAGCTGAAAAAGGTGATAGGGATAGTATTAGAACCGTCGCGCGAGGGTTTCAAATTGTTGCGCGAGGGTTCTCCCTAGAACCATCGTGCAATGGTTCCAAACGCTCGCGCGAGGATGCGCCCTGGCGCGCGATGGTTTGCGCCCGGGCGCGCGATGGTCAACGGTCAAGCTTTGACTGTTGACCACACCTGACAGCTTGACCCTCGCGCGATGGTTTGAAACCCTCGCGCGACAATTGGTTTTTGGCTTTTTGATGTGGTTTTTGGCTAGGTTAGGTTCAAGGGTTCTTCAAACACTCAAAGCTCAAACACTCGACATTCCCGAGGTGTTCTTGATCCGTTTCATCATCGGGGAATCAAATACCGTAAGTAAATAAATCTGGAAGCCCAGATTGGGGTGTCTACACAAGCCTACTTGCCCGGCTTTGCAAATTCAAAAGTTTTCGCCATTCCTTCGGTTCAGGAGAACATGAGCCATTTATTGCGAATGAAACTGAACATTTCTGAAGAACTCACAGCCAGCATTATCCACGATGGCGAACTAGACATCCCTCGCCTGATTGAGTTGCACGGGCCTGGCGGCATTCTAGAAAACCATGTCGAACAGGCGCACAAACGCTTTGCCTTTTTGATCTGCGCACTGGCGGCCTATGCACTGGTTCTTGCCAACGAGAGAGTCAACCCTAGCGTAGTGAGCATGGCTTCACAAATGGGAGCTCGGAAGAACATCATCCCAACGATCCTAGCTAAAACATTGATGGGCTTGGATCTGTTCAAAAGCCGACAAAGCAATGTCTTCAGTGGCAGTCCACGGCTGCTCCAGGTAAAACCTCACTCAGCTCACCTTTTCTCGGTTTTCGCACTTTCTCATTTTACCTTAACGCTCGGCTAAGGATCACTCTAGAACCTTACTTGTCTTTTCGCTCAGGCCTTGTCTAGTTTCTCACTTGTCTTTTCACTTATAGGTATGGCTTTCCAACAAGGCTGGCCTACTCGAAGCTCCCCAGGCAGGCTGGGAACAATTCCCGAGACAGATACTTGAACGATCCCTACTGTATCTTGAACAAGACATGGTGGGACGGTACATGATCCTGCATGACATGCAGTCTGATGACTTTGTCTAGAGGTGCCCATGGCTAATCATGCTTGAGATGGCCGTCAATTCCGCAGGCTTTGAAAGGGTGATAATTGCTGGTTTGGCCAGCTTTACCTTTTACATCTCGGGCCGCAAACTACGCCAGCTAGGCATAAGTCAAGGGTTGCACAGAGCCGAAGTCGAGGACTTTCAGTTGCCTGATTTCGATGTGCCCTCACTGCGCGATTATCGAAGATTTTGGAGAAATGGGGTGCTTGAGGGCCCTAGTCCAGACTTCGTGGACTGGCTGGATAGCCGCTACGTGACATGGCTTCACGCAAAAATACAAGCAAGGCCAGAGGGATATTGCTGAGTCCAAGAGAGTCTTGTCTGTAACAAAATAAGTTCAAAAAGTCGTTTAGGCTATTCGAACAGTTTTCTTTGCTTTTGTTTGACCCTTGAATCCGTTGTATGGTATCGTTGCCGGGTATGTAAAATAAAAGAAAAGTCTTTTATCCCCACCATGATTCCTGTTTGCAGATGTCGACGGGGTTAAAGAATTCCAATAATCCCTGAATCTTGAAACGGAAATCTCAATACATCCGTTTAAACCTACGTTGACCCGCTGGCGAAATACGAAATCCAAAATTCAGTCCGAGATGAAACATAAATAATTACCCCAAACAATCCAGTAGGCTGTTCTTAAAAAAGTGAAAAGGAACAACCCTCGCGCAAGTAAGTGAAAACCTCGCGCAAGTAAGTGAAAACCTCGCGCGAGACTCACTCCCTCGCGCGACTATCCCAGTGTATCGCGCGATGGGTCTGCCCAGTATAGATGCCAAGTTCGATCCTTTTCAGAAAGTTAAAGCGTTGCAGACCCTGTCATCTCTGTTGGACGTCCAGCAAAGGTCTGGGACAGTCCATAACTTGTACCCTTGAATTGAAAGGACCTATACCAACCACCATAGATCTTTTCTTTGCAAAAGAGGAAATATCATGCCTATAAAAGGCCATATCTATTTGAACGTAATGTACTCCTCCTCGGAAGAAAGCCCCAGACAAAAATGGCAAATCACCTCCCTACCTTAATTGGCCCATGGCTCGAAACATTCGTTGCAGGTGATTGGCTATCATTCCGGACTCACGGACTAGCCGCGTTTCGTTATCTCCAAAGCGTAAGATTGCGCCCTGAAATCCTATGGGCTGCAGTGCGGTTCTGGGACCCAGACGTCCATGTATTCAGATTCAGAGATGACGAGTTATGTCCAACAGTGGATTAATTTCAAGCACACCTCTAGGGATTTGCCTCCAGTGTGATTATCGTACCTCATTATCGAGAAAGTATGTCCAACCTTTTGATGTCTGCACTGAAGATCTCAAAGGCTGCAGTGGACAGCCTGCTAAGCAGAGGGTAGATAAACGTAATGCGCCTGATGGAGTGGTACGGCCCTGAAGGTGACCTCACGGATAATGCCGTGCAGGCCCGGCCACGGTTTGCTCCATCGATCTGTGTGCTGGCTGTGTACCTGCTGGTACCTGCAGATGGATGGGTTAATCCCTCATTGGTGCATGTTGCCACCCAGCTGGGTGTTCGAAAGAATATAGTACCCATGGTCCTCGCGAAAATGCTCATGGGTTTGGACCTAACAGCTACTGGTCAAACCGAAATATTTGGCGACAGCCCGCTCCTATTGCAGGTAAACTCTCACTCAGCTCACCTTTTTCTATCTTTCGCACATTCTGTTTTTACCTCGTGACTCAGCTAAGGCTAATGTCGGAGTTTCTGACTTGTTTTTCCGCTCAAGTTTTATATAACTCCTTACTTGTCTTTTCACTCATGCAGCTGTGGTTATCAGACAAGTTGGGATTGATTGCAGCTCCGGAGGTGAATTGGCCGCACCTGCCCGGGCGAATGTATCAACGAGGGATGCTGTACCCAGAAATGTCCACGGAGGACTGGTATGCATTTATGAACAACCTGCCGCAACATGAAATCGTCTGGAGACACAGGGCACTAGACATTCCAGATATGGCCTTGAACTCTGCAGGTTATGAAAGAATGGTGATCGCCGGGCTGTCCAGTTTCACATTTTACATTCCAGGCCGCATCCTTCGGCAGTTAGGGATGAATCAGGGGTTACACCGAGCTGGGGTGGAAACCTTCCTGTGGGCTACCACAGCCCCGGGTGGATATGGGGCGGCCCGAAAAACACCATTTTTGGATCGAGTTGAAAATTTTGAAGAGTCGCCATCCGAGAAACTGTTTTGATTGAAAATTGTTTTTTGAATTGAAAACCAGAGATTTTTTTGAGGGTTCGGAAGCCATGTTATGAGAGGGGAAGGGTTTTATGGCACCCCCCTCGCCCGATTTGAAATCAGTCTCTACTAAACATTTGTGGGATTTTTCGAAAGCATTTTATGTCATTAAGTCATTTAGCAAGCATCCAGAGATGTAGCAAATACAGATGGGGTGCATGCATGTGCATGTGTACAAAGGATGATGGAAGATGCAAAATGACAGAAACTGGAAAACCCTGTCACTGATCCACTCTTGAGCGCTCGGAAGCACTCCCGAGCGCTTGGGAGTATTGCATGCTCAGCCTACAAGTCTTGTTAGTACAACAGGATATAATGATGAAAATGTAAACTGAAATGAACTTAAACGTATTATAGGCTCAGCAGAGGACTTGGTGAATTGGGATAAGACCCCAATCTTCCAAGCCATGCATCGTTGCCTCTACAAGGGCTGATCTACAGTCCAAAGGGACAAACAAGCACATGCATGGACATGCAAAGACAGTAGAAGGGCTAGACTGAGGAAGGGTGGAGTAAGATAGCATGCAGACACTCCCTAGCGCTTTGGAGTACTCTCAAGCGCTTGGGAGTGATGTGCACCTTAAACTGATCTCGACCAACAGACAATTCTGTTATGACATGTTGATGCCCTAGATCTGTCTTCTTTGAAGATGGGAAATTTCCTTTTGAGTTCTAGAAAATAATCTTTTGCATGATCCTCAAATAAAAGTAATTTTTGTCTTTGGAGAAAAGATCACTCGCATCAACATGCCTCAAGAGAGCCACTTTATTCGAGACCACACTTTACTCCTCCTGCATGTCTACTTAAGTGCCCTAAAAGAGAAGAAAATGAGACTGTGAGCACTCTCGAGCGCTCCAAAATACTCCCGAGTGCTCGGGACTGCTTCCAGTAAGTTATCACGAAAAATGTTTTTGTGCCCCTTTGCTCTTGTTGCTTTAAACTAAAGTCAAATGGGCTCACAACCAGTATGAGGAACTGGTATGGGCTCTTTAATCCCCCTCAAAAGTGGAAAAGCATTGAATAACTTGGAAAAACCAAGTTTATACCTTTCCTTGGCTTGAACTTGACTTCTTGGACTGATTTTTTTGCATGAAAATGCTTAGAAAACAATAGGAAATGGAGTTCTAGATGGACTAGAGATTGGAGGCTTTTGAAGTACTTGAAGATTGTTTGAAGCTTGTCTTTTGAAAACTCAAAACTTGGAAAATGTTTGAGAGAGGATTGGAGACTGAGATTTTGCAGCAAAAGGGGGGAGAGTGGGACTGATTTTTCGTGCCTGTTCTATGCTGGGGTGAGGCCTTATATAGGCAAAATAACCTATGGTCCCTTTTTAGAAAAATGTAATTAGGAATCAATTAAATCTCCAGGCCTGACTCCCCTCTGACTGAGGTGGAGTGTTGTCTGAGGTTTTCACCTGCTAAAACGGCTGTAATGATGAGTTGCATGGGAAGTGGGGAAGCTCCACCATCCATTGGGCAGCACAGAAGTCTCGAGCGCTCGGGATCATTCTCGAGCGCTTGGGAGTGTTACTCTCGAGCGCTCGAGAGCTTGTCAGATCCCAGGTTTTGAAAATGGTTTTGAGCGCTTGGGACTACTCCTGAGCGCTTGGAACTGATTCCTGACATTTTATTCCCCTTTTAAAGTTTTCCAAAGAGCATTGTTTTAACTGGTCTAGGGCTTGTTTCAATCCAAATTCATCATCGGGGAGCCTCCGGACCACAAATTAAGGAAATTCAAAATGTCCAAATTTGGGTGTCTACACTTCTATATTCCCGCATTCACTGCCCAGAACCGGATCGGGTATGAACACAATTGGGGCTTAAGGCAGCTTGGAGGAGCAGATCTAGATTGCCGCACCGACTTGAAACGTCGCTACAAAGCGTGGCTATGAAACAAAGTTGCAGAGAGATAAAAAGTAGACTGACACCTGACAAAAACTCTCATGATCTAGAATAAACTATGAGCCTGCTAAGGCTTCTAGCATGTATTCTGTTTTTTTTTTTTTATGCTAAATTGTTTTTAAGGCTTTGCTCAGCTATGTAATAGAGATAATAGTTTGAATAAAATTGAAAGGTCAAGAACTTTCCCCTTTTGGTCCAAGTGTTGAACACCAAGCCGGTCTTGAATGTCAGCGTGTATACCGAAATGGAAAACCATGGATCAAGTTGATTGATTATGACCGAATCTCACAAAGAGACTGCCTACGTATCCCTTTTCAAGGAATCAAGTCAAAACGTAGTTCAGGCTAAGGTTCGCTCGTGTGTTTTGGCTTTCCTTTTGCGCTCTAATTTTTGCCTAGGACTGCCTTTTCAGGTTTTCAGCCTAGCGAGCCTTTGATGTTTGCCTATTTATTTTTGCCTAGACCGCCTTCGCAGGTTTTCGGTCTAGCAGGCTTGCCCTAATTTTTGCCTGGCACCGTCCACCCTTGTGGTTTTCAGTCTAGCGAGCTCTCTCAAGGATAGTAATGCTTGAGTTGATCTAGGTTGACCAGAGTGTTGAATTCGTTGCCATCCAGATCAATGAGTTGAGCTACCCCACCCGAGAGGATGGTCTTGATGATGTAAGGCCCCACGCGCTTCGGCCGGAACTTACCGCGAAGATCAAAAATGGGAGCACGGATTTCCTTTGTAACCATATCACCTTCAAGCAAGTCACGGGACTTGACTTTCTTGTTGAACGCTCGAGCAATCCTTCGCTGATATCCCTGAACATGATACAAGGCACGGAGCCTCCTCTCATCAAAAAGCATGAGTTCGACGAACATTCCGCTGAGCCACTCAGATTCCGTGAGTTCACATTCTATCATGATCCTCAAAGATGGCACCTCCAATTCAATAGGAAGTACCACTTCCATCCCGTAGACCAAAGAATAGGGTGTTGCCCCGATTGATGTTCGAATTGACGTCCTATACCCCCAAAGAGCCAGAGGTAGTTGCTCGTGCCAGTCCCTGGCGGACTCTGTAGACTTCTTGATAATGGTTTCAATATTCTTGTTGGCTGCTTCGACCACCCCATTCGTCTGAAGGCGATAGGTCGTTGAATGATGTATCTGGATTTTGAACTCGTCAACAAGCTCCAAAACCCTGCCCTTGAAGTGAACCCCATTATCTGACACAAATGCCTGTGGAACACCATATCGATAGATAATGTTTTTCCTGATGAACTGAGCAACCTGAACTGCAGTGAGAGTTTTGTAAGACTCAGCCTCAACCTATTTGGTAAAGTAGTCTATTGCCACCAGAATGAACCGATGACCATTTGAAGCAGATGGCCTAATCATGCTAATAACATCGATGCCCCACACAGAGAAAGGCCAAGGCGAGATCATTCCAAAAAGCTTAGAAGGAGGAACATGCATAAGATTGGCGTGAATCTGACACATGTGACAGCGACGGACGTAATCCACACACCGTGATTCCATAGTGGACCAGAAATAACCTTGACGAAGGATTTTCCTGGCGAGCATGACACCGCTCATGCGAGGACCGCAGACTCCTTCACGAATCCTCCATTATCGTGGTGGCCTCAGCATCGTTGACACAGAGCTTGTGCATCCCACAATGAGATCTCCTGTAAAGCTTCCCTCCACAGATGATGTAATGAGCAGCCATTCTTCTCAATGCAAGTTGATCCTTTTTAGAGGCCTCAGCCGGGTATTTGCCACTTTCTACAAAATTCCATATGTCATGGTACCAAGGCAGGCCATCATCGACATCATCGATGGTGCCGACATATTGATAAGTAGGGCAGTCCCGCTGCTCGATTAGGATAGGACGGAGTTTGACACCCAACGGAAGCTCAACCATGGAAGCCAAAGTTGCCAAGGCATCAGCAAACTGATTTTTCAAACGAGGAATGTGAGTAAAGGTCACCTTGTTGAAACGAGGAATAAGGTCTTCCAAGTCTTGATGGTAAGGTTTCAATCTTTCTTCACGAACTTTCCAGTCCCCGTTGGCCTAAGATACAACAAGGTTAGAGTCCCCAATGACTTCGAGTTTTTCAACACCAAGCGTTAAAGCAGCCTCCATGCCAACAATACAGGCCTCATATTCAGCTTGGTTATTCGTGACGTCAAAATTGAGTTTGAACGCATGCGGAATATGAGAACCATCGGGTGTTATCAACAAGACCCCAATTCCGTATCCCTTCTGATTAGCTGCCCCATCAAAGTAGAGAGTCCACACGTCGTCGACTACTGTTAGCACCTCTTCATCTGGAAACAAAAAGTATGAGTCTTCCGGCCCATCCACGGGATGACCAACCAAGAATTCTGCCACGGCATGACCCTTAACATACTTTCTTGTGACATATTCGAGATCAACCTCAGCCAACATGAGCAACCAACGTGCTAACTTACCAGTAAGTGCTGGCTTCTCGAACATCTACTGGAGAGGATCCATTCGGGAAATCAACTTTACTGGGTAGGCCAGCTTGTAGTGTCTCAACTTCTTGGAAGCCCAAACAAGAGCCTAACATGTCTTCTCCAGAGCAGTGTAGTGTTCTTCGCAACCGACCATTTTCTTACTCAAATAGTAAATGGCCTTCTCGACACCCTTATCTCCCTCCTGAGCTAACAAGCATCCCATAGAAGATGGATTGACAGACAAATAAAGTATCAGGGGCTTCCCAGGCACTGGCGGCATCAGAACCGGAGGATGCTGAAGGTAATTTTGAATGGATGTGAAAGCCGCTTGACACCTTTCTGACCACACAAACGGGGTATCCTTCTTGAGTAGACGAAACATCGGCTCGCAAGTTAAGGTCAACTTGGAGATGAATCTGCTGATAAATTGAACCTTTCCCAGAAAACTTCGCACTCCCTTTTCAGACACTGGAAGTTTCATCTCAAGCACTGCCTTAATCTTCGATGGGTCAACCTCTATTCCACGAGAAGTGATCATGAATCCAAGCATTTTACCAGTTGTGACTCCGATGATGCATTTCTGTGGATTGAGACGCATACGAAACTTACGGAGTCTTTCGAAGAACTTCCTAAATACCGGAATGTGTCCCTCCCGAGTTTTTGACTTGGCAATCATGTCATCCACGTAGACCTCGACCTCCTTGTGTATCATATCATGTAAAATGGTTGTGGCAGCCCGCTGATAGGTAGGCCCAGCATTCTTCAATCCGAAAGGCATGACCAAGTAACAGTAAGTTCCAGCTGGAAAATGGTGATGGGGACAGGAGAAAACCCTCGCGCGAGGGTTCCAAACACGCACGCGATGGTTCAAAAGGTCACGCGAGGGTCAACAGTCAACAGTTTGACTTTGACCCACACCTGGAACACAATCCTCACGCGAGTCTTTCAAATGCACGCGCGATGGTCAATCCTGGCTTAGGGTTTTAACTTAGGGTTTCTGTGATTCAAAAGGTTTAGGGAGGTCCCACACACACAAAGTTCAAACCATTCCAATCTCAAGTTTGTTTTTAATCCGATTTCATCATCGGGGAAACAAGAAACCATAAAATGATCAAGAGATCCGGATTGGGGTGTCTACAGTAGTCCCTCTTTGACGGCACGCAAAGCACCATTTACTTGGTACGAGTAACGTCAAAGATTTCTAGACACCCATCAAGTCCGCCCGAAAGCCGATTTAAAAGATGCAGAAGAATATGTAAAAATACCGTGCACCCATTGGACGGATGGATCATCGCTAGATTGAAGTTGGACGGATGGATCATTGCTGAATTGAAATTGGACGGATAGATCGCCGCTGATTTGAAATTGGACGGATGGATCCTTGCTGATCGATAATTGGACGGATGGATCGTCGCTGATTGATAATTGGACGAATGGATCGTCGCTGATTGATAATTAGACGGATGGATCATCGCTGAATCGAAATTGGACGGGTGGATCGTCGCTGATTTGAAATTGGACGGATGTATCGTTGCTGATCGATAATTGGACGGATGGATCGTCGCTGATCGATAATTGGACGGATGGATCGCCGCTGATCGATAATTGGACGGATGGATCGTCGCTGAATCGAAATTGGACGGGTGGATCGTCGCTGATTTGAAATTGGACAGATGGATCGTCACTGATTTGAATTTGGACGGATGGATCGTCGCAGCTTTGAAATTTTTGCTCAAGCTTGCGCAGGTGAACTACTTCTAAGGATAGAAAATAACTCGAATTTCGATGGGCTTATTTCCAAAAATGACTCAACAGCATAACAACACACCATGAGCCACAATGATAGGGACATGCACGATTGGGCCTGCACTGCTGGGGAAGTGGGCCTGAGGCCTAAAGAACAATCACGCGCGCATCCAGAACCATCGCGCGAGGGTTCGTTTCTCAGGGCTTGGATTCTGGAATCGGCCCAGACCCGGCCCATAACTTTTCTCTTCCCATATACGCCGGGGACATTTCAGAAACCGTTCGCAGCAGTTTCAAACACTCTCAAACTCTCAAGCTCTCTCAAACCCTCTCCAATCCTTGATCCAAACCGTGATTCCATTCCGAAATCAACAAAACCAACACACCCACGTCCAACCATGGCAGACGACGGGGTGATTAGCGGCAACGGGGAAGTCGTGGATCAACCACGAGATGAAGGGGCAAGCATGGAGCCCGTAATTGAAGATCAGACGGCGGCGGGAGAGACCGTAGGTACCAGTGCAGTAGCTTTAGGCGGCAGCGCTGGCGAACCAGACCAGCAACAAGAGATTGATGATGGAGAGAAGGGTCGCGCGAGAAAGGAAATTCCTCGCGCGACGGTTCTAACAGGGGCCGTGGGGTCCTGCGTTGAGCCAGGAGGCTCGGTCATAGTGGCAGAGGGCCCGCCTATGGTTGGTGGTAGTTCAGGCGATGGTGGCAGCAGTGGAGCCGTGGGCGATGTTCCCGGGCCGAACGAGTCTCCGCCGAGGGATCCGGCGAGAGGCAAAGGGGCTGTTATTGCAGAAGAGGAGGAGCCCACTGAGGTACCTGTCGAGTATAGGGAGCAGGACATAGCATTCCGGCCAGCGGGGTCGGCGGCTACATCATCACGCCATGTACCGGTTACAAAGCAAGATATTGCCAGGCACTTACCCGACGATCGGCTTGCAAGGCTGTTGGAGGAGAATCCCGATGTTGGTGAGATAGTGTTGAAGGCAAAGGAGGAGCGAGCACGGGCTATTACTGCATGGGAGGTAGCGGAGAAGGCCGAGAGAGAGATAGAAAGGATAGAGAGGAGCCTTTGCGAGAAATGGAGGCCGAGGAGAGGGCCTTAGATGAGGCACAGGGGCCTAGGGTGACAGCCGAAGCAGAGGCGACAGCCATGAGACGGCCTGACTATGCAGCAGAGACATACACACCCCTTACACTGCACTTGTTGATACCGTCGGGCTTTTCAACATACACACCACAGTGGTCAGAGTATGATGACGAGACGGTGTTGAGGGACCCCCAGACTCACATCACGAACACTTGGGCCGAGGTAACTTCTGGAAAAACCCCTCCGTACTTCAATTTTCGTTTTACTTGCTTGTTTAGTAGGTTGTATTGAAAAGCATGAAATAACCTTTAGAACTCAGCGTGAAATAACACAGTCACGATAATAGAACCGCTGAATTGCATGCCAATAATAACTTTAACCAACCATCTTAATACTGACTGCACTGAAGCCAGAATCTCGATGACATAACCCTGATAGGCCATGCATGCAATAGTACGAACCCAAGACCCGTTGTCATACCGCTGCATTGATTACCTAGAACTTGAAAATGAAAGCCATGCATGCTAACATTTCGCCCTGTTGCTTGTCTGTGTACCTGAAACAGAAGGGAGCAGCACAGAGGGATATCCGCGGCTTTGGGGGCGCATGCAGATCCCTGGTACTGTACGAGGCTTTACCCCAAAGGGTGAGGGATTTAATGGATGCAGCAAGCTTCGGGGAGTTCATACGGACTCTCACTCGGAGCAGAATTGATCATGCCGTGTTGGTGGCGCTTGCAGAGAGATGGAGAGACACTACCAATACCTTCCACCTTCCCCTGGAGAGATGACAGTGACGCCTGCAGATTTTGCAACGATTACAAGGCTGAGAGTTGGAGGAGAGCCCATCCCTTTTGACTCGGGCATTCAGAATGACCAAGTTGCATTGGAGTGGTTTCTGGGTGATGCACCCAAAATTGAAGAGGGGATGGCGAAGTACGAGCAGTTCACAAAGTATTTGAAGAAGAAGGTGACCACAGAGAGGGAGGCAGAGCAAATGGCCAGAGCATACCTACTTATCTCTTTGGCGCTACCCTGTATCTGAACAGGCATAGCAGAGTGCACTTGTCTTATTTGCCAGCCCTGAGGGATCTGAGGACAGCTTCATGCTTTGACTGGGGTGGAGCAGCGCTTGGCATAGCTTATGCTTTCCTGGGCAATTCGTCAAGGACAGGGAAAAGCACCGCTGGTTACTGGAGAGTCTGGGAGGTAAAATAACACAGCACAACTTCTATTGCACTTGCATTACTTGTTTACCATTTACTATAGCCTGCTTGCATACATATTTGCATGGTATCCTGTGACTGACACATGCACATGCTTGAATTTGAACAGCTCTGGGCTTATGAAGTCCTGCGGATGTATCCGCCACAATGCAAGCACCCTGGCTTGAGCACTCTCCCCCGTGCACTGATATGGAGTAAGAAAAACATGGGGCCGATGGAAGGTAGAGGCAGCCTCAACGCCTATAGACTGTACTTAGACGAACTCAGGGCCTCACAGGTATACCATAAAACCCTCATAATCAACACATGCGCTTCTTTCCGTTGCTTTAATGCTGTCACTGATCAACTGTGTTTCCATTGTTTGTTGACCTGTGTGCAGATCAATTGGAACCCATGGAGGGTTGCAGGAGCAGAGCCTGAGTACCTGGCCAGGAGCAGAGCCATCGCTGCAGCAGGGTGTTACTTGAGTCGGCCTTTGGCTGGCAGTGGTACCTTAGAGACCCGGTGTCGCGCCAGTCACTTGGCTACACAGCGTTCCAGGTGCCAGGGTCACTTCCGCCCCGAGCTTCACATACGAGCACATACACCCGGACTGAACTGGAGAGGTTCACACAGCCTGACACAGAGCTGACACGCTACCTGCACCCGGAGGTGGACTATGCGGAGTACCAAAGAGACCGCTTGGTGAGGCCACTGGGGATACGGGCTTTCAGATATGTGCGGAGCCAGGCTCGCGGAGCCGCTGAGGAGAGGAGAGCTGCTGGAGAGAGGTCGAAAGGCGGCGAAGGCCGGGTTAGGCACCATGCAGGTGTACCTGTGAGAGGCGGACCCCCAGAGATGTCATGGACAGTTCCAGTTGTCGATGCACAAGGAAATCCAGCAGAGATACACTTGGCGCCTGCCAGAGTCGAGCCACCGCCCGTGACTGTTTCGGTATGAACCTTGTTTATATTACGATATATGCACCATTATTGAATAGCTTGATGATACAGAATTGCCTTTGCAGGTGCCCAATGAGTGGGTGAATGAAACCATTCGCCGTATGCTGGCATTGGAGAATGTGGTTTGGCGAGCAGTAGGTGGCTTCCCACTAGAGCTGCGCTATCCAGTACCGTCTCCCCCACGAGCTCAGCGAGTTGCTACCAAGAAGCCTCAGGTATGCAACAATACATTCCCGCTTTCGATACTTAAAGATGCACTTCTGCTTTCAAAACATATGCTTTGGTAGTCTTTTGGAAGAATGTACCTGTATCCAAACATTTGATATATACAATATGCACAATGTATATTAATGCTTTACATGATATGACAATGCAGGCACAGGGACAGGCGACTTCTAGGAGCAAGAGGACACGGTCGCCTCCACATAAGAAATTAGCAGCCAGGACACCTGCACCACCTGTTGTATCACAGCGACAGACCAGGAGCTCGCAGCCATCTGCTGCAAGCAAAGAGGTAGCCAGGCAGGCCGGAGGGCGTGCTGAGGAGCAATTTCGGATTGCTGTGCACAAAAGGCCATCATCGGAGGAGCAACGAGCCTAAAAGAAACCCAGGCTGGTTCTGCTTCTGACCTCCGAGGATGAAGAGGAAGATGATGGAGAAGAGGATGAAGATGAGGAAGAGGGAGAAGAGGAGGAAGAGCACTCATCCACCCGCAGCGATTCCGACGACTCAGTTGATGATCCGGCGTACAAGGATGATCCCAAGGAGAGAGCTGAAGACGACGATGATGATGGTGACGACGACGGTGGTGAGACTGGCCTGAAGGACTGGCTTGGAGGTGAGGACTGAGGTTCAGCGGAGCCTCTTTTATTTTCTGCATTTAGCTTTATTTTTGGGGCCTGCGTGCCCAAGTAGGTAGATGGAGGGCAGGTATGCCCTAGTACTGAGACTGATATGGATTTTGGAGGCCTGCGTCCCTTTTTGATGGATGGGCGGATGTGCCCGAACTACTCTTGATGGTTTTGCCTGGCAGATGTGCCACAGATACAGCAGTTCCCTTTTGTTTTGATTTGGATAGCGTATGGTTTTATCATAAAAGTTGCATTTTCACGGTTTATTGATTCTTATCACGGATAAAGAAAATAAAACCAACTACTAAAACCGAACTTGCATTGACAACTCACTGAGACCATACACAGACACACGAATATGTAAAAGTGTGACCAGCTTGAAAGAAAACAGAAAACATCCCTAGCATCCAGCCAGGATACGAGGATACAGGAAATATAATGAAATTTTAGGCGTTAATAGGCCAAAATTCAAAATACTTCGATTCTGAACAAACCGACACTTCTGCAAGGTAGAACGCGTATGACATGACTTGTACAAGTTGACGGAAGGAAGAAAGACCCTCCGAAATGAGATTTACACCGAAAAGTGTCTAAAAGACACAAAAAGGGACACGCGACGCAAAAACATGACTCAATTATGTCCCGGACTGAAATTGACACCTCCATACAGTCACATAAGGCCTATATGACCAGTATGACCCGAAAGAACTTGACGAAAATGCATAGAACGAGTTTTGACCTCTCGAAATCTTGATTTTCGCTTGAAACGGGCTGCCGAAGGTCCAAAATCTTCGTTAAGCACGGCATTTCGAAAATGATACTTGAATACAGTCACATATACCTATTATGACTTGCTGGAACCAACCAAGTTGCCAAAATCCCTCTGGAACGAAAGATGACCAAAACTGATCAGTAGCTGCCAGAATTTGCCAAAACTGCAGACAAACTGTCGTGCGACGTTTTAGAATGGTCGTGCGACTCTTCGTTCTCGTGTGAGGGTTTGTGAATGCTCGCGCGATGATTTGTTCCTACCCGGCTGCCCTTTTTTGACCAAACCGACTTTTGAAGGCACCAGAGGCCGTGTCATCATCCACAAACGTCCTGCAGACCATCCTGAAGCTTACAGAGATGAGTGTCCTCGCATGGCAAGGTGTCCTAACCTTTCATGAAGCTTTAATCCTTGGCGCGAGAATCGAGGATGATATTTTTGGAAAGTTTGCCTATAAAAGAGTGGCATGCATAGCAATGCAAAGAGCATCCTCCCCCAGAAGCCTAGGAACACCCATATTACTCAAGATGGAAAGTCCGCTGGCTGCCATACTCGATCTGTGGCTAACACGACCCGAAACCATTGATTGGGAAAGTCCTCGTTCCCAATGATTATCTTCCATTCGTGACCTCCGATTCATGGAGCCACGC
Source organism: Rhododendron molle (assembly GCA_025413875.1). Classification (NCBI taxonomy): domain Eukaryota; kingdom Viridiplantae; phylum Streptophyta; class Magnoliopsida; order Ericales; family Ericaceae; genus Rhododendron; species Rhododendron molle. The sequence goes on along the minus strand of CM046400.1, from coordinate 25,625,334 downwards.
CCTGAGCTACTTCAAGCAGCGATGGTGTATTGGGATCCAGTCATGCACGTTTTCCGCTTCCATAACGATGAGATGTGCCCGACAGTAGAGGAGTTTCAAGCCTACCTCCAAGGATTTACTAACTGTGAAGTCCTTGCCATTCCTCCGTTCCAAGAGGACATGAGCCAACTCGTGCAGACAAAACTCAACATTCCCGAAGAGCTGTCAGCAAGCACAATCCAAAACTGCAATCTCAACATTGACCGTCTTATTGAGCTGTAAGGCCCCGAAGGAGCCTTGGGAGATTACGTTGGCCAGGCTCACAGACGCTTCGTGCTCTCAGTCTGTGGATTGGTGGCCTACATTCTGATCCCTGCTAACGAAGGAGTTAGCCCTAGCATAGTGAGCATGGCTCAGCAGATGGATGCTCGAAAGAATATCATGCCCGTCATTCTGGCGGAAACCCTCATAGGCTTGGACTTGGTCAAAAGTGGCCAAGCAAGTTGGTTCAGCGGATGTCCTCTCCTGCTCCAGGTAGGTTCTCACTCAACTCACCTTTTCCTTATGCACACTTTCTCGTTTTACCTCGACCCTCAGGCTAGGATTACTCGATGAACCTTACTTGTCTTTTCACTCTGGCTATATCTGACTTCTTACTTGTTTTTATACTCAGCTTTGGCTTTCAGACAAAGTGGGTGTACATTAGGCTCTGGAGGCCGGCTTTGAACATTTCCCAAGGCAACTGGTCGAGAGACCGATGGTGTACCCTGAGCTGATGATTGAAGAATGGTAAGCCTTTCTGAATGACATGCAGTTGGAAGACATTGTCTGGAGATGTCCATGGCTAAACTTGTCGGCGATGACTGTAACTCTGCAGGGTTCAAAAGAGTGATCCTTGTCGGACTGACGAGCTTCACCTTCTACATCCCAGGACGGACGCTTCAACAATTGGGCAGAAACCAAGAGAGTAGATGCTTTGGGAGAGAACGTTTCGGGCCTCCCACATTTGACAGCCATAACTTGCAGGCCTACGAGTACAGTTGGAACAACAGAGAGCTGGAGGAGCCTCTTCCTGATCCCATCACATGGTTGGACAGCCGTTACGTGAAGTGGCTTCACAGAGAGGTCAAAGCCAGATTAGGGGGATACTTCTAAAGTCCACCGAAACCAAGTTTGTACTAGAAATAAGCTCCCAATCGTTGGATTGTCTGAGCTATGTCTCTTGCTTTTAATCACTTGCTATTGTAAGTTGTATGGCCTTTAAGCCTAGCTCGTTCAATGAAATAACAACTTGTGCAAAGACAAAGTGCTGACACCATCCTTCCGGGGGCCCGAAACCCATCATCAAAAACGCGATTTGAGCAAACAAAACTTCCATACGGTGATAAACGTCCATAACAGCCTGCTGGACACGTTTAGAGTCTGAAAACTGGCTCAGGTCAAAATGTGAAAAACCAACCTCCGAAAGGTTACTAGCCTGTTTGTTTTTGGCCAAAAGAAGGTCAAACCATCGCGCGAGGAACCAGAACAATCACGCGAGCATTTGAACATCGCGCGATAGAATAGAACCATCGCGCGACGGTTCAATTCAATCACTGCTACCAGTCTTGACTTTTTCAAAAAGTAAGGGATTGCAGGCCATATCAGCACTTTGGCCGTCCTGGAGGTTCAGACATGCTTCAATAAGTGTGTCCTTTGGGGTAAAGAGGTATGCCACCTTGCCTGACATTTTGCATGGGCACAGGGATATTTCCCCTTCATTTGGCTATAAAGGAACACCTCTTGTGAGAACGTAAACCACTTCTCACACAGAACACCTTGCAAATCACAAGCAAATGGCAAATCATCTACCGGCCCTAATTGATCCATGGCTAGAAACCTTTGTTGCGACTGATTGGCTATCCTTCCGAGCTCACGGCCTAGCTGCTATCCGCTTCCTCCGAAGCATAAGGCTTCGCCCCGCAATCTTGCAGTGGGTCGTGCGGTTCTGGGACCTAGCCGTTCATGTGTTCAGATTTCGAGATAATGAGCTGTGTCCGACAATGGAGGAATTCCAAGCATACCTCCAAAGTTTTGCTTCCCATACGATCGTTATACCGTCATATCGGAAGAGCATGTCCAAACTTATCAACACTAGCATGAACATTACCACGGGTGCAGCTGAAAGCCTGCTAAGCGGAGGGCAGATACATATCATGCGCCTGATGGAATGGTACGGGCCCGAAGGCGATACCGGGGACATGGCCCTGCAGGCTCGCCGTCGGTTTGCACTGGTGATCAGCGTGCTTGCCACGTATCTATTGGTATCCCCGACCGAACAGATCAACCCCTCTCTGGTGAGCGTGGCCACATAGCTGGGCGGCCGAAGAAACGTGGTGCCGATGGTTCTTGTTGAGACACTCATAGGGCTGGATTTAGTAGCGAATGGCCAAACCATGATATTCGGCGGCAGTCCACTCCTATTGCAGGTAAACTCTCACTCAGCTCACCTTTTTTCGATTTTCAGACATTCTGCTTTTACCTAAACACTCGGCTTAAGGCTATATTGAGGCTCCTTACTTGTTTTTCCGCTCAAGCTTTGAAAAGGATCCTTACTTGTCTTTTCTCTCAATGCAGCTATGGCTGTCAGATAAACTTGGGTTGATTGCAGCCCCGGAGGCGAACTGGCCTTGCTTACCCGGGCGAATGCACCAGAGAGAGATGTTGTATCTGGAGATGTCCACCGAGGGGTGGATTAGGTTCATGGATGAATTATCACCCGAAGAAATCACCTGGAGGCACAAAGTGCTGGACATTCCCGATATGGCCTTAAAATCTGTAGGTTATGACAGAGTGGTGATTGCTGGACTTTCCGGTTTCACATTTTACACTCCAGGCCGCATCCTTCGGCAGCTAGGGATAAGTCAAGGATTGCACAAGGCTGGAGTGGAGACCTTTCATGTTCCTGCCCTCACTGCATAAAACCTGATTAGGTATGAACATAACTGGGATTTGAGGGAGCTCGGCGGAGCAGATCCGGGTTTCAGCACAGAGCTAACAAACCGTTATAAAGCATGGCTAAGAAGAGAGATTATCGGAAGACAAAATGTGGACTGACTCCTTACACGACCTCGATGATCTAGAATAAACTGTGAGCCCATGAGGGCCTCTAGCATTTTATTCTGTTTTTATGCTTTAACCGGTTTGAAAGACTGCTCAACCTGTGTAATAGAAGTAGTAGTTTTAGAATAAAATTGAAGGATCAAGAACTTTCCCTACTTGCTCAAGTGTTAAACACCGCTCTGTATGCTGAAGATACCCTTCGGAATGAGGAACCCCAGATCAGGTTGATGGATTATGACCGAATCTCACTAAGAGATTGCCTACGTATCCTTTTCAAAGAATCAGGTCAAAACGTAGTTCAGGCTAAGGTTCACTCGTGTATTTGTGGCTCTCCTTTTACACTCTAACTTTTGCATAGGGCCGCCCATTCAGGTTTTCGGCCTAGCGAGCACTTGATTTTTTGCCTATTTATTTTTGCCTAGACTACCTCCTTATGTTTTCAGTCTAGCAGGCATGCTTTAAATTTTGCCTGGAACCGCCCACCCTTGTGGTTTTCGGCCCAGCAAGCTTTTCTCAGGGATAGTAACGCTTGAGTTGATCCAGGTTGACTAGAGTGTTGAACTCGTTGCCGTCCAGATCCATGAGTTGAACTGCCCCACCGGAGAGGATAGTCTTGATGAGATAGGGCCCTGAGCGTTTTGGACGGAATTTTCTGCGGATATCAAAGATGGGAGCCCGGATTTCCTTTGTAACCATATCCCCCTCAGCTAAATTACGAGACTTCACCTTCTTGTTGAAAGCCCGAGCAATCCGACGTTGATACCCCTGAACATGATACAAGGCGCGGAGCCTCCTCTCATCAAAGTGCATGAGTTGAACAAACTGCCCACTGAGCCACTCGAATTCCGTGAGTCCACATTCTGCCATGACTATCAAAGATGGTACCTCAAGCTCGATGGGAAGTACTGCTTCCATCTCGTAAACCAGAGAGTAGGGAGTTGCCCCTGTTGATGTTCGAATTGACGTTTGATAACCCGAAAGAGCCAGAGGTAGCTGCTCATGCCAGTCCCTGGCGGACTTTGCAGACTTCTTGATGATTGTTTCAATATTCTTGTTGGCGGCCTCAACTGCCCCATTGGCCTGCGGGCGATAGACCGTTGAACGGTGTATCTCAATCTTGCACTCCTCGAAGAGCTCCAGAACCCTACCTTTGAAGTGAGACCCATTATCAGAGACGAATGCCTGCGGAACACCGTATCGGTAAATAATGTTCTTCCTGATGAACTGAGCCACCTGAACAGCAGTCAGGGTTTTATAAGATTCGGCCTCCACCCACTTGGTAAAATAGTCTATCGCAACCAAGATGAAACGTTGACCATTTGAAGCAGATGGCTTGATCATGCCGATAACATCAATGCCCCATACAGCAAAGGGCCAAGGTGAAGTCATGCTGAACAGCTTGGAGGGAGGGACATGCATAAGATTGGCGTGAATCTGGCACCTATGACAGCGACGAACGTAATCCATGCACTGCGATTCCATAGTAGACCAAAAGTAACCCTGCCGTAAGATCTTTCTAGCAAGCATGACACCACTCATGTGAGGGCCGCAGACTCCGTCATGAATGTCCTCCATTATTTTGGTGGCTTCAGCACCACTGACACAGAGCTTGTGCATCCACAATGGGATCTCCTGTAAAGCTTCCCTCCGCAAAGGATGTATTGAGCTGCCAACCTTCGCAACACAAGTTGATCCTTTTTAGAGGCCTCAGCCGGATATTCACCCCTTTCAATGAAGTTCCATATATCATGGTACCAGGGCATGCCATCATCGACATCATCAATAGTGCTAACATATTGATAAGCAGGGCAGTCCCACTGTTCAATCAGGATAGGACGAAGCTTAACACCCAACGGGAGTTCAACCATGGAAGCCAAAGTTGCCAGGGCATCGGCAAATTGATTTTTCAAGCGAGGAATGTGAGTAAAAGTCACCTTGTTAAAACGAGGAATAAGATCTTCCAAGTCCTGATGATAAGGCTTTAACTTTTCCGCACGAACCTTCCAGTCTCCATTGGCTTGCGATACAACAAGATTAGAATCGCCAATGGCCTCGAGTTTTTCAACTCCGAGCGTTTAGGCGGCTTCTATGCCAACAATACAAGCCTCATACTCCGCTTGGTTATTAGTGACATCGAAATTGAGTTTGAAAGCAAGCGGAATATGGGAGAGCCGTCAGGTGTTATCAACAACACACCGATTCCATACCCTTTCTGATTGGCTGCCCCATCAAAGTAGAGAGTCCACACATCGTCGACCACCATTAGCACTTCTTCATCTGGAAATACAAAATCTGTATCTTCTGGCCCATCCACAGGATGATCAGCCAAGAATTCTGCAACCGCGCGTCCCTTGGCGGACTTCCTTGTAACATACTCGAGATCGAATTCTGCTAGCAAAAGTAACCAACGTGCTAGCTTACCAGTAAGTGCTGGCTTCTCAAATAGATACTTGAGAGGATCCATTCGAGAAATCTGCTTCACTGGATAAGCCAGCATGTAGTGTCTCAACTTCTTGGAAGCCCAGACAAAAGCCCAACCGTCTTTTCAAGAGCGGTATAACGTTCCTCACACCCTACCATTTTCTTACTCAGGTAGTAAATGGCCTTTTCGACACCCTTATCTCCTTTCTGAGCTAGCAAGCATCCCATAGATGAAGGATTCACAGACAGATAAAGTATCAAGGGCTTCCCTGGCACAGGCGGCATTAGAACCGGAGGATTCTGCAGGTAGTTCTGGATAGACTCGAAAGCTGCTTGACATTTGTCGGACCATATGAATGGCGTGTTCTTCTTGAGTAAACGAAACATCGGTTCGCAACTTAAGGTCAACTTGGCGATGAATCTGCTGATGAACTGAACCTTTCTTAGAAAGCTCCGCACTCCCTTTTCAGACTCCGGTGGCTTCATCTCCAGTATTGCCTTGATTTTTGACGGATCAACTTCGATGCCTCGAGTAGTGATCATGAGGCCGAGCATCTTGCCAGCTGTGACTCCAAAAGTGCATTTCTGCGGGTTGAGCCGCATACGAAACTTACGGAGTCGTTCGAAGAACTTCCTAAGCACGGGAATGTGCCCCTCCCGAGTCTTAGATTTCATGTCATGCAAGATGGTCGTAGTAGCCCGTTGATAGGTAGGTCCAGCATTCTTTAACCCAAACGGCATGACCAAGTAGCAGTAAGTCCCCTACTCAGTGATGAACGTTGTCGTCTCACGGTCCTCGGGTGCCATAAGAATTTGGTTATAGCCTGAAAATCCATCCATGAACGAGAGCAAGGCATGCCCCGCAGTATTATCCACAAGCACATCGATGTGAGGCAAGGGAAAATCATCTTTGGGGCTTGTTTTGTTCAAGTCCCTGAAATCGACACAAACCTGTATTTGCCCATTCTTTTTAGGAACAGGAACAATGTTGGCAACCCAAGTAGGATACTGGGAAACCATGAGAAAACGAGCATCGATCTGCTTAGTAACCTCATCCTTGATCTTCTGTACCCAATCTGGCCTCATCCGCCTGAGTTTCTGCTTCACAGGTTTAGCATCCGGTAGCAGAGGAATCTGATGCTCCACTATCTCGGGGTCGATGTCGGGCATGTCTTGGTGAGACCATGCGAAGACATCACTATACTCGGTGAGCAACTCCTTGAAGTCACAATGCTCCTCTGGTGAAAGCGTTGAGCCCACTTGAACCATTCGGGGATCGTTCTCATCTTTCAAGTTTACAGAAACTACTTCTTCTTTTAATGGCTGAGCATGCCTTTCATCTTCCCTCTCGATGAGGGCACGAATTTCCTTGGGAATATTCTCATCGAAATCTATCCTTTCATCGTCGAGGTCGACACAGTTTATATAAAGATCATACAAGTAGTCAGAAGACGAGTCATTCATTTCACAAAACCCCTCAGGGTTGCCAAGTACAAGAGAATCAAACTCGAAATAAAAGCTATGACGTGGAGGGCCCAGAGGCACAAGCTCCGACTCAGAGCTAGACTTAGATGACTCACTGGACTCTGACTCCGACTCAGACTCAGAAGTGTCATCAATGCAAGTTAAGCGCAGTTTGAAAATGCTATTTTTAAGACTGCCCTTGGCTTCCACAATGAGTGATGTCGGATCCTCCAGAGCATCTGACCCGAGCATAAACACTTCAGCTTCCTCAGCTTTCCCAGCTAAACCCGCTTGGGAGAATTCCTGGAATAACAGCTCCAAGCTCTCCTGATCAAAAGTTCCCAGCCAGTCAGTCTTCAACTTTGGCTGAGTAAGCTTCCTTTTGAATTCCGCCTTCTCCGGCTCCTCATTAGTAGATGACCAGGTGTCATCAGCAAAAACCTCGAAACCAGGAACAGCTCTCCGGTCTCAGGATTGATAAATGGCTCTGCCTGTCCAGTGTAAGCAGCGTTCCCAACTTCGCGCACGAAATAGCTATCAGGATCGCCATAGAGAGTACGAGGTTTTCCCGTGTGTTTCCTTCTTTTGGCATTATTGGCAGAGGCAGTGTACCCCAAGCCAAAACGCCCCTCACAAAAAGGAAAGGTAGGGAATTCCGGGACTCCCTGTTGGTGAATCCCTAAATCGAAACCAGGAAAATAGGACATCCTTAGCATGATGTCCATTGCAAAAGAACTAATGAGGAAGTCCCCGTCCACGTTGATAGCCAAAACGGATCCAGATGTGTCGAACAAGAAACCCCCAAGGTCAATGTCTTCTTCTCCGTGCATGATCCCCAAAACAGGAGTTCCATCTTCTTTGAGCGGGCGGATTCCAGAGTCCCCGCAAATGGTTAAGGTACTTGTAGGCAGTCCCAGCATGACTTTCTGATGGATGGTTGAAGGCACAGCCATGATGTCTGACCGATGGAGCCATGGCCTGCCCAGCAGCAGGTTGAAGGTGGCAGGAATGTCAACCACATGGAACTCAATGTCCATCTCAAAGCCCTCTGCATCGAGCTTAAGCATTAAAGTACCCTCGACCATACGACGGGTGCTGTCATATGCCTTAACAGCCAGGTTTGAAGGTGCAAAGTCTTTCTTGGCGAAACCCAAACGATAGGCCACCCTCATAGGACAAACGTTGATGGCTGAGCCGTTGTCAATAAGGACAGTTGGGACCCAGAGTCCGCGGCATTTGACCGTGATATGCAAAGGGCGGTTGTGATCGACCCCTTCAACCGGCAGATCCTTGTCAGTAAAGACCACAGTGTGCTTGGAAGTAGGAGGGAGGATGAGAGATATCATCGCCTCGGGAGTGATGTCGGCTTGAAATTCGAGATGGGAGAGAGCATGACATAACATCTGACGGTGCTCTCGGGAGGAACGGATTAGTCCCCATAGGGATATAGCAGCGGGAATCCGCTCCAGCTGCCGCTGAACTAAATCAGTAGCGGGTGACCCAGTCAATCCTTCAAGAGGTGTAGATTTTGGAAAAGGAATGGGTTCATTCCTTGGGTTAGAAGGGTTGGACGAAGTCCCAGCTTGCAGATTTGCTAGCTGGAAAATCCGTCCACTCTTCGTAACATTATGGACATTTCCCGAAGAAGGCACAACCTGAGGATCTTCATTCACATCCCAGAGATCAGCAGGAACTTCCCCTAGCTTACGCTTCCCTTTATCTGTGGCTGTTGCAGATTTTGGTACCTCTATGTCCAACCCCAAGTCCTTAGCCAGGTCCTTCATCAAGAGTGAGTCCCAGAAACTCAAATCAGCGACCGTTGCTTCTTTAGGAACAGGTTCCGAATTAGCCATAAATGGAACATCCCACAGTCTGCCCTTTGTCAAGGATCGGTTAACGGCCGAAACTTCTGTCCCTACCTGGATGTCAACCACCTCATCAACGTCCCACAGATTAATAGGAGGAACAAGATTGGTTACCATGATGCTGCAGTCCCTGTTGTTGGGATATGGAACCTCAGGACGGGGAAGTCCCTCATTAGTGATGTAAGAGCATGGGTCGTGATCAGCATCGCAGACCGAGTCGAAGACTGAGTTGAAAGTAAAGATGTGATCTCCCAAGACCCGAGGTTCCTCCTGAACCAAATCGTCTTCTATGTAATGCTGTAGATAGTCAGGTATAGTATAGCCCTACTGAGGGTTAGGATCCAAAACCACAGGATCCTGCCAGATCGGCTTATAGTCCCAATTGTACTCTTCCTCAGGGACGACAGGTTCAGCCTGATGAAACAACATGTAAAGGGAGAACTCATCCAAAGGATCGACCATTGCGGCTTCATGACCGACCATCCAACCATCGTACCAGGCCTGATCAAATGGGAGATATTTAGGCTGCTGCGTGAACCCGTCTAGTTCGAGTGCTGACCACTTGTTGATTATCGGAGTAGCATAATCCATGTCGTCGGCGATGGCCCAACTTACTGCTCGCATGTCAGCTTCTGGAGGAGGTGCACTGAATGGTAACCGGTCTGTCAAACTGGGAGACGGGTTAGGGTCCATTGCAGTGAAGTACAGACTGTCAAGGGAAGAGGCAGAACTGAGCTGCACAGCAGGAATCGGCTGGTGAAAAAGATCGCTGACAGATGCGCTCAGCACAAAGGCCCCATTTCGTAAACGAGCCAAAGGCACATCAGTATCAATAATCTGGCATTCCTTTACTCGTAAATACGAGATTTCAGCACAAGGCTCAGGTGGAAAAGATACAACCGGCTTGGGCTGATCTGCGGAGACTATATGGCTGGTGGGGTCAAATGAGGTAGAGTTGGGGTCAATTTGAGTGGAGCTGAGAGATATTTGGCTAATATGGGGGACAACTTTGTGGTTAGGCCGGGAGTTGGAGAGGATGTTTGGCTTTTGAGAAGGCGGTGGTGGAGCCTAGAGAGTCCCTTCATTAATGAGATCCTGAATCGCATGTCGGAGGCGAAAGCAGGAATCCGTGAGATGACCAGCTCCTTGATGATAGGCGCAGTACAGGTTGGCCTTGAAGTTTGCCGAGGGATTTTTGGGTAAAGGCATTGGGTCGAGGGGCTTCAGGTGCCCTGACTTAACCAACTTCTCCAAAACTGAGGACAGAGGTGCCTCAATTGCAGAGAAGTTGTGGGGCTGACCGCGAGGCCGGTTGTTTTGTGGTGTTTGCACCTGATTAACATCAGAAATGTGGTTGGCGGTGTTGAAGGAAGTGGCGTTGGTGCCACTGGTTGCTGTGTTGGAATAAGTTCCACCCCCAAACAGTGCATTGGTATTCTCAGAATAAGCATGAGGCTTTGCTTTCAGAGGGTTAGAAGATTCCCCTCTTAACAGTATCCCGCTTTGCAGTGCATCTTCGATGGCCAGGCTAGAGTTTCGAAGTTTGCAGACGCTTGAGCGAGAACCAGATGCTTAGCATAGTCGGGCTGGAGATTCTGAGAGATGATGCGGAGTTGGTCTTTCTCGCTAGGGCGATCAGTCATCAATGCAGCTTTGGCCCTCCATCTCTGGACAAAGTCAGCAAAGGTCTCCTTTGCTTCCATTTTTGTGGATTCTAACTCCCGTATAGTCATCTTCAGCTGAGAGTTGTAGCTATACTGCGAAATAAACGCAGCTCCGATATCCTCCCAAGTCCTCCTTTTGGCTATGTCGAGTGACAAGAACCAATGAAAAGCAGGGCCCGAGAGGGTCTAAGGAAAGAGCTGTGACATGGCCTCGGGTTCAACTGCCTAGAGCTTCATAGCGGCATGGTAACTGTAGAGATGGGTTCGAGGGTCACCACTTCCATCGAATTTTGCCAAGTCTGGCATTTTAAACTACTCGAGGAGCCTGGCATTGGGATACAGGTACAGATGATCCAAGTCAATACCACCAGCTTTGACTTTTTTTACTTTTGCAATGGATTCCTCAAGGTGGGCCATCTTAGCCGTAAGAGCAGCTATATCCGGATTTGCAACCGGGACATTGCCTGCAAGATTTGGATTGATAGCAGGTACACGAAGCACCCTAGGGTTGTGCTGCACAATGAGACGCCTTGGGTTGTTTGGATCTGGGACCATGATAGGCTGCTCCTGGTCATCCTCATCATCCTCGCTTTCATCCTCAAGTGGAGGTGGAAGACGAGTGTTGATAAGGTCGTTGAGACGAGTGATGTTAGCATCGATCTGATCTGATCTTTGCTGCATTATGGTGATACTGTTCTGAAGGTTCATGAGCATATCCTCAATGGTAAGTGGCTGAGGTGGTGGTATTCCGGCGATGTGGGGATTTTCAGAAGTGGTTGACACAGAAGATGGAGAAGTTGGCTGTCCTTCCCGTTGAACTGTCGGTGAGGCGGATGACTGAGCTGCCAAAGGAGAAAACGGAAAGTCTTCCGTGGTGACTGACTGGGATTGCAACCTAACAAGCCTCTGACCTGGATTCCGTTGCAGGCGTTCCCAAGTGGGTTTCCCCTTTCGCTTCGATACTTTCCTTGGAGGTGCAATAGCTCAGAACCTTGCTTGCATAGAAAGAGAATGCCAAGATAAGGGTCCTGCTGCTACTTTAATCTAAATAAAAGACTAAAGCGTAAATGCAGCCAGGGTCGTTCGTGTCCCCTAGACTCTAGAACTAAAAGACGAGTTTGTCTCAAATCATTCGAACACTGCTAGAATCCTCAGAATTCTTTTTGGACATGTATCCTTACTTGAGGCCAAGGGGGCTAAAGGATGCCAAAAGAAACCTAAACCTTTGGCCATTTCAGTGATTAGGGTTTCAACTTTTGAAGCTGGAACAACTCAGTATGAATGTCATGATACCATAACCATAATGGCGTGAGCGGCACAGCGCTGTTTAGCCAGGCAGTGTAAGTGATGAGGCACTTATTACCTTTTGGTGTAAGCATCATGGCATTCTCTCTATTGTTCCTTGTTCTCTGTTTGAAACCTTAAGCAGACATAAGGACGAGGGTGTAGAAATTTCTGATTTCCCAATGTCCCTTCTCCCCTAAGGATTTGAATTGAAAACGTGCACCATCGAGATGCATGACTCTTCATCGGGCCCAGTAGTGTCCCGATAATTTTAAGACAGACTCGTCTTTAAACGAGAACCTAGAAGTCGCCCTAAAACATGCTTCTATGCAGAATGGTATGAATGAACAGAGCATGCGATAGGGAAAGCAGTAACACATAGACAGTATATGGGGTTAGATGCAGATAGATCCTACCTTACAGGTACCTGTCTTAATTTGGAAAGTTCTAATGCTTTGTATATACAAAGGCCGGTTTTGGTTCGTAACGGGTTCCTCAAACTAGGGCCACAAATATACCTCCCGTTGCCTGCGATTCGCAGAGCAACAGTCGAACGGTAGCATGACCCATCATCGTCAAAGGTTGTTAGTCATTCGGGGTCCCCGGGCTCCGGTAAACCGTGCCGGATTGCCAAAACGATCCAACGAGGCTTATCCCACATCGATGCAAATGAGATGCTAGAAATTGATTAAGAAGAAGAAGAATCACAAAAATCGCAAAATGCCTTTTCAAATTTGGCTCAATTTATTTAGTTCATCTTTAGAGGAAACTACGCAAGTGAACAATTGAAAAAGTCCCAGATTAGATTGGCCGGACACGGGGTCCTGTTAAATCACCTTTCCAACCTTGGGCAGCGCGAAGCTCACCGTTTTGACAGACTTTTAAGGAATTGTTCACAAACGTATTAAACGCTAAGTATGGAATAATATTGGTTCGATTTATCCCCAGCAGAGTCGCCACTGTGGGCAGCATGCCCTTGGAAAAGAAGAGGATTTCTTTCCTCGTCTTGCCAAAGCGGCCCAAAAATCGAGGGAGCGCGAGCGGAGAAGCAAGCACTCGTAAATACAGAGTCGCCACTCGGGTTTGAAGGTCCAACACCCAAGGAACCGTATTTTAAAGCACCTGCCGCGCTGTTTGATTTGAAAAAGTGAAGGAACCAGTCCGTCATAACCATATCTGGGTTCGAGAGCCAGGTTACGAGAGGGGAAGGGTTTTAAGGCACCCCTCTCGCCCAATCTGGAGATCAGTCTCTACTTAGGCATTTTGTGAAAATCGCGATTCTTCTTTTTATTAATCAATTTTTAGCCAATTAGGGTGGGGGAACAGTTAATCGGGGATTAAAACTGTAACACGATTTACAAGATGTGTTTATATTTGAGCATGGATGGATAAAATACTATGAAAATGGGATAAAAACCCAACCCTCTGATCAGAAACCATAAAAACTGCACAAGGTTTTGGCATGCCATGCACCATGGCCAACTTTGCATGCATGGATCTATGTACATGCAAAGAACCATCGCGCAACAATTCCAAACCCTCGCACGTGTGTTTGTTTCCACCACAGGTTGGATTTTGATCCCCTTCTGGGCTCTGGAAGGACCAGTGCTCACCCAGGGGGCAAACCAAGCAGTCTAATATGTACTGGCATGTAACTACTTATTACAAATTAAGACAAACAGAAGCCAAATGAATTGAAATACAACCCTTAAACAGTGGGGGTGAATAAACAGAGGCTTAAGCCCTAGCTGCCATGCAAGGGCCATTACTAGAAAGTAAAGAACCATTGCGCGTGTGTTTAGAACACTCGCGCACGTGTTCTTGACTGGACTTCCAGGAATTGTTTTGCATGCCTGGGGTTCTGAAACATACTCAGAAACATCCCAAGGGCATTCCAAACTAAATAAGACAACAAACTAAGCTAACCCATGGCTTTTCATGCAGCACAGTGATCTAAAAGCCTAAACATGCTTCAAAACAGTAAGAACTACGTATGGAACATAAAGATCAGGATACCTTTCCCTACATGGCTCATCATCACACAGACACAAAGTGTCGTGCGAGTATTTGGAACCATCGCGCGAGGGTTCCTGCTCCACTGCTTCTTGTAACTTTCTAACTTTAGGGCCAGAACTGGTATTGATTACCAGCCTTGGGCCTGCCAGCCCCCCTCAGGGATCAAAACAGAAAGTAGGTAAATGCTTATACCGTTGCTTGAGTTGTTTTGGATTGGTTTGAACAAGGTGATGTAACTTTAAAAATGAGTGTATTTAGAACACAAGAGTGAGAGAATAGCAAGAATGGTTGAGGGTTTGTAAGCTTTGTGCTTGATATTTTGTAACCCTTAGCTTTGGAGGCATGGGGGGATATATATAAGCCAAAGGGAGGCCAAGGGTGGATGGCAAACATGGCCCAAACACCAGCAACAACGCTGGCCAACCAAGAGCTTGGTGGAGAAGGTGGCCAACAAGGTGGGGGGTGGTTACATTGGGAGGTGCCAACCATGCAGTCACCAATAGCAGTTCTGGAGAAAAACGGGGTTCTACTGCCTCATAGACCCCCTGATGATCACAAAATCCAGCTGGAAAATGGTGATGGGGACAGGAGACAATCGTCGCGCGAGGGTTCCAATCACGTGCGCGATGGTTCAAAAGGTCACGCGAGGGTCAACAGTCAACAGTTTGACTTTGACCCACACCTAGCACACAACCCTCGCGCGAGTCTTTCAAATGCACGCGCGATGGTCAATCCTGGCTTAGGGTTTTGACTTAGGGTTTCTGTGATTCAAAAGGTTTAGGGAGGTCCCACACACACAAAGTTCAAACCATTCCAATCTCAAGTCTATTTTTAATCCGATTTCATCATCGGGGAAACAAGAAACCGTAAAACGATCAGGAGATCTGGATTGGGGTGTCTACAGAGTCGACACAGTTTATATAAAGATCATGCAAGTACTCAGAAGATGCCTCATTCATTTCAAAAGACCCAACGAGTCGCCAAGTACAAGAGAGTCAAACTCGAAATAAAAGCTATGACATGGAGAGCCAAGAGGCACAAACTTCAACTCAAAGCTAGATTTAGACGACTCACTGGACTCTGACTCAGACTCAGACTTAGAAGTGTCATCAATGCAACTCAGGCGAGGTTTGAAAATGCAATTTTTAATACTACCCTTGGTCTCAGTGATAAGAGCAGTGGTGTCCTCGGGGGCATCGGGCCCGAGCATGAGCACTTCGGCTTCTTCAGCTTCCTTGGCCAAACCCAATTGAGAGAATTCTAGGAAGAACAGCTCCAAGCTCCCCTGATCAAAAGTCCCCAGCCAGTCAGCCTTTGCTTTTGGCTGATTAAGTTTCTTCTTGAATTCCAGCTTGGCTGGCTCGTCATCACTCTCAGACCAGGTGTCGTCGGCGAAGACCTCAAAACCGGGTGGCAGCTCCCCAGTTTCCGGATTGATGAAGGGCTCAGACTGTCCATTGTAAGCAGCATTCCCCACTTCACGCACAAAGTAACTGTCGGGATCACCATAGAGGGTTCTCGGTTTTCCCGTATGTTTCCTCCTTTTGGCATTTCTAGTAGAGGCAGTGTACCCCAAACCGAAACGGCCCTCAGAAGAAGGAAAGGTAGGGAACTCCGGGACTCCCTGTTTGTGGATTCCTAAGCCGAGACCAGGAAAATAAGACATCCTTAGCATAATGTCCATAGCGACAGAGCTGATGAGGAAGTCCCCGTCCACATTGATAGCCAAAACAAACCCAGAAGTGTCGAATGAGAAACCCCCAAGGTCAACATCTTCTTCACCGTGCATGATCCCCAGCACTGGTGTTCTATCTTCTTTGAGCGGGCGGATTCCAGAATCCCCGCAAATAGTTAGAGTACCAGTAGGTAGTCCCAGCATGACTTTCTGATGAAGAGTGGAAGGCATAGCCATGATATCTGATCGTTGGAGCCATGGTCTGCCCAGCAGCAGGTTGAAGGTTGCTGGTATGTTGACAACATGGAACTCAATGTCCATCTCGAAGCCCTCAGCATCGAGCTTGAGCATTAGAGTGCCCTCGACCATGCGACGGGTGCCGTCATACGCCTTGACAGCCAGGTTGGAAGGTGTAAAGTCTTTTTTGGCCAGTCCCAGATGATAGGCCACCCTCATTGGACAAACTTTGATGGCTGAACCATTGTCAATGAGGACAGTCGGAACCCAGAGTCCACGACATTTTACTGTAATGTGCAGAGGGCAGTTATGATCAGTTCCTTCAACAGGAAGATCCATGTCGGTGAAGACCACGGTGTGCTTAGCAGTAGGAGGCAGGATGAGAGATACCATGGGCTCAGGAGTGACGTCAACTTGAACTTCCAGGCGGGCGAGAGTGTGGCACAGCTTCTGACGGTGCTCACGGGAAGAATAAATTAAGCCCCAGAGAGATATTGCAGCAGGAACCCGTTCGAGCTGTTTCTGAATGAGATCCGTACTCGGTACCTCAAGTGGTGTAGACCTTGGGAAAGCAATGGATTCATTCCTTTGGTTAGAAGGGTTGGACGAAGTCCTAACTTACAGATTAGCAGGCTGAAAAACTCCTCCACTCCTTGTAACGTTAAGAACGTTCCCGAAAGAAGGCACGGCCTGAAGGTCTTGATTCACATCCCAAAGATCAGACGGAACTTCCCCCAGTTTACGCTTTCCTTTGTCGGTGGCCAGTGCAGCTACCGGCGCTTCTGTATTCAACCCCAAGTCCTCAGCCAGGTCTTTCATTAACAGTGAGTCCCAGAAGTTCAGATCTTGGACAGCTGCACCTCGCGATCTGGCTCCGGATTCATGGTGAAAGGAACATCCTAGAGGCCACCCTCGGCTAAAGAACGGCTGACAGCCCAAACTGCTGCCCCAACCTGAACATCAACTATTTCGTCAACTTTCCAAAGATCAGCCGGTGGAACAAGGCCCGTAACCATGATGCTGCAGTCTTCCGGAGGAGATACCACGGGGCGTGGTTGATCTTCATCTATGATGTCGAGCACAGGGTCGTATGCAGGATCAGCTACCGAGGCGATAAGCCTATTGATGGTGGAAGGGAAGAAACATTCTCCCAAGACACGGGTCTCTTTTTGAACCAAGTCGTCTTCAGAAAAGTGTGTCATATGCTCGGAGGAGATATAGCCTTGGAGATGCTCAGAGGAATCGACTGGAAATTGCCAAACGGGCTCAGGATCCTAAAAGTACTCTTCCTCAGGAACCTGAGGCTGAGGTTGCTGGAAGAGCATGTATAAAGAGATGCCATCCAAAGGGTTAATTGCCATCTGCTCATGTTGAGCAATCCATTCGGCTTCCCATGCCGGGTCGAGTGGAGCTTGTTTGAGATGTAGAGGAAATCCTTCCAACTCAAGTTGGAACCATTCTTGGATAAGAGGAGCATCGTAATCCTCACTATCTGCTATCGCCCAGCCTATAATCTGCATATCAAGTTCTGGTTCTGGCTCAGGTAAGGCTGGCATTGTAGCTCTGAATCGACTTACAAAATCCTGTGCAGAATCGGGAGAATCAACACAAAAAATGGGAAGATTATGAGTCGACGTAGGATTAAGTCGGATCCGTGGAATAGGACCATCTTGAAGATCACTGATATTGTCATTGAGGAAGTCCAAACCAGCTTGCAGCACCTAGGGAGTCGGTTTAGAAGGTTGCCCTATAAACATGAGTTCGGCATCAAGTTCTGAAGGCATGAGCACAAAGGGTTTGGGCTGACTGACTGGGATTATATGGTCGGTAGGGTTAAATATAGTGGAGGTGGGATTGATTTGAGTGGAGTTGAGAGAGATTTGGCTGATATGTGGTTGGGTAAAGAGTTAGAGAGAATATTGGGCTTTTGGGATGGTGGAGGTGGTGCCTGAAGAGTCCCTTCGTCTATAAGATCCTGAATTGCATGTCGTCGATGGAAGCAGGAGTCTATAAGGTGGCCTGCTCCCTGATGGTAGGCACAGTAGAGATTGGCCTTGAAGCTCGGAGAAGGGTTCTTGGGTAAAGGAGTTGGATCCAGGGGCTTGAGATGCCCTGACTTAACCAAAT